>OU342740.1:325299502-326499502 GCA_910589775.1 Avena eriantha | reverse complement strand
GCTAGTTGACCAAACAAAACAACATTCTTCTAATAGAATGGTTACCTAGGGCGTGTACGTGACACGGTCTGAGGGGTTTTGTTTAATTGAAGGATGCTAAGAAGGCATGGAAACTTCAATAGTTGAAATAAGCATAGCGGAGTTGGAATCTTCAGAGTGATGACATTGTTAAAATGTTTAATTTCATCAGAAACAATGAAGAGCTATCATTTGCAAGAAATTAAGTGAGATCACTGAGACATATTTCTAATACATTGTGTATAAGACATATTGTTGATTGGAAATGATATATCTTTATTTGACACAAGTTAAGGATTTCATTAAAATTAGATTTAAATGAAAGATTTGGGAGAAACCAGAATATTAGGCATCAATGTATATATGGATAGATTAAGACGCTAATATGGTTATGCCAAATGTACATAGATGAAATATTGAATGAGTTCAATATGGAAACAACGAGAAAGGTTCTTGCCACATGGAAAAAGGTTGAATCCAGATTCAAGTGTTTTGACACTTGGTGAGTAAAATAACATTGACATCTTGATAAACGAGATTCAAGTGTTTTGACACTTGGTGAGTGAAATCACATGAATATCTTAATCAATCATTCCATGATATGTGATACGTTGGAAATGTATCTATAATTTTTGATGTTCCATGATTGTTTTATATCTACTTTCTTATGTTTTATCCACACTTTGGAGGATTTTTACACATTTTCTAGAACTAACCTATTAACAAGATGCCACAGTGCCAGTTGCCTGTTTTCTGCTGTTTTTGGTTTCAGAAAAGATGGAAAATAAGTATTCTCGGAATTGGACCGGACAAAAGCCAAAGTCAATATTTTACCGGAAGACTCACAGAGCCAGAAGACGAGACGGAGAGGGGCCAGGGGCTGGCCACACCATGTGGTGGCACGGGTCCCCCTAGCCGCGCCACCAGGTGGTGTGGCCCCTGGTCCACTCTCTGACATCGCCCTTTTGCCTATAAGAAGCCTCCGACGAGAAAACCATAAAGAATCCAGCCTCTAGGCATGAAAAGTTTCGCAGCGCCGCCGCCACCAAAGGGGAGATTCGGGGGACAGAAAGTCTGTGTTCCGGCACCCTGCCGGGACAGGGAAGTGCCCCCGGAGCCATCTCCATCGATCTCCACCACCATCTCCATCATCGTTGCTGATTCCCATGATGATGAGGGAGTAGTTCTTCCTCGAGGCTAAGGGCTCTACCGATAGCTATGTTTTCATCTCTCTCTCTCTCTCTATGTGTGATCATATTGTGATCATGAGCTTTGTAATCAAGTAGATCTACCTTGCTACTCAAGTGCTTTAATAGATCTCTGCTCTCCCCACGTGTGTGAAGTTGACAGTGTGCACACAGTGTGGCACTTAGGCTAGAGATTACAAATACTAGTTATGAGTTATATTTGGAGTTGGATGTCTCTATGAAATTGTGGTGTTTGTTGGAACCATCTAGCGCTCAAGGTGATAGTGAGGGGTTATCTAGATGGGGAAAGCAAACTTTGAGGTGTGCTGTTATAGCCCTACCATGGATTAGAGTTATCCAACCGGAGAGTAGTTCGGAGTAGTATCATAAAGAGAAGATATTTATATGAGAGTGTTCACTAGTGAAAGTATGATCCCTAGGCTTTGTTTCTAAGCATTGAAACACCGTTTGCAACTAGATGTGTTATATGTTTGCTTGCTTCCATCTTTATTTCAGATTGCCTTTAGTCTCTTCCTACCCGTCAAGCTCTTTTCTAGCACCGTTACCACTTATAATTATCTATACCACTTGTATTTCACGATATCTTCACCGAACTAGTGCACCTATACACCTGACAAGTGTATTGGGTGTGTTGGGGACACAAGAGACTTCTTGTATCTTGATTGCAGGGTTGCTTGAGAGGGATACCTTTGACCACTTCCTCCCTGAGTTCAATAAACCTTGGGTAATCCACTTAAGAGAAACTTGCTGATGTTCTATAAACCTCTGCACTTGAAGGTCCAACAACTGTCTACAAGAATAGAAGTGTGTAGACATCAAGCTATTTTCTAGCGCCGTTGCCGGGGAGGTAAGGTAAAAGGTACTCACATCCTCTAGCTACTGAGCTATCTTCTAGCATTGTTGCTGGTGTGTGAGTGCTCGAAGTTATTTCCTTTAGATTCTGCAATCATATCTTTTTGTTTCTTGTTTTTATTTTCACTAGTTAGGCTTAATGGAAAACAACAACAAAAATAGAGAGCTTTATAGTATTTATCTTGAGCGAAAAGGCTAGAAAAAGGGCACGCGCCTGGGAGGTTGCGCCGCGTCGCTGCTGCTGCCTGCACGTGGCGGGCACGGAGTGCCTCACGCGCTGTACCAGCCTTCTCCCGTGCGACACGTGGTGGATGCGGAGAGGGTCGCGTGTCCTTTTTCCTTTTCTTTTTGTAGATTTGAACATGAAAACTGCGATATCTTTGAAACGAAGAGTCCAAATTGATATCCGTTTTCACCTCCTTGCTAGTCACGTCCAAATCTTCAAAATTAGATCCATTGTTGATATGTTTCGATGAACTTTTTACTCGTACTGCCTTTGATGCGTAGGTTGTACTGCCTTTTGGTCTAGTACATGGTGCCTTCGGTTGCAATGCACGGCACGGTGTCCAGGCAGTGTACTATGCACTGTCCAGGCAGTGCACCGTCCATGCACTGTCTTGCTGTTCTGTGTTGCACTGCCTTAGCTTGCGGTGCACTGTGCGGTGTCCAGGCATTGTACTACGCACTGTCCAAGCAGTGCACCGTCCATGCACTGCCTTGTTGTTCTGTGTTGCACTACCTTAGTTCGCAGTGCACTGCGCGGTGTCCAGGCAGTGTACTACACACTGTCCAAGCAGTACACCATCCATACACTGTCTTGTTGTTATGTGTTGCACTGCCTTAGTGCGTAGTGCACTGCGCGGTGTCCTAGCAGTGTACTACGCACTGTCCAGGCAGTGCACCGTCCATGCACTGCCTTGTTGTTCTGTGTTGCACTGCCTTAGTTTGCAGTGCACTGCGCGGTGTCCAGGCAGTGTACTACGCACTACCTAGGTAGTGCACTGTCCATGCACTGCCTTGTTGTTCTGTGTTGCACTGCCTTAGTGCGCAGTGCACTGCGCGGTGTTCTGACAGTGTACTACGCACTGTCTAGGAAGTGCACCGTCCATGCACTGCCTTGTTGTTCTATGTTGCACTGCCTTACTGCGCAGTGCACTGCGTTGTGTCCTGGCAGTGTACTACGCACTAAGGCAGTGCAACGTCCATGCACTGCCTTGTTGTTCCGTCTTGCACTGCCTTAGTGCGCAGTGCACGGCGCGGTGTTCTTGGAGTGCACGGTCCATGTATTGCCTTGTTGTACTACAATGCACTGCTTTCGGTCGACAGTAAATGAGTTGCACCGCTCGTGCACTGCCTTATTGCACTACGTGGAAACTGCCTTTCGTCGCATGCACTGCATGAGCAGCTAGCCATGTGCCGGGCTGCCGTGTGGCCGAAAATACACGCGCTAAGCGGTTGGAAATACGCACGGGTGAACTTCCACATGCCACGTGCTGGGCTGCCGTGCGGCCAGAAATACTTGCACTGCCGAGCGGCCGGAATACTGCGCGTGGCCAAAACGCGTGCTTCCTAAAGAGCGCGCTCACGCTAGTCTCTAGAGTTAGGACATGAGGTGTTTGAAGAGAAAATTAAAAAACCTATGGGACTTTATTTGCATGCTAATAGCAATGTTATTAGTATGAATTCTTTGAACACCACTATTGCTAATGCTATGGAAAAGTCTAAGCTTGGGGAAGCTGGTTGTGATGAGCATGATATTTTTAGTCCCCCAAGCATGGAGGAGAAAATTTACTTTGATGATACGATACCTCCAATATATGATGATTACAATGATGAATATGATATTTTCAGTCCACCTACTATTGAGGAGAAAATTAATTATGATAACAATATGCCTCCTATATTTGATTATTATGGTGATGAGAAAAATAATGATAGCTATTTTGTTGAATTTGCTCCCACTACAATTAATAAGAATGACTATGTTTATGTGGAGAGTATTAATTATTTTATGCATGTGGCTCATGATAAGAATGTTTTATGTGATAGATATATTGTTAATTTTATTCATGATTCTACTAAAAGTTATTATGATAGAGGGAAACATGGTTTTATGTGTCTCAACAATATTAAGTTTCCCCTCTTTATGTTAAAATTTCTGAAGTTGCACTTGTTTTGCTTTCCTATGCTTGTTGCTTTGTGCTTTCATGACTTGTTTCTTTACAAGATTATTTTTCATAGGAAGTGGGTTAGACTTAAATATGTTCCATATTTTCTTCTTGATGCTCTCTTTTACTTCAATTCATATTTCTTATGTGAGCATCATCGAAATTATCGTACCTAGCTCAAAGGCATTAAAGAAAAGCACTTATTAGGAGATAACCCAAATTTCTATTCAGTAGGTTTTTTTGTTTTGTTGAGTCTTGGAAGTTATTGCCTCAGTAATAACCTATCCTTATCCTTTTTTTTGGTTTTTTTTGCCAAGAATAACCTCTAATGAGAGAGAAGTAAGACTTGGGAAAGTTGCTGTCCCGAAACAGATTTTTGTGCTTCACTGTAAATATTCGTTAAAAATCTCTGTACATCGGATTGAGCTGTAATTGTTTGTGCTTCTGCCCCAGGTTGTTATATAACATTCATTAGTTTAACACTTTTCGATTTGAGCAACAGAAGGTCTTCGGAAAAATCGGTTTTCACCTTCTGGTCTGTTTTGACAGATTTCTGCCATTATTTGCATTTGCCTCTTTATCGATTTATTTTTGGGTTTTTTTTTGGTGAATTGAGCTTTTTGAGGGAATTGCTACAGTAGTTTTTGTTTTTAATGAAAGTTTTGCTATTTTAAAACAAAACCTCAAAGGTTTATTATCTTTTGAATGCACTAATGTTGCTAATGAAGATTTTGTGAAGTTTTGTATGAAGGAAATTTTCAGGTGTAGGGAAAGAATGATGTAGTGAGATGAAGAATGGACAAAAGCTCAAGCTTGGGGATGCCACCCCGTGTCACCCCAAGAAATATTCAAGAAGTACAAGCGTCAAAGCTTGGGGATGCCCAAGGCATCCCCTTCTTCATCAATAAAAATCTCAGGTTCTCTTCCAAACACTTAATTTTTTTGTTTCATGCATAATTGTGTTGTTCTTGGAGCGTCTTTGTTCTTGTTCTTAGTTTTTGTTTGCTTAGTTTGCTTGAATAAGTGGGTTAGATCCCAATGCACTTCTTTTGGAGAGAGACACACCTCGTTATTCATTGCCTAGAACACTCTAGTTTTCACTCTTATTGTTCTGCGAGTGTTCTCCTTTGCTAGCACTGCGTTTAGCTTTAGTTTTCAATTGGTGTTGGAAAAGAGTAGGAAAGTTCATGCATATAAGTGGTACCAAAGGAGTCTTGTTTTGACTGTGGCCTGGACTTTAGCATGTCATGTTTGATACTGTTTTGGCTTTATGCTTAGTGATTTTTGCTATAGCATGACATGTTATAAAAAATTGAGATTGCTTAATGTGCCTTGAAAGAATCATGCGTTGTTTTAGCATATTAAAGAATAGTATTGTGGTATTCTCCTTTGATGCTTTATTTGGGTTGACTTGGCGCATGCTCACACCATGTTAAGAGTATCCCAAGTCACCATAGCCTCTATGATCCTTTAGTTTTCAACTTGTAATATCACGTTATGCTTTAATTAATGATGTTTTGTCGCTTTGCATGATTATGGCCAATATTGCTATCTTAGTTGGTTGCTCCCAGTCTTTTGCTAGCCTCCATAACCAAGTATGAGTTCCACTCATGCATCCAACTCCAAATAAAACCAAGTTATTCCAAAGATTCCACCATACCTACCTATTAGCATTTGCTATTCCAAGCATATTCATGTTTTTATCTACCTTCCGAATTAAACTTGTTATGTGAAAATTAGTGATTAAAGCTTTTACGAACTTGATGGCACACTTTACTTTTCTTGACCCTTATAAACTTGAACCATTGTGTCATCTGTGTTGTATATGCTTGCACTTATACGTTGGGGATTAGCAGAACCATGATGTCATGGGGAACGCTTTCAACATTGCACTTGTACATCGTACCCAGTTGATATCATGCTCTTTTGTTTATGGATGTCGTCGGTGTGAAATGAAAGGGGAGCTTGTAAGTCCATGGAGTTATGTACGTGTGTTAGAGAAACGCCTGGGCGGCTGGTCTAATCCATGCCTAATCACGGTGGAAACCTACAGCGTAACCATAATGAGCAATCTATGAAGCATTCTTCTTATAAAAAAGATAGAGATTAATAAAAAAGAAAGAAAAAAAGATGAGAAAAGAGGAAAGAGAAAAAGCACCATTTTCCCATGGTAAATAAGAAGATGCTGAGATGCTTATTGTCTGCTTGCCTTGTCATTTTGATATGGGGATTCTTCCATATCATCGGGCAAGGGGTACCCCGTTGGCGGTTCTCTATGATACACATGTACTTACTATGACAAGAACTTACCGGTAACTATACTTGAGTAGCATGAGGAGTGGCCCTCGTATTCAAGGGACATGAGATTGCCAACTTATACTTTGTCAAGCATATACTCCATAGTTTGTTCACTTTAACCTTAATCAATTCAAGATTCTTATGATAGGGGCAATGAGAGCTAAAAGCTAATAAGTACCATAATTTTTGGAAGCTCTTTATGAGACTTGAATCCCTGTTTCCTTCTATGAAGGCCTTTCTTTTACTTTTATGTTGAGTCTCCATCTTCTATCTTTATGCACCTATTGAGAGAGAATAGTGGCCATTCTTAGTTTAATGTGCATTGTCCCAAGACTTGTTGATTGATGCATAACTTTGATATTACTTGCTCTTAAACTATTTGTATCTAGTCACCCTTATGAACTTGGAAGGTGTCCTATGCATTTATGTTTTGCTACACTATGAGGGACAAGCTGAATACCATTATCATTATGTTTTCTGTATGTGAAACAAACAAACATCTTTCAAATCATTGTTATTCATGAATCTTTTGTGTGTACCTTTTCATCTTACAACATAGTTGCTATGTCTTATTGTTAGAATTATATCTTTCATGCTATGTTAAAGTACTATGATCCTAGCTATCAATGTTCTAAAAATACTTTGATCAAGATAATGATGGTGCATGTCACCTCAAAAATTATTCTTTTTTATCACTTACCTACTCAAGGACGAGAAGGAGTTAAGCTTCGGGATGTTGATACGTTGGAGACGTATCTATAATTTTTGATGTTCCATGCTTGTTTTAAATCTACTTTCTTATGTTTTGTCCCCACTTTGGAGTATTTTTTACACATTTTCTGGAACTAACCTATTAACAAGATGCCACAGTGTCAGTTGCTTGTTTTCTGCTGTTTTTGGTTTCAGTAAAGCTAGAAAAGAAATATTCTCGGAATTGGACCGGACAAAAGCCAAAGTCAATATTTTACCGGAAGACTCACGGAGCCAGAAGACGAGACGGAGAGGGGCTAGGGGCTGGCCACACCATGTGGTGGCGCGGGTCCCCCTAGCCGCGCCACCAGGTGGTGTGGGCCCCTGGCCCATCCTCTGACATCGCCCTTTTGCCTATAAGAAGCCTTCGATGAGAAAACCCTAAAGAATCCAGCCTCGAGCCACAAAAAATTCCGTATTGCCGCCGCCACCGAAGGGGAGATTCGGGGGACAGAAAGTGTCTGTTCCGGCACCCTGCCGGGACAGGGAAGTGTCCTCGAAGCCATGTCCATCAATCTCAACCACCATCTCCATCGTCGTTGCTGATTCCCATGATGATGAGGGAGTAGTTCTTCCTCGAGGCTAAGGGCTCTACCGGTAGCTATGTGTCCATCTCTCTCTATGCGTGATCATATTGTGATCATGAGCTTTGTAATCAAGTAGATCTACCTTGCTACTCAAGTGCTTTAATAGATCTCTTCTCTCCCCACGTGTGTGAAGTTGATAGTGTGCACACCATGTGGCACTTAGGCTAGAGATTATAAATACTTGTTATGAGTTATATTTTGAGTTGGATGTCTCTATGAAATTGTGGTGTTTGTTGGAACCATCTAGCGCTCAAGGTGATAGTGAGGGGTTATCTAGATGGGGAAAGCGAACTTTGAGGTGTTCTGTTATAGCCCTATCATGGATTAGAGTTATCGAACCGGAGAGTAGTTCGGAGTAGTATCATAAAGAGAAGATATTTATATGAGAGTGTTCACTAGTGAAAGTATGATCCCTAGGCCTTGTTTCTAAGCATTGAAACACCATTTGCAACTAGATCTGTTACATGTTTTCTTGCTTCCATCTTTATTTCAGATTGCCTTTAGTCTCTTCCTACCTGTCAACCTCTTTTCTAGCACAATTACCACTTATAATTATCCATACCACTTGTATTTCACTATCTCTTCACCAAACTAGTGCACCTATACACCTGACAAGTGTATTGGGTGTGTTGAGGACACAAGAGACTTCTTGTATCTTGATTGCATGGCTGCTTGAGAGGGATACCTTTGACCACTTCCTCACTAAGTTCGATAAACCTTGGGTAATCCACTTAAGGGAAACTTGCCGCTGTTCTACAAACCTCTGCACTTGGAGGCCCAACAACTGTCTAGAAGAATAGAAGTGCGTAGACATCAATATGTACAAATCTAGATATGTCATATGCTCTAAATGTTATGAGAATATACCAGGGTGACTCATAAGATGATCATTGGACGATAGTAAGGATATTCTTATGATCTTTGGAAAAACTAAGAATATATTCTGTATGTATAAGTGATAGATAGTTCATTGTAAGGTGTTACATTGACACTATACAAATAGTTCATTGTAAGGTAGAAAGATCACGTATGTCGCCTAGAGTGGGGGGTGAATAGGCGGTTTAAAACTTTTACAAGAGTGGCTTGATGGCTCAGTGTTGATGTAGAGCTCGTTGGGAACGCCAAGAGGAAGGTATGATGAGCACAGCAGCAAGTTTCCCTCAGTTATGAAACCAAGGTTTAATCGAACTAGTAGGAGCAAGGAAACACCCCAAAGGTGTTGCTAGCTAAGCCTTGGAAGGCGTACTAACGGTGCTAGTAGAAACGTGGAGACCTGCACAACACAATCACAGAACTCTGTCCCCAACTTGCGATGAGGTTGTCAATCTCACCATGTTTTGCTGAAAACAAAGGATTAAATGTATCGAATGGAAGGAAGTAATAGTTTGCAGAAAGTAAACACAAAGCAGTAAGCAGTTTATAAATTGTATGTAAAAGAAAAGGACCGGGATCCATAGTTCACTAGAGGTGGCTCTCCTTAAGATAGATAACATGCTGGGTGAACAAATTACAGCGGGGCAATTGACAAACATCGAGAAAGCAATACATGCATATACTAATCATCTTGACTCCTTTGAGACTTGATTGGGCATTACAACATTATACATAGACCGCCATCCAACTGCATCTATGACTAATAATCCACCTTCGGGTTATCATCCGAACCCCCTCTAGTATTAAGTTGCAAGCAACCGATTATTGCTTTACGAATTGCGTGTAATGTAAACAATACGATTGTTTTATGAACAAAGGATTTTTGTTTTCTCCCTAGTAGCAACAACACATCTAGTACCTTAGAGATTTCTTTCACTTCCCCAGATTACCAGAGGCATGAACCCACTATCGAGCATAAATACTAATTCTTGGAGTTGCTAGCATCTACTTGGCCAAGGTAGCTACTAACAACGGAAAGCATGCAAGATCACAAATAACAAAGACATGATAGAATCAATAATCAATCTGAAATAGCATCTCAATATCCATTGGATCCCTGCAAACACAACATGGAGAATTACAAATAGATGATCTTGATCATGAACGGAGCTCACAAGATCTAGACATGAAAGCACAAAGGAGGATAACCAGCCATCTAGCTACTACCATATTCCAATGATGAACTACTCACGCATCACACCGGAGGCTTGCATGGTGATGAAGAAGGCCTCTAGGGTGAATTCCCCTCTCCGGCATGGTGCCAGGAAGAGCTTCAGATCCCTCCCGATATAGGGACAGAGACGACGGTGGCTACAGACTCTTTCGTGGATTTTTGATCGGGTCCTTAGGGTTTTCGTCTCGAGGGCAATATATAGGTGGAAGGAGAGGCCGAGGGGATGCTGGGGTCGGCCAAACCACCCCCTGGCGTGGGCTAGGCCTGGCCGTGCGGCCAGGTGGTGTGGCCGGCCCCCAGCCCTTCTCCATCTCATATTCTGGCTTCTGATGACTTCCGGAAAAATAGGCACTTTGGCTTTTGTTCCGTCCAATTTCTAGAATATTCATTTCCTGACTTCCTGGACCCAAAAATAGCAAAAAACAAGCAGCTGGCACTGTGGCTCTTGTTAATAGGTTAGTCCAAGAAATCATATGAAAAGTACTCCAAAGTGTGGACAAAACACAAGAAAGTGGATAAACCAAGCATGGAACATCAAAAATTATAGATACATTTGCAATGTATCATGGCTCAACTAAGGAGGAATTAAACTAGAGTTTACTTTGTCAAGCAAAAAACCTAGGACAACTAGGGTTCACCTATGTGCACCAACAACTTATTCTAAGCAAGACAAGCAACTATATGATAGCAATATATAAACTTCAAGCACGAAGGCTACCACAAAGTAAGGTGCACAAGTAAGAGCTCATATATAGAGAGATCCGAGGAACGTGGATTTGACGATGCTTTACTAAGTTCCTCCCAACAATGGAGTACATATCGTTTGGGAGGGGGTGGTTTCAAACCACCAAGGGCACAAAAGGGCTCCCTTGTTCTCCGGTGAATCTCACGCCAACAGGATCGATACACACTTCCACTATCAGTGCACTTGTCGGTGGCAATTCGGAACCTCTCACAAGATTGGGGCACTTATCCACAACTCAATTGGAGGCTCCCAACTAAAAAGCTTGGTGAAAGATCCACAACTTAATTGGAGGCCCTAAGTAATCCACAAACCTGCAATACAACCAAACCATCTAGGGTTCCAAGAACCCAAGAGTAATAAGCTTCTCACCTTTCATCCAATCGAATCCTCACAAACCGATGGACCAAATGCCAATGGCAAGAACACAAAAAGTGCTCAAGTACTTCTCTCCGAAATTCCACCAAAGCTACAAAGGTTTATGGGGGAATAAGAGAGGAAGAACAATGGAGGAAATCCACACAAGACTCCAACATCTAGATCCCAAGATGTTCCCCTCACTTAGAGGAGAGATTGATTGGTAGGATTGTAGATCTAGATCTCCTCTTTCAAATCCCTTAAGAATATGAAAGAATCATAGGAGGGATTGAGGGATAGCAAGCTCAAGAAGGTCAACAATGGAGGGGAAAACTTACAAGAAAGGTTAGGGAACCATTGGGGAAGAAGGGCCTCTTAAATAGGTCCCTAGAAATCCAACCGTTAGGCCCAGGAATCGCCTGGTCCGGAGTCTTCGGACTGGGACCAGAGTCTCCGGTGTATCTAGGCCAAACGAGGACAAACTAGGGGACATTCAGTACGTGGTCCGGAGATAGGCCGGAGATTTAGTCCGGAATCTCCGGTCTTACAAAAACTGGTAGAAAGACCAATACAAAAACAACCATAACTTTTGCATCCGGACTCCGATTTTGATGATCTTGAGCTCGTTTTAAAGAGGAAAATAAGATATACAATATCATACAGAAAAACATAATATTACAGCAAGGGAGGATAGAACCAAATGACAAAATGTTTGACTTCTCTCAAAAAAACGAACCGGTAAAACCTCCAACATTGAAAACGCAATAGAGAATACATATGAAATACGTTTTCGATGAACTAAAGCTTGTTATGAATATTACCACAAGATATAGAACCTAACATGGATAAGATCCAAATAATAACCAAGAAAGATGATACTAAGAATGCAAAGGTTTGAGCTCTCTCCGAAAGATATGATGGAGTTACGTACTCGAGAGCCCCTCTTGATAGTACGATTATCTATCATATAAACTGGTCTCTCCAACTAACACCACAAGACCGGTAAGAAGGAACCCTATCAAGAAAATACATTTACATTGTGCATATTCCACTTGAGCTTGATGATGACAATCTTCTCCACCTCAAGATGGAACACCTTTCTTGATTGCGCTAGTGTAAGATCTCACCATAATAAGGTAAGATCCATGTGATTACAGTGCTAGTCCTTGGATCGAAATGCTAGCACCCACAGTTTAAGATGAAGTACACAGAAACAAAGGTCATTATTACATCGCATATCCAGGAATATAATGGTTCTTACAACTCATTTAGCCCAAGGCTAACATTACTCAAGGTTCACATTACATAGTATAATAATAGAGTCTTTTGTCTTCATGCGCCACAGGCAAACATGTCGAGTGTAGACCCGCAACCCTACTCATCATCAGAGTATCCTACAACATAATAAGTTACAGCCACAAGGGTCAATACATTTGGAATTGTATTGGCAAGTGATACCATAGATACTTAGTATAATCCAACAACTACATGAATATATGGCTAAGTGTGGTTTTGGCTGTCTTTGCTAAAAGCAAGTTTTTATCTCATAGTTTTTGAAGAGTAAGTTTTCTCTTTCAAAACACTAAGGTACCATTGATAGACATCAATGAACCTCTACCCTTGTTCACCCAAAAGTTTTTAACTTAGAGAAATTTGGATGAGGAGATTATTGAACTTCTTCACTGTCTTGACGCTCAGAATTTGTCCATAACCGAGGACACGGCTAAGTACTTAGTTTTACCCTCTCGAGAGGTGGTGCACTTTCCCCACAAGACTCGACATGCATCGAGACGAGACTTTTTAGAAGCAATCCCTCATACCACCACTGGCGCGTTCCATCCTATCATATCTACCACCCTCTGTCCGTCTGGCTGAGTTCTTGCAACTTAGTCGGTCAAGGCAGAGCCCATATGCCAAGTGGCTGCACTGGAAGCTTCACGACAAGAACGTCTCCAATCTCTTTGTTCCTGGGTGGCCGTCCACAAGTGCGATACACCAGCTGACCATAGACATGCCCCCTGAGTAACCACTCAACATAATCCAAGCAAGTCCCATTCCACCCAGGTGTTTCATTAACATTAGTTGTTTTCTTAATCAAACAAAATAATATCTTTCCATACTATCTTGATATGAATTTCCACCCACGAATTCTAATAGCATGGCTAAGCACTCTAGCATACGAAGTCTTTCAACTAGGAAATACTACCAAGATATAATCTATAGGATAGCATAGCATAGCAACATATAAATAATCCTACCATGCTAAGATCTACCAAAATAACACTAGTGCAATATTGAAAATAATAGGACATAAGATGAAATATCACTTGCCTTGGTAGCTAGGGGAATATGTACAATCCTCACAGCAACAAACTTCACAATCCACACAATCTACACAAAGAACAATACAACAACAATAATTCAGTCAATATAGCATCACAAAAATATGAATGCATGCAAATGCAATGATATGAACAAAGCTCTAAAACTTGTAGAGTCTACAGTACAGAGGTTAAAATATCCTATCTAAAGGCATAAGAAAAACCTAAAAACAATTTATGTAATAATTTTTATGAGCAAAATACTCCTAAAAAGGTTTTGCCTATAAATCCAATTTTTAAAAGCAAAAGTGTGAAACAAGGCCTCAACAATAAAGGTCTCATTTTTCTAAATACATAGACACCAAATTTGCATTTTTCTGATTTGTGGATCAAAAGTTATTGAATTTCTAAGTTTCATATATATTCTGTCTATTTTTCTAATTAAACAGATGCCCTAGCCGACGTGGCGCTTTCTTATTGGTCCGTACCAGTTTGGTCGGATCGACCGCTGCAGGACGTTGGATTATAAGTGGCAACGGATGGACCAGATCAGCCCGTACCCTTTCGATTATTGATCTAATCTCAGCCGCTGGCACAGATCCAACGGCTCCTAGGGCTCGGCCGGGAACGGTCAGCGCTGACCTACCGCGCGTGGCGGCGGTGCATCAGGCGGCAGTGTTTCGGCGGTTCTAAAGGGTCAGTGAGTCCGTGGACTCTTACCAGAGGTCGAGGCGGTCAAGGTGGTGTCGGTGATGGTCACGGTGGAGGGAGAGGTGCTCAGCTTCGCTCTAGATTCCTCGCCGGAGTTCTGTCGACGGTGGATCCCGTGTCTCTACGACGGTGACGTTGATCTGGGGCTCGAGCAGGCAAAGGAAAGTGTCAGCAACGTGTACCAGGTCCAACGCAAGCTAGTGGTGGTTACAGAGAGGCGGCGGGAACCCTAGACTCACCGGAAAAATCGACGGATGGTGGCGGCAGAGGGAGTTTGCCGGCGATGATCGTGTCATTGTCCTAGGGCAAGAAAAAGCACGTGGCCAGGGTTAAAATTTGGGCCAAGACATGGTGAAGGGAATAGGGCAGAGAGGAGGGCGCGTCGCGGTCGAAGCTCACCGGAATCGTCGCAGGAGTCGCGTCGGACAGCGGCGGTTCGAGCTCGCAATTGGGGAGCATGGGGGCTCTCTGGGGGTAGTGAATGAGGGGAAACCGATGAGGAGGGAGAGGGGATTAAGAAGGGGCGGCCGTAGTGGCAAATTAATCGCGGAAACGCCTGAATTCGACCGGGTTAGAAATGGCAGAGGGAGAGTGGGGGTCAGTTTGTCGCCTGGGTGGAAGAAGATGAGGTGGCGATGACGTGGGAGTGGGGCCAGGGGTAAGTGAGAGGGGGCGTGCATGGGGACGGTGAGAAAAAGAAGGAGGGGGAGGGGTGGCCCGGGTGGGCTTGTTGGGCTGGATTGGGCCGAATAGGCCAGAACTGCTGCTACTGTTTTTTTTCTCTCCCTTTTCTTTTTCCTTTTAGTTTTTCTTTTCCTAGATTTTGAATTTAGCAAATGGGTTCCAAATTGCCTCAAAATTTCACCAAATTTTTGGGGACAAACTAAATGCAATGCAACACATGCCATGATGATATGAGTGCAATGATGATGGTTTTTAGATGAATTTTTTTGGGATGTTACAAATCTAACCCCCTTAAGATGAATCTCGCCCTCGAGATTCGGGTTGGCTAGCAAATAGGTGAGGGTGATCTCTCCGAAGTTCATCCTCTCGTTCCCACGTTGCTTCTGATTCAGTGTGATGGTTCAACTGCACTTTGCAGAATTTGATTGTCTTGGTACGGGTAATTCTTTCTGTTGTCTCTAGAATCTTAATTGGTTTCTCTTCATAAGTGAGATCATTCTCTAGCTGAACCTCCTCTAATGGTATAGTGTCTTTCAACGAGGTTTCCTCCATCTCTGGGTGACACTTTTTCAGCTGGCTGACATGAAATACATTATGAACTGCTGACAGAGATTTTGGTAATTCTATCTCATATGTCACTTCTCCTTTGCGGCTCAAAATCTTGAAGGGTCCTACATAGTGTGGTGCTAATTTTCCTTTGATTCCAAATCTCTTCACACCGCGAAGTGGTGATACCCTGAGATAAGCTCTATCACCAACCTCATAGGTGACCTCTCTACGTTTTGGATCTGCATAGCTCTTTTGTCGAGATTGGGCTACCTTTAGCCTATCCCTTACCATCTTGACTTTCTCTTCGGCCTCCTTGATTAGGTCTGACCCAAACAAATTTCTTTCTCCTACTCCATTCCACAGTAATGGTGTAGCACACTTCCTTCCATAAAGGAATTCAAATGGAGCCATTTCTATGCTTGATTGATAGCTTTTATTGTAGGAAAACTCTGCGTATGGTAAACTTTCTTCCCAACTAGATCCATAGTCTAATGCACAAGCTCTTAACATATCTTCCATTATTTGATTGGTCCTTTCTGTCTGCCCATCAGTCTGTGGATGAAACGCGATGCTGAATTCTAGTCGAGTTCCCAATGACTCGTGAAGTTGTCGCCAAAAGTGCGAAGTGAATTGAGTTCCTCTATCTGACACGATACTCTTAGGCACCCCATGTAAACATACAATTCTATTCATGTATATCTTGGCTAGCTTGGCACTTGTGTAAGTGGTCTTTACCGGTATGAAATGAGCCACTTTTGTCAAGCGATCAACAATCACCCATATAGAATCGTATCCAGATTTAGTCCTTGGCAGTCCGGTGATAAAACCCATACCGATTTTATCCCATTTCCAATCAGGTATTGGTAGTGGTTGTAATAATCCCGCCGGTTTCTGATGTTCTGCCTTTACACGACTACACACGTCGCACAGGGCAATGTGTTCTGCTATATCTTTCTTTAAATTATTCCACCATAATCTTTCCTTAACATCCATATACATCTTGGTGTTGCCAGGATGAATTGAATATGGTGAGTTGTGAGCTTCTTGTAAGATCAGCTTCTTAAGCTCAAGATCCTGCGGAATACAGATACGTTCTTCATACCATAAGGTTCCTTGTTTGTCTACATGAAATCCGTTTGCCTTGCCTTCACTAATTTTACTTTTGATTTCTTCTATTTCTTTGTCCATCTTTTGAGCTTCTTGGATTCTATTCATCAGTGTAGGCTGCACTTCCAAGGATGCAAGGTATCCTTCAGGCACTATCTCTAATCTCAACTCCCTAAATTGGGCACATAACTCTTCCGGCAATTCTCCTTTATTGTGGCCATTTACATAAACCTTGCGGCTTAATGCATCGGCTACAACATTTGCCTTTCCAGGATGGCATTGCAAACTTAAGTCGTGGTCCTTGATAAGTTATAGCCATATTCTTTGCCTCATGTTGAGTTCCTTCTGTGTAAAAATGTATTTTAGACTCTTGTGATCGGTGAACATTTCACAACGCTTTCCCATAAGATAATGCCTCCATGTTTTTAAGGCATGCACAACTGATGCCAACTCTAGGTCATGAGTAGGATAGTTCACTTCATGATTTTTGAGTTGCCTTGATGCATAAGCTACAACTCTACCTTCCTACATTAGTACACCTCCCAGTCCTTGGTGAGATGCATCACAATAGACTTGAAAGTCTTTCTCAAGATCTGGCAAACATAACACTGGTGCTGACACTAATCTCTTCTTCAACTCCTGAAAGCGGGTTTCACATGCTTCTGTCCAGTTAAACTTCTTCTCTTTCTTTAGCAGACCAGTCATAGGCTTTGCTATCTTTGAGAAATTTTCAATGAACCTCCGATAGTATCTTGCTAGGCCTAGGAAACTACGGATTTCTTTAACCGATTTAGGAGGTTCCCATTCTTTCACAGCTGCCACTTTTGCTGGGTCAACAGCTATACCACTTCCAGATACTAAATGCCCAAGAAAACCCACTTCATTTAGCCAAAATTCACATTTACTGAACTTGTCATATAGTTTGTGTTCCCTGAGTTTCTTTAGAATTAGGCGTAGATGTTCTTCGTGTTCTTTGTTGCTCTTGGAATATACCAATATTTCATCGATGAATACCACTACAAACTTATCAAGAAATTCCATGAATATCATATTCATCATGTTCATGAAATAGGCCGGTGCATTGGTCAACCCAAACGGCATCACTGTATATTCATACAACCAATATCTAGTGGTAAATGCAGCCTTTGGTATATCATGTTCTCTAATCTTCAGTTGGAAGTATCCTGATCGAAGATCGATTTTTGAGAACACACATGCTCCCTCTAGCTGATCAAAAAGATCATTTATTCTAGGTAGGGGATATTTATTCTTTATGGTCACTTCATTAAGTGATTGATAGTCTATGCATAGCCTTTGACTTTGGTCCTTCTTCTCAACAAGCAAAACTGGTGCTCCCCAAGACGAAAAACTTGGTTGGATAAATCCCTTTTTCAACTGTTCTCCCAGCTGTTTCTTGAGTTCTTTTAACTCATCCACCGACATTTTGTAAGGTCTCTTTGCTATAGGTCCAGTTCCTGGCAGTAGGTCTATCAGAAACTCCACATCCCTATCTGGTGGCATGCTAGGTAATTATTCTGGGAACACATCCGGGTAGTCCTTCACTATTGGTACTCTGTTTAGGCTAACCCCCTTAAGAGAATTAACCTTGCTCCCCTTGGGTTCAAAGTTATACTTGAACTTGATCCGTTTCTTTTATGGGGTGGTGAGCATAATAGTTCGTTTGGCACAAGCAATCACTCCCTCATAACGTGTCAACCAGTCCATCCCTAATATTACATCTAATCCTTGGGACTCTAGGATTATTAAATTAACTGGAAACTTGTTCTTTCCAATCTCTAGGGTTATCTGTCGGCACCTAGAATTTACTATCATTTCTCCACTCGGGGAGCTTACCTTAATGGGACATCCGATGGTTTCAGTGGAGAGTTTGTTTTTGACTACAAATGCTCTTGAAATGAATGAATGCGATGCGCCGGTATCGAAAAGGATAAGTGCAGGAAAAGAATTAATCTTGAACTTACCGATCACGGCATCATACCCTTCTTGAATTTCCTCCACATTGATGTGATTCACATGACCCTTTTGAAAAGGGTCCGGCATAGCCCCATCAGTTTTCTTCTCTAGGCATTCATTAGCATAGTGTCCTGTCTTTTTGCACTTGAAACATTCCACCTGACTAATGTCTTTCTTTGCTGGCTGATTGTGACGATTCTGACTATTTTGATTCCCATGGCCATGACCATTATGGTTGTTCCTGTACCCACCTTTATTATGTCCATGATGATTGTTTCTATCATGGTGGTGATTATTTTTACGATGGTTCTTATGATTCCCATTCTTGTGGAATCCAGAACTCCTGCTTCCTTCACCATGGGAACGCTTGTGAGGTGATCCTGATCCAAACTTATCAAAATGGTGCTTCCTCTTTCTACCTTCCACTTGCTTCATCTTGTTTTCTAGGATGGTAACTTTATCACACATAGATTGATAGGTTGGAACATAAGCAACAGATAGTTGCATAGATATTTCATCATTCAACCCATCAAGGAACTTCTCCTTTCTCTTTGCGTCAGTGTCAACATCATCTGGTGCATAACGTGACAGATTGTTGAACTCTTCGATGTACTCAGAAATACTGCGGTGGCGTTGTTTGAGGTTGTGAATCTCCTTTTTCTTCAACTCCATTATTCCAGAAGAGATGTGAGTGGTACAAAATCCATCCTCAAACATTGCCCAAGTTACTTCCTCAATAGGGTGAGTAACTTGGAAATTGTCCCACCAAGTAGCTGCATGACCTTCCAGTAAGTGTGCTGTGAATCTGACTTTTTCTGCATCAATGCATCCAACTGTGACTAAGTCCTTATTCACAAAGCATAGCCAGTCATTTGCTACCATGGGATCAGTAGTACCAGAGAACTTAGAAGGTCTCAGCCTTAGAAATCTTGTGAGCATATCCAGTGGTGGTGGATTGTTCTAGTTGTTGTTATTGTTATTGTTGTTGTTCTTATTCTGGTTCGCCATGAATTGAGTCATCATTTGCATCAATTGTGTATGTGCAGCCATCATTTGCTGCATTCCATTAACATTGTTGTTGTTGTCCTCATTGTTGCGACGAGGAGGCATCTATGGGTTTAATAAGGGTAAGTAATGATAGATAACCCAAATAAAATAACAACAATCAAACAAACAAGCACATGCAGGTTCAACATCACGACAATAACAGAGTTTGCGAAAATAAACATACTAGCATAGTCACCCACAAGTCGGTATGATCTATGCTACTCGATAATAAAACGATAGATAGATGGATAGATATCACTACTCCTCCATGTCGACTTCCTCCTCCACTAATGCAAGTCCTACTGTGGCGAATCTTGCCTTGTATTCCTCCAAGATAGTAGACAAAGCATCGACCTTTGCCTGCAATTCTCTCTTCTGTGTGCGTAGCCTCTCTATCACCTCGTGATCTGCTTCCAGCTCAATGTCCTCAAGCTCTAACTTGGTCTCCAAGTCTCTGATCTTCTTGTTCTTCTCCCGAACCCTCTTCTCTTGGCTCTTGAATTTCTTCTCCTGGTCTTCAAACTTCTTCTCCATTTCCTTGATTCGATTCTCTTGTTCCTGGAAGGCCTTGTCCTTCTCCTTAAGTTGGACTCGTAGTTCATCGTTGCTAAGCATCACATTAGTCCTATCAGTATCAAGGTGTCTGATAAGGCTCTCTAAGTCCTGGAGGTGGTGACGCACGGGCTTGATAGTCTCCTTAGTGGCCTCGTCCAACACAATAGGCTCTCCGTCCTCGTCGCACCTCCCAAAGAAGTGGAAGTAGTGGCTCCTGATCTTAGAAGAGTGACGTCCACATAGGCATCCCAACAGCTCATGCATAGTGACGTCGAGGCCCCTCTCCATGTCATCATGGAGTATCTTGAAGGCGATCTCCCTAGTTTGGGGCTCTGTCTCATGTCCTAGCCGGGTAACTCTGAATCCCCATAAGTCCTTCCTCTGAAACTTCCTCAGCCGAAGTCCCTGAATAGTAGGGATTGGAAGAGCGAGCACATGGACGAGCTCCAACATACGAGTCCCGAAGCGAGTTCCCTTGAAATCCTCGGCCGTGTTGTAGACAAAATTAGGAATATTTTGCATAGTATGGAGAAGATTAGTAATAACACAAGTCTAGAGAAAGAAAACACAAGTAACATATGCAAATATAAATTAAAATCAACCAACAAAACATTCCTCATACCAAGTAGCAATACATTATTCAACTCAAGCAGTCAAGGTTCCAAACATAACTTATTTTTGCCATACCACATAGGTCGGTATGATCAAAATACTAACGTGATAAAACGCCAAGGGTGGTGGTCCAACTAGTATCTCACTCCTTATTAACCAAGGTAGCAATCTGGGTGTCCGTAGCAGCAATCTGCTTGTCTTGGTCGCATAACTCCAAAGCCAAATCTATGATATCCTTACTTAGTCGTTTTACCGTGGCCCGTGAATCTTGGACACGACGTTTCTCCTCCTTGAGATCCTCCTGAGTATTTAGCATTCTATACTTGAGTCTTTCCCCAAGTTCATCAATGGCTTTCCACGTAGCATTCCTTGCAGAGTCAAAGAATAACGTGTGCATTTCAGAGTTGGTGAACATGCAAAATCCCATACTCTTTGGATCATCTTCCTTGTTCTTATATAAATGGAGTTGCACCCACCAATACTCTTGTCCTTCGTCTATCACAGGAAATCCCTTGTACACGGCTTCACCATCCATTCCTAAGCCGATCATGAGGTTCTTGAGTGCCTTGGGAAATTCTGTCTCACACTCGAGTGTCATAGTCATCAGTGGTCCCTTCTTGATAGATTAATTGATGGTGGACATCTAAAAAAAGATGAGAAAGAATGATCAGGAAAAGTTTTTACGAGATGAAAATACAAGTGTAAAGTTTGAATATAAAGTTATTTTTCCTACGGGTTTTCCTTAGTCTAATCCAATCTAGGGTCACGAACCTACATGCAACATAGTGCTTTGATACCATCTGTAAGATCTCACCATAATAAGGTAAGATCCATGTGATTGCAGTGCTAGTCCTTGGATCGAAATGCTAGCACCCACAGTTTAAGATGAAGTACACAGAAACAAAGGTCATTATTACATCGCATATCTAGGAATATAATGGTTCTTACAACTCATTTAGCCCAAGGCTAACATTACTCAAGGTTCACATTACATAGTATAATAATAGAGTCTTTTGTCTTCATGCGCCACAGGCAAACATGTCGAGTGTAGACCCGCAACCCTACTCATCATCAAAGTATCCTGCAACATAATAAGTTATAGCCACAAGGGTCAATACATCTGGAAATGTATTGGAAAGTGATACCATAGATACTTAGTATAATCCAACAACTACATGAATATATGGCTAAGTGTGGTTTTGGCTGTCTTTGCTAAAAGCAAGTTTTTATCTCATAGTTTTTGAAGAGTAAGTTTTCTCTTTCAAAGCACTAAGGTACCATTGATAGACATCAATGAACCTCTACCCTTGTTCACCCAAAAAAATTTAACTTAGAGAAATTTGGATGAGGAGATTATTGAACTGCTTTACTGTCTTGACGCTCAGAATTTGTCCATAACCGAGGACACGGCTAAGTACTTAGTTTTACCCTCTCGAGAGGTGGTGCACTTTCCCCACAAGACTCGACATGCATCGAGACGAGACTTTTTAGAAGCAATCCCTCATACCACCACGGGCGCGTTCCATCCTATCATATCTACCACCCTCTGTCCGTCTGGCTGAGTTCTTGCAACTTAGTCGGTCAAGGCAGAGCCCATATGGCAAGTGGCTGCACTGGAAGCTTCGCGACAAGAACGTCTCCAATCTCTTTGTTCCTGGGTGGCCGTCCATAAGTGCGATACACCAGCTGACCATAGACATGGCCCCTGAGTAACCACTCAACATAATCCAAGCAAGTCCCATTCCACCTAGGTGTTTCATTAACATTAGTTGTTTTCTTAATCAAACAAAATAATATCTTTCCATACTATCTTGATATGAATTTCCACCCACGAATTCTAATAGCATGGCTAAGCACTCTAGCATACGAAGTCTTTCAACTAGGAAATACTACCAAGATATAATCTATAGGATAGCATAGCATAGCAACATATAAATAATCCTACCATGCTAAGATCTACCAAAATAACACTAGTGCAATATTGAAAATAATAGGACATAAGATGAAATATCACTTGCCTTGGTAGCTAGGGGAATATGTACAATCCTCACAGCAACAAACTTCACAATCCACACAATCTACACAAAGAAAAAAACAACAACAATAATTCAATCAATATAGCATCACAAAAATATGAATGAATGCAAATGCAATGATATGAACAAAGCTCTAAAACTTGTAGAGTCTACAATACAGAGGTTAAAATATCATATCTAAAGGCATAAGAAAAACCTAAAAACAATTTATGTAATAATTTTTATGAGAAAAATACTCCTAAAAAGGTTCTGCCTATAAATCCAATTTTCAAAAGCAAAAGTTTGAAACAAGGCCTCAACAATAAAGGTTTCATTTTTCTAAATCCATAGACACTAAATTTGCATTTTTCTGATTTGTGGATCAAAAGTTATTGAATTTCTAAGTTTAATATATATTATGTCTATTTTTCTAATTAAACAGATGCCCTAGCCGACGTGGCGCTTTCTTATTGGGCTGTACCGGTTTGGTTGGATCGACCGCTGCGGGACATTGGATTATAAGTGGCAACGGATGGACCAGATCAGCCCGTACCCTTTCGATTATTGATCTAATCTCTGCCGCTGGCACAGATCCAACGGCTCCTAGGGCTCGGCCGGGAACGGGCAGCGCTGACCTACCGCGCCTGGCGGCGGTGCGTCGGGCGGCGGTGTTCCGGCGGTTCTAAAGGGTCAGTGAGTCCGTGGACTCTTACCGGAGGTCGAGGAGGTCAAGGTGGTGTCGGTGATGGTCACGGTGATGGTCATGGTGAAGTGTCAGCAACGTGTACCAGGTCCAACGCAAGCTAGTGGGGGGTTACAGAGAGGTGGCGAGAACCCTAGACTCACCGGAAAAATCGACGGACGGCGGTGGCAGAGGGAGTTCGCCGGCGATGATCGTGTCATCGTCCTGGGAAAGAAAAAGCACGTGGCCAGGGTTAAAAGTTGGGCCAAGACATGGTGAAGGGAATAGGGCAGAGAGGAGGGCGCGTCGCGGGCGAAGCTCACCGGAATCGTCGCAGGAGTCGCATCGGACATCGGCGGTTCGAGCTCGCAATTGGGGAGCATGGGGGCTCTCTGGGGGTAGTGAATGAGGGGAAACCGATGAGGAGGGAGAGGGGATTAAGAAGGGGCAGTCGTAGGGGCAAATTAATCGCGGAAATGCCCGAATTCGACCGGGTTAGAAATGGCACAGGGAGAGTGGGGGTCAATTCGTCGCCTAGGTGGAAGAAGATGAGGTGGCGATGACGTGGGAGTGGGGCCAGGGGGTAAGTGAGAGGGGGCATGCAGGGGGACGGTGAGAAAAAGAAGGAGGGGGCGAGGTGGCCCGGGTGGGCTTACTGGGCTGGATTGGGCCGAATAGGCCAGAACTGCTGCTGCTGTATTTTTTTTCTCTCCCTTTTCTTTTTTCCTTTTAGTTTTTCTTTTCCTAGGTTTTGAATTTAGCAAATGGGTTCCAAATTGCCTCAAAATTTCACCAAATTTTTGGGGGACAAACTAAATTCAACGCAACACATGCCATGATGATATGAGTGGAATGATGATGGTTTTCAGATGAAAACTTTTTGGATGTTACAGCTAGCTTGGTGAAGATTTGCAAATTGCTCCCCAGACTCCACTATGGTAGAGTTATCTTTTGGGCATATCCTCTTCCCATAGGATGGCAAGCTTCAAGCAAATGATCTCTTCGAGATGGCTCATCTTGAACTTTCACATCATTTCTTCTCTCTTCATTATGTTGGTGTCTTGAAGGTACATAAGAGATATCATGCCAACTTTATTCTTCAAGACACACTTGTTGTAGGCCCAACTCTCACTTGACCAATCTTCGGATCACTCATTGAAACCTTGGTCAACTCTTGATCTTCTTTACTTTCTTCTTCTCCCAACCTTGAAGCCAACATATGGTTCAAGCAGTGCCTACGGACAAATCCTGCAAGTAAAACTCAATGCAAACATAAGTCCATAAAGATTGTCATTAATTACCAAAACCACACATGGGGGCACACATGCACTTTCAATCTCCCCCATTTTGATAATTGATGACAATCCCTTTGAGAGGGTGTATATAAGGAATTAACTGAACAAAACATTGTGCTAACATAAAATATTACACAAGTATGTGATGTTAGTACAACCACAATATAGATCAAACTCCCCCACAATCTATGCACGTGTGGATGAACTTGAATTTCATTGCATATATTGCCAACCATTACCGGTGGTGGAGTTTCCTCGATATATTCAACATGCAAAGCAACACGCTAAGATGCAAAGCACAAGAGGCAAATGTTTAAGTACAAAACTCAAAGCACAAAACCAAATTACCTTAAACCCTCTAAAACTTCTCCCCCATTGGCATCGATTGCCGAAATGGGTGAAAAAAATTAGAAGGCCAATTTAGTGAGAGTTCTTCCATATGGTGTGCATTTCTCATAATATGAGTGGAATCAAATGCACGTATCCAATGACGAATAATATAAGGAAATCAAACTAAACTAAGGATCCAAAGATTACAAAGAAATAAAATGGTGAGGAAGCATCAAAGAATGAAGCAAGCAATCAAAAGATCCAAAGAACCACTTCATAGAAGGAAGATACCAAAAGAAAGATAGATATTGTGGTCATGTCGAAAAGAGAGTGATCTAAATAATATGAGGAGATTCCCCAACGTTTGTGCACAAATTATAATTTGCATTTGAATACAATATGCACAAACATGGCATCCTTGTTTCCTCTATATTATTTAAACCAAAAACACGAGCAAGAGAGAAGATATTATGATGAGAGCAAATGAGTGTTTAGATGAAAATAGGAAGCTCCCCAAGGTTTATGCACAACAAAGTGCACAATTTTGGAATCCTAACTCCCCATAATCAAACAAACCACCAAACAAGAACAAGAAAGCAAATGCATGTTCTTAGGTAAATTAAGAAAGCCCCCAAGGTTTATGAACCAAAAAAATAATTGCTTTGAATGCAAAGTGCATAAACATGGTATCCCTGCTCCCCTAAACTTACATAACAACTCAAAGGCATGAGAGATCAACTTTATTAACACCAACGAGTGCCAAAAGATGCAAATGAAAAGGTCAAGCACTTAAAGAAAAACTTTTGGAGTCACCAAAGAATAAAAAAGGAGCACAAGGTGGACTCCAAAGCAAAAGGATATCAACTAGATATTTAGACATAATCGTGTGTATAAGTTTCTAGGTAGACAACAATCACCAAGATATACATCCACAAAGAAACATGTACACACAAAATGGATACTCAAGAATGAACAAGATATCCAAATGAAAGTCATAGATAATGCCAATAAGATTTTTGCTAGAAAGCATGGCCAAAGGCTCAAATTTATCTTATTGAACATCAATGACCTTAAAACACCAAAAATACATCACAACTATCACAAGGGAACAAGAGATAGTTGTAATGCATTGGGAAAGGCAACAAGTATCATAAAAAACAAATAAACCTTGCAAATTAATCCATATAGTACAAGAGAAAAAATTAGGAAATTATTGGCAATAGAATTGCTAGATTGGCATATGTGAGATTGGTGAATCATAAACATGGTTTTTATATACTCCCCAAAATATGCATTCATCTCAACTTACTCATATAACAATAAGAATGATACAATAAAATCTTGCAAGAACCACAATAGAAGCAACTGAAGGAAATCATGCCATGATGCAACCACAAAGGTTGGATGCTAGAAAAGTATGCATGAGAGGGATACTTGTTACCGAGATACCATTGGTAGGATGTAGTAGATATGAGTTTGTTGATCATCCTAGCTTGCCTCCAATTATCATTAGTAACCACATCTTCTTATTATTGAGACAAGCATCCAATGTATCTCCAATGTACCTAAAACAACATTAAGTACACTAGGGTCCCCAAACAAATTGGGTCTGAAGTAGTTAGTGTAACTACTATACATAGGAGACCCTCCACATAAATACGTGGAGGGTGATATAAAGTTGAATTTCATGCACATCTTAGCCTATAGGATTTTGTGGAGAATCCCCTATATATTGGATCAAGAAAGAAAGCATGCCATAATATAGAACATGTAGTAAACATGCATGCACAAGTTTTTCAAGTACCAAAAAGGAGATACAATTTGAACAAAAACACCAAGTAAACCAAGAAGTCACACACAAGTGTGTGACATGACAAAAGGGTGTCCAAATTGCATCAAAGAGCTAAATCAACACATGAAAGGACAGGAATTCAACAAATGAACAAGGAAAAAGCCAAAGAGCAAAAGATAGACAAGAACACCAGTGCTCAAGGATTTATCTCATTCTAAGGGATCAAACAAGTAACAAGGAATGAGACAAAACCAACTCCCAAAATAGCAAGGTTCCAACACACAAACTAAACACTCCACACTTTTCATGATGGCAAAAAGTACCAAAAGAGAAGATCAAACTTCCAAGCACAAAAGGGAGTGTTCTAAATAATATAGGAGAGCTACCCCGTGAATGGTGCATTATTTAGAATTTTTCTTTTGACTGCAAAATGCACACAAATGAGATCATAAATACTACCTATATTAAATAAGACACAAGAGGGTACCAATAAACTAAAATTATCCACAAGAGGCAAGGAAGACATGGGAGAAAACACAAAACATTTTCTTGGAAAGAGATAGTAAAAGATTAAGCAACGACCAAAGTGAATATGATCAATAAATTCTACCATAAATCTAGTACTAATTGTCCAAGGACAAGAAGTATTGGGAATAATCTTCCCGAGGTAGTTCACACGGATATCAGAGATCATATTCACACAAAGAAGCATATGCAAAGTATAAGAATTATGATTGATGCTTTGAAAGAGATTCTTGGTAGCTTCCAATAGTCACACAATCACTAGTGATTATAGTAACTTGAATCTAATGGGTTCCATGAGGATATAGAGATCCAACTATGAGGAAACACATACCAAGAAACACTCTCATACACAAGATCCAAAAGGTTAGCAATAAAAACATTCAAACAAATTGGAGCTTGTATGAGCAAATGTGTCACATAGGAGCTAGATAATTATCAATATCAATTCTAGGTGACACAACCTCGAATTTTCACATTATCTAGGATTGTAATATGCACTAAGCATATGACTCCCTCATAATGTGATACAACCATAAATCTCAACACGAGGCAAAATGATCCAAATAGAGATAATTAATGGACATTATTGAACTTAAATTTCTCTTGAGAATCATACCACGTAGAGACTAGATAAGATTGCAATATGAATATTAGGTGGTATTCCTCATGTACACACTTTTTAGGATTGTAGAATGCCCAAGCATAACACTCCCCCAAAATGGGATAGTCCATTAATTTCTCACAAGAGCCAAGAAAGATACTAGTTAAATTCAACAAAGGCTCCAACCCAAGAGACACAAATACATGGTGTGTCAACCAGCATAACAAGTATACTTGATACCTCAATATAAGTAAAAGGGAAGAACAACATGTACAAACACATACAAAGGTACAAAACCAACACATGCATGAGGGGGCAAGTAACTTTCAATGTAAATGAGTTAAGCACATGTTACCGCAAGGAGGAACATTGGATATATCATAGAAGCATGATAATCCAAATGGATTGACTTGAAAAGAATAAATGATGAAGATACCTCAATTCTTCATAATGTAGCCAAGCCTCCAATGCCCTCCAAACACACTTATTGATCAATTTTTGGCTTGTTGGTCCCCAACCAAGTTGGGTCCTAAGAAGTTAGTCACAATAGGCTTGGCAACCCAAATGGTTCTTTTCTTGAACCCACATTGAGCACCAAAAAATTTGGCAAACACGTTGCCAACCTCATCCTTCCTAAGATAATAAACACCATCAATCATGATTGGGTTGGATGAGGAGTTACCAATAGTGCAAGAGGAAGATATCTGACCCTTCTCATGACATAAGTAGCAAGTTATTCTCTTCTCATTCCTTTCACTTGATTTATCCACAATGGGAGAATTAGCTTGAGTCTTCTTGGGAAGTGGCCTTTCTACAACTTGAGATTGGTCATGACCTTGAACTAGAGGCTGCTTCCCTTTTTGCTTATCACCAAGAGACTTCTTCTTCAAAGGGCAAGATCTTACATGGTGCCCTTCAATTTTGCACTTGAAGCAAACAATCTTGGCTGAATTCTTGAATTGTTCTTGGCCCTTCTTATTGTTGCTCTTGGACTTATTCTTGATAGTGGACTTGTTCTTGACATTGGATTTGGATCCAAGACCAATCTTGTCATTTGGGAACTTTTGCACACTCAAGATTTTGTTGAGTGTGGCCCTCCCTTCATGGCCTTTTTTCAAGTCCATCTTCAAAGAAGTGACTTGAGCCTTGAGCGCTTTGATTTCCTCTACATGGTTAGTGACAAAACATACACTAGAGGAAGTAGAAAATTCATTGCTATAGCAACAAGGCAAGGAATGTAATTTATTACGAGATTTAGAAATAATGAGTGGACGAATTACAAGGACTAGCACATGGAGATATAGCATTATTAGTAGATATTGTGCTAGTGACCACATGAGGCTCACAAGATGTTACCTTGGTACAACTAGCCTCATGAGCTAACTTTGGCCTATCATGGGATGTTAGAAGGTCCTTATTAGATCTAGAGAGCTTTTCATGAATTTCCCATACTTGCTAGTTAGCAACTCAAGTTGAGCCCTTATCTCAACATTATCCTTCAAAGTAGATGCTTCACAAGATATAGAGTTAGTAGCACAAGCATCATCATTAATTGCAAGAGGTGAGGTAAACTTTGAAAGCTCTTTTGAGTAAGAGGCTTTAAGTTGCTCATGTGACTCGATGAGTTTGATGAGCTCACCCTTGATGACCCTAGAGCCATTTTTGAGGTCCTCAAAATCCTCAAGGAGTTTAGCATAAGCAACGTGAAGCTCATCATTTTTACTTTTGAGATCACTTGCCACCTAAAGACCTTTATCGTGAGATTTCTTCACTCTAGACAGCTCTAGAGCAATAGTCTCCTCAAGGGATTCCTTAGTGGTTTGTTCCTCTTCAAGAGATTCATTTAGATTTACAATTTTATAAGCATACTCATGCTCAAGGCTACTCATTTTATCAATGGTGTTCTCATGCTCCTCAATTTGTGCTTCTAACTTATCAATATGTTCTTTGCTCTTAATAGCAAAGTCCAATATTTCAACAAAGTTAGAGCAAGCAATATTATTCTTAATGAGAGAATGATAAACAATTTCACCCTTTTCATATAAATCATCAACATCGACCTCTTGTTCCTTATTATCCTCATCCTCATCATCACAAGAGGTATTGGGTTCCAAAGTAGGAGTTACCTTTGAATCCCTAGCCATAAGGCACATGTGGGTACCATGAGATGATGATGATGAATTATTTGAAGCTTCATTCAAGATCTTGTCTTGGCCAATAGAATCTTCATTTTCCTCTACATGGTTAGCAACACAAGAAATAGAGGAAATAGAAGCATTTTTAACATGGAAGCAAGACAACACAAGCATATCATCATAGGATTTATTCAAGCCATTTATACATGATATGCAAGGCTACCAACGCAAGCATATAAGGAGTTTTGGGTGCTACAACTATAGGGTCCAACGATAGACCATTGCAACTAGATAGAGATGAAGGATGACTAATAGTAAGCTCAATATCCACATTGCAATTTCTATCACCACTCACCATATCATTACCTTGTGAAAAATCACATGTTGGTGACGTGGTAGAAGATGATAACTCATCTCAACCAGAAGTGGAAGCAATGCAATCATCCTCAATAATATTGGACATAACATATTTATCTTGAAGTTTTGTCCATAACTCATGAGCGCTCCAAAAAGGAATGATTGAAGATGTAACTACATAACTCAAAGCATTAACAAGCTCATTAGAGGCTTGAGCATCAAGATATAAGTTTTTCTCATCTGCACAAGATAGATTTTAGAAATCCATAGGAGGAGAAAAACATATATCTACAATACACTGCAAATTTGGGTCCATGTCCCGAAAATGAATAAGCATACGCGTTTTCCATATATCATAATTTGTGCCATCGAATATGAACATTTCATTGTGCACTAATCCCCTAGCCGACATATTTACTCTCAAGCTGGTGAAGCCTAAAATAAGAGACCAGGCTCTGATACCAATTGAAAGATCATGGATGTCGCTTAGAGGGGGGTGAATAGGCAGTTTAAAACTTTTACGAGAGTGGATCAACAAAGGCGGAATTAAACTAGAGTTTACTTTGTCAAGAACAAAACCTAGAACAACTAGGGTTCACCTATGTGCACCAAAAACTTATGCTAAGCAAGAAAAGCAACTATATGCTAGCAAGATATGGACTTCAAGCACGAAGGCTATGACAAAGTAAGGTGCATAAGTAAGAGCTCAGGTATAGAGACAACCGAGGCACGTGAAGACAACGATGTTTTACCGAGTTCCTCCCAACAATGGAGTACGTCTTGTTTGGAGAGGGGGTGGTTTCAAACCACCAACACCATAAAAGGCCTCCCTTGTTCTCCGGTGAATCTCACCCCAACGGGATTGATCCACACTTCCACTATCGGTGCACTTGTCGGTGGCAATCCGGAACCTCTCACAAGATTGGGGCACTTCTCCACAACTCAATTGGAGGCTCCCAACTAACAATCTTGGGGAAATCCCCACAACTTAATTGGACTCCCCAAGTAATTCATAAACCTGCAATATAACCAAACCGTCTAGGGTTCCAAGAACCCAAGAGTAAAAAGATTCTCACCTTTCACCCAATCGAATCCTCACCAAGAACTCAAACTGATGCACCAAATGCAAATGTCAAGAACATAAGAAGTGATCAAGTCCTTCTCTCCCAAATTCCAAAAAAACCAAAAAGCTTATGGGGGAATAAGAGAGGAAGAACAATGGAGAAAATCCACACAAGACTCCAAGATATAGATCCCAAGATGTTCCCCTCACTTAGAGGAGAGATTGATTTGTGGGATTGTAGATCTAGATCTCCTCTTTCAAATCCCTCAAGAATATGCAAGAACCATATGAGGGATTGAGGGATAGCAAGCTTAAGAAGGTCAATAATGGAGGGAAAAACTTGCAATAAAGGTTAGGGAACCATTGGGAAAGAAGGGCCCCTTAAATAGGTCCCTAGAAATCCAACTGTTAGGCCCAGGAATTGCTCGGTCCCGAATCTTTGGACTGAGACCAGAGTCTCCGGTGTATCTATGCCAAACGGGGACAAAATGGGGGGACATTCAGTACGCGGTCTGGACATAGGCCAGAGATTTAGTCCGGAATCTCCGGTCTTACAAAAACTGGTAGAAATACCAATACAAAAACAACCATAACTTTTGCATCTGGACTCCGATTTTGATGATCTTGGGATCATTTTAAAGAGGAAAATAAGATCTACAAAATCATACAGAAAACATAATAGTACTGCAAGGGAGGATAGAACCAAATAACGAAAGGTTTGACCTCTCTAAAAAGACGAATCAGTAAAACCTCCAACATTGTAAACGCAATAAAGAATGTATATAAAATCCGTTTTCGATAAACTAGAGCTTGTTATGAATATTACCACAAGCTCTAGAACCTCACATGGATAAGATCCAAATAATAACCAAGAAATATGATGCTAAGAGCCCCTCTTGATAGTACGGTTATCTATCCTATAAACCGGTCTCTCCAACTAACACCACGAGACCAGTAAGAAGGAAACCCTATCGAGAACATACCTTTTCCTTGCGCATATTCCACTTGAGCTTGATGATGACGATCTTCTCCACCTAAAGATGGAACACCTTTCTTGATTACGCTAGCTTGGTGAAGATGCAAATTGCTCCCCCATACTCCTCTATGGTAGATCTTCTCTTTTGGGCATATCATCTTCCCATATACATACTCACCATAGGATAGAAAGCTTCAAGTAAATGATCTCTTCGAGATGGATCATCTTGAACTTGCACATAATTTCTTCTATCTTAATTATGTTGGTGTCTTTAAGGTACATAAGAGATATCACGCCAACTTTATTATTCAAGACACACTTGCTGTAGGCCCAACTCTCACTTGACCAATCTCCGGATCACTCATTGAAACCTTGGTCAACACTTGATCTTCTTTACTTTCTTCTTCTACAACCTTAAAGCCAACATATGGTTCAAGCATTGCCTATGGACAAATCCTACAACTAAAACTCAACGCAAACATAAGTCCATAGGTATTGTCATTAATTACCAAAATAAAAAATGGGTGCACACATGCACTTTCAAAGGTGTTACATTGGCACTATACAAATAGTTCGTTGTAAAGTGTTACATTGGTACTAGTTTTGTCACAAGATACAAATTAAGTTTATGTCAATTTAGGCTATAGGTTAAGGTAGTATAATGTAATGGAAGAAAGTTCCATGATGGATTTGGATGAGTTCCAAAGTTATGGACATTGTGATGAATACTGCAATGAAAGGCTAAGTATAAGACTACTATGGTAGCAGCAAATGAACTAGGTGTGGTTCGATGGGTTAGTACTATGAAGATATATTGTATGACAATTATATCAACATATTTTAAAACCCCAAGAAACTAAGGTCTCAACAAATTTATACAAAGCCACCTCATTTGAGAATGAGTGATGCGTGGAGACGAAAACACTTGCAAACACACACAAACCTGAAAGTGTCAGATCTGGGGATTATGTTTACCACTAGCAAACGCATATATACGACACCAAAGTGCCATAGGTGTTGAATGCGCAAGTTTTTCAAACTAGATTATTGACTCTAGTGCAAGTGGGAGACTGAACGGAATATGCCCGAGAGGCAATAATAAAGTGGTTATTATCTTATTCCATGTTTATTTCTCATACTATAATTGTGTTAACCGGAAGCATTAATACATGTGTGATTTATAAACAAAATAAAAGGTTCCTAGTAATGCCTCTCATAATACTATCTTGTTGATTAACATATGACCAAAGATTGCCTGATCATGAACATTAGATGTTGTTAATAATAGGGTCATATCATTGGAGAATGATATGATGAACAGTCACCCGAAGTACATGTGGAAATATGATCATGTCCTCAAGTTTATATTGCTATCACATTCATAGTAACTCAATGTCCTTAAACTATGAGATCACGTCAATCACTTTCACCGGAAAGGTACTTTGGTTACATCAAACATCACTCCGTAACTGGGTGATTATAAAGGTGTCGCTGGGTACTTGGAAAGTGTTAGTAGAGGCTCGTGGATCAAGAGTGGGATTTGTCCATCCAGATGACAGAGAGATATACTCAAGGCCTTCTCAGTGATATCGCATTGACATAGCTTGCAAGCAAGTGATTTGATCACTAGAATGTTATATCACGAGAACAAGAAAAAGAGTACTTGTCGGGAGCGAGATTAAACAAGGTATGGATGATACTGAGTGATCAAATCTCTGGCAAGTAAAATATCGCGAGAAAAAAGGAATTTGATTACAGCGAAAAAGGTTCAGACGGTCATTGGATTTTCGTGGAACTAGTGGGAATCATTATGGATCTCCAGATCCCGCTAATGATTATTGATCAGAGAAAGTCTTGATCATGTGTACATAGTTCTCGAACCGGTTGGTAAACACACTTAAGGTTAGAAGACACAATTGAGTGGATAGGGAACACAAGAGAAGGTAATGGACATCGCAGGAACTTGTTTTGTTGAATCTGCCGAAATGGTTTCGGGGTATCGAAACAAAGCAATGACACAAAATGTTATTGTGTTCATTAAACGAAGTGTTCATTAAATGAAGTACTCATTAAATAAAGTGTTCATTAAATTAAGTTGCATTAAAACAAGAGAATTAAAGTGCTCAAGGTACTCAGACAGTGCATCAAAATCCCTCTCAAAGATCAGTTGGCCTCCGTTGTCCAACTGGTAGAACTTGCAATACTGAACTTCCATCTATAAGAATTTAGGATGAGTAAGTTAGTGAGGTGATCAAGTGTGTCCAATTTTATGTAGTAATGTAAGAATTTTTGAGGAACATGAATATTTTTGAAAGAAACAAGGATAAGAGTGGGAATTAGGTTTTCATAAATACACACTTCTTTTGTTTGAAACTAAGTTTTTTTGTTCGGACGTCCATTCTAACTAGGGTCTCCTATGGTCAGGATGGCTCTGATACCAACTTGTCAACACTCGGATTTTTAATCCTAGATGCCTGTTATGCCATACATCGCAATCCCATGATTACAATTTTTGATAACGTATCTCATGATCCAGTCTTAATACAAACAAGCAGTGGAATAATAAGCGTAGTGGTGGGCTCCATCTTCAGTGTCACAGGCAATGCTGCCAATGGGAGATAGTCCTAGTTGTCGTAGCCGTCCTGTTATCCTTCCTCCTGGTAGCCCTCCTCATAGTCTGGCCACGGGAATAGCCAGGGACAAAGCAATGAATACTCTTTAAGTACTCGCAAACTATCACTAACAAGTAAGGTAGTTCTAGTAGGAAAGCTAAGCTCTAAGTTTATTTGCAAAAGTTAATTTGAAACCTAAGCTAAGTTCAGAAACAAAGAAAGCTAGAAATAATGTTCTAAATCACTTAAGTTGGGAACCTAGTTTTCATAGTCACAACCCTGTTGTGGTCGAGTCAAGTCACCATTCATGTCATAAGTCATTTTGAAAACATCTGACGATGGAACAGTATGGCCACTCCAACTGTCCATGACCGCGAACGCGGCTATTCGAATAGTTCGACACTCTGCAGAGGTGGTACACTTTCACCACAAAATTCGATACATCCATCAGGGATAACCCTGAATCATCATACTTAGTATGCGGATAATCAATCATAACCTTTCCTTTACACACTCTAGTATAAGCACCTGTCCTATGAGCTTGGCCTCCCATCCATGGCCATCTGCCATCCTGGGCACTACATTGGTGGACATCATCAAGAGGTAGCCTCAGCTCAAACCTCTTCTGCGAGGTAACTCACACTAATGCATATAAACTTCCGGCTAAGCCTTACCCAATTCAGGTATTGTGGTTGTATAGTAAAATTGGAATGGTATCGCATCCAAACCCAACCATTAGTTTTTATAAAGGGCTAAGGCTCATGCCTCAACATTTTCATCATTATAAACCATTTGTGCTTCTCAACACATGTCAAAACATCTCAATAGAATGACTCATCATTCCAAGGTTTTCATAAGCATTTTCACCAAGTATTCCCATCTAAAGTGATCGAGTTTTATACTTAGCACAAGCCACTAAGGTTAAGAGTGTTCACTAATGAGATATGCTAATCTTAGTGTCATGCCATAGAATGACATCTAGTATAACTATATAGGCATAGTTTTATACTCTTTTTGCTATCTATATTAAAAGTAAAGAACTTTGGTAAAGTAAAAGAAATTAAAGCTTGCAAGTAAAACTTGGGATTGGTATAATCAAAATGTATAACCAAAGCATGCCAAAGGCATCTTGCTTAGGTTAACTTGCATCTAGTGATGGCTTGCAAGTAATAGCTTGCCAATAATAGCTTGCCTTGTCTTCTTTCGGGGTAGAACTCCTTCTCCTCGTAGACTTGGTCGGTACTATCGTCTATAAATAAATACGGGATACACAATAACCAAACAACACTTAAATAGTCTATTTATCACACTAAGGCAACCACTTGATGATCTAGCATCATCACAATCATCACCAGATTTAAAGAACTAGTTTTATTCATTTTATTTTAGAAAAGTAATTTCTACTCCTTGAAATTAATTCAGATTTAATATTCTCCAATTAACATATGGGGTCATGTGGACACATGTCATCACCACATATTCTAATATATGGGAATGTGATTTAAATGGTTGGTCACATTTTATAAAGTTTAAGATTATCATTTAAATGATTTAAAGTGACTAGAAATGCCTATAGAGCATTATTTCGGTACTAGTCCAAAGTCACTACATGCAATCCTAGATATTTTCACATATTAAGATAGGTATTATCAAATGTGATTTTTGAGAGTTGGAATCAACTCAAAAGCTATTATGGTTGGTTTTTGAAAAATGTTTGAAAGTAGAAAAGTCTCTGTCTTGTTATTTTTTCTATATGTGATCTCTAACTCCAATTGATTTAAATCCAACGGTCTTGGATAGATATTTTAATTATCTTTCTAACAAAATTTGAATCATGTCATTTGGTTAAGTGAATCTCTCTGAGTGTATTTTTGAATAAGTGGACAAAATCTAGTTTAAACCTAAATGGAAAAACCTTAATTTGAATCTGTGGGCTAGCGCGGAAAAAGAAATGGGCCGGCCCAGTGGCGCTCTGCGGCATAGAGGGAAACTGAAAGGGGCAGTCCCGCATGTCAACGACTAATTCTAACCAAAGCGGTACGGGGCAATTTCAGCCGTGCGATTAGAACAAGGATCTACGGCCATGGTTCATCATCTCCGGTGAACAGCTCCGGCGAGAGAAAACCCTAACGCGGCACGGTGGGGGTCTACGGTGGCTCACCTGGGCTCCAGCTAGACGTGGTGATAGGGGCGATCGAGCTGGTAGACGACGGCGGTTCTAGGCGTGGTCGTGGCGGCTCCTGGGACAGCTCCAATCAACGGCGCCTCTTCTCCTCTGCTGCGGCAAGCTCCGGCGAAATTCCAGCGAACTACGGCTCGATTGGCTCTGGGGAGAATTGTGGGGTGGTCAGTGGTGAGAGAGGAGTGAGATGGTGTGAGAAATTTTGACAGAGGAGGCCTCCCTTTATAGCTCGAGGAAGGGGCAGCGCGGCATGGTCGGGAGGTGGTGGAGACATGGCTACGGGCTGGTATCGGCATGGCTGCGAGCGACGGTCGATGTAGTGCTCCATGGCGGTCCTCTACGGCTTAAAGGTGCGACTAGGGGCGGTGGCATTTGGTCGGGAGAGGGCGACACTCTACGCGGCAGAAGCGGCGTTCGACATGGCGCACGGTGGCTGCGGTTCAAGTGGCGGCGAACGGGCATGTCTGGGCGCTTCCTGGGGTCGTGGCGAAGCAGTGCGCGCGAGATGCGGTTGAGGCGTGGCGTGTGCATGCTTGTCGGGCGCGGCGCTCTAGCGCGTGCTCGGCATGGCGCAGACGCGCAGGGCGCGGGTGTGCTCCGGTGGTCCAGGGCCTGTCAGTGCTTGGGGAAGGGACAGAGAGGGGCGGTAGGGTGCGGCGATCCTCCTAGGCATGGTGGGAGAGAGCGGGGCGGTCTGCTGGGAGCGGTCCATGCTCGACACGCGGGCATGGCGCTTGGGTGGCTTGGCACTACTGCAAGCAGCTAAGGGGTAGCTCGTTTATGCCCTAGTTGGAACTGGGGAGACCAGGGGCGTGGATTGAGGCCTTAGTGGCGCTTGATCACTGCTCTAGAACAGTAATTGTTAGGCCAGATTAATGTTGTCTGCCAGGTGTTCGATCAAATGGCCGCAAGAAATTTAAATTTGAATTTTTGGCTCAAATTTGGTGGGTGATCTACACTTATGCTTGGTGATCTATGCGTTCTTGGGATTGGCAAGGTGAACTCATTTGATGGGTTTTTCAAAAATGAGGATCTTCACATATGCATTGGATTCAATTTTCAATTGTCATTTAAATTGCTTTGCTAGATTTTTTTGTAAGTGTGTAAAGTGGGCCTTGGCACATCTTTACTTGGTCTAGCAAGGGGTGAAAAGATCTAGAATTGTTTCTGTTGGGAATTGACTTCTAGGAACACCTAAAGTGGCCCAGTGAATTAAAATGGTCAAAATGACCATTTGCATTATTTAATCTTATTTGATTTCTTTTTCTTTGGATTTTGTTTGTAAATGGTCTAGATGATTTGTCATTCACCTTTGAACCATTTCATATCATTTAGAACAATCAAACATGGCATTTTCAAACAATTCTACACTAATGCAACATACACATGTATTCATAAATATTTTAATAATAAAGAGTTTTTGCTAACCCTAAATTGGGTGATTTGAACTTTGATAACATTGATTAAAGTTTTGGGATGTTACAAACCTTCCCTCCTTAAACAAAATCTCGTCCCGATATTTAGGAAAAACAAGGAACTAAAGAGATCTAGAAACTCGGTCCTAATGTAATCTTCTCACTCCTAGGTAGCTTCTTCTTCAGTATGATTGCTCCATTGGATCTTGAGGAATTTGATACTCCGGGTCCCTGTGCTTCTAAAGGCTGAAACCAAGATACAGATGGGAACTTCACGATATGCCATATCCTTGTTGATATCAATGGCTCGGTGATCGATGTTCTTAAAAACTTCGGTCTTCTCCGGAACTTCTAGGCATTTGCAAAGTAACGAGATATGGAACACATTATGGATGGCTAACATCTCCTCGGGAAGTTCCAGTTGATAAGATACTTCTCCTCGGCGATTCAGAATCTTGAAGGGTCCAATATATCTGGGGGCTAACTTTCCTTTTAGCTAAAAACACTGCATTCCTTTCAACGGCGATACTTTTAGATATACAAAATCTCCGACATTGAGTCAGGTCTCTACGTCTCTTGTCGGCATAACTCTTCTGTCTGGATTGGGCGGTCTTGAGGTGCTCACGGACTTTGTGAACTTTCTATTCGGCTTCTCGTAGGATGTCGGGTCCAAAAATCTGACTCTCTCCTACTTGCGACCAATTCAAAAGGGTACGACACTTCCTTCCATATGAGAACTCAAATGGGGCCATTTGCAAACTAGCTTGATAACTGTTGTTGCATGAGCATTGTGCGAAAGGCAGACAATCTTCCGATTTTGATCCATACACTAGAACACAAGCTCTCAACATATCTTCTAAGATTTGGTTGACTTTCAGTCTGTCCATCGGTTTGCGGGTGATAAGTTGTGCTGAAATTCAACTTGGTTCCTAATCCTTCTTGGACTTTCTGCCAAAATCTCGAGGTAAATTGGGTTCCTCAATCTGATACTATGGTCTTGGGGGTTCCATGCAAATTGATGATTCTAGCAATGTAGAATTTTGCTAGCTTTGAACTCTGGTAGGTCCTCTTGACAGGTATAAAATGGCCTACCTTGGACAGTCTATCAACTATGACCCAAATAGAGTCATTTCCCCTTCTAGAAGTAGGCAAACCAGTGATAAAGTCCATTCCGACAGAATCCCATTTCCATTCTGGAATCTGCAATGGTTGCAACAGTCCTGTGGGTCTCTGATGTTCCGCTTTGACTCTTTGATAGATATCACACTTGGCCATGTAGCTTCTGATTTCTCTCTTCATCTTGTGCCACCAAAATTGCTCCTTCAAATCATGATACATCTTCGTTCCTCCAGGGTGGATAGAATAAAGAGTATCATGAGATTCTTGCATGATAACTTGCTTCAGCTCCGAATCTGCTGGCACACAGATATGTCCTTTGTACCACAAAACTCCTTCTTCATCCTCGGTGAATCGGGTACCTTTCCTGTACCAATACGACGCTTGATTCCATCGATACTTGCATTTCCCTTCTAGGCTTCCTTGATCTAGCTAATCAAAGTGGGTTGAAGTTCAATGGTAGCTAAAAATCCTTTTCTAACTAGCTCAAATCTAAACTTCTCCAATTCTTCATGCAAACTTGGCTAGCTCTCTTTGATCATGGTGTTTAATCTACACGGCAATCTGCTAAGAGCATCCGCTACCACATTGGCTTTGCCAGAGTGATAGTGAATGTCAAGGTCATAATCCTTTATTAACTCTATCCATCTCCTTTGCCTCATATTCAGCTCCTTCTGAGTGAAAATATACTTCAAACCATTGTGATCTAAATAAATCTCACAGCGGTTATCCATCAGGTAATGACGCCATGTCTTCAATGCTAAAACTACGGTTGCTCGTTCAAGATCATGGGTAGGGTAGTTTTGCTCATGCTGCTTCAGTTGTCTTGACAAATATGCTATGACTTTACCTTCTTGCATCAACACACATCCGAGACCAATCTTGGATGCATCACAATACACATCAAACGGCTTCTTGATATCTAGCATAATCAATATTGGGGCTGAAATCAATCTCTTCTTGAGTTCTTGGAAACAAGCTTCACATTTTTGGTCCATTCAAACTTGTTGTCTTTCTTCAACAGTTTGGTCATTGGTCTTGCGATGCTCGAAAATCCTTCCACGAACTTGCGGTAATATCCCGCTAATCCGAGAAATGCACGGACTTGGGTTTGAGTGGTTGGGGCTTTCCATTCTTCAACATCTTTGATCTTGGCAGGATCAACAACGACTCCTCCTGCCGACACAATATGTCCTAGGAATCCTACTTCTTTCAGCCAAAACTCACATTTGCTAAACTTGGCATACAACTGATGTTCTCTCAGGGTTTCAAGGATGGTTCTCAGATGTTGCTCATGGTCTTCTTCTGACTTGGAATAGATTAGAATATCATCGATAAAAACAATGACAAACTTATCTAGAAAGTTCATAAAAATCTTATTCATGAGGTTCATGAAATAAGTGGGGGCATTGGTTAATCCAAAAGACATGACCGTATACTCATACAATCCATATCTGGTGGTAAAGGCGGTCTTTGGAATATCCCTTGCACGAATCTTGAGTTGATGATAACCAGTTCTAAGATCAATCTTAGAAAACACTCTGGCACCAGTCAACTGATCAAACAGATCCTCTATCTTGGGCAGTGGGTACTTGTTCTTGATGGTGACATCATTCAGCTTCCGGTAATGTGTGCACAAACGGTTACCTCCATCTTTCTTATCAACAAACAAAACAGGCGACCTTCATGGCGATGTGCTTGGTTGAATCAAACCTTTTGCTAGCATAGCATCAAGTTACTTCTTCAGCTCCACTAACTCTGATGGGTTAATGCTATAAGGTCTCTAAGCTATGGGTCCAGTTCCAGGAATTAGTTCAATAATGAACTCTATATCCTGATCTGGGGCATACCGGGCAATTCATCGGGGTATTCACAGGCTACTCTAACTTGGTCTATGGTGGGTAGGGCTAGACTCTTGTTGCACTTGAATTGATGGGACAAGGTTTTAGATACATGCTCTACTGATACTCCAGAGCTACTGGTCATGGTTATGGCTTTCTTGGCACAGTCGATCAATCCTTTATGTTTCAACATCCAATCCATTCCTAGTACTACTTCCCAAACCGTTGGTTCCAAGTACTATTAGATTGGCATAAAAATCTATCCCATGCATTCTTATAGGTACAGCCTTGCAAATTTTTCTAGCTTTGGTGGTTGAACCGGGTATTTGAACTATCATAACATGCTTCAAATTGGTTGGGTGAATCTTACTAAATCATGCAAATTCTTCTATAACAAACATGTGCGATGCTCTAGAATCAAACAACACTCTTGCTAATACTGAGTTAACAGAAAACATACCCAGCACGACATCTGGCGCTTCCTAGGCTTCTTCAGCATTCATGTGGAACAAACGGCCGTTGCAGTTGAGTGAATTCCCTGGGGCGAATCTTCTTCCGGGTTGAACACGACATTGCTGCTGAGCGGGTGCATTCCCATTGGTGGTGGCTGCAAGCTTCTTGGGACACTCGTTGGAGTAGTGACCCTTAATCCACATTCAAAGCAAGCAATCTGGGACTTGTCTTTGGCTGCAACAGGCACGTCATTGCTTCTAGTCCTTGGGGCAGTATTGTTGTTGTTGTTGTTGTTGTTGGACTTGGGCGGTGCACGGTTGAAGTTGTTGGAGTTACCGGGGTTGTTGTTGTGAATTCCTCCGCTACGGTTGGGGTAGCTTGGACGAGACATTGGGGGTCTATTGTTTCTCGGGGCATATCCTGCAGACGGGTTGGGGCGGTACTTCTGGGTACTGTGGGACCCAGTCTGATGCATCATTCTGCACTTGCGGTTGTCATTGGCTTGGTTGATCTTCCCTTCCATCTGGATGGCAGAGTTGACTAGCTCTTCTAGGTAATCAAAACGGATGTTGACTAAAACAGTCTGCATCTCATCATGCAGTCCGTTCAGGAATCTCTCCTTCTTCTTAGCTTCAGTGCTGATTTCATTAGGGGCATATCTTGCGAGGGACAGAAATTTGTCACGGTATTCAACTACCATCATCCTGCCTTGCTTCAGCTCTCTGAACTCATCTCTCATTCTGGTGACTAAACCTTGCGGCATATGGGTGCGGCTAAACTTGGTCTTGAAATCTTCCCATGTCATCACTTGACCGTGGTTCATGGTGCGGGTGCTATTCCACCAGGCTCTTGCATCTCCTTCTAGATAGTGGGTGGCAAACAGTACTTGCTCGTTGGCATCAACTGCTGCGACTTCTAGGTTGTTCTCCATGGTTTGTAACCAATCATCTGCATCTAATGGGTCTTCAGACTTGCTAAAGAAATGGGGATTGGTATTCTGAAAATTCTTAAGCTTTGATCCATGATGATCCTGATTTCCATGGCCTTGATTACTGTGGGCCATCTGAGCTATCTGTTGCAGAGTGGCTAGGTTGGCTTGGCTCTCTGCTATACTAGCTTCACGGTCAGAAACTAGCATCTACAGAATATGCAGCATCGGGTCCTGCGATGAGCTGCTTCCTCCGGGGTTTTCGCGAGTCATCTGAAGATTGAGATAGATAAAGGGGTAAGAGGGAAAGTTCTAAGGTTCATGGTTTTGTTTTCAAAAGCTAAAACTTTGAGTTTGACTCAGGTTTTGCAACTAACTTCTTATCATTCATTCATTCAATCAAAGCACACGATACAAACACACACACCACAACATGAAAGGAAAACATATGGTTTTAAGAACCATTTTGTGAGCTAAGATACAATGGAACCGATACAACTCATTCCTACGGTAGTGATCAAGTGCATCTACTCATCATCGATGAAGTTGGAGTCATCATCATCGGTGTAGAAGTCCATGGCATCATCCTCCAGGTAGTCATTGTCATCACTGAGATACGAGTGAAGATCTACCTGGATGTATTCACCTTCTTCCTCTTCTTCTTTTCCTGCAAGCTAAGCTTCCTGTTCCTGGATGGTCTTCTCGAGGTCAGCCACCTTCTTACAAAGACGAGCGATGGTGTGATCCTTCTTCTCGCGTTGACGACGAAGTGATTGACGGTCCTTGACGAGCAGGGTGAAAGGATGGGCCTTCTGGGCAGCAATGGCAAGGTTGTGGTTGGCGTAGGCTCGAGCATTGTCCAATTCCTTCTGTCTATCATATAGCAGGAAGTCAAGATTCTCCACTTGGTGCTACATCTCTGGGTGACTTGGCATCTCCAATGGCATTCCCATAGAATCACGCCTTGCATAGTGAGCAAAGCGAGTTCCCTGGATAAAGAGGATGTTTTGTCCGCAAAGACGAGAGAGAGCTTGATGCATTGCCTTGGCTAATCCATCTAGCCAGTTGTTCTCTCTCACGGTGAATTTAATCTTCTCAGAAACGGGTGCTTCCATCTTGCCTCGAAGATCAGCAACTATCATCCATTGTAGATCTCCTCTTGGGTGATCATTGAGTTGAGCTCCGAAGAATTCCGGATGCGAGCGCTAAAGGTACTTAGACAGTGCATCAAGATCCCCCTCAAAGATCAGTTGGCCTCCGTTTCCCAACTGGTAGAACTTGCAATACTGAACTTCCATCTATAAGAATTTAGGATGAGTAAGTTAGTGAGGTGATCAAGTGTGTTCAATTTTATGTAGTAATGTAAGAATTTTTGAGGAACATGATTTTTTTTGAAAGAATCAAGGATAAGAGTGGGAATTAGGTTTTCATAAATACTCACTTCATTTGTTTGAAACTAAGTTTTTTTTGTTCGGACGTCCATTCTAACTAGGGTCTCCTATGATCAGGATGGCTCTGATACCAACTTGTCAACACCCGGATTTTTAATCCTAGATGTCTGTTATGCCATACATCGCAATCCCAGGATTACCAGTTTTGCGAGACATAACAGATTGGATATCACAGTACATCATCCATAACAAACCATAATAAGGTCTTACACAAATAAAGGATCTCATTATCCAGTCTTAATACAAATAAGCAGCAGAATAATAAGCGTAGCGGTGGGCTCCATCTTCAGTGTCACGGGAATAGCCAGGGACAAAGCCATGAGTACTCTTTAAGTACTCGCAAACTATCACTAACAAGAAAGGTAGTTATAGTAGGAAAGCTAAGCTCTAAGTTTATTTGCAAAAGCTAATTTGAAACCTGCCTTGGGAACCTAGTTTTCATAGTCACAACCCCGTTGTGGTCGAGTCAAGTCACCATTTGTATCATAAGTCATTTTGAAAACATCTAACGACGGAACAGTATGGCCACTCCAACTGTCCATGACCGCGGACGCGGCTATTCGAATAGTTTGACACTCTGCAGAGGTGGTACACTTTCACCACAAAATTCGATACATCCGTCAGGGATAAACTTGAATCATCATACTTAGTATGCGGATAATCAATCATAACCTTTCCTTTACACACTCTAATATAAGCACCTCTCCAATGAGCTTGGCCTCCCAGCCATGGCCATCTGCCATCCTGGGCACTACATTGGTGGACATCACCAATAGGTAGCCTCGGCTCAAACCTCTTCTGCGAGGGAACTCACACTAATGCATATAAACTTCCGGCTAAGCCTTACCCAATTCAGGTATTGTGGTTGTACGGTAAAATTGGAATGGTATCACATCCGAACCCAACCATCAGTTTTTATAAAGGGCTAAGGCTCATGCCTCAACATTTTCATCGTCATAAACCATTTGTGCTTCTCAACACATGTCAAAACATCTCAATAGAATGACTCATCATTCCAAGGTTTTCATAAGCATTTTCACCAAGTATTCCCATCTAAAGTGATCGAGTTTTATACTTAGCACTAGCCACTAAGGTTAAGAGTGTTCACTAATGAGGGATGCTAATATCAATCTCATGCCATAGAATGACATCTAGTATAACTAGATAGGCCTAGTTTTAAACTCTTTATGCTATCTATATTAAAAGTAAAGAACTTTGGTAAAGTAAAAGAAATTAAAGCTTGCAAGTAAAACTTGGGATTGGTATAATCAAAATGTATAACCAAAGAATGCATAAGGCATCTTACTTAGGTTAACTTGCATCTAGTGATGGCTTGCAAGTATTAGCTTGCCAATAATAGCTTGCCTTGATTGGTGTAGTGGTTGAAAATCTCCTCGTCTTGTTCGGGGTAGAACTCCTCCTCCTCGTAGACTTGGTCGGTACTATCATCTATAAATAAATACGGGATACAAAATCACCAAACAATACTTAACTAGTCTATTTATCACACTAAGGCACACACTTGATGATCTAGCATCATCACAATCATCACCAGATTTAAAGAACTACTTTTATTCATTTTATTTTACAAAAGTAATTTCTACTCCTTGAAATTAATTAAGATTTAATATTCTCCATTTAAAATATGGGATCATGTGGACACATGTCATCACCACATATTCTAATATACGGGAATGTGATTTAAATGGTTGGTCACATTTTATAAAGTTTAAGATTATCATTTAAATGGTTTAAAGTGACTAGAAATGCCTATATAGCATTATTTTGGTACTAGTACAAAGTCACTGCATCCAATTCTAGATATTTTTACATATTCAGATAGGTATTGTCAAATGTGATTTTTGAGAGTTGGAATCAACTCAAAAGCTATTATGGTTGATTTTTGAAAAATATTTGAAAGTAGAAAAGTCCCTGTCTTGTTATTTTTGCTATATGTGATCTCTAACTCCAATTGATTTAAATCCAGCGGGCTTGGATAGATATTTTATGTATCTTTCTAACAAAATTTGAATCATGTCATTTGGTTAAGTGAATCTCTCTAAGTTGATTTTTGAATAAGTGGACAGAATCTAGTTTAAACCTAAATGGAAAAACCTTAATTTGAATGTGTGGGCTAGTGCGAGAAAAGAAATGGGCCTGCCCAGTGGCGCTCCGCGGTGCAGAGGGCGTCTGACAGGGTGGCCCAGCATGTCAGCGACTAATTCTAACTAAAGCGGTGCGGGGCAATCTCAACCGTGCGATTAGAACAAGGATCTACGGCTATGATTCATCGTCTCCGGTGAACAGCTCCAGCGAGAGAAAACCGTAATGCGGCACGGTGGGGGTCTACGGTGGCTCACCTAGGCTCCAGCTAGACGTGGCGATAGGGGGCAATCGAGCTGGTAGACGACGGCGGTTCCAGGCGTGGTCGCGGCGGCTCCTGGGATAGCTCCAATCGACGGTGCCTCTTCTCCTCTGCTGCGGCAAGCTCCGGTGAAATTCCGGCGAACTATGGCTCGATTGGCTCTGGGGAGAAGTGTGGGGTGGTCAGTGGTGAGAGTGGAGTGACATGGTGTGAGAAATTTGGACGGAGGAGGCCTTCTTTTATAGCTCGAGGAAGGGGGCAGTACGGCATGGTCGAGCGTTGGTGGTGACATGGCTACGGGCTGCTATCAGCATGGCTGCGTGCGGCGGTCAACATAGTGCTCCCTGGTGGTCCTCTACGGCTTAAAGGCGCGTCTAGGGGCGGTGGCATTTGGTCGGGAGCGGGCGATGCTCTGCGCGGCAGAAGTGGTGTTTGACGCGGCGCACGGTGGCTGCGGTTCAAGCAGCGGCGAACGAGCATGTCTGGGCGCTTCCTGGGGTCGTGGCGAAGTAGTGCGCACGAGATGTGGTCAAGGCGCGGTGTGTGCACTCTTTTCAGGCATGGCGCTCTAGCGCGTGCTCGGCATGGCGCAGACGCGTGGGATGCGGTTGTGCTGCGGTGGTCCAGGGCCTGGCAGCGCTCGGGGAAGGGACATAGAGGGGCGGTAGGGTGTGGCGATCCTCCCAGGCATGGCGGGAGAGAGTGGGGAGGTCTGCTGGGAGCGGTCCATGCTCGACCGACGGGCATGGCGCTTGGGTGGCTTGGCACTACTGCAAGCGGCTAAGGGGTGGCTCGTTTATGCCCTAGTTGGAACTGGGGGAGACCAGGGGCATGGATTGAGGCCTTAGTGGCGCTTGATCACTGCTCTAAAACAGTAATTGTTAGGCCAGATTAATGTTATCTGCCAGGTGTTCGATCAAATGGCCGCAAGAAATTTAAATTTGAATTTTTGGCTCAAATTTGGTGGGTGATCTACACTTATGCTTGGTGATCAATGCTTGCTTGGGATTCGCAAGGTGAACTCATTTGATGGGTTTTTCAAAAATGAGGATCTTTACATATGCATTGGATTCAATTTTCAATTGTCATTTAAATTTCTTTGCTAGATGTTTTTGTAAGTGTGTAAAGTGGGCCTTGGCACATCTTTACTTGGTCTAGCAAGGGGTGAAAAGATCTAGAATTGTTTCTGTTGGGAATTGACTTCTAGGAACACCTAAAGTGGCCTAGTGAATTAAAATGGTCAAAATGACCATTTGCATTATTTAATATTATTTGATTTCTTTTTCTTTGGATTTTGTTTGTAAATGGTCTAGATGATGTGGCATTCACCTTTGAACCATTTCATATCATTTCGAACAATCAAACATGGCATTTTCAAACAATTCTACACTAATGCAACATACACATGCATTCATAAATATTTTAATAATAAAGAGTTTTTGTTAACCCTAAATTGGGTGATTTGAACTTTGATAACCTTTATTAAAGTTTTGGGATGTTACAGCCCTTCTCAAGATCTTCCCCTCCACCATATCTATCATGGTGTAGCGCTGTTGGAGTTCCCGGGGATCCGCTACTTCCACTGCCCGACTAGAGCGAGGGTTCGGAAATCGTCGGCACACCGTACGTGTGATCGATTACGAAGATGTCGCCCCTTATGGCGCTGATCATCTGTGCTTACTTGAGGACTGCCATGTACACTCTACATCAGCCACGTTTATTTGCGGGAACGTTATCCTGCATTACGGTTATCGAGGGTGAGTCCATCTGAAACCGTTACATGTATCTCCTAGATATGATCTTGGTGTTTGCTACCGTAGGAATTTTTTGTTTTCTATGCAACGAAACCCATCAAGTACATGTGCATTTGAGGGTTGGGTGGTACTAAGACCACCACACCACAATAGACACTACAAGAAAAGTTTCCTTCCGCAACGACTTGGCCCGATGATCATCGTAGAAGGCACGTCTTTCGGGCAGAACTTCTCGGCTCGGCCGTGGCCGATGGAAAACTTTTTTTCTGGTTTCACGGCCCTCTACTACGACGGATCTGCTAAAAACATGGAGGAAGCTTGGCCAGCACATGGTAGAAGCAAGATTTTTGTTTCCTCGCGCGATGTTGACTCATCGAAGTCTTTTGAGGCGTGTGGGTCCCAGACATCAGTGTCTCTAGCAGACCATACTTTTCCGGTCGCGCCTCCCTGATTTGAACTCGATAACGTTGCTCAATGCATCTGCCGTTCAGTCAGGCTGCTAGGTCCCACATGTCAGCCTCTCATTAGAAGGATCGTGTGTATGATGTAATTTTTTTTCTTCAATCGCGCTACCCTGTTCCAAAGTTGATAGCGCTGCTCGATGCATCTACTGTTTAATCAACCTCATGGGACCCACATGTCATCCTCTCATTAGAAGAAACGTGTGTATAATGGAATTTTTTCCCTTGGTTATTTCCTCCCTGATTTCAACTTGATAATGTTGCTCGATCTATCTGTCGTCTAGTCACGCTGTTGGTTCCTCCATGTCAGCCTCACATTATAAGAATCATGTGTATGATAGAATTTTTTCTTCTCATGCGCTACCTTGTTCCGAACTTGATAGCGTTGCTCGATGCATCTACTGTTTAATCAAACTCCTGGACCCCACATGTCATCCTGTCATTAGAAGAAACGTGTGTATGATAGAATTTTTTCCCTCGGTCGCGCCTCTGTGTTCTGAACTTGATAGCGTTGCTCGCTGCATCTACCGTTTAATCATGATGCAAGGCCCCACATGTCATCCACTCATTAGAAGAAACGTGTGTATGATGGAATTTTTGCTCTCGGTCGCGCCTCCGTGTTTCAAACTTGATAGCGTTGCTCGATGCATCAGCCGTTTTTCCAGGCTGCTGAGTCCCCCATGTGAGCCTCTCATTAGAAGAAACGTGTGCATGCTGGACTTTTTTCTCGCTCGCGCCTCCTTGTTTTGAACTTGGCAACGTCGCTCGAGGCAGAACCTGTATAAGGCCACGATACTGGGTCCCACATGTCGGTCTCTCTGTATATCAAACCTGCGTATGATGGACTTTTTTCGGCCGTGTCCGCTGTTTTGACCTTGGCAACGTTGCTCGATGTGGCAGCTGTGTATGGTCTTGCTACTGAGGCCCCCATGTCACCCTCTCTGGTATGTTCAGGCAGGTGGGTCCCTGATGCCAGCCTCTCTGTACAAGTATTTAACTTTGTTTTCAAACTCGACCATTAAACTTGAGGGATGTTGCAGGCTGGTGGGTCTGTGATGTCAGCCTCTCCGTAATGCTATAATAGAAAGTAAACCTTTTCTCAAAAAAAAGTAAACCCAAGATATATATATATATATATATATATATAAATATGTACACATTGGGGATTCGAACTAAAGACCTTCAAATCAAATCAAACAGACATAAACTTAGTGTTTTGCCACTATACCAAAGATGCTAATAGAAATTGAATCATTAAACATGTATTAGTACTACAACTTATGTATTAGTCTCCTAAAAGATATTGTGTGTCCATGTTATCTCTCTTAAAATAAAAGAGCAGTGCTACTAGAACCTAAATTTATAAAAAGCCATATAATGGATTAGTTTCTTAAAAACATGGGTAGGCAGAGTTTTTTTAAGGTGGGGGGCAATGCCAAAAAGGCCAAATTAAAAAAAAATTGGCTATGGTTAATGGGTTCCTATCTCCAATTTCACTGGGATGTGGCTCGCCAGATTCAAACACAGACCTCTTCGAGGAGGAAAAAAGCGATAATTTTCTTTGACAGATATTCATGTAAAAATATCTAATGAACACACACAACATGTGCCAAAACAGGGGTGGTATCCAATGACTTCACTTGGTGAAATCATACTGTATATCTTTACCTCTCATCTCTATCCAAAATGCATCCAACGGTTTCGATGACACAAAGGCAAACTCTCTAGAGCAAGCAGCCAGCAGCAACGATAGAAATTTTGACAAATTCAATACCATTTGAAAGATTAAGGAGTACAAAATAATAAGAAATAAAAAATCGATATATTCCTAGTTCATATTCAGCAACACTTGACCAATTCAGAAGCATTTCAAAGTGACTGATTCAGTAATACAGACACTGAAATTCAATATCACTACAGAGAGAGACAGTTCTTGTTTCAGCTCTAAAAAACATGCCACGCGATCAGTTTTCCCTTTTCTCTAAACACACTCGATCACTAGAACACAATCATTGTCATAATATTTGGTCATATAGGGAACCGTCATATAGATACAGATATACCATACCAGTATGTACTAGTCATAGAAAAAGGTTATCACAGTTTAGGAGCTATGTACTAGTCATAGCAAAATGTTATCACAGTTTAGGAGCTTCATTTTTCTTGTCCAGCAAAAGGTTATCACAGTTTTACCACCCATATATGATCAGTGGAGATAAGACAACCACATAATTAATTACAATAGCATGCGTCCAAAGAGCTATATAGCTAGGAAGTTCATGAACAACATGCAGCATTCAGGACAGCCATATACATCGACCTTGACCATTCTTCCGATAGTAAGTTTGGCTGCTTTCCGGAACATGATCCACCTAGAAGTAGCTACCAAGAGCCCATCAGTCGAGGTAATGGAGTAGCCTCACTCGATTCGCAATCCTTCGCTCTGCATCGTGAAGACTATTGTGCCCTTTCGTCTGGCATGGATTTGCTTTGTGGCACTCTTAGGCAATTTCTGAGTCAAAGCAAGAGATAGACGCATAATTACTAAGAGAAATGCACTGAATCATGTGAAACTTGAGAAGACATTTAGAATAGTTTATTTGCTGCCATATACTCACAAACATAATCCGGCGCGACCTTGTGATGACACATGTGTAGGATATGGTCTGACAAGGTGCTGCCCGGGGTGATGAAGGAGCTTGTGCCGGTGCCTGTGCTGGGGCTGGTGCTGGTGCAGGAGATCGTGCCGCTAATTGTAGAGGGGCTGGTGCAGGAGACAGAAGGCCCAGAACCGGTGTCAACGCTAGCAACTTGGATCTAGATTCCTTCTGAGGGGTAGCTAAGCTGACTATAGAGATGGTAGAGGAAAATGAGAAGTGTACAAGCAAAAAGGTCTCTTATACAACAGTTACTCACAAGACAGTGCTCAGAGGATATGATGCGTATACAAGCAAATTAAGTTACTACCTCCATTCTTTATCCTTAGGTCAACAAGTGTCGGAGCAGGAACTAGGGCCAGTGCTATTGGGGGTGCTAGCAGCTTGGTGCTGGTTACCTTCTAAGGGGTAGGTAAGGGGACTACAGGAGTGGTCATAGAGGCATATGAGATGTGGACAAGAAAAATGGTTTCTTATACAATAGTAACTCCTAGACAGAGATTAGAGTATACAAGTGAATTAAGTTACTGCCTCTATTCTTTCTCCTACTGAGGTCAACAGGTGTCGTTGCAGGAACTGGGGTCGGTGTTGGTTCCGGTGCCAGCAGCTTGATGCTGGCACCCTTCTGGGTGGTACATAAGGGGAAGTGGACTGCAGAAGTGGTCAGGGTCATATGATGAGTAAAGCCAATGGTGCAGAACAGTTAGCCGCAAGAAAATCATTAGAGGTTGTGATGCATACAGAATCAAATTACTTAGTACTACCTCTATTCTTGGTCCTTCGGTCAACAGGTGTACGATGGCATGCAAGTATCTTCCCAGGCTTGCTAAAATCGAATGATACCTCGCCCCTACTTCAGACCATTCTCACGGATATACTTGGACCAACCTCGGCCACCCAAATAGGTGGTGGCCATCGTCTGGGAGACATAGGGCCCTCGCTGTACAGAGTTAGAAACTTGTCGTTTCCGAACATCTTGTTTATAATAGGGCGAGCGACACAAGGAAAAGTCTTCATGAAAAAATTGATAGAGAAGTAAGGCGACAAAAAAAAGTGAGATACAAGATCTTACATCAAGTCGGTCTAAACCACTTGGAATCCATACCTGATACCATGGGTACCCTTTTTTCAAGGGTGGCCATGCACCATTTTTCTTCCCTCTGCCTTTGGAATGGCATACATGGGCTCCCTTTCAATCCACAAGCTTGACAAGAGGAGGGTAGCAGAAAGGGCTGAGCGGCTGGTGCGTGGTACTAATTGAAATTAAGTGAAAAGGTTAAATTATGTAAAGAGCAAGTAAATCTAATAATATAAGACAAAACCATTGCATGTAAAGAAAACCGATTTTATTTTTCTGAACTTCTAATGAGCATAAACATATAGTACTAGCTGATAACAATAACATGGAAAATCATAACATGTGAAATTGTGGATTTCGAAATTATACCCACTTCTTAGAGAGGTCACTGCCCCCCTGGGTACTGTGTTGGCGCTTCCTCGTTGTGTAGAGGATGTCCTCTTTTGGTGCGGGCATCAGATATCTACTAGCCTCTACAGCAGCCTCAGCCTCCGCAACAGCACCTTCAATCTGCATAAATAGCAACAGAGCTCAACAGTTCAGTACTATGTAAAGTTTGACCATGTTTTTAGAAAAAAAATTAATATGAATTACATATCCTTGGATACATCATGAAACATATATTCATGTCGTATGTATACAATATCATAGTTCTTGATAGTTTTTGACTTTTTTCAAAAGTTTGGTCAAGCTTTCCGTCGCTTGACTTTTCAAAAAATATAGTATATGCCTAAGCCTTGGGACGGAGGGAGTACAGTACATAGTAGTCATATACTGACTGTATGAGACAGCCTGACAGATCCAGATCTGGATTCACATAAACATAGTGCCAGAATTAATAAAATCACACATATGTTTCTGAACATCTGATAAGCATGCATGAGACCAAGAGGGTAATACTTAAATCTGACTGCACCATGGTAATAAGGGTATTAAGAACAAATACCATTCCATTTAAGCTGGGCCCTTCCAGTTGGTCGGTGGCCTTGCGCTTGTTTGGTGAGTAGTGGTACTGGCCGGATCCTGTGGCATGTAGGGGTACCATCCTGTTTGCCGCACCTGGAGCACCGCACGTTCGCAGGTATGTACCACCGTGCTACAGTAAATGAAGAAGAGATGGTGTCACAGAGGCTTCCACAAAAAGATGCAGACAAAGACAACTTTTAGCACAGGGATACATCCAGGTTGCAACCAACCACTTTCAGCATTGGAAAGAATGGAAGAACGCAATGAATATACTACTACAATACCTTTTTGTCAACTATTAAGGAAACTGACGGGACCATCCCTGTATGTAGTGGCCATGCGCGCCACTAACCCATAGTTCTCCATATAGAATCTGACGCAAAATCCATTGCACATTACGAGTAGCAACTAAAGGTTACAGAAGTGAAGAACACCAAAATCGTACCCGACCAAATGCCCCAATCAGAACAGCGGGGACCATGCCCTGATCCTAAATCCATATGAAATCAGTACCACCTTGATACGTCTATTTTGCATCACTATTCTATATCATAATTTACTGTTATTCATTGATATATTTAATATTAAGATGTGATACTTATGTTATTTCATCTGTTTTTGCATGGTTGATGACTTTTGGAGCATGGACCGTTGTGGTCAGGATTCTGATGGAAAAGGTGTTGTTTGGAGGCAAAATTCGTGAAGATCAGAAAATCTGGAAAAATATACGGAAATCCTATTTTTCCAGAAGACGAAGGAAGCCAGAAGGAGGAGTGGAGATGGGACACAGGGGGCCCACACCACCCCCTGGCGCGGGCCACCCTAGGCCGCGCCACCAGGTGGTGTGGCCGCCCTGGCCTAACTCCAGCTCTCCCCTCTAGCGTATATAATCCTCCCGAAACCCTAATACTCGGGGAGCGACCACAGAAAGATTCTGCCGCCTCTGCGGGGCGGAAAACACCGAGAGAGAAAGATCTTTCCTGTAGACAAAATTCTGTCGAGGGAATTCCTTTCTGGAGAGGGGAGATCATCGCCATCAACACCACCATCAAGCCGGACTTCATCGGGATCAGCATCATCATCACCACCATCATTACCCTCAGCACCATCATCACCATCTCCATACATCATTATTTCATCTGTGATCATGATCCATATGATGTCTTGTGAGTAGTTCGTTTTGTTCTTGAGGACATGGGAGAAGTCATGTTGTTAGTAGTGGAATTGTGTTGAGAAAGATTCAATAGTTTGATATTTAAGTTGTGGTGTACTTCTTCTAGTGGTGTCATGTGAACGTCGACTACATGATACTTCACCTATATGGGCCTAGGGGAATGCATTGTGTATTTGGCTACTAATCGTAGGGGTTGCCGGAGTGACAGAAACCTGAACCCCCATTAGGAAACCATTGCACAAGGGACGTAAGGGTCTTAGAGTTTAAAGTTGTGGTTAGGTTTCTACCTTAATTACTTTCTTGTACTTACGGATGTTTGCAAGGGGTATAATCACAAGTATGTATTAGTCCTAGGAAGGTCGGTACATTAGCACAGGTTCACCCACACAACACTTAGCAAGCTAAAGAATATTAATCAACTATATGAAGCGAAAGCACTTGACAGTCTTCCCATGTGTCCTTGAGAACGTTTGGTCATCTTAAGTAATACAACCGGCTTGTCCTTTGCTGAATAAAGGATTGGGCCACTTGCTGCATTTATTCTTATTGTCTTTTATTTACTCGTACTTTATTTACTTGCATTATCAAAAAAACCCTAAAAATCTAGTTGCTAAGTATTTGCAGAGAATTCCTGATCCATACCACTAGCCAGCACCTTCTGCTCCTTGTTGGGTTTGACACTCTTACTTATCGAAAATACTGCGATACACCCCCTATACTTGTGGGTCATCAAGACTATTTTCTGGCACCGTTGCTGGGGAGTGAAGCGCTATTGGAGAATGGAACTGGTAAAGGAAACTTCTACTATGAGTATTGTTTACTGTTGTTAGTTGCTTTATTTTCAATATGGATAATTCGCTGAGTTTCTTATTTGGTAATGCTACTACCACTGCTAAGGTAGTAGATGAACCACCACCTTCTAAGAATGATGCTTTTAAAATACCTACAAGAATTATTGATCGTGTTATGGATAATTACTATGTTGGGGATGGAGTTGTCCATCTCGGTGATCATTTACTCGTTATACACGAATTATGTCGGTTGTTCAAGTGTGCAAGTATTACTACAGATCAAGTTAAGAAGAAGTTATTCTCATTGTCACTAAAAGGAAGAGCTGAGGAATGGTATAGGCTGCTCAAGAATGGTCAAGCTCTGGAATGGGAGGAAATAGTACCTATCTTTTATTCAAAGTTTTATCCTCCTAGTGAGATTCATAAAGATTGGAATCAAATATACAACTTTTGGCCTCTTGATGGAGAGAGTACAGCTCAAGCTTGGGAGAGATTGAAGTTACTAATGCTCAAATGTCCCATTCATGATCTCCCCAACAATATTATTATCAATAACTTTTATGCAAGGCTCCCTCTACATGATAAGGATTTATTGGATGCTTCTTGTGCTGGATCATTCACTCGCATGGAAGAAGAAGCTAAATGGGATCTCCTAGACCGTATTCAAGATAATGCTAAAGCATGGGAGAATGACAAAGGTAGAAAGCCAGGTATAAATTATGACTATGAATGCATTGAATCTTTTATGGGAACTGATGACTTTCAAAATATTAAAAATGCTTATGGTCTAGACTCTCAAGCTATTGCTTCTTATTTTAAGGCTTTTGCTTCCTACATTGAAGTGCCTAAAAAGAAGTGGAATAAGTATCATGAACCTTGTAAAGATATTGCTAAGAGTGTTCCTGCAAGAAATACTGAAGTTTATACTGCTAATCATGTTTTACCTGAAACTTATATTGAGAAAATGCCTTTCCCAGTTAAGATAAAGGAACATTCTATGATAGCTAGTGTGGTTGATGAAAGTATAGGTAAAGCTGTTGAACCTGATAAACAAATGGTTGATGAACCTATAATAGCAAATGTGAAAGACTTTGTTACTAAATATGTAGAAGAGGGACACCCTATCCTTTGTAAGGATACCTCTAATATTGTTTCACAAAGTGTTATGACAGCTAGTATTCTTGTGTTTTCTGTTAGGATAAGTGATCATTGTTACAATGTTCCTTGTGATAGTTATATTGTTAAGTTTATGCATGATACTGAAAGTTACTATGAGAGAGGAAAAAGTGTTCTTATGTATCTCAATAATATCAAGTTTCCTCGTTTTATGCTAAAAGTTTTTATGTTGCACTTCTTTTGCCTTCCTATGCTTGTAGCCTCTGGTTTCAACAACTTGTTTGTTTACAAAATCCCCTTCCATAGGAAGTGGGTTAGACTTAAACGTGTGTATTTTTGCTTCTTAATGCTCTCTTTCACTTAAATTCATGTTCCTTTGTGAGCATCTTCAAAATTATCATGCCCATCTTAATGGCTATAAAGAAAGAGCTTTTTGGGAGACAACCCAATTTATTTGTGTTTTCAGTTTGTTTTTGTTTTTCTTTGAGTCTTGGAAGTTATTACTTCGGTAATAACCTCTCCTTATCCTTTTGTTTGGTTTTGTGTCAAGATCAACCTCTAATGAGAGAGAAGTAAGATTTGGGGAAGTTGTTGTCCCGAAACAGATTTTTGTGCTTCACCGTAAAAATTCGTGAGGGATCTCTGTATGTCGGATTGAGCTGTAATTTTTTGTGATTCTGCCCCAGGTTGTTATTTAAGTTTCGTTAGTTTTGAACTTTTTTATTTGAGCAACAAAAGAGTTTCGAAAAAATTTATCTTTACTTTCTGGTCTGTTTTGACAGATTTTGCCAATTTTGCATTTGCTTCTTTAATCGATTTCCTTTTTGAATTCTTTTTCGGTTTTCGGAAGGAGTTGCTACAGTAGTGTATGTTTTGATGGTTTTCAGTTGAAATTGGACTCAAAAGGTTTTATCACTTCACTTATACTAATGTTGCTAATGAGAACTGTGTGAAAGAAATTTCTAGGTTATTGGAGATAATGTTGTAATAAGGAAGTGAAAGGTTTCATGACTCAAGTAATAAGTGTATGAAGATGAAGATATTGATGTTATTCAAGTGGTGACTCCAGAAAAATTTATCAAGGACCAAATTCATAGACCTGCAGACTCTGTTTTTGAATAGGTAACAGTTCTGGTAAGAAAAGTTCCGCGAAAGATCTGTCAAATTATATTTTTGCAGTTTTTAGTCAATAAGGAAAGCTACAAAGCGACAAGGGACGGAAAGGGAGCCAGGGTGGCTCACACCACCCTGTGGCGCGGGCCCACCCCTGGCCGCGCTACCAGGTGGTGTGGCCACTCCGGACTCCGTCTCTGACCCGTTTTCTCCTAGTACCTTCCTTTTGTTGTGAAACTTCATATTATATAATCCCCTGGATCTCCCGAGGTTCGTATATCGTGTTCTCGTCGTGTTTTTGTTTTGTTCTGTTTTGTTCAGATGTCGCTCATGGGTTCATCATCAAAGGATTACGAGTTGCGACGCCGTCGCGAGCTCCATCACAATCTTGAGCGCGAAGACATGGATCGGAACGGCAAGGAGGAAGTAATGGACATGACAACAGGCATGAAGGGGCTGATACCTCCGACCCTAGATCTCAATTCTTGCCCTGTAGCAGCAGAAGCTCTACGAGTCACTGATGAGTTCTGCGACAAGTACCGAGTTTTGTGGAGGAAGGTGGATATGCTTCAAGAGGAGAATAACAGGCTTCGCAAGATGCTGGAAGATTTCCTCACGCCAATCGAGAGGATACCACCACAACCAAAGGAGTAATTCGTCATCAGATTTGGCATCCCCTTGGTTTTTTCCAAGCTTGGGGGAGTGCCGCGGTATCACATCACTATCTTCTATCTTTTTACCTTTTTAGTAGAGTCATATCATGAATAGAGAAGTTATAATGTAGGATGGTTTGCATTATGGAAGTGTCCCCTCTCTCGTTAGATATGTATCCCTTGGTGTGATTTGACATTATGGAATATTAATGAGAAGTTCTATCATTTACTCTTTCGCATATCTTATATTAGTTTTCAATTCATGGTTATATGATTGATCTTGTTGTTAGTATTGGTATCACTTTGGGATCATTGAGTTAATTTAGTTGGTTTTGGCAAACCTGGCTCGGTCAGTAGCAACACTATTTTTGAGAGTTGAATGAAAAAAATAAAAGTACTCTAAAGAAATAATTTCATCATCTTCCTTTCTTGATTTGCTCATAAGTTTAGTATTATCTAGTTAAGATATTTTGTGCTTCCAAGGAAGATTGCATGTTTGTTTTTATCGCTTGTATGTTTGTTTGTTTCCTTCAACTCTTATACTTGCTACCCATCCTTGCTAGCCAAAAACCTATACTGAGAGGGAATTCTTCTCGTGCATCCATTCCTTAAACCAAAACCTATGCCATTTGTGTCCACCATACCTACCTACTAGCATTATTGGTATTCCAAGCAAATTCATGTTTTTATCTACCTTCCAAATTAAACTTGTTATGTGAAAATTAGTGATTGAAGCTCTCGCGAACTTGATGACACACTTTACTTTCTTGCACTTAATAAACTTGAACCATTGTGCCTATCTATGTTGCGTATATGCTTGCGCTTTGTAAGTTGAGAATTAGTAGAACCATGCTGTCATGGGGAACGCTTTCAACATTGCACTGGTACTTTGTACCTAGTTGATATCATGTTCTTTTGTCTATGGATGTCGTCGGTGTGAAATTAAAGGGGAGCTTGTAAGTCCATGGAGTTATGCATGTGTGTTAGAGAAATGCCTGGGCCACTGGTCTAATCCATGTTGACATGGTGGAAACCTGCAGCGTAACCATAACGAGCATCTATGAAGCATTCTTCTTATAAAAAAGAAGTCCGATATTGAGAAAAAAGAGAAAAAGAAAAAAATATTATGAAAAGAGGAAAGAGAGAAAAAAGCACCATATTCCCATGGTAAATAAGAAGATTGTTGAGATGCTTGTGTCTTCTTGCCTTGTCATTTTGATATGGGGATTCTTCCGTATCATCGGGCAAGGGGTACCCCGTTGGCGGTTCTCTATGATACACATGTTCTTACGATGACAAGAACTTACCGGTGACTAAACTTGAGTAGCATGAGGAGCGGCCCTCGTATTCAAGGGACGTGAGATTCTCAATTTACAACTTGTCAAGCATATCCTCGTATTTGATCACTTTAACCTTAATCACCTAAATATGCCTATGATAGGGGCAATGAGAGCTGAAAGGTAGTAAGTACCATAATTTTTGGGACATCTTTATGAAACTTGAAATCCCTGCTTCCCTCTGCGAAGGGCCTTTCTTTTACTTTTTAGTTGAGTCAGTAAACCTATTCCCCTCTATCTCAGCAAGTATTTTGAGTTGTTGTGTTTCATTCATTCATATGATGATTTATTCAATCATGTTTCTTATGTTCCTTGTTTTACACATTGCTCTTATCTTGGTGTTTACTACTTTGAAAGCTATCATTGAAAATCAGTTATTTGTGAAATCCAGCAAATTATCAACTATTCTTCGACCAAGAGCTAAGTTTGCCATTACCAATTATGATTCACTTTATGTATCTTTATTGTCTTTCCTTTACTTATTGCAAGTTAAGTTATATAATAGTGAGTTGTCTTCTATTATGATCTATGCATTGATAAATGTGATGCTTCTTGTCCGTATTCTTTTATCGACTCTTCACTCCATAAACCTGAGGCCATGTTTATTGAGCTTAGTTTCGCTTGAGGACAAGCGAAGTCTAAGCTTGTGGGGAGTTGATACGTCCATTTCGCATCACTATTATATATCATAATTTACTGTTATTTATTGATATATTTCATATTAAGAGGTGATACTTATGTTATTTCATCTGTTTTTGCATGGTTGATGACTTTTGGAGCATGGACCGCTGCGGTCAGGATTCTGATGGAAAAGGTGTTGTTTGGAGGCAAAATTCGTGAAGATCAGAAAATACGGTAAAATATACGGAAAATCCTATTTTTCTAGAAGACGAAGGAAGCCAGAAGGAGGAGTGGAGATGGGCCACAGGGGGCCCACACCACCCCCTGGCGCGGGCCACCGTAGGCCGCGCCACCAGGTGGTGTGGCCGCCCTGGCCCACCTCCAGCTCTCCCCTCTGGCGTATATAATCCTCCCGAAACCCTAATACTCGGGAGCGACCACAGAAAGATTATGCCGCCTCTGCGGGGCGAAAAACACCGAGAGAGAAAGATCTCTCCGGCAGACAGAATTCTGCCAGGGGAATTCCTTCTCGGAGAGGGGAGATCGTCGCCATCAACACCACCATCAAGCTGGACTTCATCGAGATCATCATCATCACCACCACCATCATCACCCTTAGCACCATCATCACCATCTCCATACCGCTGTAACAATTGGGTTGAATCTTGCATAGTTCTTAGGGGAAACTTTCCCGATGTTGATTACTCCTTGTAGTTGATGCTATTGAGAGAACCGTTGAATTATTGTTATGTTCAGATTGTTATACATCATTATTTCATCTGTGATCATGATCCATATGATGTCTTGTGAGTAGTTCGTTTTGTTCTTGAGGACATGAGAGAAGTCATGTTGTTAGTAGTGGAATTGTGTTGAGAAAGATTCAATAGTTTGATATTTAAGTTGTGGTGTACGTCTTCTAGTGGTGTCATGTGAACGTCGACTACATGACACTTCACCTATATGGGCCTAGGGGAATGCATTGTGTATTTGGCTACTAATCGTAGGGGTTGCCGGAGTGACAAAAACATGAACCCCCGTTAAGAAACCATTGCACAAGGGACGTAAGGGTCTTAGAGTTTAAAGTTGTTGTTAGGTTCTATCTTAATTACTTTCTTGTACTTATGGATGTTTGCAAGGGGTATAATCACAAGTATTTATTAGTCCTAGGAAGGTCGGTACATTAGCATAGGTTCACCCACACAACACTTAGCAAACTAAAGAAGATTAATCAACTATATGAAGCGAAAGCACTTGACAGTCTTCCCATGTGTCCTCGAGAACGTTTGGTCATCTTAAGTAATGCAACCGGCGTGTCCTTTGCTGAATAAAGGATTGGGCCACTTACTGCATTTATTCTTATTGTCTTTTATTTACTCGTACTTTATTTACTTGCATTATCAAAAACCCCTAAAAATCCGTTTGCTAAGTATTTGCAAAGAATTCCTGATCCATACCACTAGCCAGCACCTTCTGCTCCTAGTTGGGTTTGACACTCTTACTTATCGAAAATATTGCGATACACCCCCTATACTTGTGGGTCATCACACCTCCCCCAAACCCACCCCCCATCCCCACCACCACCCCCACCCCACCCAAATGACCCAATCGATTAAAGAGGAAAAATATCTTGATTAGGTGATTCCGAGGTGAGCAATAAGCAAGAACTCCACAATCAAAGCATACCGAATACTACTACTCCTAGTACTAATAGTACCCCCGATGGCCCAATCAGAAGCAAATTAAGCAAAGCCAGATTTCGAGGTGAGCAAATAGACCCACCTATTTCAACAAGAACTCCCCAATCAGAGGTTGCACCAGTTCCAACAGCTGCTTGCTGCATGGAAGCTAGCTAGTGATGGTTTCTTGTCTTGTCATCGGTAGAAAGGCATGGGCAGGGGAGTAGTAGTACTAGTAGTAGTAGGGCTGGGCAGTACAATTTTTTCTACAGTAAGTATTTTAAAGTGGCAGTGGCGGGAACATTTTGCCGAGAGAGAATCCCGATTTTTTGATCCCAGCTATCACGTGGTGGCCTACAACTGTTTCAAGCGGGACCCACATTAGGGGTGAGTTAAAGCATGTCCCACATCAAGTGGGTGAGATAATTAACCGAGCCAACCTCCTCCTTCCCTTGGTACCAATACTAGTTCTCCCGTGTTCCTCTCCAAGGACAGAGAAAATCGCCTCTCTTCGAATCAAATTGATCCCAGCTTATTGTTCTCTTGCTGATTCATCTCACGGAGCAGTGGACAAGACGATGGTAGTTGCAGCATAGGGAACCAGCGCTGGAGCCTCAAAAAGAGTTTAGGAACCGATAAAATGATAAGCTCGGATTTCAGACTAGAAACACACACAAACACACATATACTCTGTATATACTAATATACATAATAGTTTCCAATTACAGTTCTGCTAACAAAGGCCTAGAAATCATAATAAGGTAGCTCCATATTACAAAATTACGACAATAGCGAGCCAATCATGGGATAGCTCTACACCCCAAGAGTTTTGCAGCTGGGCTAGTGGTCATGACACTACCCAAACGGCACCAACAGTACTACCCTGATGATCAGCAGCCCTGCATCAAATCCATCCAGAAGCATTGCACCCGACCCATAGCCTCAGGTACAGGTTCATCAACGAACAGGTCATCGTCATTACCATCAAAGTCCTCTTCGGTCGTCTGCGTCTACGATTAGTAGATTAACAGATATGTTTATAGAGAAACATCACAGACACACAACCTAAACATTTGTCATTCTACAGATATACCTTGTCATCTGGCATAGCGGTAGTACCAGAAATGAAACCTGTTTCATGCAGCTTGCGCTTTTTCTCTCCTCCCTCTTCTCCAAGTTGATCTATATGCTCAGGAGCTGCCTTTGTCAGTTGATCTAGTTGATCAACATCTGCTTCCCCTACTTGATCTTGATGATAAAGATGTGCTTCCCCGGTTCATATGGAGGATCATATGGTTTACCATGAAATACCCATCTAACATATGTGCTTAGCATCCCAAATGTAAAAATATGGTCTTCCATTATACTTTGAGGCAGCACCCTACTATTCACACACAACCGGCAGGGTCAATGTACTTTTGAGTTGTCACAATGAGCTCTAACAAATCCCATAAATCGTAGAACATCAAGGATACGTTTAGCGTTGCCTAATGGAGCAATCTCTATCCAAAATCTGCCCATCTGTTTAATTATGACATACAAGGTTGGTTCTTATTAAAAGAAAAGCAGCAAACATATAGACGGAGTACAAAAACTATATATGCCTATGCATTTCAGCAAACATATTGACAGCAAAGATCGCCGAAGGTATTTAGGAACACAGATCCAGCGCATAATCAACTATGACCATGCAGACTGAGGACAAATTAAACTACGTATTTGAAAGGGCAATAAAATGCCAACCATATCGAGCTAGAGATAGAAGGACTACCGTGGGATCGACATGCCAACCGATGCGTCTCAAGAAGACCGACGGGTAGGGAAAGCTTCTTCGCGCACGTTGGTGATGAGGAGCGGCCGTAAGCACGTTTTGTGGGGAAGGGGGTGAGGGCCTAGGCGGCAGAGGGTGGAAGTTAATACACAATGCGAAGGGATGCATAGGGATAACTTTGGAAATTCTGACCTACCCTGCTTTGGGCACCACCATATACATGGCCCACCTGCCAGTCACCATAGATCAAAATTGATCCAAAACTTGTCAAAATACAAGTTTATGTTTTACCATGGAAACTAATGCACATAGCATTGCACTTTGCGAACGAATGGCTTTATGTCAAAAAGTTACTTAATTTCAGCATCTTCAGCTAGGAAGCTTGGAAACTCATGAAAGTAGGGCAGTATCCATCAAATCTGGAATCTCCTTTGTAAACAATTGCTTGAAATGCTAAGATGCACCGATCTACCAAATATGGACACATTTGTAAGCTTGGTTGGCGAAGATGCTTCAATGTAGGGAGTAGTACAAAACATGAAAAAGGTACATAACCTATGGTTGTGACCTTTCGCCTCTTGTTTGAAAGCCTTAAATTAATGTTCATTAATTTCGGCAGATGTCTATAAACTCATTAAATGCTGGAAAGCATACAAGCCTGTGGGTCTATCTAACGGGGACAACATCCCAAGTGGGAGTAGCGTACCTTAGAAGCTTCAACTTCAAAATTTTAGTAGAGCGCTGAAATATCCTGTCCACCCATTCAAACATCCCGCCCATCCATTAAAACATCCAGCCCCAAAAATTATTTTATTGCACAAATTTAGCCTGGAAGCTTGAAAGGGTGTTATACATTGTGTTAAAAAAGGGGGCGGTGGCATTTTGAGCCATCATCTTTGTAGTTGCTTGCTTCACAACAAAACACATTGTTGTTACTTGGATATTCGAAAACAAACTTCAAATTTGGAAGCAGACATATTGGTTGATTTGCAAAGATGCACTGATCTACCAAATACAGACACGTCATCATAAACTATTTCCATGACCTTGGTCACCTTTTTTGGGACGATGGTCATCTTCTTGAAAGCCTTAAATTGTTCAAAAATTTCAGCAAATTTCATCTTCTTGAAAGCCTGGAAGCAACTCTCGCTGGCGTGTGGGCCTAGACGGTGACAATGCGTCTGAGAGGCCCCACGCCAGAGTAGCGTATGCTAGTAGATTTGACCTCCAAATTTGGTACGGCGCCCAAACATCGCACCCATATATCTATTATAATATCCCACACATCTATTTAAACATGCTTCACCTCTTTCTAGAATGCAAAATTCCTCTTCTATCCCTTCTATGGAAACAAGAATCGGAGGGAGCACTGCAATAACAGAGGAATATAGGTGATAAATTTGCATTCTCCCAACTGCATCACCCCATCGACATTTCCCAGCCCTTCTTCAATATTTACCTGCCCGCGCACTCCAACCTACACTGACTTTTTGGACCCACTATGCAAGTGACCCACATGTCAGTGAGCCAGGATTACGGGAAGTAGAGATTCCCATCGCTTATTGTTCAAAATTCGAACATTTTTTGCTAAACCGAGATAAAATCGTTAAAATCATCCAACCTGGCTTATACTATCATTCCACTATGTTAGAGTAAAATCTAAAAAACAAAGCCAAAAACACGTTCGTAGATTTATAAGCCAAAAATCAAAAGCCAGAATGAGAGCCCAACCAAACAGCGCCTAAATCTCAAGGAACTCTTCATGTTTCTCCCTTGTTTTAGTACTTGGGTACCTTAAATTTTATTAAACAAAAAAATATGACCAAGCAGGATATCATCGACTTGCAGATAATTTTTTTAGATACTTTCATTAAATTGTGGTAACACCATTCTGTTCCATGAATATATATAACCATAAAGTTTGAAAATATTATTGAGAATTCACGGAATCCTAAACCATAAAATCTAAACCCCTAAACCCTCACCAAGCAGGTATCATGCAACTATAGATCAAAAATTGAGATACTTTCATTAAATTGGGTAACACCATTCTATTCCATGAATATAAGCATAAAGCTTGAACATTATTGAAAATTCCCGAAAACCTAATCCCTAGCTAAACCCCTAAAACCCAAATAAACCCTAAACCCCTATACCCCAAAACCTGACCAAGAACATAGCATGCACTTATTGATAAAAATTTGAGATACTTTTGTTAAATTGTGTAACACCATTCTATTTGACGAATATAAGCATAAAACTTGAGCATTATCGAAAATTCCCTAAACCCTAAACCCTAAAACCCTCAGCCCAAAAACCCTAACCAAGCAAGTGTGTCATGAACCGGCAGATCAAAATAGGAGATACTTTCATTAAATCAGGTAACGCCATTCTATTAGACGAATATAAGCATAAATCCTAAGCATTACCAAAAATTCTCTGAACTCTAAACTGGAAACAACCCATAAAACTAAATTGTAAAACCCTAAACCCTTGACCCATCTTATATTTACTAATTGGAGGCATCATAGGAGCCTCCACGTTAATCCTAGAGGTCAAGCAGGACATACATATGGTCACATCCGTATGATCTATCTTTCTCAAGTCATAATCCTTTGGATCACCACGACAGTTATGGTACGTAGAGTCTGCCTCTTTAAATACATGTGATCACCAAGTCCACGTCCAACACGGCTGCGCCCCAAAGAAAAAAAGGTCCAACACGCCTCTTGGACAGGCTTTCTCGATCTCCTTTCTCACCGGTAGTTTTCCCGATGTGCGCTGCCATGAAACTCTTCTACGTATATCGCCGCCTCCTCGTGTGATGTAATATGCGCCCTCTTTCTACGTCACCAGTTGCGGCACTCAATAATAATTCAAGACACCACCAATTCTGCAGCAAGCTCTGCAAGCCTCCAAGACGTGTTCGGTTGTTTCGGATAGACTGAGCCAGACCCTTCCCTTTTGTCGAAGTGGACGATGTGATCTAAGCAGAGAGAAAAGTTTCTGAAGAGTATAGGGCATTGCAGATTTGGAATTCACCCTGAGTGATTTCTAATCGAGCAGATCAATTTGTGTTGGGGCGTCCATGACGGCAGAATTCCATATTATGGCAGAGTGCGGTGTCGAGCAATCGGAGCATGCTCCCCAAATCCGACGACCATGCAGAACGATGCAATATTGATCCATATTACAGATGTTTGCGGCGGCAGTCATATAATAGTTGTGGTGCAAATAAAGGGCATGGTTGCCGAGACCACGGTCCAACAGAGAGGCATACGCCAATGGTTTTGAATGGTATGTCCGCTTTGATGGCTTCATATGTTAAATTGTTTTGCGGAAATTACTCAGCTATTATCTCATGTAGTATACAATCCTGACTCCTGAACCTACTTCTCATATTAGGAGAAGGATGGCCCCAATTCATTAAAAAATTATTTTGGTTTCTACCAAGAAAATTCACAAAGCCAGGTAATAATTGAGCTGAAAATTACACCACACGATCAATTACCATTTAGATTTAATAGATTGATTGCTGACATTATTTACTGACTAGCTCGGAAGTAGGGACGTTGCATAGGGATAGGGGCTATCGCTACAAGATATGCATACGTTGGCAAGGTTGCCGGAAGTTTCTGGCACAAGGTTCTTTAGCATATTCTTCGCTCTTATTTTTCTCTACGAATTTAGTATGTGATGATGTGCGATTTCTTCCTGTTTAAAGTTGTTTCTTACTACACGATACTAACCTGGATCTTTTTTTGAAGTTATCTACTGCAGGGGAGCCACCGCAGCCTTTTTATTACTCAACACAGTAATTATAGATTTATTAAACTGAATCAAATTAATCTACTTTGTGTTACAGTTTGCTAGAAAGTCGTGTTTCAGTCCAGAAGATGGATACCGTCATCTTCATGCCATTCTTTGATTTTAATTTGATTTATATTTAAAGAGTTTTGCAATCAACTGTATTTTTCCCAGCCATTGTTATATGCTATATATGGTTATAAACTATCTATGATTACAGAGCCGTAACTAACTTTCAGACATGGAATCTAGGAATAATCAAACAAACTGAAACCTAGAAAAAATCAGGAAATATATTGCATTTATTTTCATGGGAAATTGTGAGAAAATGTTATATATAATTTTATAAACTGAAGAAGTAAGAAGCATAGAACATTTTCTTATAATGGGTTGCTTTTTCTGGTGTTACTTTTTGTGCGTTGTTAGTTGTCAATGTTTAAACTATATTTATCTAATTTCCCATATACTAAAAGATGCAGAAACTGATAGGCAAGTGAAGCAATTTTTTTGTTGATCCAGGCGATGGATACTCCTTTTAGCCTGTATCATGTATAGGGGCACCATTGCCGTTCCGCTGATTATCGAGAGCCACATGAGAATTAAGTTATCTTCTATGTTTATCTAAAGTGACTACCATGGTTTCATAACACTGTGTTCTCTTAGGTGTATCCAATGCGGCGTCGGTCATATTCTTGCCTCTGTCATCTCAGAAAATATATAGATGAAGGTGGTTACACGGTTTGCTTCTTTCAGCACTGCTAAGTTTCTATATAAATATATTGCATTGGCATGTTCTAATTTGTGTGTGCAAATAGCAATGTCTTCCATTGTACTCTAGGTACAATATAATATCAGAGGAAATTACACTGAGATACTATTTTTTGCATGAATTCTCAGGTATAATATACTAAAGGTTTTCTTTCTCCATTAATAAAATATCCTTCTTCATTTTGTTAGTCGCGTCAACAAATTAATTGTGCTTTCATTTAGTTGTCATTTTCATTTTTCATAGAAAATATGAAGTCACAATTAGATAGTTGTCTTACTCCTTTTGATCAGATAGAGTTGGAGTACAGGAGGAAAAATATAAATAAATGAAAGTAATTTTGCAAGTACTCACTGTTGCTTTTAACATTCTTCTTCAAGACGTATTTTGGGTAACACTAAATCAACGAAATGCAGCCTAAATCTTTTTCCCTCACACATGAGTTTCAATCTATACAAGGTATGTGCCTATCAAGTTATGAGCAATTCCTACGGATGCTTCTACTAGGGCTTTGAGGCCTAAAGCAAGAATGTTGGCATATATTGACATGGCGGAATTATTGTTGCTGAAGCTATGTGGTGTAACACAATAGTTCACGCAGTATTACTTATGCTATTAGCTATGCAGAACTATCAATTTAAAAACCACAACGGAAAATAATTGCTTTTCTATACTAAAATGCATAACAATATTCTAGACATAGAAACCAAAATAGTTCCATCATTTTATGGTTCTGAAATCAAAGAGATAATGAATCAATGCCATGGAAATTTTTGAGAAGTAAACCATGGCTTCTCTTCTCCCCGAATTGTTCTGTACCCACGAGTAGTGTCCTAATCACATGGATGCCTCGGTTTATCTAGATTTGTGTCATATATCTGTGTGTAAATTTATTTTTTATTGCATCAATTATATGGTGGGGTAAGTAGCCTCGGTGTTCGTTACAAATTTTGGTGCTGAAACACATAAATCCAACCATGTTAATTTTCACATGTCATCATTTTTTGTACAGGTGGTACAGATGAAGGACAAGTGCCTAGAGCAACGGCTCTTAAATAATGGAGGGAAGAAACAATGTGTCAATGAGAGGCTTTCACTTGGTTTGCAAGTTCTCATGACAGCGTCTCCTGATTTACAACGAGGATAATCGTTTTACGCATTTTTTTTCAGTTATAGAACTTCTAAGCTCTAGGGAAGATCACCAACACAAAGTTTGGTCACCGTAACTTAAATGTAGCTGCTTGATATCAATTTCTATTTTCATATAATAATGCTAGAAATGCTAAAGATTGTCAATTTATCTCATTGCATATTTCCTATGAATACACTAAGTTATCGAGTTTGTGCTAATCCACATATATAAAAGGATTAACTCTCTCAATAAATGCATAATCTATTAGTGATCAGCATCCATGTCAGTACATAAGTTTTCCTACAGAGTTATCTTCAACCAGATGCTACCTGATGTCGTTCTCATCATGCAATTCAGTCACATTAATATAGACCATTACTATAGATAACTGAATAACAAGGAGTTAATCATGAAGAGACTAGATACACTTTTACCAAACATACAATCATTTTAACAAAGAAAATAGAGGTGGTGGCCCCATTAGAAATTTCAAACATGTAATCCATAATATCTCACTTCTTACATTGTAGTTGTGTCAGTGTCTTTTTTCTACAAACTAGCCCATGCAGGTGCACGGGTTAATGACTAGTAAACCCTAACCAAGCAGGTATCGTGCACTTATATATCAAAATTTGAGATACTTTCATTAAATTGCGGTAACACCATTCTATTCCACGAATATAAGCATAAAGCTTGAACATTATTTAAAATTCTCGAAACCCTAAAATCTAACACTAAACCCTAAATCCTTACCAAACACTTAGCATGGACTTATCTATCAAAAATTGATATATTTTCATTAAACTGGTAACTCCATTCTATTCGATGAATATAAGCATAAACCTTGAGCATTATGGAAAATACCCTAAACCCAAAACAACCCCTAATAAAACCTAAACCTAAAACCCCAAACCCTCAACCCATAAACCCTAACCAATCAGGTATCATGCACTTATAGATCAAATTTTGAGATACTTTCAATGAGTTAGGTAACGCCATATTATATTCGACGAATATAAGCATAAAGCTTGAGTATTATTAAAAATTCGATAAACCCCCTAAACCCTATTCAGTCCATAAAACCTAAACCGTAAAACCCTAAACCCTCGACCCATATAAACCCTAACCAAGCAGGTACCGTGGACTTATAGATCAAAATCTGAGATTCGATCTTTCATTAAATTGCGGTAACACCATTCTATTCCACGAATATAACAATAAAGTTTGAACATTATTGATAATGCCCTAAACCATAAACCCTAAAACCCTCAACCCTGCCTAAACGACAATGGCAAATGAGGTATCACATGCACTTGTAGATCAAAATTTCAGATAAACTTTCCTCAAATTGTGATAACGCCATTCCATTCCATGAATATAAGCATATATAAAGAAGCTTGAACATTATCGAAAATTCCAAAAAAAACTAAACCCTAAATTAAACCCTCACCCCCTCAACCCCTTACCAAGCAGGTATGAAGCACTTATAGATCAAAATCCGAGATACTTTCATTAAATTGCGATAACACCAGTCTATTCCATGAATATATATAAGCATATATATATATAAAAGCATGAACATTATTATTGAAAATTCATAAACCCTAAAACCTAGAAAACCCTAAAACCCTAAACCCTAAATACCAACCTTAAACTCCTAAGCCCTAAACCCTAAAATCCTAAATCATATACCATAAACCCTAAACCCCTAAACCCTCAACCCAAAAAACCCGAACCCTAAACCCCATGCTATATATATCTTGTGTGGAAACTAGGGCAATGGGATTTTGAGCCATACTTATTTGTAGTTTCTTCATGACAAAAGCCATTGTCGTCGCTTGAAAAATTCAAAATAACTTCAAATTCAGAAGCTTCCTTTGTAAATAATATTTTAAATGCCAATAATATGGACCAATATACCAAATACAAACATGTTGTTATAAACTATAGCAAAGATATGGCCATGACCTTGGTCACCTGGTTTGAAAGCCATGGAAATTCATACATGGTACGCCATATATCGTATGACAAAATTAAAGGCATTATTATCGATTGGAGCTTTTAAAATAACTCCAAATATGGAAGCTCTTTTCTAAAGAAATGTTGAAATACCAATATGAACCAATCTACTAAACATGGTTACATTATCATTAAGTATGGTAACACATATGGCCTTGACATTGGTCATCTAGTTTTTGAACGCCATGAATGTTCAAACATGGTACACCATATTGTGAAACGAGTTTTTCAAGAGTTATCAAATTTTATATATTTTCATGGAAATTAGCCAATGCACACAGTGAGACACCAACGGAGAAACGAATGGTTGTATTTCGTTTTATTTTTTTTTCTTTATTTTTTTTAAAAATGGCCCAAATTAGGTGTCATTACTATTCATCATAAAAAATTGAAATCTTGCAAAACTCTCGGTGGTTCTCCAATATTTGACTAATTCAGTACCTATAAACTATTTTTAGAAAGTCAAGAGCAAGCTAGATCACACAATTTGTAGTTCGTAAATAGACATACTTACTTTCAATCGTCAAAAAGTAATTTAATTTCAGCATCTTCAGCTAGGAAGCTTGGAAACTCATGAAAGTAGGGCATTATCCATCAAATCTGGAATCTCCTTTGTAAACAATTGCTTAAAATGCCAAGAAGCATCGATCTACCAAATATGGACACGTTTGTAAGCTTGGTTGGCGAAGATGCTTCAATGTACGGAGTAGTACAAAACATGAAAAAGGTATAGAAACTATGGCTATGACCTTGTTCCTCTTGTTTGAAAGCCTTGAATTAATGTTCATTAATTTCGGCATATGTCAATAAACTCATTAAATGCTGGAAAGCATACAAGCATGTGGGTCTATCTAACGGGGGCAGCATCCCAAGTGGGAGTAGCGTACCTTAGAAGCTTCAACTTCAAAATTTTGGCATAGCGCCGAAATATCCCGCCCACCCATTCAAACATCCAGCCCCAAATATTATTTTATTGCACAAATTTAGCCTGGAAGCTTGAAAGGGCGTTATACATTGTGTGAAAAAAGGGGGCGGTGGCATTTTGAGCCATCATCTTTGTAGTTGCTTCACAACAAGACACATTGTTATTACTTGGAAATTCGAAAACCAACATCAAATTTGGAAGTAGACATATTGGTTGATTTGCAAAGATGCACCGATGTACCAAATATGGACACGTCATCATAAATTATTTCCATGACCTTGGTCACCATTTTTTTGGACGATGGTCATCTTCTTAAAAGTCTTAAGTTGTTTGAACATTTCAGCAAATGCCTACAAACTCATTTAAATGCTGGGAAGCAACTCTCGCTAGCGTGTGGGCCTAGATGGTGATAGCGCGTCTGAGAGGCCCCACGCCGGAGTAGCGTATGCTAGAAGCTTCGACCTCAAAATTGTGTACGATGCCCAAACAATTCACCCATCCATTCAAATATCCCGCGCATCCATTCAAACATGCTCACCTCTTTCTAGAATGCAAAATTCCTCTTCTATCCCTGCTCTGGAAACAAAAATCCGAGGAAGCACTGTAATAACAGAGGGATATAGGCGGTAAATTTGCGTTCTCCCAAGTGAATCACCCCATCCACGTTTCCCAGCCCATCTTCAATATTTACCTGCCCACCCACTCCGACCTACACTGACTTTTTGGACCCACTATGCAAGTGACCCACATGTCAGTGAGCTAGAATTACGGGAAGTAGAGATTCCCACCGCTTGTTGTTAAAATTCAAACATTTTTCGCTAAACCGAGATAAAATCGTTAAAATCATCCAACCTGGCTTATACTATCATTCCACTATGTCAGAGTAATAGCTAAAAAAACAAAGCCAAAAACACGTTTGTAGCTTTATAAGCCAAATATCAAAAGCCAGAATTAGAGCCCAACCAAACAGCGCCTAAATCTCAAGATCTCTTCGTGTTTCTCCCTTGTTTTAGTACTGGGTAGCTTCAATTTTATTTAACAAAAAATATGACCAATCAGGGTATCATTGACTTGTAGATAAATTTTTGAGATACTTCCATTAAATTGCGGCAACACCATCCTGTTCCACGAATATATATAACCATAAAGTTTGAAAATATTATTGAGAAATCACAGAATCCTAAACCATAAAATCTAAACCCCTAAACCCTAACCAAGCAGGTATCGTGCAACTATAGATCAAAAATTGAGATACTTTCATTAAATTGGGTGACACCATTCTATTCCATGAATATAAGCATAAAGCTTGAATATTATTGAAATTCCCGAAAACCTAAACCCCAAAAACACAAATCCTAAACCCCTAAACCCTATAATCCTAAACCCTAAACCCTCACCAAGCACGTAGCATGCACTTATAGATCAAAATTTAAGATAATTTCGTTAAATTGTGTAACGCCATTCTATTTGACGAATATAAGCATAAATCATGAGTAATATCAAAAATTACCTAACACCTAAACAACCCCTAAAACTTAAACCATAAACCCTAAATCCCCAAACCCTCAGCCATAAACCCTAACCAAGCAGGTGTCATGCACACATTGATCAAAATTTGAGATACTTTCATTAAATCAGCTAACACCCATTCTGTTCTACGAGTATAAGCATAAATCTTGAGCATTATTGAAAATTCGCTAAACCCTAATAGAACCATAAAACTAAACCGTCAAAACCTATAACACTAAACCCTCGGCCCATAAACCCTAACCAAAGCAGGTATCGTGCACTTATACATCAAAATTTGAGATACTTTCAATAAATTGATGTAATGCCATTCTATTCCATGAATATAACCATAAAGCAACTTGAAAATTATTGAAAAATCCTAAAACCCTAAACCCCTAAAAGCCGAAACCCTAAACTCTTACCAAGCACGTAGCATGCACTTATAGATCAAAATTTGATATACTTTCGTTTAATTTGGTAACGCCATTTTATTCGACGAATATAAGCATAAATCTTGAGCATTATCGAAAATTCCCTAAATACTAAACCCTAAACAACCCCAAAACATAAACCGTAAAATCTAAACCCCAAACCCTCAACCCATAAACACTAACCAAGTAGGTAGCATGCACTTTATAGATCAAAATTTGAGTTACTTTCAATAAATTAGGTAACGTCATTCTATTCGATGAATATAACAATAAAGCTTGAGCATTATTCTAATTCGCTAAACTCTAAACACTATACAACCATAAAACCTAAACTGTAAAACCCTAACCAAGTAGGTATCATGCACTTATAGATCAACATCTGTGATACTTTCATTAAAGCAGGTAACGCCATTCTATTCGACGAATATAAGCATAAATCTTTGTGCATTATTGAAAAATCACTAATCCATAAACCCTAAACAACCCATAAAATCTAAACCGTAAAACCCTAAATCATCGACCCATAAACCCTAAACCAAGCAGGTACCATGCACTTATAGATTAAAATTTGAGATACTTTCATTAAATTGTGGTAATGTCATTCTATTACATGAATATAAGCATAAAGCTTGAATATTATTGAAAATCAAAAACCCTTAACCGTAAACCCTAATAGCCTCCTAACCCTAGAACCCTAACTTCCTAACCCAAGAACCCTAAACCCTTACCAAGGAGGTATAATGCACTTATAGATCAAATTTTGAAATACTTCTATTAAATTGCGATAACGCCATTCTACTCCATGAATATAACCATATATATAAAGCTTGAACATTATTATTGAAAATTCCCTAAACCCTAAAACCTAAACAATCATAAACCCTAAAACCCTGAACAACCCTAAACCCTAAACCACTAAACCCTAAAAGCCTAAACCTTAAAATCCTAAACCATAAACCATGAACCCTTAAACCCTCTGATACGTTGCTAACATATCTATAATTTTTGATGTTCCATCCTTGTTTTATATCTACTTTCTTATGTTTTGTCCACACTTTGGAGTATTTTTATACACTTTCTTGGACCAACCTATTAACAAGATGCCATAGTTCCAACTGCCTGTTTTCTACTGTTTTGGGTTCCAGGAAAGTCGGAAAATGAATATTCTCGGAATTAGACGGGACAAAAGCCAAAGTCAATATTTCCCCGAGGGGGACACGGAGCCAGAAGACGAGACGTAGAGGGGCCAGAGGCCGGTCACACCACCTGGCCGCGTGGTCAGGCCTGGCCCGCACCAGGGGGTGGTGTGGCCGCCTAGGGCACCCCCTCGACCTCCCCTTTCGCCTATTAGATGCCTCCAATACAGAAACCGTAAGCACCCGATCAAAATTCCACGAAAGAGTCTGTAGCCGCCGTCATCTCCATCCCTAGATCAGGGGGGATCTGAAGCTCTTCCCGACACCCTACCGAAAGGGAGAATTCACCCTGGAGGCCTTCTTCATCACCATGCCTGCCTCTGGTGTGATGCGTGAGTAGTTCATCCCTAGACTACGGGTCCATGTAGTAGCTAGATGGTTGGTTCTTCTCCTTTGTGCTACCATGTTTAGATCTTGTCAGCTCCGTTCATGATCAAGATCATCTATTTGTAATCCTACATGTTGTGTTTGAGGGGATCCGATGGATACTGAGATGCTATTTCAGATTGATTATTGATTCTATCATGTCTTTGTTATTTGTGATCTTGCATGCTCTCCGTTGTTAGTAGCTATCTTGGCCGAGTAGATGCTAGAACCTCCAAGAGGGAGTATTTATGATTGATAGTGGGTTCATGCCTCTAGTAATCTGGGGAAGTGATAGAAATCTCTAAGGTACTAGATGTGCTATTGCTACTAGGGAGAAAACAACGATCCTTTGTTCATAGAACAATCATATTGTTTACTTTACACGCAATGCTTAATGCAATTATTTGTTGCTTGCAACTTAATGCTGGAGGGGGTTCGGATGATAACCTGAAGGTGGAATATTAGTCATAGATGCAGTTGGATTACAGTCTATGTATAATGTTGTAATGCCCAATCAAATATCATAGGAGTCAAGATAATTAATATATGCATGTATGCTTTCTCGATGTTTGTCAATTAATGTCCCACTGTAATTTGTTCACCCAACATGTCATCTATCTTAGACCCTGGTCCTTTCTCTTACCATCAATCTACAACTATTTACCGTTTTCTGTTTACTTTCTGCAAGCTATTACTATCTTCCACACAGTATGTTTAATCCTTTGTTTTCAGCAAAACCGGTGAGATGGACAACCTCACTGTAAGTTGGGGGCAAAGTTCTGTGGTTGTGTTGTGCAGGATTCCAAGTTGGAAACAACACCTTGGAGGTGTTTCCTTTCTCCTACTGGTTCGATAACCTTGGTTTCATAACTGAGGGAAAACTTGTTGATGTGCTCATCATACCTTCCTCTTGGGGTTCCCCAACGAGCTCAATATATTTTGGGCCATCAAGCTATTTTGTAGCGTCGTTGCCGGGGAGTCAAGGACATCTTCACAAGGGGAGTCCCTCATAACCAATCTCTTTACTTTGTTGTTTTTGTTTTTCTGAGTTTATTTATGCTTTGTTTGCTTGTTTCTTTATCAAAAACACACACAAAATAGTTGTACTAGTTTTCTTTCTTTATCAAAAACACACAAAAAATTATTATTAGTTCCTATCTTAAGGTGCCATTATGTCTAGCATTGCTCCAATCACTATGTCACCTGAGGAAATTATTTTCACTTTCAAACAAGGAATTGAAGAGAGTTTCAAGGAAGCTTGGTCTAGGATCTCTAATTTACATGAAAAAACTGAACCTAAAATGACCCAAAGCTTGTTTCTTAGCAGCTTTTACTTTAAAACTACTCTTTGCTATAGATATGCTTTGGATGCTGTGGTAGGAGGAGATTTCCTCCAATGTAATGAGGATGAAGCTTTTAAATCCATAAAGAAATTGGTCTTAACTTACAACTTACCTAGCAAATCTAATTCTTCCTTTATAAATATATTTGCTAGATTGAACACTCTTGATACCCGCACTACTAGTTTAAAAGAATGCTATAATACACTTAGAGAGCATCATGATTATGTTCCAATAAATTCTAAACCCTCAAAATGTCTTCCTATAGTAAAGATTGTTATAAATAATGAAACTTTTCATGCTCATTGTGATATCATGTCTGAATTATGTCTTATGCCTAAAGATATCTATGAATCTTTGAATCTTTGGGGACTTTCTGAAGGAGGAGAAGAAATATTTCTTGCTAATAATGCCACAATATTACCCATTGGAATAGCTGAAGGAGTGTTTACAAACATCCTAGGGAAAATGGTTTCTACCGATTATCTTGTTATTGAATGTGTAGAAAAAGGACAAATTACACTTGGAAGATCCCTATTAAAACTCCTTGGAGCAATAATAGATGTGGAAAAGGGCACCATGCACTTTGCTTCTCCACCGAACAATCATATGTTCCCCAAGGTTAAGAATAAAATTAAGACAGGTAAGGGCAAGAAATTTGGTTTTAATGCTTCTTCATTTGAGAATACTTGATTCCTTTCTTACTTCTTATGCCTAACTTAAAGGCGTTAAAGAAAAGTACTTATTGGGAGTTAACCCAAAAGTTTTAGTTGAGTATTGGAAGTTATTGCTAGTAATAACCTCTCCTTATCCTTTTTATTTGCTTTTTGAGCCAAGAGTAACCTCTAATGAGAGAGAAGTAATGCTTGGGAAAGTTGTTGTCCTGAAACAGATTTTTGTGCTTCGCTATAGAAATTCGTGTAAAATCTCCGTACGTCGGTTTGAGCTATAATTTATTGTGCTTCTGCACCAGGTTGTTATCCAACATTTGTTAGTTCAACACTTACCGATTTGAGCAACAGAAGGTCTTCGAAAAAATTGGTTTTTACCTGCTGGTCTGTTTTGACAGATTTCTGCCATTATTTACATTTGCTTCTTGTTGATTCCTTTTTGGGTTCTTTTTGGGGAATTTAGCTTTTTGAGGAAAGTGCTACAGTAGCTTGGGTTTTAATGGAAGTTTTACTTGTGTTGGAACTGAACCCAAAGACTTATTATCTTGAGTACACTAATGTTGCTAATGAAGATTGTGTGAAGTTTTGTATGAAGGAAAAATTCAGGTGTAAGGAAAGAATGATGTAATGAGATGAAGAATGGACTAAAGCTGAAGATTGGGGATGCCACCCCATGTCACTCCAAGAAATATCCAAGAATTACAAGCGTTAAAGCTTGGGGATGCCCAAGGCATCCCCTTCTTCATCAATAAAAATCTGAGGTTTCTTCCAAACACTTCATTTTTATTGTTTCATGCACAGTTGTGTTGTTCTTGGAGCATCTTCGTTTTCTTTTTTGTTTTCGTTTGCTTGGTTTTCTTAGTTTTCTTGAATAAATTGGTTGGACCCCCTCATTCATGCATTAGTTTTCAAATAAGATTGGTTTGGATTGGAAAAGAGTAGGAAAAGTTCATGCTTAAGTGGTAAAAGGAGCTTGTTTTTTACTATGGCCTATGCTTTGTCATGTCATGCTTGATATTGTTTTGGCTTTATGCTTAGTGATTTTTGCTATAGCATGACATGTTATAAACAATTGAGATTGCTTAATATGCCTTGAAAGAATCATGCGTTGTTTTAGCATATTAAAGCATAGTATTGTGGTATTCTCCTTTGATGCTTTATTTGGGTTGACTTGGCGCATGCTCACACCATGTTATGACTATCCCAAGTCACCGTAGCCTCGATGATCCTTTAGTTTTCGACTTGTAATATCACTTTATACTTTAATTAATCATGTTTTGTCGCTTTGCATGATTATGGCCATTATTGCTCTCTTAGTTGGTCGCTCCTAGTCTCTTGCTAGCCTCCATAACCAAGTATGAGTTCCACTCATGCATCCAACTCCAAATAAAACCAAGTTATTCCAAAGAGTCCACCATACCTACCTATTATCATTTGTTATTCCAAGTATATTCATGTTTTTATCTACCTTCTGAATTAAACTTGTTATGAGAAAACTAGTGACTAAAGCTCTCACGAACTTGATGGCACACTTTACTTTTCTTGCCCCTAATAAACTTGAATCATTGTGTCATATATGTTGTATATTCTTGCACTTATATGTTGGGGATTAGCAGAACCATGTTGTCATGGGGAACGCTTTCAACATTGCACTTGTACATTGTACCCAGTTGATATCATGCTCTTTTGTCTATGGATGTCATGAGTGAGAAATGAAAGGGGAGCTTGTAAATCCATGGAGTTATGTATGTGTGTTAGAGAAACGCCTGGGCCGTTGGTCTAATCCATGCCTAATCGTGGTGGAAACTTGCAGCGTAACCATAATGAGCAATCTATGAAGCATTCTTCTTACAAAAAAGAGATAGAGATTGAGAGAAAGAAAAAAAGAGAAAAAATATGAGAAAAGAGGAAAGAGAGCAAAAAAGCACCATTTTCCCATGGTAAATAAGAAGATTGCTGAGATGCTCGTTGTCTGCTTGCCTTGTCATTTTGATATGGGGATTCTTCCGTATCATCGGGCAAGGGGTACCCCGTTGGCGGTTCTCTATGATACACATGTACTTACTATGACAAGAACTTACCGGTAACTAAACTTGAGTAGCATGAGGAGCGGCCCTCGTATTCAAGGGACATGAGATTTCCAACTTATACATTGTCAAGCATATACTCCATGGTTTGTTCACTTTAACCTTAATCACTTCAAGATGCTTATGATAGGGGCAATGAGAGCTGAAAGCTAATAAATACCATAATTTTTGGAAGCTCTTTATGAGACTTGAATCCCTGCTTCCTTCTATGAAGGCCTTTCTTTTACTTTTATGTTGAGTCTCCATCTTCTATCTTTATGCACCTATTGAAAGAGCATAGTGGCCATTCTTAGTTTAATGTGCATTGTCCCAAGACTTGTTGATTGATGCATAACTTTGATATTGCTTGTTCTTAAACTATTTGTATCTAGCCTTATGAACTTTGAAGGTGTCCTATGCATTTATGTTTGCTACACTATGAGGGACAAGCTGAATACCATTCTCATTATGCTTTCTTTATGTGAAACAAACAAATGTCTTGCAAAGCATTGTTATACGTGAATCTTTTGTCTGTGCCTTTTCATGTTACAACATAGTTGTTATGTCTTATTGTTAGAACTATATCTTTCATGGTATGTTGAAGTACTATGATCCCATCTATCAATGTTTTACAAATACTTTGATCAATTTTATGATGGTGCATGTCACCTCAAAAATTATTCTTTCTTTTTATCACTTACCTAGTCGAGGACGAGCAGGAGTTAAGCTTGGGGATGTTGGTATGTTGCTAACGTATCTATAATTTTTTATGTTCCATGCTTGTTTTATATCTACTTTCTTATGTTTCGTCCACACTTTGGAGTATTTTTTATACACTTTCTTGGACTAACCTATTAACAAGATGCCACAGTGCCAGCTGCCTGTTTTCTGCTATTTTTGGTTCCAGGAAAGTCAGAAAATGAATATTCTCGGAATTGGACGGGACAAAAGCCAAAGTCAATATTTCACCGAGGGCGACACGGAGCCAGAAGACAAGACGAAGAGGGTCTAGAGGCCGGCCACACCACCTGGCCACGCGGCCAGGCCTAACCCGTGCCAGGGGATCGTGTGGCCGCCTAGGGCACCCCCTCGGCCTACCCTTTCGCCTATAAGATGCCTCCGATACATAAACCCTAAGTACCCGATCAAAATTCCACGAAAGAGTATGTAGCCGCCATCATCTCCATCCCTAGATCGGGAGGGATCTGAAGCTCTTCCTGGCACCCTGCCGGAGGGGAGAATTCACCCTGGAGGCCTTCTTCATGACCATGCCTGCCTCCGGTGTGATGCGTGAGTAGTTCATCCCTGGACTACGGGTCCATGTAGTAGCTAGATGGTTGGTTCTTCTCCTTTGTGCTACCATGTTTAGATCTTGTGAGCTCCGTTCATGATCAAGATCATCTATTTGTAATCCTACATGTTGTGTTTGCGGGGAACCGATGGATATTGAAATGCTATTTCAAATTGATTATTGATTCTATCATGTCTTTGTTATTTGTGATCTTGCATGCTCTCCGTTGTTAGTAGCTATCTTGGCCGAGTAGATGCTAGCAACTCCAAGAGGGAGTATTTATGCTCAATAGTGGGTTCATGCCTCTAGTAATCTGGGGAAGTGATAGAAATCTCTAAGGTACTAGATGTGTTGTTGCTACTAGGGAAAAAACAACAATCCTTTGTTCATAGAACAGTCATATTGTTTACTTTACATGCAATGCTTAATGCAATTATCTGTTGCTTGCAACTTAATATTGGAGGGGGTTCGGATGATAACCTGAAGGTGGATTATTAGTCATAGATGCAGTTGGATTACGGTCTATGTATAATGTTGTAATGCCCAATCAAATCTCATAGGAGTCAAGATGATTAGTATATGCATGTATGCTTTCTCGATGTTTGTCAATTGCCCCGCTGTAATTTGTTCACCCAACATGTCATCTATCTTAAGAAGAATCACCACTAGTGAACTATGGAGCCCGGTCCTTTCTTTTACCATCAATCTAAAACTATTTACTGTTTTCTATTTACTTTATGCAAGCTATTACTATCTTTCACACAGTATGTTTAATCCTTTGTTTTTAGCAAAACCGATGAGATTGACAACCTCACTATAAGTTGGGGCAAAGTTCTGTGGTTGTGTTGTGCAGGATTTCAAGTTGGAAACAACACCTTGGAGGTGTTTCCTTGCTCCTACTGGTTCGATAACCTTGGTTTTATATCTGAGGGAAAACTTGCTACTTTGCTCATCATACCTTCCTCTTGGGGGTCCCCAACGAGCTAGACATATTTTGGGTCATCACCCTCAACCCAAAATAAAACCCTGAAGCCTAAACTTAACCCTAGGCTATATATACTTTGAGTGAAAACCGGGGCAGTGGGATTTTAAGCCATGCTTTGTAGTTGCTTCATGACTAAAGCCATTATTGTGCCTTAGAAAATTGAAATAACTTCCAATTCGGAAGCTTCCTTTGTACATAATATTTTAAATGCCAATACACACCAACTAGAAAATATGGATAGGTTATTATAAACTATAGAAAAGATATGGTCATGACCTTGGTCATCTGGTTTGAAAGCCATGCATATTCTTACATGGTACTCCATATATTGTGATACAATTTTTTCTCAGAGGTTATCAAATTTCAAGATTATATTTTTCCATGCAAACTAGCTAGTGCACATCGTGAGACACGAAGAGAGAAAATAATGGATGCATTTATTTTTATATTTTGTTTCTTTGTATTTTTAAAAATGGCCGAAATTAGGTGTCATTACGATTCATATCAAAAAGTTGAATTACTTAGGCCAGTTTCTTGTCATGTTAATTAGTTGTATAACCTACATGCCTAATAAGTTAATAAGTCATTCTACCTAAGAACTTGCCATGAAATTTGCATTTATGTTCAATTGTGAATATATGTGTGAATGCTTAATTCGGAAAATGTTCATCTAGTTTGGATGATATATCTGGTTATTTTTAATGCTATATGTTGGTGTTTTCACCTGCTTTCATCCTTACAAACCAGCTATCTAGTTTGAAACATACATCTGGTAATTTTTAATGCTATGTTTTTGGTGTTTTTCAAGAGTTTTCATCCTTCCAAACCAACCAACTTGGTTTCAAATGTCATGGAGAGAAATGACAATGGAGTACAAGGACGAGAGTTCCAACTGCTCTTCTCAGATTCTTCTGGCAGATTGACTAGGAGTCGCACCCGCTCGAGAAGGAGCTACTGTCAGCCTGAACGTGCTACTGTAAGTTCATACTTACTTTAAATGATCTCTACTTTATATAATACTACTTGTTTCCCTTGTTGTTTCTTTTAACCTGTTTCACCATATTTTAACAGACTACAGTTAAAACCCAGCAGGAGTCCTTGGAAGGCAGGACTGAAAGTTGTGATCCCTCGTCCCATTCATCCTCCCATTGCATTTCTGAAGCAAACAACTTACTTAACAGTCCACCTAGAACAACTCCTGCAGGTGATAAATATATAAATGTTGTATTGCATGCAGAATGAAAGGGTGTAGCTGCTCTTAGATCTGTATCTAAAATATTGAAGAAGAGGACAAACGATACATTGAAGCGAATTGCCATGTACCGATCTCTTATTGATGGTACTAACATGTTGTAATCTGTCAGAATTATGATCTTGTTGTATAACCTGTTGTAACAAACTTTTATTGTTATGTAATAAGTAGTTTTAATTTCGGTGTGCTTATTAATTGATGTCTTGATATTCACCAGTTCTGCGAAAAGTAGGCGCTAGCAAAAAAGTCCGAAACAGTAACAGGCCAGAGTAGTAGCATGCCGAATGTTGAACCAACATGCGCATGGATGGTCCAAAACGACCAAAACAGTAAAAGGCCAAAACAGTAAAAGGCCAAAACAGGAAAAGACCAGAACAATAGAAGGACAGAACAGTAGAAGGCCAAACCCATAGAAGGCCAGAACAGTAAATTGCCAGTATAGTAAAAGGACAGTACAATAAAAGGCCAGTATAGTAAAAGGACAGAACAGTAAAAGGTCGTAGCAGTAAAATGCCAAAACAGTAAAAGGCCAGAACAGTAAAAGGCCAGAGCAGAGAAAATGCCGGAACAGTGAAAGGCCGGAACCGTGAAAGGTATCAACAGCAAAAGGCCAGTACGGTGGTAGACCAGTACAGTAACAGGACGAACAGTGCCGGCCTGAACAGGCAAAAGCCCAAACACTAAAGGGCCTAAACAGTAACGGATCAAAATTCCTAAAAGACTCGAACAGTAACAGGACTGAACAATAAAAGGCTAGATTGGCAATAGGCCTGAATAGTGCCGGGCCAGATTTTTGTAGGCCTCAAGTGGCAGCACAGTGTTGGACCAACATGGGCCTTCTGTAGGCTGAAACAGAATCGGGCTTGAAAGTTTGTGGGCTGCTGCTGGCTGCATTTTTGGGCCCATTTCAAATAGTGCATGACAAAACAGTAATGGGATATCTTCTTATTGGGCTTCCCTAATGGGCTGGCCTAGTTAGTATTTAGCAAGCCTTGGCTGGGCCTGGCTTCTGCCACGGTTTCTATGACCATTAACAGAGGTAACCGGCCGCTAACAGCGGCTGCCACGTGGCAGTTTGCATGACGTCAGCCGTCAGCGCGGCTGGCAAACAGATCTACGACGGAAGAAGTTTTCGTGGTTGAAGGGTGCGATCTGCCACAGTCGAAAAAAACCATGGTTAATTCATTTGTGACGGGGATTTTACCACGAAGGCCATCCGTCGCGAAAGACTCTTTGGTCATTAAAAACGGGCCTTCAACCACGAAAATTCCCCGTTGTAAAATCCAACTTTTTTTTATAGTGAGGCCTCACCCGGTTCTTCGATGGATCTCGCCATAACTGGCTTGATCCCCCTTTCCACTATATAGTACCCTTCGAGGCAGGGGCCCTCAAATAAATGAGGGGGAATTGAAGATCTGTTCGGTGATTATGTAGAAAAATAACTCCTCCTTCGATTCTCTAAAGGTCAAGACCTTTGGATGATTGAATGGGGATATCTTGTAGAATTGGGGGCTCAACAGTGTAGTGCTTTTTCATCAGATTTGAGGGACTCTAGGCTAAAGATGGGGAGGGGTATTTGTAGCCCCTCCCGAGATGAAGCCGTTGGAGTCAACTGGTGCTGGATAATCCGACTACAGTGAGGGTCAAATAATCCGGCCTAGGCAAAAATCGGCCCCAGAGAAAAACCTCTAGGGCAATTATCCGCCCTAAAACAGAGAGCCGCAAGATGAAGTCCTTACTCTATTTTGAGGAGGGATGGATTATCCGGGCCTGGCTGGGGCCAGATTATCTGCCCTTAGCAAAAATCTGGCCAAGCGCCAAATATCCGGCCAGATCATCCGGCCGATAACAGAGAGCCTGAGTGCATGGTCCTTAGCAAAAATCCCTAGTGGCCGGATTATATGGCCCTCGGTAGGAGCGGATTATCCGACCTTGGCAACCTTGAACTTGCAGATTAGAGCATGGCTCTTTTTCCTTTCAGTTGTGAGGTAGATGTTGACATACATATATGTAATCCTTTGCATCTGCATCACTTAGCACACATTGAGAATATTCATAGTATTGTTATCTAACACGCAAAATACTAGGGATCATGAAATGCTCTTTCATTAGTGATTCGAGAACGTCCATTAATCACATCGAATCTTAGTATCGTGATTATATTAAGGGCTCGTTTGGTTCAAAGGAGTCTCATAGGATATTTGGAGGATTTTGATCCTTAGAATTTTTTCCTATGGGCATCGTTGTAGGATTAGATCCTTTGGAGATTTTTCCATAGGATTGGAGGAAAATTTCCATCGACTCAAATCATCTGTTACAATTCCTTTATTTTTACTGTGATGCAAACGTTGTTTGAAGAATATTTCTGTAGGTTCCAAATCCTACAGGATTTAGCTGGACATGACACTCTAATCTTGCATTTTTCCTATTCATGTGTTGCAAATCAAACAGGCTCTAAGCTAGGGTCATATGTATGTGCTTGTACATAATACTAGAAACCCTAAGCCATATCCTATCACGACACAACTATGCCTCAAGGGGTGGTACTACACCATGTACGGTTTCTCTACTCCCAATAGCTTCTTTTCCTGTGTTCATGACAAAGCATCAAAAACACTACTCCCTATATATTTTCCAATAGAATGATCAGCGGCCTAAAATATATGATGCCATTTAATGCATGTAGCAAGAATATAACATGATTGAGGGCCCTATATGTGTCCTTTTCTCACCCCTGCGCAGCCCTCTCACATTCAATACCGTGATGGTCACAACTCATGTTGCGAGGGCACTCTCATCATGTCGATCGACAAGGTTAACTTTTTTCGTTTTTTGCAGACACTCCACAATTTGACATCCGTGAGTTTACACAAAAAGGACTGACTGCGGAGTCACCAACCTTAGCAAGTAGTCTAGTCATTGTACCTATATGGTGGCCAACCTGGCATTTCCAAACAGCTGATCGCCCATCAACCATATACACATGTTCTTTTTTACATTGATGAGCTAATTAACACAAGCCGTGCATCATTGATGTTGTATCTGATTACTACTACTCGATACTACTACCTGCAAGCAGCACTAACCCCCAATCATTGGATACATCCTTCGTAAATGGCCAAGATCCAGCCCCAGACGAAGCTGTGCTCCTTGATCGATCTAGCAGTGATGATAATGCATGTATACACAACCTGGCTAATTCCATCTGCCCCACGGCCCTGACGCGCGCCAGAGCTCTATACTATCTCAGCTCAGGCGTGCAGTGCAGGCAGCGCTGCCAAACCCCTCACCTCGGCAATAAATCCTCTCGAATTTCCACATGACAGGAGCCTATGTCTCAGAGTTAAATTCAGGCTCAGGCAGGCCAGGGACAGGGACAGTGAGAGTGAGAGGAGGAGGGGTCCGGTACTCCGGGGTGTGGTACACATCCCAACTTTGCCGCTCGTCTCTTGCGATTTACTACTACGCTACAGCTTGCCGGGCCGGCCGATCAGGCATGCTCGATCGATCCCTAGCTTTGCATCAAGGGTTAATTCCCCAGACATGTTGTACGCGCTGGTGCAACATTGATTTTGTCGGTCGGTCAGGCAGGCAGGCAGGCAGATCGATCGAGAGTGTGCGCGCGTTCGTACGACGCCTGATCGTGCATGCACGCATGGCTGTTTGCCAAGTGCCCCCCTCTGGCTGTGGCCCCGGCCGGCCGGTTTAGGTTTTTGCATTTCAGTGTGATGATCAGTTACTGTGGTCCAGAGTACTCCGGTACCAGTAGCTATTCATGTCTTGTCTTGACCGTTCCTTCCGCATACTCGACCATACCGTTGCCAGTTCGGTACGCCCGTATTCATATATATTTGTGTGGTGTAACTTTTGTTGAGAATGGATGTACACTTGGGTTGCTTTTTACCAGGCGATCGATCGAGAGCTAGTGCTTATTTGCGGCAGGGAATTTTGAAGGAGCAAAGCTAGCTGAAGAATTGAAGAGCTTGACCATGCAGGGGCACGCATGTTACGGAGGTGGGCGCGGCGGGCACGGTCACGGTGGAGTGTAGCGCGCGCTCGAGCGAGCGTGGTCCTCCCCCGGCCGTGGCGGTCGGTCGAGATCGATCTGCGCGCGAGGGATATGTCATGTGTGTGCGCGGCCATGCATGCAGTTGGGCGGTTGGTCGATCGGCGCGGCCGGCGTACCTGCAGCTGAACCGCGCGCCCCCAGCAATAAATCGCCGCTAGCTCCCGCGCCGTCCTTGATCTAGCTACCGCGCGCGCGCTGTTAACCCGGCCGGCCGGAGCGTACGTAGGAGGACGGCAGGCTCCGTCGACACCGGCCCCGTGGCGAGCGCGCGAGCGCGCGCGGCCGGCCGGGCAACACCATTCCTCCTAGTACTCGTCGATCGAACGTACGTTTGGGCTGGTGCGTACGTGTCCGCCCATGCGCACGTGACGCGTGGATCGAGATGGTGGAGCCATGGATCGATCACGTAAGTAGCTTGGCTACCTAGAGTAGAGCAGTCCTAGACTATCTAGCTAGGCGGAGTACGTACTAGGCATGCATGTCCAGCGGAGCGATCGGGTCCATCCGTAGCTAGCAGGACGCCTGGTCGATCAAGGCTCGCGTACAATCAACCTGCCGATCGATCGAGACTTGATCCAAGTCACCGCGTGCACGCGATCGATCGACCGCGACTAATTAAGATGGCGCCGAGGAGGAGACATCTGCTCTTTCAAGGATGTCAGATCAAGCTTAATTGACTAGCTAGCTTTGGACAGTTGCAGCAAAGTCATACTGTAGAAAGAGATGGAAGAAAAGAAACTCGATCGAGGAAATATCACGATGCCGGCATCTAGCGCCGGCCGGTCGAACCGGAACTCAGCGCCCACCCGGTGCGGCTAGCTGTCCTGTTCTTTTTTTTTTTTTTTAGAAAAATTTGGATCTATTCCATGAGTTCACAAGAAGTATAAGGCACATCAAACATGATAAACATTACATTGAGGTACTTGAACCACCTAACGACCACTACTGCTGCCAGAACGAGCCGCCGACGCGCCATTGTCGCCGCTCCCTTACCAGAGCCGGCTTGTCGTTGTTGATGACAGTCGGGAAGTCTTCGTGCACGTGCCCCTAAGGACCAGCGCCCCATAGCCGAAGTCGTCGCCATTGAACCCTTAAATTGATCCGAATCTTCAAACACCAAACCTAGAACACACGTAGACTGGACAAGATCGACCACTCCATGAAAGCAGCGACCAGACGAATCCCCGCCCTCCTCGGCACCACCGACGAGATCGTCGACGGCGAGGTGGAAGAGGAGATGGGTATACCTTATTCTTGTCCCGCACAACGCCGCCATAGCCACCATAGCGTCGATGTCGGTTGACCAAACTCTAACTTTAGGGACCCTTCAACCGCGTCGAGCGCAGGTCCGAGGTCCCCACCCCCTCCGACCGTCGGAGCGACAACCGGAGGAGGCGGGGACCCGTCAATTTTTGATCGTAGACGGCGGAGACGAGGCACGGACGGCAGGCGGCAGGCTAGGGAGGAACCCTAGCCGCCACCTCCTTTTTTGCGGGAGAGAGACGCACAGCGAAACGTTCATAGATTTTAGCTGACCTGTTCATGATAGTACTCCATGTTTTTTGTAACACAGGTGCATATGGGGCGCGTTTGGTTTTTTGTCGGGCCATAGGTCCCGTGGAGCATAAGTTGTACATGTTTGTTGCGTGCCTGGCCTTCTCGTTGTGTTCGGCACAAATCTTAAAGCATCCTTGAGGTGGGCCTACTAGAAACTGTCGATTGTGCTGTTTCCAGCGAGCCACCCTCGTCTTGCACTTCCCCGGTACGAAAGCGAAGATTCCTTGCACGAGCTCCCCCACGCAGGGAGATGGCGGGACAACGCGCGTGCCGACGCGAAAATGGAAATTTGAAGCGGGAAGGATTTGGTCACCTCCTGTCAGAACTCTTCCTCTATTTGCACTCTCAGTTTTCCACATCGAGATCCCTTTCCTACTCGCTCCTCACCAGTCAGCTCTCTCATATCTGATCACCGGCAGCAGCAACAACATCAGTGCGGCCACCAAAGTCGCCATGCCCAGCTGGAATGACGGCGAGTCCTCGAAATAGTCCTATCTTGGGGTAACCTCAATTTTCCCCATGTTGTTCTTCATGATTAGGGTTAGCCGCAGATTTGGGGATTTTTTGAATTGGCGTCAGTTGAACTGGCTGTTGTTTAGATATTGTATCTCTTAGGACCTCACTGGCATGGACTATGCTACTGACCGCACCGAAGATCCCACATTCATTGTGCCGCCTCCACAAGCTTCCGCCCATGAATTGTGTTGCATTCAAAGGAACCAACACCGGGCGTCGATTTTGGCTCTACCAAGTGCAGAATGTAAGTTCCCTTGTAGTGAATTTTCATGTACTAGAGGTGATCCACACTTTGTCAGCATGATATTTTGAATTGTAGGAAGCCACAAACTGTGGATTTATGGTATGGTTGGATGGTGAGTGGCCACAAGCAGCAAAACAAATATGTTGGCCAAACTGTGGGGACTGTATGATGACAACAACAGTGTCAGAATCGACGAGAAGATTCAGAATGCAAAGTTGTTGAAGGAGCTAGCAAAGGAGAAGAGCAAGATTGACAAGAAGTACTCAACTCTCTTGATTGATGTGAAGAGATTCATGGATAAATCAGAGAAAACGATTTTGGAGGATAACTTGTCCAGAATGAAGGAACCAGAAAAAGAGCAGACCACAGTGTTGTAGAAGGAAGTGGAGATGCTTAAGCAGTTGCAAAAATTGCAAGCGGACATCATGAAGGACAAGCATCAGCAATGGAATGATGAAAAACTGTTCTCATAGAAGAAAAGAAGAAGTTGAGCACACGTTGTTTTGTTATGTTCATGGTTGCCGATGCTAACAAAGTCAAGTTGAAGAGGATCAAGGAAATATGCGAGGAATGATGTGTTATTAGTGGCATATCCTCTAGGTTTAGTTTGATCCTGGTGATACATTGACACCATGATCCCCTTTCGATACCGATCTTTCTTTTGCTGCAATTTTTTATAATGGTAAGCTCATTATATGGTGATAATCGTAACCATGTGTAGCATACTGCGGGCAACCAAACACCATTGTGTTGCATCATCTAAGTTAAAAGGAGTGTCACCCAACCTACCAAACATAGGGGAAAGTTGCCCACCCCAGTGCAGCAAAGTGAAAAGCGGGAACCAAACAAAATGGGCAACACGGTTGGGACCTCGTTTCCCGTGGCATGCCCCCAGGATCTAACCTGCACTGAACCCAGATTAGCTGCTGGCAACGAAACGGCGCGCCCACGGTGATATTTCCAAGCGTTCTCTGGCCAAGATTTTTGCATGGAACGTGCTATAGCTTCCCGATCAGCAAGTGCGGTTCGAACAGTTCTAGCTCGTCCATGCATGCCCCTGTACACGTGACATGAACCTGGTGGAGTAGAGTATATACTCTCCGTACGCGTGCATTGCATACAGGGGGCTACAGCTTCGGATGGGGTGCCTGCATGTGCGTGCGTGCATGCATGCACGTCGCCCCCCGGCCGGCCGGTTCCGGGACGAAGCTTGCACGGCTTTTTCGCGGCTTGGCCGTGTCTCGCTCGATATCATTCCTAGTCATTTCAAGGATTCAAGGCTCGCTGTGTAACTGTAATGATGGGCCCCGCCCGTGCGTCGCGCGCATACGCACGACAAGAGATTCGATCGCTCTCATGCTTTACTCAACACGAACTACTCTAACGCGGGCGCAAGGAACAACTTCCGACATCATGCAGAAGACGGCTACGTGGAAGGCGATCGACCGTTGTCGCCCGGGCGCTTCACTCGACGCACGCTACCTAGTTGCACCGGCCGGAGATGTTGCCGACGCTAGCCGATCGTGTCGGTAGTCGGGAGCGCACGCGGAAGATCGGTGGCGTACGTGCGACGGCCGGGCCGCGTGCGGACGTCGACCGGCGAGTATGTAGTGCTAGCTGCGCGCGCGCGCGCCCGGTCGGGCAAAGGGTGAATATTCTACATGCAGCAGCAGCACTGAACCTCAAGAATCTGACAGCGCGCGGTGCATTCCGATTTCTTCCGGAAGTATCACCGCGTCAGCACTGAACCTTTTATCGACACGGTTTGCTGTTTGTGCAGCGGAGTAGCAACTCATCATGGATTCACAGAAAGCACGGTACCGTACCCCTGCGACTGCGAGAGGGCCCTGCCTGCGCGCCCTGCCCATGCTTTGACTTCAAACATACTACAGTACAAGGAAGCAGAGAGATGGATCACTCGCTCGCTGTCGTCCCATGGACGGAAAGCGTGCCTGTGTCTGGCTCGATCGATCGGCCCCGTGCCAAGCTGGCCTGGCCGCGTTAACAGGGTACGTGTACATACACAGGAAGAAGAAGACGATGCTCACTTGACTAGTCAACGTCGGAGAGCATGCACAAACAGTGCGCTCTTCCATGCACGCCATGCCCCTTGGATTTCGGGAGGGAACGCAGAGGCGCGCGGAGTACGGAGGCGGGGGGGACAACACGGAGGGAGGCATGGCGGGCCGGCGAAAGGAGAGCAGGGCCGGCCTACGAGTAAGGCATCTTCAGCGGCGTGATCCAAATAGTCCCGCCACTTCGAAGTTTGAACCGGTGTGTGCGGACAGCGGGCAGCCATAGTACCGCCGGTCTAAACGGATCAATTCGCACGGATTGATCCATCCATACATTAAATATGGACGAGAATTGCGTCGGCTCAGACAGCGCGTGCGTCCCTCGCGTCCTCCCCTAGGCCACCCGGGTCCTCGCGTCAGTGGCACAAGAGGCACATCCAAGCCACTCCCTCCTCCAAACCCTCGCCTGTCATCTCCGCCGTCACCCCAGGCATCGTCCTTGCCGCAAGCCGTCTTACTATTGCCGTCGCCACTTCCCGGACGCATCCTGCTGGCCAGCAGCCACGTCCCGTGTCGCCGTCTCAAATGTTGGACAACAGTCATAGGGCAATCGAGTTCTTCTATAAGAATATCGTCGAATCATCGTCGGAAGAGGACTCCGACGGTGAGACTGAACTTTTGCTTGGAGATGCACTCATGGTGCACGACGAGTGCCAGGTCCCACCGCGTAGGGGTGGCTCGTCGAAGAAGCGCCTGCCCAACATAGACCACGACCGAGAAGCTAGCCACCTGCACCTTTACATGGACTACTTCCACCCAACTGATATGGTCTTTAAGATATGCTTCTATCAAAGTGGGCTATTGTTCGATATCCTATTAGAACCTGGAGCACAAAGAGGATGTGGGATATGATGAATGATTGTGTGATCATGCGCAACATGATCGTTGAGGACGAGCACGATAACAACATCTACGACCAAGGCCAGGGTTTTCAGCATGAGTTGGTTGACACAGAGCTAGGGCTAGCGTTTTGGGAAGATTTTATACATGTGCATCATACTTTGCATGATCGGAACATTCATGACTGACATCAACTCGATTTGATTGAGCATATGTGGGCTCGTGTGAGAAACCAACATGGTTAAACCCCTTATTTATTTGATGTAATTTGAATTATGTTTGGTTGTTTGTGTGAAAGTATGTGGTTGTAAACTATTCATATCTATGAACTATTATTTATTTATTTATTTCATATATTTTATTGTATTTTGTTGTCCAAATGAGAAAAGAATTGGCCGAATGGCCAACAATGGCCAGAATGGCTAGCGCGGACAAGATGCTTCCCGTCGCTGGGAACACTGGCCAGGAAGGCCAGACAACGAACCAAATTCCATCTATGGCCCGACCCATCCAGACCGAAACAAATAGTTTGGGTCGCCAGTTTGCGCCGGCCCGCTTGAGATGTCCGATATATGCCCTAGAGGCCAATAATAAAGATGTTTTTATTATCAAATATCATTAGTATAAATAGTTTTGTATCATGCTATAACCGTATTAAGTGGAAACATTAATATACGTGTGGTATATAAACAAACTAAGTCCATAGTATTCTCTAGACTAGTTCGTTGGGCAGCTGATGATCGAGGTTTCCCGATCACGAACTTTACCACAGCAACTGACAACGTGGTCAATTCATTAGATGAATGAAGTGATGGACACTCACTCAATCCTAGTATTGCAATGTGATCCAGTCACAAATTTTAACACTGCGATATCTATAAAACGTGGTAACTTATTCCTTTGAAGGTTCAAGCGATCAAGTTATTCGTGGAATGCACGGGGCCATCACGTGTTTCCAGACACCACTGTTGGTCATTCATGTATATATATTCCTGAAATATAGGGTGTCACACTTGAAGGTAGATGACGCTTAGACATTGATTCGAGATCGTAGGAGAAAAGAGAGAGAACTTCGAAATTATTCTGGGGTGATACTGGAATGATTCCGATGACATCCGATGATGATTGGAGGGGTTAGAAAAGTGTTTCGAAATGATATATATTAAATAATATGTATTTAATATTTAAAATGTATTTTTAAATTGATTTAATGGGGCGCCCACCTAAATGGGCCTCTGGAGAGGCCCAAGAGAGGGCACACGCCCTAGGAAAGGCCAAGGGGTCAGTGGCCACTACTGGGCCTCCCCGCACGTGGGGCCCATGTGGGAGGGACTAGCCAGTTGTGGGATTAGTTCCACCCCGCCTCCTCCCATGTGGTGGCACCCTCCTCCACCTATATAAAGAGGGGAGCCCCCTCCCCTTAATCCCACTTCATTAATTGGCTTTTGCCTTTCTCTCTCCCTCTCCACCTCTCCCTCATGTGTGGTTACCAAGTAGGAACAAGCATAAGGGGATAGGGGTTTCTCCACCATACGCATGTCGTCGTGCTACTGGACTTTCGGTCTGGATCAATCTTCTTCCGCTATTTTGCTGGACCGGAGCCCAGGAGACGTCGCTACACCGGATGCGTGTAAAGCCACGAGGCACTGCCATTTGTGGTGCTACTCGCTTGGAGCTTGGAGCATGGATGTCTACACTACCTTGAGGTCAGCTATGTCATTAGACTACATCATCCACGTTTCTTATGAAACGTTAACCGCTTTCGGTCTTCAAGGGTATGAACATTGAATACCTCTCGTTACTTTATATCTGCATAGATAGATCTTGGCTATGGTGTTCTCGTCGTTAGGAATTTTTTATTCTCTGCTATACAAAACCCTTCAGTCCTAATGCTACACTTACGAGTAGGTTTTGCAAAAAACATCTTACCAATTTGCATGTCTCCACATCAGTCCGTAAGAATATCCCATAGAAATCAATCTATAAGGATGTATTTGGTTGCATGCAGGAGATCCGGGCAGGCCCGTGTGCGACGAAAACGAGCTGTTTGTTTCCTCGCATGATCTATTGGTTGCATTAGCCCAAACCTCAAAGCACCCCGTAGCTAGGCCCGAGGACAATGCTCGATTATAGCGTTTCCCCTGAGCCAGCCTAGTTGCATGCAAAACCAAGAACACAGCAACGGAGCTCGTGGAGGCTGGGAGATGGTGGGAACTTGAGCGCGGCAACGAAATTCCAGCGGGGGAAATTAGGTCACCCCCCGTGTACTCCGCTCCCTATTTGGAGACGGCAGTGTTCCCCCCAAACTCTGAATCCACCATTCCCCTTCCCTTTTGGTTTCCTTCAAAATCAGATCTAGGAGTGAGTCTTTAGCTTCGAGCAAGAATACGTTGGGCACGCCTCATGCTTGAGCATGATGTCGGTTGTACTACTGGCATCTCCCTCTTCCATGGCGATAGTGATCATGCCGGCTAATCCCTCGACAACGACGATAGTGTTCCTGCCGGCATCTCCCTCGTCCCTAACCTCTATGTTGCATCATCTCGAATCAGCAGTAAGAAACCTCTCATCTTCTTCGTAGTTGTGTCCTCAGTTTATCATGTCCTATAGATTGTGAAGCTTACGATTGATCTAGTGTTAGCATGTGTAATTAGTTCACCGTGGTTAGTGACATACATGGTTCATCATGTGCTATAGATCTATCATGATCTGATGATGTGCTTATTGCTGGTTAGTGTTACCATCTATAATAAGTTTATCATGGGCTATAGATTGTTAAGCTTGCTATTGTTTAAACGATATCATGCTTAGTGTGTTCTTCACTACTGTAGGACAAATTGATGGACAGGTCTCCCAATCTATGTGTGTTCACTACTCCATCTTGGGAGCCTCACAATGCAGTCCCGGTTCAAGCTATTTATGTGCAACAACCTCCCATGCAGTAGGAGCATTCTTTGTCCCTATTCGCCCTAAACAGGCTTTGTTAATTGCTCAGAAATGGGATTAGGTGTGACAATGGGTTCAAATAGATTTACATGCAGCGTATATACAATGATGTTTTTAACTTCACTAGAAAGACACTCACTAAAAATATATATGAACCAAGCTGCTGACTCTGACTCCTCTTGCCCAAAAAAAATACTCCAACATTTTTTAATAATTTTATCGATGCCAGAATATCTCTTTTGCCTGTCCAATTCCGCTAAACAACACCGGTCCTCATGTGTCCTCCTAAGGTTGTGAGTATTTATCAGTAGAGGATGACGATACTCTTCTTAGATTTCCAACATATCTACGTGGCCTTATCATACATATTTGATAGAGTGTATATTTCATTCTCTCATTAATTTAGTTTCAAATATGTCTACTCTTCTGCACATATTTTGCATAGAAATATGAATCAATTACTCCTACAATTTTGCCATGTGATTTTCTGAAGGTACACATGTATATACATCGTGTCCATGAGGAGAAATTATTAAAAATAAGTATTATAGTATTAGTTCGCTCGATCAATAGAAATAAATTGTTCGAATGTCCTCACCAAGTTTCAGATTTTAATTTCCTATTGTATTATAGTAATATATTTTTTGCAAAATAATAATATTTTTAAAGTCTTTTGTGTGTTAACAAGTGGTGGAACTTGATTGAGGGGTCCAATAATACTCATCAAAATAGGATTTTACCCTATTATATTAATATAACAACCACACTGATACAAGAGTTTGAACCGAAGGAGATGTTGGGCAGCAACACAAACATACCCAAAAAGGAAAAATAAAGACAATGGAGAATCGACAAAACGATGATGACCTGCATCTGTTGCTCCCTCAGACTAGCCCACCATGCTCCAAACACTCCCCCAAAGCGCCAAGTACCAAGCAGTACCTTCAAGAAGGGAAGCACCGTCGACACGTCGTTGTTGCTCGGACCAGACTGGTCCTAGGGTCTCCCCGACACTCGGAGTAGAGTGGACAAAGGATCCCCATGACGCCCTCTAGGAAGGAATTGTGTCACTCGAAGGCGTCAACGCATCAGGGTCGGACGAACCAACATTGATTTCTCCTGACCCTGCCCACAAAAAAGCTCTAGCACAACATACTACCACCCAAATTCGCTGCCTACCAGCACGCGCCACCACGATCTTGTAATCACCATCACCTCTCTTCGTGGACACTAGCGTGTGGCCTGAAAGACGAAGGCACATGATATTGCTGGAACTTGGGCCAACAACCTCGCAGCCATGCGGGAGGGACCTACCTCCACTGCCGAGAGGCGGTCAGAGCAGCATGGGCACACTAGCCCCAGCCGAGCCAGACCGAGCCAATACCGGCTCGTAACGTCCCAACCACCCTGTTCTAACATGCATGTCGCAATGTCGTCGTCCCTAATCCTAGACTATTCTCCACTGCCACCTCCAGGGAGCTTCGCAGACGTTGCGTCCCCCTCCCCAAGCCCATCTGGGCCCGAGGTGCCAAGATCTGGGCCAGGATGGGAGCCGGTGACACTTCTCATCCACGGCATCCCGTTGCATGAGATCAACACCACCGCCAGCACCACCCAGCGTGCCGAGCCAAAGGCTCCCTAGTGCACTCTTGCCAAGGAGAAGAAAGGCCTCGACCCGCCTTATAGGGCACGTGGAGAAGCAGACCACCGTTGCCCGGCGACCCCTGCCGACGGCGGCGATGGAGGGAGGGGTGGAGGGGCGGGGAGGCAGTCGGAAGTTGGGAAAGGCCCGTCACCTTCGGCGGGAGGGGGAGAGAGGGGCCAGGGGGTTCAAAAATATAATGAAACACTATCATGGAAGAAAGAATACCAATCATGCTTAAACTTAATCTTTAAAATTTTAACATAAATATTAGAGATATTGTTAAGATTTTTTCTAAAATAGGGGGCAATGGCCCTTTGACTCTATGGAAGCTCCCCCATCGTGAACAAGAGGTGTCGCGTACCAAAATCGGTGGACCGGCATTAGGAGAGATGATGACTTGGCGAGTACTACCTGCTCTGTGTTCGCCTCTCTCTCTATACAGTGCATATGCCCATGCTCTATCTGTCTCCGACTGTTCAAACATGTTTGTTCTCTCTCACCTGTTGGGGGCCGAGATCGGAATGAATGAATGGGCGATCGGATGTGTCATAGTAGTATGTACTGCATGCGTGAGGCGATGTGCCGTCCCATCCCTCCTACCCTTGTTTAGTTCTTGTTCCCCGGGCCCGGCCGTGTTAAAATGGTTCTCTGGCATGTACTAGTACTTGCTGGATCGCTGTCTTGGTTTCAATCGCTCACGTACACAATCAATCACAGCAGCCGGCCCAGCTCACTCCGAAATTCCAAGAGGAACAAGCAAGACACGGCCAGAGAAGTGTGACAGAAGAGACATGTCGGTGCACCCGTGGATGTAATTATCTGCGATCGATGACTTGCAAAATTGTAAAATTTTGGAGCAAAGGTATGGTCAGTCGCTGCGCGCACACAAAAATCATGTACATCCCCACAAAAAAAAGTGTCAACCTATAATGTCTGGTTTAAGCGCTCCTTCCTCACTATTGGAACATGCACCCGGGAGGAGGAGGACGACATGCTCTTAGCGTAAAATCTGTCTTTTTTTTCTGCTGTCAAGCATTTCCCAAAAATCAAGCTAAACAATAATGTTCATCCCATCTATGATCTTCGTGTAAAAACGACACGTTCTCACAAAGTGTGAAACCTTTATGCCTTTTAAAACACTGAAATTTGGTTGTTTTTGTCCAAGAAAAAATTATTCAGGTACTTGAGAAGCGTGTTAAAGATTTGTTCATTCAAACACCTACATATTCGCTTTACATGTTGTTTATGTAAAGGAGAAAGTGCGGTTAGTTGCGTAATCCCTAGCGGTGTAAAAGCTGAAAATTTGGGGTGAGAATAGAGTCGAACTTTTGAAATCCTAACTGATATCATATTTATAAGGATTTAAGTTGGATACCTAAATTCATACCAATGGTTTTATCCCAACATGTATCTTCACACGGTGCAGCTATCTTGAATTTGTGAGTAAATTATGGCACAAACTTATATTATTGTAGTTGTACTATATACCAGCGTAAAAAACAAACCGGTAGAGTGGTAATACACTACACAACCTGATCTTGTCAATTGGCTGCTTCTCTGATATCTTCTCCCTCCTTACACCCAACCCTCTGTTTTACTTGTAAAATTTTAAAGTTTTGAACAAAAGATCCGATTCATGTAACGTTCAAAGATTTTGTCTATGGAGATGAGATCTTTCCAACAAAATCAATAGTATTTCATTGGATACAGTTGTTACTATGCACCGTTGATACTACCAAATTCCGAGTATTGTTTACTTGTTTCATTCAAGTCGTGCTCAAAATATCATAGGGTTAACAATGAAACAACTTGCACCATTTTTTATAACAAAATTCAACAAACAAAAAAGTCATCGGCTATTTTTTTTAAACGGAGGCAAAAGTTTTGCCTCATTCTATTAGTTAAGGAGAAATGTTACAAAAAAGTAATAAAATATTTAAATACAACAATTGTAATATAGGGGAAACCACACATTAGGTGGCCTTGTATTGCTCATTATATAAGAAGATTACAAGGAGTCCCGGTTGTATCCAACACGGACATATATACAAGGAATACACACGCATACGTATCCTACATCTATATAAACACATGTAGGATATGTATTCTAACATCCTCCCTCAGTCAAAACTGGGCAGCCGACTAATGTTGAGACTGTCCCAAAAGTCTAAGAAGAGAGGCGATGGTAATCCTTTGGTGAAGATGTCCGCGAACTGTGATGAACTAGGAACGTGTAGCACCTTAACCTCACCAGTGGTCACGCGATCTCTTACAAAGTGTAGATCAATCTCCACATGCTTGGTACGCTGGTGATGCACTGGATTCTGTGTCATGTAAACAGAGCTCACATTGTCACAGAAGACCACTGGAGCATCATGCATCGGTCGATGAAGCTCCAAAAGTAGATGTCGAAGCCAACAAGATTCAGCCACCACATTTGCTACCGCCCGATACTCAGCCTCCGCACTTGATCGGGAAACAGTGCTGCCGCTTAGCCGACCAAGACACCAAATTCGCGTCGAGGAACACACAATAGCCTGAAGTAGACCGTCGAGTGTCTAGACAACCTGCCCAGTCAGCGTCAGAGTAGGCCAGCAATTTGTTCGATGTGCGTCAATACAAAGTGAGACCATAGTCGGTGGTGTCGTGGATGTAGCGTAGAACACGCTTCACAAGGAGCAAGTGATTAGCCCGTGGATCATGCATATGAAGACATATCTGCTGTACTGCATAGGAGATATCTGGCCGAGTGAAAGTGAGGTATTGGAGACCTCCTGCAATACTGCGATATTCTGTAGGATCAGCCACATGATCACTAGACTGAGCTGCAAGCTTAGAAGCTGTATCAACTAGAGTGGAGATAGATTTACACTATAACATACCAGCTTTGTCAAGAAGCTCCAATGCATACTTCTCCCGTGAGAGGAACAAACTGTCCTTAGTGCATCTGATCGAGATGCCCAGAAAATAGTGAAGCTCACCCATGTCTGTCATGTTGAACTCTTTACGAAGAGAAGCAATTAAACTGTGCAACAAAGTCGGAGAAGACGCTGTCAGGATAATGTCATCCACGTAGAGCAGGAGATAGGCCATGTCAGTGCTACGCCGGTAGACAAACAGGTAGCTATCGGATTTGGAGCCAACAAAACCAATAGTAGCAATGAACAAAGCAAACCGCTGAAACCATGCTCGAGGCGCCTGCTTCAAACCGTAGAGAGATTTATTGAGGCGACACACCTTGTCAGGAAATCTGGGATCAGTAAACCCGAAAGTCTGTCGAGCATACACGGTCTCGATGAGTGTGCCATTGAGGAAGGCGTTCTTGACATCAAGCTGACGAATCGGCCAGTTACTAGAGAGCGCAAGTGATAACACTGTGCGTATGGTGGCTGGCTTGACCACATGCCTGAAAGTCTCATCAAAATCAATACCTTCGCGCTGAGTAAAACCTCAGAGGACCCAACGAGCTTTGTATCGTTCCAACGAACCATCAGACTTCATCTTGTGACGAAAGATCCACTTGCCGGTGACAATGTTGGCACGGCGAGGAGGATCAACCAAGTCCCAAGTGTTGTTGGAGAGGAGTGCACTGTACTCTTCAACCATTGCAGCATGCCAGTTTGGGTCTTTGAGAGCACCACGATAAGTCTTCAGTATTGGAGACAATCCTTCAACATGAAGATCAAAAATCGTCTTGGGCTGCACAATGCCGTGCTTGGCATGCGTGAGCATGGTGTGAGAAGGTGGCGGCAATGGTGCTCGAGAACGACGAGCCCGAGGAGCATCCATGGTGGGAGGCAGGGTAGAAGTCGTGGATGGCGAGCTCGTAGAAAGCTCCGGGGCACCATCATCCGTAGACGTGGCGGGCGAGGGAGCAGACGAGGGCGATCCTGACGGCAATGATCCGGCCGAGGACGGGACATGCGAGGTGGCCCGAGGCAGCGTGCGCGGGGCGGAAGATCCTGCTGCGGCAGGAGAAGTGCCCGCGGTATGCTGCCGAACGCCCACGGCAGGCTGCTGAGTGACCGCGGCAGAGCCCACGATAGAGGTTCCAGAAGTTCCCGTGGTGAATGGCATTGGCAACATCGGCTGCTCAACCTGCAGAAAGTCATAACTTTGCAAAGTAGGAGTAGAGGATGGTGGTGATGCGTTAGAGGCAAAGGGAAAGACAGACTCGTCAAACACGGCATGGCGAGAGATGATGATATTTTGGGTGGAACGATCAAGGCAGAAATAGCCATGATCTTGAGATGGATACCCAAGGTACACACACGACACGGAGCGAGGCGCAAGTTTATGCGGGGCAACGGCGGTGGTGTTGGGGTAGCATAAGCATCCAAAGACCCTAAGACCGGCATATGCAGGGTCGACACCATGAAGGGCTCGAAAAGGCACGCGATCCACGATGGCCTTGGAAGGCAGCCGATTGTGCAACAGTACGGCTGTATGGAGAGCCTCGGCCCAGAAGCGAGGTGGCATGCTAGCTTGAATTAGAAGGGTGCGAGTGATGTCGTTAAGGGTGCGAATAATTCTCTCGGCTTTTCTGTTTTGTTGTGAAGTATAGGGACATGAGAAGCAGAGTGCTATCCCATGGCGTTGGGCACACGATTGTAGGGAGGAATTATCGAACTCACGACCATTGTCACACGGGATGGCTTTCAAGGTTGCATGAAACTGAGTTTGAGCTAAGGCGTGGAGGGACGACAAGTGTGAGAAGGACTTGGCACGTAAAGGATAAACCCAAGCGTATTGAGTGAAATCATTGAAACAAATGAGATAATACTTAAAGCCAGAAATACTCTCAACAGGAGATGTCCACAAATCAAAATGTATAAATTGAAACGGAGAATGTGTTACACGATTGGTAGAAGAAAAAGGTAGACGAACATGGCGGCCTAATTGACAAGCATGACACAAACTAGATTTATTTTTATCCCTAGGAATAATGCAGGAGCGAGCTAATGACTCCATGACCGGCCGTCCAGGGTGTCTAAGGCGCCGATGCCACATAGCAGGGTCGATGACGAGGAAGGTGTGTGGGCGGCTGGGGGAGGAGGTGCTGACAGGGTAGAGGGCTCCGGGACTATTGCATCTAAGAATCTTGGTCCTAGTTAGAAGGTCCTTCACAGAAAAACCAACAGGGTCAAATTCGATGGAAACACGATTATTAATGGTGAATTGACGAACGGACAGGAGGTTTTTGACTATATCAGGAGCTACTAGACATTGCGAAGATGCATAGGACGCGAGGGAGTGGAAATAGGAAAACGTGCATGCCCGGTAGCGGTGATCAGAAGGGTGGAACCGTTACTGACATGGGTATACCCTACAGGTACTCGAGCTTGGTATATACGGTCTAGATACATCAGAAGCCCACGACGTTGCCAAGGCCCAAATGGAGAATTCGAGTGGCCCACGAACTCTCAATTGCTTGTGAGACAAGAAGAAGCTTAAGATAGAAAGTTCAAAGGGAAAACCCTAATCTGTAACCGACTCGGCCTGCTACCCGAGACCTAGCCTATCTATATATAGGCTAGGAGGGGGTGACGAGGAGAACACACACAACCCTAGTTTCCACAACTCTCGCCAGATTGCATCTGCGCGCCCCTGTAATCTTCGATTCCTTCATTAATTCCAACAGCAGACAAGCATGAGTAGGGACCTCTACGAGGCATGAACCTGGGTAAACCTTGCGTCCATGTGTGCTTGTTTTCTAGCCAACTAATGCCTCCAGCGCTCCCTCCTTCTCCAAAACCCAAGTCCATAACAATGGGCATTGACGAGTTAAACCCTCGTCAATTGGCACCGTCTGTGGGAATTGGGAGTGCTGACGTCGCGGCTTCTTCGGTCCCATCAACCGGGATCTACAACTCCACAATAGCAGAGATTCGCCAGCTCTTCGGCGCGTTCGACTTCACCGGCCACTCGCCCGGATTTCGAGTCCATGGGCGATGGAATCAGTCTGGCAATTGGCAGCTTCTGCTTCCAGGTTGGTCAGATGGGCACGCTTCACATGCCTGACCAGCCAATGCCACCTGCGATTGCTCCACCATCGTGGTTCCCGCCACTAATTGGCACCCTTAGCGAGCTCAACACCTCGGCAACAGCTGGGAGCACGGACGGCGATAGCAGTCTCAGATCCGATCTAGGTGACCTAGCCACTGAAGATGGAGCCTACGGCTCCGGATCTAAAAGTTGTGGGAGCAACAGCTTCCCTAACCACTTCATGTGCGCGGTCATCAACGCGGGCGACACCGCCACCAATCGCGAAAACGCTGGCCCCGGATCTGGCACCGGACCACCCAACGACGCTGAACCACCCAACGGCGGCCCCACCAACGGCGGCAACGGCACGACCGTCAACAATGGAGCGGCAGTCGAACCGCCAACCATGGTGAACGAACACACAGGAGACCGTGTCATGATTAAACTCAATGACAACGAGTGGGCCCGCTGCTGAGAAGCTCTGCGAGGAAATCCTCTGCCCCCCGGCACGCCGTAGGACATGTTGATGGGCTACCATTGGCTACTAAAGGAGGAGTACAGACGCCAGCTACATGCAATCGTGCAACTCGAGGCGCGTAAAAAGGCGGCGGATGAGTCGAGTCTTCGACGGGCTGGGCTCTCCTCCCACGGAGGATCCTCCTCCAAAGGCAACGAGTACGTGGCCAACAAAAGGCGATCTCGGATGGCCCATCTCACCGAGCAAGAACGCATAGAAGCTGCAAAAGTCCTTGACTTCAGCTCTATGACAGTCGACACGCGGGGCAACGTGGTCCCAAAGACACCGCAAGACGCGGTGACAGCGGCCACCATGTACCTCCTCAACAACCAGCCACCAGCTGGAGATCCCCGAGCTGCCATGCACCGATCTACGATCGCGGGCTAGGGGCTAATCGAGGCTGCCCTCGGCAAAGACCCAACACCGGAGCCGAAGAACGGCAAGGCCCTGGCAAAACGCTATTCCTCGCCCTCGTCCAGCGACGACAGTCACGATCTGTCTCGGCATCGCCACTCACAGCGGCACGATCATGACTACAATGCGCGCGATGACCTCACGCAGCGCAAAATCGACAAATCAAGGGCAAGACGCGCTTGTTAAACTAACTCAGAAGAGGACAAGACTGAACTCTGCGGCGCCAGATGCTTCAGTAGGGCTATCAGGCAGAAGCGAATGCCTAAAGGGTTCAAACTCCCATCAGAGAACCCAAAGTTCAACGACCTACAAGACCCAAAAATCTGGTTGGAGGACCACATCTCCTCCGCCAGGCTACATGGATTCGAAGCACGGCCATGCAATGCCTGCAGCTACAACTGCAGGGCGCCGCCCGCGCATGGTCAACAATCTCCTGCGCGGATCCATCCGCAGCTAGGAAGAGCTGGTCTACAGCTTTGTGCGCAACTTCAAGGGCACTTATAAAAGGCTTGCATCAATCGAAGGCTAAGGAGCTGCCAGCAAAGGTCGGGCGAATCGCTACGCTCATACATCCAGAGGTGGTCCATCATCAAAAATTCCGCGGAAAACATCTCGAAAGACCGCACAATCGATGCGTTCAATGGCGGCGTTTTCCGCATAGAGCTCAGGGAGGAGCTGGGCCGCTCGAAGCCCAAGACAATCGACCACCTGATGGAAATTGCGAATCGGCGGGCCGACGGAGAGGATTCGGTGAAAAATTGCACCTACTCTGACGATGACGACGACCTCGAGCGCAGACGCGACCGTATAGGCAAGCAGCGAATGCACATCTACGATGACCGCGACGATGTCAACATGGTCACAGCCGTCTACGCCGACAAACGCGACTACAACCACAACAGCGGCTATCGCAACAGTGGATATCACGACTCCGGGAAAACCACGCAGGTGTGGCAGCGCCACACTCGCGAAGAGGCACCCACAACAACCATTGAGGACAAACTGTCCGGGTCGTGCACCGTGCACTTCTACATCGACAAGCACGACGGCAAGAAAAAATCCAACCACCTTCTCAAAGACTGCCGCGAGTTTCTCAAGCTCCATGAGGGCTAGCTCGGATGAATCGCGACGCAGTCAACATGGGCTATGGAGTCGCCCCAGGCGTCGTGGCCCATGGAGCTCCTCCACCACCGCCCGGACTACCACCACCCGCGGCCGCGCCGGTCCAAAATCACAGAGGCGAACCATACCCATGACCCGTGGGTAACATGGGGATGATCCAAAAAAGGGCGTCCCTCAAATCGAGTGCAAAAGGCCATCACCCGCCATATCAACCTGGCGATAAACTCTCCACCTTCCACCACAGAGTACCTCAGTGGAAGCGACTCTTGCATCACCTTCAACAGGCGTGACCACCTGCGCCAAGTTCCTCGTACAGGCCACTGTCCCCTCATACTTGAGGCACAGATTGGGGGTTTCGACATGAGCCGCGTCTTCATGGATGGCGGCAGCGGCATTAATCTAATGTTCGCGAGTACCTTGCGTGCGATGAGGATCCCTCTAACGTGTCTGGAAGATTCAGACACGACGTTCCACGGCATCGTCCCAGGGAAAGGCGTATATCCCCTGGCAAAATCAACCTCGACATCATCTTTGGCACGCTACAAAACTTTCGGCGAGAGCGCATCGACTTCGAGGTCGTCGACTGGCCTTCAAAATATCACTGCATCCTTGGACGCGTGGCGTTCACGAGGTTCATGGCAGTACCACACGATGCCTACCTGCAGATGAAGATGCCGGGCCCAAATGGCGTAATCACAATCAATGGCAACTTCGAAAGGTCTGACAGCCGCAACAGGGAATTCAATAGAATCTCCTAGTCCTTCGGCATGCAGGAGGAACTCGCGAGACTAAAGGAGTCGACAGACAACAGTCTGCCTCCCCTGAGCAGGCCAAGTTCACCTGACCTATCCTTTGACTCGTCGGTGCACACGAAGAAAGTCCAGGTCCACCCAATAGACCCGACCAAGACGGCCCTCATCGCCAACAACTTGAATTCCGCATAGCAACTCGCGCTCATCGAATTCCTTCGTGAGCACTGGGAAATCTTCGCCTGGTGTCCAGCGGACATGCTAGGGGTTCCCAGGGAATTCGCCGAGCACGCACTCAACGTAAATCCAGACGCAAGGCCAGTCAAGCAGACAATTCGGCGACTGTCTAAACCAAGAGCAAAGGCAGTCGGAATGGAGATCAACAGACTCCTCAATGCCAAATTCATATGTGAGATCAAGGAAAGCACTTGGCTCACCAACACGGTGCTTGTACCTAAAAAATACACGGATATCCTATGGATGTGCATGGACTTCACCTCCCTGAATAAGCACTGCCCAAAATATCACTTCCCATTGCCGTGAATCGACCAAATCATCGACTCCACCACGGGATGTGAACGTCTCTGCTTCCTCGACGTCTACTTAGGCTACAATCAAATTCGAATGAAGGAGGAAGATCAAGAGAAAACGGCATTTACGACGCCCTTTGGTGTGTTCTGATATAACACGATGCCCTTAGGGCTAAAAACGCAGGAGCCACCTATCAACGGTGCATGCAGGCATGTCTCAAGAATCAACTTGGTCGCAACATCCAAGTCTAGTTGATGACATCATCATCAAAACAAAAGAGGAAGCCTCACTAATCGATGATCTACGCAAAACCTTCGCCAACCTAGACCGCTACCAGATCAAGCTCAACCCGGACAAATGCGCCTTCAGCGTACCATCTGGGCAACTACTCAGGTATCTCATCTCCGCGAGAGGGATCAAGGAAAACCCGAAGAAAATAAAAGCCATACTATCCATGGAGAAGCCAAAGAACGTAAGAGGCGTCTAGCAGCTGGCTGGGCGAATCGCGGCGCTCAGTCGATTCATCAGTCGAATGGGTAAAAAGGCACTGCCCTTCTACCAACTTCTCCGCAAAACTGACAAATTCGAGTGGACAGACAAGGCACAAGAAGCATCCGAAGACCACAAGTGTCTACTATCCACCTCGCCAGTACTGGTTAATCCACGTGAAAAAGAGCCGCTGTTGCTCTACATCTCCGCCACCAACCAGGTGGTCAGCATGGTGCTCGTGGTGGAACGAGCCAAGGAAAACAAGGTCCACGGGGTGCAGCGCCCAATCTACTACCTCAGTGAGGTGCTCACGCCAACAAAATAGCGGTACCCGCACTATCAGAAGCTGGCGTACGACGTCTTCATGACAGCCATGCGACTGTGCCACTACTTCCAGGAGCACCCAATTGTGGTGGTCAATGACGCCCCGCTCGGGCATATCCTCAACAACCCTGATGGCACCGGACGAGTCGCGCTCTGGCGAATCGAGCTGTCTCCACAAGACATCACATATGAAAAGCGCGACGTGATCAAGTCGCAAGTCCTCCCTGATTTCCTTGTGCACTGGATGGAGAACCAGCTCCCCGAAAAACCAGATTTGTCTTATCTCTGGACAATGCACTTCGATGGGTCCAAACGAAAGAACGGGGCCGATGCAGGTGTCATACTGACATCGCCCCAGGGGGACAAGCTGAAATACATTCTGCGAATGCAGTTCACGGCCTCCAACAATGAAGTTGAGTACGAGGCCCTACTCCATGGGATGCGGATGGTGAAAGCCTGTGGCGCCAAGAGCCTCATCATCTACGGCGACTCCAAACTGGTGGTGAACCAGATGATACATTGCAAATGTATCTATAATTTTTTATGTTCCATGCTTGGTTTTATCCACTTTCTTGTGTTTTGTTCCAACTTTGGAGTACTTTTCATATGATTTCTTATACTAACCTATTAACAAGAGCCCCAGTGCCAGCTGCCTGTTTTCTGCTATTTTTGGTTCCAGGAAAGTCAGAAAATGAATATTCTCAGAATTGGACGGGACAAAAGCCAAAGTGCCTATTTTTCCGGATGTCATCAAGTGCCAGAATACGAGATGGAGAGGGGCCGGGGGGCCACCACACCACCTGGTCGCGCGGCCAGGCCTAGCCCCTGCTAGGGGGGTGGTGAGGCCAGCCCTGGCACCCCCTCGGCCTCCCCTTCCGACTATAAGATGCCCTTGGGACGTAAACCCTAAGTACCCGATCAAAAATCCACGAAACAGTCTATAGCCGCCGTCATCTCCATCCCTAGATCGGGAGGGATCTGAAGCTCTTCCCGGCACCCTGATGGAGAGGGGAATTCACCCTGGAGGCCTTCTTCATCACCATGCAAGCCTCCGGTGTGATGCGTGAGTAGTTCATCCTTGGACTACGGATCCATGTAGTAGCTAGATTGGTTCTCCTCCTTTGTGCTTTCATGTTTAGATATTGTGAGCTCCGTTCATGATCAAGATCATCTATTTGTAATTCTGCATGTCGTGTTTGCGAGGATCCGATGGATATTGAGATGCTATTTCAGATTGATTATTGATTCTATCATGTCTTTGTTATTTGTGATCTTGCGTGCTTTCCATTGTTAGTAGCTATCTTGGCCAAGTAGATGCTAGCAACTCCAAGAGTTAGTATTTATGCTCTATAGTGGGTTCATGCCTCTGGTAATCTGGGGAAGTGACAGAAATCTCTAAGGTACCAGATGTGCTGTTGCTACTAGGGAGAAAACAACAATCCTTTGTTCATAGAACAATCGTATTGTTTACTTTACACGCAGTTCGTAAAGAAATAATCTGTTGCTTGCAACTTAATACTGGAGGGGGTTCGGATGATAACCTGAAGGTGGATTATTTGTCATAGATGCAGTTGGTTGGCGGTCTATGTATAATGTTGTAATGCCCAATCAAGTCTCAAAGGAGTCAAGATGATTAGTATATGCATGTATTGCTTTCTCGATATTTGTCAATTGCCCCGCTGTAATTTGTGCACCCAACGTGTTATCTATCTTAAGGAGAGCCACCTCTAGTGAACTATGGATCTCAGTATGTTTCTTTACATACAATCTACAATATTTTACTTCTTTGTGTTTACTTTCTGCAAACAATTACTTCTTTCCATTCGATACGTTTAATCCTTTGTTTTCCGCAAAACACGGTGAGATTGACAACCTCATCGCAAGTTGGGGACAAAGTTTTGTGGTTGTGTTGTGCAGGTCTCCACGTTGCTACTAGCACCGGTAGTGTGCCCTGCCAAAGCTCAGCTAGTAACACCTTTGGGGTGTTTCCTTACTCCTACTGGTTTGATTAAACCTTGGTTTCATAACTGAGGGAAACTTGCTGCTGTGCTCATCATACCTTGCTCTTGGGGTTCCCAACAAGCTCTACATCAACCACGCACCAGCACTTTTCTGGGCGCCATACTCAGAGCCATCAAGCATTTTTCTGGCGTTGTTGCTGGGGAGTCAAGGACATCTTCACAAGGGGAGTCCCTCATAACCAATCTCTTTACTTTGTTATTTTTTTGGTTAGTGTCTTTTTGCTTTATTTGCTTGTTTCTTTATCAAAAACACAAAAAAATTAGTTTTACTTGTTTGCTTTCTTATTCAAAAACAAAAAAAAGTATTAGTTCCTATCTTGAGTTGCCACTGTGTCTAGCCTTGCTCCAATCACTATGTCACCCGAGGAAATGATTTTCACTTTTAAACAAGGAATTGAGGAAAGTTTTAAGGAAGCTTGGTCTAGAATCTCTGATCTACATGAAAAAACTGAGCCTAAAATGACTCAAAGCTTGTTCCTTAGCAGTTTTTACCTTGGGATTGCTCTTTGCTATAGATATGCTGTAGATGCTGTTGTGGGAGGAGATTTCCTCCAATGTAATGAGGATGATGCTACTAATGCTATAAATAAATTGATCCTCACTTACAACATGCCTAGCCAAACTGATATTTCTTTCACAAAAATATTTGCTAGGTTGAACACTCTTGAGACTAGCACTACTAGCTTAGAAAATTGCTATAATACGCTTAGGGAGCATCACAATTATGTTCCAATAAACTCTGAACCATCAAAATGGTTCCCTACGGTAAAGATTGAGATGAACACTGAAACTTTTCAAGCTCGCTGTGATATCATGTCTGAATTTTGCCTCATGCCCAAAGATATTTATAAATCTCTGAATACTTGGGGGCTCACTGAAGGACGAAAATAAATATCTCTTCCTAATAATACTACCATATTACCCCTTGGAATAGCTGAAGGAGTGTTTATAAAGATCCTTGGGAAAACGATTTCTATTGATTATCTTGTTATTGAATATGCACGAAAAGGACAAATTACACTTGAAGGTCCCTATTAGAACTCCTTGGAGCAATAATAGATGTGTGAAAGGGGACCATGCACCTTTATTCTCCACCAAACAATCATATTTTCCCCAAGGTTAAGAATAAAAATAAGAGAGGTAAGGGCAAGAAATTTGGTTTTAATGCTTCTTCATTTGAGAACACTTGATTCTTTTTCTTGCTTCTTATGCCTAACTTAAAGGCGTTAAAGAAAAGTACTTATTGGGAGATAACCCAAAAGTTTTAGATGAGTCTTAGAAGTTATTACCTCTGTAATAACCTCTCCTTATCCTTTTTATTTGCTTTTTGTGCCAAGAGTAACCTCTAATGAGAGAGAAGTAATGATTGGGAAAGTTGTTGTCCCGAAAATAATTTTTTTTGCTTCGCGGTAAATATTCGTGTAAAATATCTGCACGTATTTTTGAGTCGTGAGTTTTTGTGCTTCTGCCCCAGGTTGTTATATTACTTTCGTTAGTTCAACACTTTTTGATTTGAGCAACAGAAGGTCTTCTAAAAAATTCGTCTTTACCTGCTGGTCTATTTTGACAGATTTCTGTCATTTTCTGCATTTGCTTGTTGTTGGTTCCTTCTTGAGTTCTTTTGGGGAATTGAGCTTTTTGAGGGAAGTGCTACAGTAGATAATGTTCTAATGGAAGTTTATTTGGTGTTAGAACTGAACCTTAAGACCTTTTATCTTGAGTGCACTAATGTTGCTAATAAAGATTGTATGAAGTTTTGTATGAAGGGAAATTTTCAGGTGTATGGAAGGAATGAGTAATGAGATTAAGGATGGACTAAAGCTCAAGCTTGGGGATGCCACGCGTGTCACCCCAAGAAATATCCAAGAAGTACAAGCGTCAAAGCTTGGGGATGCCCAAGGCATCCCCCTCTTCATCAATAAAAATCCCAGGTTTCTTCCAAACGCTTCATATTTATTGTTTCATGCACAGTGTGTTGTTCTTGGAGCGTTTTCTTTTTTTGTTTTTGTTTTGGTTTTTCATTTTCTTTGGTATGCTTATTTTTCTGAATAAATTGGTTGGACCCCCCTCTTTCACACATTGGATTGCAAATAGTTTGGTTTGGTTTGGAAAAGAGCACGAAAGTTCATGCTTTTGTGGTAAAAAGAGCTTGTTTTTGACTGTGGCCTATGCTTTGTCATGCCATGCTTGATATTGTTTTGGATTTATGCTTAGTATTCTTTGCTGTAGCATGACTTTTTATAAACAATTGAGATTGATTAATGTGCCTTGGATGAATCATGCGTTGTTTTAGCATATTAAAGCATATTATAGTGGTATTCTCCTTTGATACTTTATTTGGGTTGACTTGGCGCATGCTCACACCATGTTATGACTATCTCAAGTCACGATAGCCTTTATGATCCTTTAGTTTTCAACTTGTAGTATCACTTTATGCTTTGATCAATGATGTTTTGTCGCTCTGCATGATTATGGTCATTATTGCTCTCTTAGTTTGTCGCTCCCAGTCTTTTGCTAGCCTCCACCACCAAGTATGAGTTCCACTCATGCATCCAACTCCCTAAACCAAGTTATTCCAAAGAGTCCACCATACCTACCTACTAGCTTATGCTATTCCAAGTATATTCATGATTTTGTTTACCTTCCAAATTAAACTTGTTATGAGAAAACTAGTGATTAAAGGTCTCACGAACTTGATGGCATACTTTAATTTTCTTGCCCTTAATAAACTTGAACCATTGTGTCTTCTATGTTGTATATGCTTGCACTTATTTGTTGGGAATTAGCAGAACCATGCTTTCATGGGGAACTCTTTCAATATTGCACTTGGTACTTGTACCTAGTTGATACCATGCTCTTTTGTATAGGGATGTCGTCGGTGTGAAATGAAAGGGGAGCTTGTAAGTACATGGAGTTATGTATATGTGTTAGAGAAACGCCTGGGCCGCTGGTCTAATCCATGCTGACATGGTGGAAACCTGCAGCGTAACCATAATGAGTTGTCTATGAGGCATTCTTCTTATAAAAAAGAGTCCTATATTGAGAAAAAAGAGATACTATGAAAACAGGAAAGAGAGAAAAAAGCATCATATTCCCATGGTAAATAAGAAGAATGCTGAGATGCTCGTTATCTGCTTGCCTTGTCATTGTGATATGGGGATTCTCCCGTATCATCGGGCAAGGGGTACCCCGTTGGTGGTTCTCAATGATACACATGTACTTACAATGACAAAAACTTACCGGTGACTAAACTTGAGTAGCATGAGGAGCGACCCTCGTATACAAGGGACATGAGATTTCTGACTTATACTTCGTCAAGCATGTATACCATAGTTTGTTCACTTTAACCTTAACCACATCAAGATGCTTATGATAGGGGCAATGAGAGCTGAAAGCTATAAGTACCATAATTTTTGGAAGCTCTTTATGAGACTTGAATCCCTACTTCCTTTTATAAAAAGGCCTTTCTTCCACCATTATATTGAGTCTCCACCTTCTATCTTTATGCACCTACTCTGAGAGCATAGTGGCCATTCTTAGTTCTATGTGCATTGTCCCAAGACTAGTTGATTGATGCATAACTTGTTATTGATTGTTTTAAACTATTGTATCTAGTCACTCTTATGAACTATTGAAGGTGTCCTATGCATTTATATTTGCTACTCTACTGAGGGACAAGCTGAATACTATTATGCTATGTTTTCTCTATGTGAAACAAACAAACATCTTGCAAAGCATTGTTATTCATGAATCTTTTGTTTGTGCCTTTTCATGTTGCATCATAGTTTCTTTGCTTATTGCTAGAACTTTGTCTTTCATGTTATGATTGAAGTACTATGATCCCAGCTTTGAATGTTTTGCAAATACTTTGATCAAGTCTTTGATGGTGCATGTCACCTCAAAAATTATTATTTCTTTTTATCACTTACCTACTCAAGGACGAGCAGGAGTTAAGCTTGGGGATGTTGATACATTGCAAATGTATCTATAATTTTTGATGTTCCATGCTTGGTTTTATCCACTTTCTTGTGTTTTGTTCCAACCTTGGAGTACTTTTCATATGATTTCTTGGACGAACCTATTAATAAGAGCCACAGTGCCAGCTGCCTGTTTTCTGCTGTTTTTGGTTCCAGGAAAGTCAGAAAATGAATATTCTCGGAATTGGACGGGACAAAAGCCAAAGTGCCTATTTTTCTGGATGTCATCAAGTGCCAGAATACGAGAAGGAGAGGGGCCAGGGGCCACCACACCACCTGGCCGCGTGGCCAGGCCTGGCCCACGCCAGGGGGTGGTGAGGCCAGCCCTGGCACCCCCTCGGCCTCCCCTTCCGACTATAAGATGCCCTCGGGACGTAAACCCTAAGTACCCGATCAAAAATCCACGAAAGAGTCTGTAGCCGCCGTCATCTCCATCCCTAGATCGGGAGGGATCTGATGCTCTTCCTGGCACCCTGCCGGAGAGGGGAATTCACCCTAGAGGCCTTCTTCATCACCATGCAAGCCTCCGGTGTGATGCGTGAGTAGTTCATCCTCGGACTACAGATCCATGTAGTAGCTAGATGGCTGGTTCTCCTGCTTTGTGCTTTCATGTTTAGATCTTGTGAGCTCTGTTCATGATCAAGAACATCTATTTGTAATTCTGCATGTTGTGTTTGCGGGGATCCGATGGATATTGAGATGCTATTTCAGATTGATTATTGATTCTATCATGTCTTTGTTATTTGTGATATTGCATGATTTCCGTTGTTACTAGCTATCTTGGCCAAGTAGATGCTTTTTTTGAAACTATTGGCCAAGTAGCTGCTTGCAACTCCAAGAGTTAGTATTTATGCTCGATAGTGGGTTCATGCCTCTGGTAATCTGGGGAAGTGACAGAAATCTCTAAGGTACTAGATATGCTGTTGCTACTAGGGAGAAAACAACAATCCTTTGTTCATAGAACAATCGTATTGTTTACTTTACACGCAGTTCGTAAAGCAATAATCTGTTGCTTGCAACTTAATACTGGAGGGGGTTCGGATGATAACCTGAAGGTGGATTATTTGTCATAGATGCAGTTGGATGGCGGTCTATGTATAATGTTGTAATGCCCAATCAAGTCTCAAAGGAGTCAAGATGATTAGTATATGCATGCATTGCTTTCTCGATATTTGTCAATTGCCCCGCTGTAATTTGTTCACCCAGCATGTTATCTATCTTAAGGAGAGCCACCTCTAGTGAACTATGGATCCCGATCCTTTTCTTTACATACAATCTACAATCTTTTACTTCTTTGTGTTTACTTTCTGCGAACTATTACTTCTTTCTATTCGATACGTTTAATCCTTTGTTTTCCGCAAAATACAGTGAGATTGACAACCTCATCGCAAGTTGGGGACAAAGTTTTGTGGTTGTGTTGTGCAGGTCTCCACGTTGCTACTAGCACCGGTAGTGCGCCCTGCCAAAGCTCAGCTAGTAACACCTTTGGGGTGTTTTCTTGCTCCTACTGGTTCGATTAAACCTTGGTTTCATAACTGAGGGAAACTTGATGATGTGCTCATCATACCTTCCTCTTGGGATTCCCAACGAGCTCTACATCAACCATGCACCAGCACTTTTCTGGGCGCCATACTCAGAGCCATCACCAGACAATGCACGAGTGCGATGCACTGAGCGACAAGATGATTGCCTACCACAACCTCTACGACACACTCGAAGGGGAGTTCGACGGCTATGAACTGTGGCACATAGGCCGCGAAAGCAACGAAGAGGTAGACACACTCACCAACATTGGCTCCACCTGTGCCCCATACCACCTGGTGTATTTCTCGAGCGTATTTGCGAATGCTCCATCAAGCCAAATGCTACAGAGAAGAAAGCAAGCGTGTCAACGGGCTCGGGGGCTACACCACCCAATGAGCCAATGACACTCGACGACCTGGAGCTAGACATAAGACTCGAAGGACCAATGGGCATCATGATGATTGAGCCATCTTGGACTCAACCCTACATCACATATCTTCTCAGCAAGAGGCTGCCTGACGATCCGACTGACACGCAACACATTGAGCGGCGATCCAAGGCATTCGCTATCATCAACGACGAACTATACAAGCGCATCATCACAGGAGTACTCCAACGGTGCATCTCCAACGCGGACGGAAGGGCCGTCCTCCTCGACATCCATGAAGGGACTTGCGGGCACCATGCTGGCAGTCGCTCCCTTGTCACCAAAGCTCTATGAGCTGGATTCTACAGGCCCATGGCCATGCGCGGCGCCAAGGACATCGTCCAGCGCTGCAATGCTTGCCAGTAATTCACGGACAAACCGCACGCACCTGGCGCAAAACTCCGGACAATACCATTGGCTTGGCCCTTTGCGCAATGGGGACTCGACATGGTCGGCAAGCTCCTAAAATCCTCACGAGGAGGTTTCGTCTACCTCCTGATCGTAGTTGACAAATTCACCAAGTGGATCCTGGCCATGTGATGTCTACGCACTTCTATTCTTGTAGACAGTTGTTGGGCCTCCAAGTGTAGAGGTTTGTAGAACAGCAGCAAGTTTTCCCTTAAGTGGATCACCCAAGGTTTATCGAACTCAGGGAGGAAGTGGTCAAAGGTATTCCCTCTCAAGCAACCCTGCAATCAAGATACAAGAAGTCTCTTGTGTCCCCAACACACCCAATACACTTGTCAGGTGTATATGTGCACTAGTTCGGCGAAGAGATAGTGAAATACAAGTGGTATGGATATAAGACAACGGTGCTAGAAAATAACTTGTTGGCGTGTGAGAGACTAAAGGCAAACTTAAATAAAGATAGAAGAAAGCAAACATGTAATAGATCTAGTAGCAAACGAAGTTTCAATGCTTAGAAACAAGGCCTAGGGATCATACTTTCACGAGTGGATACTCTCTCATATAAATATCTTCTCTTTATGATACTACTCTTAACTACTCTCCGGTTGGACACTCTAATCGATGGTAGGGCTATAACAGCACACCTCAAAGTAAGCCTTTCCCATCTAGAAAACCCCACACTGTCACCTTGAGTACTAGATGAGTCCAACAAACACCACAATTTCATAAAGACATCCAACTCCAAATATAACTCATAACAAGTATTTGTAATCTCTAGCCTAAGTGCCACCATGGTGTGCACGCTGTCACTTTCACACACATGGGGAGAGCAGAGATCTATTAAAGCACTTGAGTAGCAAGGTAGATCTAATTGATTACAAAGCTCATGATCTCAATAAGATCATGCATAGAGAGACATATGAACACATAGCTACCGGTAGAACCCTTAGCCTCGAGAGAGAACTACTCCCTCCTCATCATGTGAATCAACAACGGTGATGGATATGGTGGTGGAGATCGATGGAGATGGCTCCGAGGGCATTTCCTCGTCCCGACAGGGTGCCGGAACAGAGACTTTCTGTCCCTCGAATCTCCCCTTCGGTGGCGGCGGCGTTGTGGAACTTTTCGTTAATTTCTGATACACGATCTAGGGTTTTGGTATCGGGAGGCTCTTATAGGCGAAGGAGGCAAGGTCGGTGGCTAGCCAGGGGGCCCACACCATGCCCTGGCGCGGCCTGGGTGGACCCGCGCCATGGGGTGGTGTGGCCACCCTGTGGCCCCTCTCCGGCTCTCCTTCTGGCTTCGTGAATCTTCCGGCAAAATATCAACTTTGGCTTTTGTCCTGTCCAATTCCGAGAATATTGATTTTCTGACTTTCTGGAACCAAAAACAGCAGAAAACAGGCAACTGGCACTATGGCATCTTGTTAATAGGTTAGTCCAAGAAATCATATGAAAAGTACTCCAAAGTGTGGACAAAACACAAGAAAGTAGATAAAACCAAGCATGGAACATCAAAAATTATAGATACATTTGCAATGTATCAACATCCCCAAGCTTAACTCCTGCTCGTCCTCGAGTAGGTAAGTGATAAAAAGAAAGAATAATTTTTGAGTTGACATGCACCATCACAATCTTGATCAAAGTATTTGTAAAACATTCAAAGCTGGGATCATAGTACTTCAATCATAACATGAAAGACAAAGTTCTAGCAATAAGACAAAGAAACTATGTTACAACATGAAAAGGCACAAACAAAAGATTCATGAATAATAATACTTTGCAAGATGTTTGTTTGTTTTACATAAAGAAAACATAGCATAATGGCATTCCGCTTGTCCCTCATAGAGCAGCAAACATAAATTCATAGGACACCTTCAAAGTTCATAAGAGTGACTAGATACAAGTAGTTTAAAACAAGCAATATCCAGTTATGCATCAATCAACAAGTCTTGGGACAATGCACATAGAACTAAGAATGGCCACTATGCTCTCAAAGTAGGTGCATAAAGGTAGAAGGTGGAGACTCAATATAATGGTGGAAGAAAGGCCTTCATAGAAGGTAGTAGGGATTCAAGTCTCATAAACAGCTTCCAAAAATTATGGTACTTAATAGCTTTCAGCTCTGATTGCCCCTATCATAAGCATCTTGAAGGTGATTAGGTTAAAGTGAACAAACTATGGTGTACATGCTTGATGAAGTATAAGTTAGAAATCTCATGTCCCTTGAATACGAGGGCCGCTCCTCATGCTACTCAAGTTTAGTCACCGATAAGTTCTTGTCATCGTAAGTACATGTGTATCATAGAGAACCGCCAACGGGGTACCCCTTGCCCGATGATTCGGAAGAATCCCCATATCAAAATGACAAGGCAAGCAGGAAACGAGCATCTCAGCAATCTTCTTATTTACCATGGGAATATGGTGCTTTTTTTCTCTCTTTCCTCTTTTCATGATATCTCTTTTTTTCTCTTTTTTGTTCTCAATAGGACTCTTTTTTTATAAGAAGAATGCTTCATAGACAGCTCATTATGGTTACGCTGCAGGTTTCCACCATGTCAGCATGGATTAGACCAGTGGCCCAGGCGTTTCTCTAACACATATACATAACTCCATGGACTTACAAGGTCCCCTTTCATTTCACACCGACGACATCCATATACAAAAGAGCATGATATCAACTAGGTACAAGTACCAAGTGCAATGTTGAAAGCGTTCCCCATGAAAGCATGGTTCTGCTAATTCCCAACAAATAAGTGCAAGCATATACAACATAGACGACACAATGGTTCAAGTTTATTAAGGGCAAGAAAAGTAAAGTGTGCCATCAAGTTTGTGAGAGCTTTAATCACTAGTTTTCTCATAACAAGTTTAATTTGGAAGGTAAACAAAAGCATGAATATACTTGGAATAGCATAAGCTAGTAGGTAGGTATGGTGGACTCTTGGGAATATCTTGGTTTAGGGAGTTGGATGCATGAGTGGAACTCATACTTGGTTGTGGAGGCTAGCAAAAGACTGGGAGCGACAAACTAAGAGAGCAATAATGGCCATAATCATGCAGAGCGACAAAACATCATTGATCAAAGAATAAAGTGATACTACAAGTTGAAAACTAAAGGATCATCAAGGCTATGGTGACTTGAGATAGTCATATCATGGTGTGAGCATGCACCAAGTCAACCCAAATAAAGCATCAAAGGAGAATACCACGATACTATGCTTTAATATGCTAAAACAATGCATGATTCATCCAAGGCACATTAAGCAATCTCAATTGTTTATAACAAGTCATGCTATAGCAAAGAATATTAAGCATAAAGCCAAAACAATATCAAGCATGGCATGACAAAACATAGGCCACAGTCAAAAACAAGCTCTTTTTACCACTTAAGCATGAACTTTCCTACTCTTTTCCAAACCAAACCAAACTATTTGAAAACCAATGTAGGAAAGAGGGGGTCCAACCAATTTATTCAGAAAACCAAGAAAATGAAAAAACAAAACGAAAACGAAAAAGAAGACGCTCCAAGAACAACACAACTATGCATGGAACAATAAAAATGAAGCGTTTGGAAGAAACCTGGAATTTTTATTGATGAAGAAGGGGATGCCTTGGGCATCCCCAAGCTTTGACGCTTGTACTTCTTGGATATTTCTTGGGGTGACACACGTGGCATCCCCAAGCTTGATCTTTACTCCATCTTTCATCTCATTACTCATTCCTTCCATACACCTGAAAATTTTCCTTCATACAAGACTTCACACAATCTTTATTAGCAATATTAGTGCACTCAAGATAATAAGTCTTTAGGTTCAGTTCTAACACCAATAAACTTCCATTAGAACACTAGCTACTGAAGCACTTCCCTCAAAAAGCTCAATTCCCCAAAAGAACTCAAAAAGGAACCAACAAGAAGCAAATGTAGAAAATGAAAGAAATCTGTCAAAACAGACCAGCAGGTAAAGACGATTTTTTTCAAAGACCTTCTGTTGCTCAAATCGAAAAGTATTGAACTAACGAAAGTTAGATAACAACCTGGGGCAGAAGCACAAACATTCACGCCTCAAAAGAACATACAGAGATTTTACACGAATTTTTACAGTGAAGCACAAAAATCTGTTTTGGGACAGCAACTTTCTCAATCATTACTTCCCTCTCATTAGAGGTTACTCTTGGCACAAAAAGCAAATAATAAGGATAAGGAGCGGTTATTACAGAGGTAATAACTTCCAAGACTCATCTAAAACTTTTGGGTTATCTCCCAATAAGTACTTCTCTTTAATGCCTTTAAGTTAGGCAGGATAGTTTGAGAAGATGCTCACATAAGAAATATGAATTGAAGTAAAAGAGAGCATCAAGAAGCAAATTCAGAACACATTTAAGTCTCACCCATTTCCTATGCATAGGAATCTTGTAAAGAAACAAGTCATGAAAGAACAAAGAAACAATTATAGGAAAGCAAAACAAGTGCAACTTCAAGACTTTCAACATAAAGAGGGGAAACTTAATATTGTTGAGATACATAAAACCATGCTTCCCTCTCTCATAATAACTTTTAGTAGCATCATGAATAGAATTAACAATATAACTATCACAAGAAACATTCTTATCATGAGCCACATGCGTAAAAGAATTAATACTCCCCACATAAGCATAGTCATTCTTATCAATCATAGTGGGAGCAAATTCAACAAAATAGCTATCATTATTATTCTCATCACCATAATCATCAAATATAGGAGGCATATTGTAATCATAATTAATTTCGTCCTCAATAGTAGGTGGACTGAGAATATCATATTCATCATTGTAATCATCATATATCGGAGGTTTGGTATCATCATAAGCAATAGAATAGCTATCTTCCAAAGCTGGGGAACTAAAAAGGTTTTTAGTTCCATAGGTTTTTTAATTTTCTCTTCAAACACTTCATGTCCTAACTCAAGATAAATACTATAAAGCTCTCTAATTTTTGTTGTTGTTTTCCATTAAGCCTAACTAGTGAAAACAAGAAACAAAAAGACAAAATTGCAGAATCTAAAGGAAATAACTTCGAGCACTCACACCGGAGGATGTGAGTACCTTTTACCTTACCTCCCCGGCAACGGCGCCAGAAAATAGACGTTTTCCATGGGAGGTTCTTCTTCTTTAATCCTCCGATGTGAATACCTTTTACCTTACCTCCCCGGCAATAGTGCCAGAAAATAGCTTGATGTATACACACTTCTATTCTTATAGACAGTTATTGGGCCTCCAACTACAGAGGTTTGTAGAATAGCAGCAAGTTTTCCCTTAAATGGATCACCCAAGGTTTATCGAACTCGGGGAGGAAGTGGTCAAAGGTATTCCCTCTCAAGCAACCCTGCAATCAAGATACAAGAAGTCTCTTGTGTCCCCAACACACCCAATACACTTGTCAGGTGTATAGGTGCACTAGTTCAGCGAAGAGATACTGAAACACAAGTGGTATGGATATAAGACAACGGTGCTATAAAATAACTTGCTAGCGTGTGAGAGACTAAAGGCAAACTTAAATAAAGATAGAAGCAAGCAAACATGTAACATATCTAGTAGCAAACGAAGTTTCAATGCTTAGAAACAAGGCCTAGGGATCATACTTTCACTAGTGGACACTCTCTCATATAAATATATTCTCTTTATGATACTACTCTTAACTACTCTCCGGTTGGACACTCTAATCGATGGTAGGGCTATAACAGCACACCTAAAAGTGAGCCTTTCCCATCTAGAAAACCCCATACTGTCACCTTGAGTACTAGATGAGTCCTACAAACACCACAATTTCATAAAGACATCCAACTCCAAATATAACTCATAACAAGTATTTGTAATCTCTAGCCTAAGTGCCACCATGGTGTGCACGCTGTCACTTTCACACACATGGGTAGAGCAGAGATCTATTAAAGCACTTGAGTAGCAAGGTAGATCTAATTGATTACAAAGCTCATGATCTCAATAAGATCATGCATAGAGAGAGAGAGATGAACACATAGCTACCGGTAGAACCCTTAGCCTCGAGAGAGAACTACTCCCTCCTCATCATGGGAATCAGCAACGACGATGGAGATGGTGGTGGAGATCGATGGAGATGGCTCCGGGGGCACTTCCTCGTCCCGGCAGGGTGCCGGAACAGAGACTTTCTGTCCCCCGAATATCCCCTTCGGTGGCGGCGGCGCTGCGGAACTTTTCGTGGATTTCTGATTCACGATCTAGGGTTTTGGTATCGGGAGGCTCTTATAGGCGAAGGAGGCAAGGTCGGTGGCTAGCCAGGGGGCCCACACCATGCCCTAGCGCGGCCTAGGTGGACCCGTGCCATGGGGTGGTGTGGCCACCCTATGGCCCCTATCCGGCTCTCCTTCTGGCTCCGTGAATCTTCCGGGAAAATATCAACTTTGGCTTTTGTCCAGTCCAATTCCTAGAATATTGATTTTCTGACGTTCTGGAACCAAAAATAGCAGAAACTAGGCAACTGGCACTGTGGCATTTTGTTAATAGGTTAGTCCAAGAAATCATATGAAAAGTACTCCGAAGTATGGACAAAACACAAGAAAGTAGATAAAACCAAGCATGGAACATCAAAAATTATAGATACATTTGCAATGTATCACCATGCTAGTGACAAACCAGTCAGGATCCAGCGCCGTCAAGTTCTTCGAGTCCATTGTCTATCGCTTTGGGGTGCCACACAGCATCATCACGGACAATGGAACGAACTTCACCTCTTAGGAGTTCCAGGGTTTCTATGAGAACCTGGGAATCAACATAAGCTATGCCTAAGTAGCTCATCCACAGACCAACAGTCAAGTCGAAAAGGCCAATGGCCTCGTCTGCGGTGGAATCAAGAAGCGACTCCTCCGGCCACTCGAACAAGCCGCTGGATGTTGGCCAGACGAGCTGAAACCCATACTTTGGAGCCTGCACACAACTCCAAACAGCGCCACGGGATACACCTCGTTCTTCATGGTGCACGGTGCTGAAGCAGTGCTACCCGCAGAAGTATGCTTTAAAGCCCCACGGGTGGTCGCGTACAACGAGCAGGAGTCAACCCTTGCACTCGAAGACTCCGTCGATCTCCTTGATGAGGCGCGAGACATAGTAGCAGAAAGATCGACGATTTACCAACAGAACCTGCGCAACTACCACAGCAGAAGACTACACCCCAGATCCTTCGTCGAAGGAAACCTGGTCCTACGACTAAAGCAGCAAGGGAACCTCAAGATCGAGTCCCCTTGGGAGGGACCATACGTGATTATAGAAGTAATCCTAGGTGGCGCCTATCATCTTGAAGATTTGAAGAGCAGAGTCGTATACTCCAACCCCTGGAACATCACACAGCTGCGTTGCTTCTGCCCCTAGTCATTTTTTACATTACAAATAAGGCTATTCAGCCAGGCTACTTAGCCACACATTGTACCTCGTACTATTCCGTGAATAAATAAAGCTAAGTGCCCCGAAACTCTATGTTTTCCCTCATTTTTTTGGCAATCTTATCACTGGAGGGCTACGCCACCCTTTACATCCTCGTTCTACGAAAAAGTCGTAATATCCTGAGTAGCTGATAGAACATCAATCGAACCCTTGACAAAACACCAACCCAATTGCAACGCACCTGACAGGTTGGCAAGGTGCTGAGATAAAATAAGTCAGGCTGATGAAAAGGAACTGCATAGTACGAATACACTCGCAAAACATATAAGATAGCAAGGTCTTTACATATTAATAGAAATTAATTACATCTAACATATCCATATGAACTTTACAACACTTGTACAATTATGTGCAGGATACAAGTTAAACTACTGCTGCTGCAGAAGAATGTTTGTTTGTTCCTCAAAGAATTCGACAATTTCTTTTGCTAGACGATCCACCGCCTGGTAATGTGGAACCATGTTCCATGTCGAACCTTCCAGCGGGGTCGGCGGCCCAGCAGCAACAGCTGCAACATCTACATCCGGCCTATGCAGTCGCACCAGCGAAAAAGCAGCCTCTGCACCAGCCACTAACTGCTGCCGCACGCACTCGCGAACTGCACGCAAATCCTGCAACTTAGCTAGGAGAGCCAACAAGCTCGAAGGGACGGCGTCCAGTGGAAACATAGTTTGGTAGATATGCCTCAGGCATGACTGCGCCTTCTTCAAAAAGTGAAGTACTGGCGAAGCATGATCCTGCAGGGTCGCAAGTGCGATCGCACGATCATGGTCCACCCAAAAGTACCCACTTGCCTGAAGCTGCTCCTAGGTTAGGTCATTCATTCGAATGGCAATCCGGTCTTTCTCATCCTGCGGATGACAAGCACTGACAACTACACCAAGCAAAAAAGGCAAAGTATGAAGACAAGGAACTGCTTTGACTAAAAGAAAAGATAAGAAGGCAGAAAGCTAACACTTGAACTGATCGCCCAGCTGCGTCACCTCCTCCAATAGATACTGCTCGCGGGTGGTAGCCTTCTCCGCCCTCGACTTCCATACATCCACGTTACCTTGGAGGATGGGTAACTCACGTTCTAGTTGTTTAACGCGATTGCGCAGTCGCGAAAGCAGGGACAATTCATCCACCCTTGAGCGCGGCTGCGCCAAGGTCTCGTCAGTGGGCGGTGAATCACGATGATCACTCGAGGGACCACTCAATGTGCCCTATCACAAACCAAGCAAGAGCAAAAATAAGGGACCAAGAATACATTGACAAAAGGCATTTACGCATTCAAGCTCAACAAAGTCTCGACTGGGACTTCCATAAAGGCATTGTTCCAACACAGAGGATAAAACTACAACTATTACAAGACAGCTACTAAGGAGCAGCCTGCTTCTTCGACTTCGACTTCCACTTGGACTTTGGGGGCCTCGTCGAATCCGTGGCGGTCTCCGACACCACAGACTTTCCGGTGCCAACCCCTAATGTCGCAGCCTTCGCCGCATTCTTCGCTTGCTGCAGCTCCTCGGAGTACTTGGTGACTGTACTAATGAGCTGCGGCCCATATTTACCACATCCAGTAGCAAAGGGAGCAAACACTACCTGTTGGCCATCCGCGCCTACAGGCATCGCCTTGGAAATCGCGGCGAGATCCACCTCCACACCATGGGCTTGCACCATTGCAAGTGCCATGGTGGCGCCGACGGACCGCTGCGAGTTCCTAAAGTCCATATGAATACCCCTAGCAAGGGATTCCGCTAGGTCCTCCAGGTTGTTAAGCAGTTCAGCCTTGGGAGTTAGATCCCTGCGTATGCGACTAAGAGCATTCTTGGCCTTTGTTAGCGTCCCTTGAAGAGAAGCGCTGCGGTCTACGATTGCGGCAACGGCACCAGCCAATGCATCGTCACGACGAAGGGCCCGAGTGTCAAAGCTTAGGCCGCCGGCATCTACATCAGAGCAAAGTGTTGGTACAATACCATGATGTCGAAACAGGAAACAAAGACAATTCATCAGACAGAATACCTGAGAGGGACTTAGCAATCGAGACAAGCTACTCCTCGAGCAACTTCTCCCTCTCGGCATTGGAGGAATGCAAGACTTCTTCGCGTTTCCATAAGTCCTCCTCGCTCTTTTGTGATTCCTCCAAGGTCGCGATTGCTTCATCGCGACTCTTCGCCGCCGCGACAAGCGCCTTCTCAAGTGAAGCGGCACGGGGTAGCAGTTCGTTATGCTCAACTGCAAGAGGGGATGTATCATCAATCGCATCCAGACACTTCACCAAGACAAATACAAAGGCAATACTAACCTTCGACAACACGATGGCGATTGTCCAGTCGTGCATGCTGTCGACCAATCTCTAGGTTTTGCTCCACCAGGCGGGCAGCCTCCTTCACGATGAGCTGCATTAAAATAAACTAAAAGTTCAGCAACAACACCAAGTATATATTCGACTGCCAACAGAGCAAACATATGCTTACATGGTCCTCCAGAGACTTTGAAGATGACTATTGCGCAGTCGTCCGGGTAACAATTTGGTGTTCCCCAGCATGTGGGGAACTCGAAGAATTGTGCCCGGAATGGGCCGCCAATGGAGGAGAAGAAGATCGTTTGGCTACCTCTTTGGCCTTGGAGTCTGCGACTCCGGATTCCTTCAGAAATTGGACGTCGCCAGAAGACGACGACGCCTCTTGACTACAGAACGCATCTAGCAGAAACTTCAGGGAAGGCAACTCAATTTACTAGTCAAAATTTTCAAAGTCGAAGGTTTGCTCCTCCTACTCTGAGGATTCCTTTGGCAGTCATAGCTTCTTCTGAGCAGGAGGAGCCACATAACACACAGGAACGACGGGAATCGGCTCCTCTGCGCCAACACAAGGGCCTTCCAGAGTCGACAGCGACGAAGCATCCGAATCCTCCCGTGGGATCACTTGCGAGTGTCCGGATCACTAGACTCGGGGGCTCCCTCCTCCTCTTCAATTGGGACGGTCGACTCTGACTCGTCCTCTTCATCCACTGCGTGAGGAATAACCCCTTCAGGAATAGGGGGAAAATCGGTAGACACCCTCCAATCCTGCATTCAGAAGATAATTCATTATACATCAAGAACTTAACGACAATCGACAAAGAAAGCTACTTCGTAGCACAATTCTACCTCAGGAGGAGGGTTGGAGGCGTCGACGGGAGGCACGATTGGTCTGCCTGGGAGAACCTCCTTAGCAGTATACTTTGTCACCAGTCGCAACCTCTTATCTACTTCACCCGCAGAAATGCCATCGGCAGATACGCGAGTGGCATCATTCGCACCATCCCATTGGAACATGGGGTGCCTGTAGAGGCTGGATACGACGGCGCAACGATGTGTGAATGAGAGCGGCGCCTCCCTCTTCTTTACCTATGCGACTCTCGAGGTCGCGGACGCGCTTGTACAGCACTTCCGTCTCCTCGGACTCGCCAGGCATCACTACGTTCTTCCAAGAACGCCTCCTCTTGCATGACGTCGCGGGGTCGAAGGGCGCGAGTCCGTAGTGCTCTCTATCGGCCTTCTAGTCGCGGATGTAGAACCACTTGTCTCTCCACCCTTGGACGGACGCCATGAGTTTGATATCGAAATAAGTGGCGGAGGAGTCGACATGGATTCCGCAGCCTCCTATGTCATAGACTACAGAACCGGACGCTGACTGGCGCTTCAGCTTAAAAATCCTCTTAAAGAGGCCAAAGTGTGGCTCGACTCTGAGCCAGCACTCGCAAAGGATAATGAAGCAGGAGATGTGGAGAATAGAATTTGGGGACAGCTGATGCAGCTGGAGCCCGTAGAAGCAAAGGAGGCCCCTAAAGAAAGGATGCAGCGGAAGAGAAAGACCGCGGATGATGAACGCAAGGAACATCACCCGGAAACCAGCAGGAGGACAAGGAATTACCTTGCCGCCTGGCACTCGCGACTCATCCTTCGCAGGCGACAGAGATCCATCTTGACGCAGGAGATGAAGCTCGGAGGACTTGATGATGGATGCGCGCCATGCGCCATTGGTGACGCGGGTACCCGCAATCTTCTTCTTCCCAGCACCGGCGGCGCTGGTGCCCACAGTGGCGGAGCCGCCCTTCTTCTTGGCGCCGGGAATGGCGGCGGCAGACACAGTGGCGGCGCCTCCCTTCTTCTTGCCCATCTTGTGATGACGGTGAGAACGGAGGAAGAAGCTCGAAAAAACATGAAGTTGGTCCAGTGCCGCGAAGAGGATGTGCGCAGGGAAGCAGAGAGCAGCAGTAATGGCAATGGAGGCACGAGCAAAGAAAGGCAGATGGGAAAATTACCGCAGCTGCACTGCTACTTAACCCCCTCGCGGATGCCATCGAATGGCCAGCAGAAACCCTACTGGATGCGTGGCGCACATCACCATCGACACGTGGTGAAGCCAAAACATGAACCGTCCCCCACTATCTCCATTACGCGCAGAAATCGAGGAGATGCTGTTAAAACAGGATATTATGCACGCCCGGTCAAATCAAAGTCAGAAAGTGGGACCCACCACTCGTCACGTCCCATCAAAACCGCTCACGCGGGCAACCAAGGTCATCACATCGTCAGCACTGACGTCATTTCAGAAGCAGAAGAGTTCGACTACTTTAGTCCTTGCTTGAGTCTTCGACTCAACCAAGCACTCGGGGGCTACTCCCATAGGGAGCGCTGGTTGCGCACCCTACAATATATCTTTCTGCAGATATAAGAACATTAAAGGCATACCCACCACTCGAATCTACGATTCGATTGAGGATTATGGGTTACTCCCATAGGGAGCACCGAAAGAAAATTCGACTAAAACAAGCAACAAAAGACGACAACAGTCGCAAAAAGTTTTAGTCCCCGCCTGAGTCTTCGACTCAACCAGGCACTCGGGGGCTACTCCCATAGGGAGCGCTGGTCGCGCACCCTATGATTATTTGTACATCGTACTATGTGTTGATAACATCCACAATCGAATGCTATGGCGACTCTGCCTCACATCTTTCCCTACAAAGAGATTACGTCTCCTGGGCCACCCGAATCATCTCCGCGATGACAAAAATTCGGATGCCGCACTTACAGCGTGAAGATAAGACCTGAATAAGGCCTGGCAACACATCTGCTGCACACTACCAGAAACATATCCGTGCCTGCAGGTACGATGAACATGCCTTGATGGACGCGTCGAGTGCTCACACTTATACACTGGAATTCGACTCCTATAAGGCCTCCGCGGCCTGAGTCGAATTACGCCAGCACGTTTCCAAATTCGAGTCCAGGGACTCGAGTTTGAGTAGATTGCGTTGCTTTGCCCTAAGGCAGTTAATTGATACCGATACATCGGATAAATCAGGCATGTATATCAACAATCCCTATGACATAAACAAAACACTCAAAAAATACTCAGTCATGCACTCGAAAGGCTTCATAAAGTCCCCAGTCAAATCTGCGATTCCACTGGACACTCGGGGGCTACTGACATGGGTATACCCTACATGTAATCGAGCTTAGTATAAACGGTCCAGATATAGCAGAAGCCCACGGTGCTGCCAAGGCCCAAATGGAGAATTCGAGTGGCCCACGGACTCTCGATTGCTTGCGAGACAAGAAGAAGCTTAAGATAGAAAGTTCAAAGGGAAAACCCTAATATGTAACCGACTCGACCTGCTACCCTAGACCTAGCCTATATATATAAAGGCTAGGAGGGGGCGGCGAGGAGGACACACGCAACCCTAGTTTCCACAACTCTCGCTAGATTGCATCTGCACGCTCCTGTAATCTTCGATTCCTTCATTAATTCCAACAACAGACAAGTAGGAGTAGGGACCTCTACGAGGCCTGAACCTGGGTAAACCTTGCGTCCATGTGTGCTTGTTTGCTAGCCAACTGATGCCTCCAGCGCTCCCTCCTTCTGAAAAACCCAAGTCCATAACAATGGGCATTGACGAGTTAAACCCTCGTCAGTTACCGAAAACGACAACACGACAGGAAGAAGAAGGAGGATACACGGAGGTGAGCATACCGGGGTTCGATGCAAAGTGGGAGGTGGCGCCAGTGTCCATGACCCAATCGGTGGTGGGCGCTTGAAGGTCCATCGTCTGGAAATGATTCATCAGCACGGACTGGTCCCATGAGGCAGTTGATGAAGCCGGTGATGACGGGGGTGCAACACCGAGCCCATATGCAGGAGCATAGCCGCCGTAGCCGTAGCCATAGGTGTGCAGCATGATGCACTCGACTTTCAACGTAGAGCTCGTTGGGAACCCCAAGAGGAAGGTATGATGAGCACAACAGTAAGTTTTCCCTCAGTTATGAAACCAAGGTTTAATCGAACCAGTAGGAGCAAGGAAACACCCCAAAGGTGTTGCTAGCTGAGCTTTGGCAGGGCGCACTACCGGTGCTAGTAGCAACGTGGAGACCTGCACAACACAACCACATAACTTTGTCCCCAACTTGCGATGAGGTTGTTAATCTCACCGTGTTTTGCGGAAAACAAAGGATTAAACGTATCGAATGGAAAGAAGTGAAAGTTTGCAGAAAGTAAACACAAAGCAGTAAACAGTTGTAGATTGTATGTAAAGAAAAAGGACCGGGATCCATAGTTCACTAGAGGTGGCTCTCCTTAGATAGATAACATGCTGGGTGAACAAATTACAGCAGGGCAATTGACAAACACCGAGAAAGCAATACATGCATATACTAATCATCTTGACTCCTCTGAGACTTGATTGAGCATTACCACATAATACATAGACCGCCATCCAACTGCATCTATGACTAATAATCCACCTTTAGGTTATCATCCGAACCCCCTCCAGTATTAAGTTACAAGCAACAGATTATTGCTTTATGAACTGCATGTAAAGTAAACAATACGATTGTTCTATGAACAAAGGATTGTTGTTTTCTCCCTAGTAGCAATAGCACATCTAGTACCTTAGATATTTCTATCACTTCCCCAGATTACCAGAGGCATGAACCCACTATCGAGTATAAATACTAACTCTTGGAGTTGCTAGCATCTACTTGGCCAAGATAGCTACTAACAACGGAAAGCATGCAAGATCTCAAATAACAAAGACATGATAGAATCAATAATCAATCTGAAATAGCATCTCAATATCCATCGGATCCCCGCAAACACAACATGTATGGATTACAAATAGATGATCTTGATCATGAACGGAGCTCACAAGATCTAAACATGAAAGCACAAAGGAGGAGAAACCAGCCATCTAGCTACTACATGGACCCGTAGTCCAAGGATGAACTACTCACGCATCACACCGGAGGCTTGCATGGTGATGAAGAAGGCCTCCAGGGTGAATTCCCCTCTCCGGCAGGGTGCCGAGAAGAGCTTCAGATCCCTCCCGATCTAGGGATGGAGATGACGGCGGCTACAGACTCTTTCATGGATTTTTGATCGGGTACTTAGGGTTTACGTCCCGAGGGCATCTTATAGTTGGAAGGAGAGGCCGAGGGGGTGCCAGGGGTGGCCTCATCACCCCCTGGCGCGGGCCAGGCTGGGCCGCACGGCCAGGTGGTGTGGTGGTCCCTGGTCCTTCTCCGTCTTGTATTCTGGCACTTGATCACTTCCGGAAAAATAGGCACTTTGGCTTTTGTCCCGTCCAATTTCGAGAATATTCATTTTCTGACTTTCCTAGAACCAAAAACAGCAGAAAACAGGCAGCTGGCACTATGGCTCTTGTTAATAGGTTAGTCCAAGAAATCATATGAAAAGTACTCCAAAGTTGGAACAAAACACAAGAAAGTGGATAAAACCAAGCATGGGACATCAAAAAATATAGATACATTTGCAATGTATCACGGCACTGTGTAGGGTCTTGCACATAGAAGGCTAGCTGTGGGGGCGGGGGGCGCTGCATATAGCTGGGGGGTCGAGCCTGCATACCAGGGTCGTACGGCCACATCTGGATCGCGCCGTTCCATGGCAGGAGCGGCGTAGGCCAGGTTGAGGAGCGGCAGCCGGAGGTGTGACGACGGGGCCGGCTTGGATGATGGCGGTGTCCTTGGCAGCATCCGTTGCGGCCTTCTTCTTTTTCTTGCCCTTGCCACTGTTGCCCCATCCAGAGTTGGGGGCGGTGGCGGCGTTGGAGTAGAGGGCCATGAAACCGTTGCCTTTGCGCGAGTGACGATTCTTGCAGTTCATGTCTTGGAGCACGAGAAGAGAACGACACTTCTCAAACGAGATGTCGGGCATGAGGGAGATGAGATCGGCGGCGCCCTCGTAATGCTTGGAAAGTCTGTTGAGGTCGTGGATCACCAGCTTGGCATCGTCTTCTGGGGAGCCGAGATCTGCGAGACCATCGGCGAGGGCGTTGATCTTATTCAAGTACTCGGTCATGTTCATCTCACCCATCTTGATCTCGCCCAGCTCGGTGGATAGGTGGAGCTGGCGGTTGATCGTGTGGTCGTTGGAGTGCATGTTGATGCTTGTCCACAGCTCGACGGCGAGGGGGTCTTCACCCGGTTTCATGACGGTGTCGAGGAGGCCGAGGGACACGGACCCGTAGAGCCAGAAGACGACCGTGGCATACAAGAGGGCCCACTCTGGAGTCAGAATGGATGGAGCAGAGGCATCGATGTGGTCGAGCAGCGCATACTTGCGGAGGGCAGTGCGGAAGAAGGTGCACCATTGGTGATGAACACCGGTGTCGAGGGCCAGCTCGACGGGGACGTGCCCCTTGATGGAGTGGAGGCCGACGGCTTGGGCATGCAACGAGGTGAGCAAGAAGGCCCCCGCGCTAGAGGAGGGGGCGGCGGTGAGGGAGAGCTTCGACTGGGCGTTAGCAGCTTCTTTGGCCTCACGGTCTTCTTTTTCCTTCGTGGCTTGCGCGATCCGTGCGGCGTCGTCACCCATTGCAAAGGGGCGGCAAGGCTAGAAGGGGAGAGGTGGGTGGTTTGCAGAGGCCGGACGCCAAGATCGGCTGCTGTGGCGGCGGCAGAAGTAGGAGGTGGCGCAGGTCTGGTTAGGGTTTTGCGTTTGATACCATGTAAGATAGGGGAAACCACACATTAGATGGCCTTGTATTGCTCATTATATAAGAGTATTACAAGGAGTCCTGGTTGCATACAACACGGACATATATACAAGGAATACACACGCATACGTATCCTACATCTATACAAACACGCGTCAATTCACTCAAACGCTTAGGACCTGCAATTATCCAAAGTTGTATCTCCTTTTTGATCTTCTCAAATATCACCATCGGAGGCGCTTGCTTTTTGTGGAAGACCCTCGCATTTCGCGCATTCCAAATTTCCAAGAGGTGAGGGAGAGTTAGGGAGGCGACGGCCTTGCGGTTGGGAGTTGAAGAGTCGGTCATACCACACCACCACTCCTTGATGTATTGATTTGGCCATCGTTGAGAGTCGATGTTGTATAGCCCAAGCCAATCTTTTAAGATGCCCACATTCTAATGGTGAAACGACAATGCACAAGTAGATAATCAACCGATTTCGCGGTTCTCCTGCAAAGTGGGCATAGGCCATAATTAGGTCAACCTCTCTTCTCAAGACGGTCCACCATCCAAAGCATATTTTGAAAAGAAAAATGATACAACCCCCTAGGGGATCGCGTCCTCCTGTCCTCCTGGTCACGAGCTATTGGATCAGACTGGATCCGGCCGTCTGTTAGAGCCACGTGTCCCTGCTATGTCTCGTGTACAACGATTTGCTACACGCCCTCGTGCAGAACTCGCATCTTCAGTTCTGTTTCGGGTCGTCAGTTCCTTCCTCGATAGGTGACGACAGCGGAGGAGAGGCGACCGCGGTGCGGCGTCCATGCCGCCGCCGACCGCTTCGTCCTCAACCGCCGCCGACCACGGATTCTTCTTTGGTTCGTTGCCGCACGCTACACTCTTCTTCTTCCCGCGCGAGATTTCCCTTTTCTGTCTCTGATTTGGTTTCAATTTCTCGCAGAAACCCTAGATAGCAGGGTGATGGACCCACCGCCGACGACCGATGCGGCACGAGGGGGCAACTCTGGCGGTGGAAATGTCGATGTGAGTATTTATTCATCATTTTCCCCTTGGGAGCACCTCCGTTCCTGTTTTATAGGTTGCTTGTGCGTACTTGGGACCCGTGGGGAATGTTCATGTTACATGTAGCTAGATGCGGCTCTAATTAGATTTGTTTTGTGTGGTGGATTCGTGGTGACTAGATGCAGATAACAATATGCAGCATAGTGGGTTTCTATGTCAGTTGTTTCCCTATTTTGTGTTGTCTGAGTAGTACATTGTTGCTAGTTTGGGTTGTGGAAATTGCTACTTGTGCGCTTTTAACAGATCCTCTTTTTAGTAGGTATTAGTGGAGACTAGATGATGTTGTTGTTTAGCTCTTTTCAGTAGGTATTTGGTAGTTCTTCTTTCAGCACTAGGACTTTAGTAATTGTGCTTTCTGAGTAATAGTATTTTGCTAGTTAGTGTTGTAGGATTTGCTACTTGTGCACATTTTTAGCAGGATTTTGATACATGTTGTGATTTGCTATATAGTTGCTAGTTAATTGCTTCTATTTGCTACGTGTAGCCTTTAAGTAGTTTTTTTTTGCTACTTTTCGTGCTTTTATATGTTGAGATGCTACATCTAGTTTTTTTGAGGTTGGCTTGCTAAGTTTTGGGTTGGATGATACATGTAGATTTTTTTGGTTGCCTTGCTAAATTTTGGCAATTTCGTTTGCTCCATGTAGCTTCTTTTTCATTTGCACGCTTTTTTTGTTGGTGGCATGCTACATGTAGCTTTTTATTTTGGAGGTGAAACTCACATGTTGACCATATATTTTGCTACATGTTGTGTTGCAGGTTGCTCCGGATGGTAAGAGCATGTTGTGTAAGAGGAATAAAGTTGTGGTCGGTCGCAAAAAAGGATGAGGCCAAGCATGAAATGTGGATGTCAAAGGACAGGTTCGGTGCTAAGCGGTTGCGCAGCATTGCAGACGGCCTTAGTCCAGCTAAGAGAGCAATTATTGAAGAAAAGAGTGCATTCAAAGCCTTGCTGAATGTGGCTCCATTCAGGATTCCTAATGAGCTTGTTGACTTTGTAGCTAGTCATATAACTCCTCGTTTGCGTGAGTACAAGCTTCGGAAAAACCAGATGGTTTTTACCAGGGATATGGTGAGGAAAGTTTTTGGAGTCCGTTGCGGGAACAAGCCAATCGATTTTTCCATCACTGGAGGTGCAGAACTTGACGGTGTTCGGGAATTGTACCATGCTGGCAAGAAAAGGGCAGATATAGCTACTGCTGCTGATATCCTGAAAAAATGTGAAGATACAGATGATGCAACCATCATTCGAACCACATACCATTGGAATATGTTGCTCTCATGGCTGATGAAATGGATCGTATGGGCACCCAGAGTGGGGTGAATAGGTGCTACTTCAAATTTTAATGCTTTTTCAATTTTAGGCTTAGCACAAAGGGTAAATTCTCTAGATATACTATTAGGTGGAATTTCCCTATATGCAAAGCTATCTACTAGCGAGTAAAGAGCAAGTGGAAGAGGAACGGGTAAACTGTTGTGAAGCACACGGAGATACAGGATTTGTTTGACTGCAGTTCCTTCCTTGTTAAGGGAAGTACGTCTGCGTTGGAGGGGTGGGCGGTACTAAGACCATCATGCCACAATATGCCTCATCCTGTTTTCTGATGGATCCCGCCACCAAAGCCCTGATCCACCTTTCCACTATAGGGACCCTTCGAGGCGGGTGCCGGTGCCTTTACACAACTAGCGGGGCACAACTCCACAATCAACTTGGAGGCTCTCGTAATGACAACAAGCTGCCACAAGAACAAGTTATCAATAACAAAGAACAAGATCTAGATATTGACAAGAATACTAGATCTGGGATTTCTCCAAATGAATGGAGAGGAGTTGATGCGCTTGATTCGTGATGACGATGACGATTCTCTCCTCCTTAAATTCCCCCAAAGATCGAAGCCTTCGAGTGGTTGAAGTGGGAGATATAGAATGGGAGCTCTTGCACGATGTCTGAACAATTTTGAGTGAATCAAGAGGTCTGAACATTGGGGAAGAAGGGGTATTTATAGCACCCTCCAAAACCAAGCCGTTGGAGACTTTGGGGGCCGGATTATCCGGCCCAAGTGAGGGCTGGATTATCCGGCCTAGGGAAAACTCCGCCCAGACTCGGAATATGCGGCAGATAGTTCGCCCCCTCTCTGAGTGTCGCGCTGAGCTTGCCTTTGATCATCTTCTGGGGGCCGGATTATCCGGTCCCATGTGATGGCCGGATTATTCGGCCTAGGGAGGAAACCCACCCCAGTTCGGATTTTCTAGGAGAAAATCCTACCGGACTCCGAGCGACGCGCCTTGGCATGCTTTGCTCAAATTCTGGGGGCCGGATTATCTGGCCCATGTGACATCCGGATTATCCGGCCTAGGGAAGAAAAACCGCCCCAGTTCGGATTTTCTGGGAGAAAATCCAATCGGACTCTGAGCGACGCGCCTTGGCAGCCTTTGAACAATGAGGTAGGCCGGATTATCCGGCCCTTGGTGGGGCGGATAATCCGCCCCCCAACCTCCTGCACACTTAGCGCACATGAGTAATCTCCACAGTATTGTTATCTAACACACAAAACACAGGAAAACATGAAATGTTCTTTCAATCTCCCCCTTTTTGGTGTTAGATGACAATACTAAGATTTGCAGGAAGGATCACAAGACTACCAGCAATAACCATGGAAGAGACTCCCCCTCAATGTGTGCATATTAGAATTTTGCATTTGAATACAAATGCACACAAGTAGGTGAATCTATTCCATATACATAAGAACAACATAATCATACCACCGAGATAGAAGAGAGGCATCCTTGTAATAGCCACAATTATCAATGTGATAACCAATATAAGTGCCTTCCTTGATAAAGAATCCCAACAAAATAGGATATGAATAGATGAATCCATAAGAATAATCCATGAGATAAATCCAGACAACCACCGATATAGAGTCTCAAGCAAACCACAAATCACAAATTTAAATTTAAAGTTCAATGCTAAATGGGAAAAAGCGAGAAAATGACGAATAGGAAAAATGCAAGTGCTTATGCCCGACCCATGCAAATCCTCGAAGACCTAATAAAACTACTTCTCCCCCTTTGGCATCGAGATGCCAAAAAGGAAGAAGAGCGATGCTAGCACCCCAAGGGATCACTCGTAGTCCTCATCCTCCTTCTAAATTTTTATTGTACACAGATTCAGGCCCACGCATCCCCAAACAACACCCCCACAAGGTGTACAAGGGACTTGTGTGCAAGAATAGATGGCTTAGGGGTAGGGAAAGGCTTAGGATTAAGAGCGCCAAACTGAGATGGTACTAGACACTCAAAATTGCAAGAACCAAATCAAATAAGAGCCAAAATTGAGTGTGATTCCCATAAGAACACGAGATGAGCAAAAACAACCACAAAGACCCATAAAAATCCAATTCTCCTCAAGCGAGAGGGCGTTGGCCGAAGCCACCTTGTTGGAGTGTATGGTGTGACACCGTGAAGATATATCTTGGGTTCACGACCAATACTCATCAATAAGCTCACATATCACAAAATGATATTAAGAGAAATGATTTATCTTGCTTTTGGCATTATGGGAGGAGGGTTAGCCCAATTAATTAGGACCACACTCCCCCTATATCCATACCCACATCTAGACCAAGTAAGACTGAGATGTACGAGTGAGTGCATGGGTAATCAAGACAAACTCCTGGAATCAATGATATTTAGCTCATTCCTCAAGTAGCAGAATCTTGCTTTGTCAAGTGGCTTCGTAAAATATCAGCTCACAAAAGATAGATCAATATCGCCTTGAGCAACATGGTCTCGAATAAAATGATTCCGAATATCAATATGCTTTGTCCTTGTGTGTTGTACCGGATTGTACGCAATTTTGATTGCACTTTCATTATCACATAAAAGAGGCACTTTGTCACAATTGACACCATATTCCTTTAAAGTTTGCCTCATCCACAATAACTGACTGCAAGCGCAAGCAGCAACAACATATTCAGCTTCGGCAGTGGAGAGAGTTATACAATTCTGCTTTTTAGATGACCAACACACTAGAGATCTTCCCAAGAATTGACAAGCTCTAGAAGTGGATTTCCGATCATCCTTATCACCAGCCCAATCTGAATCAGTATAGCCACATAGAGAGAAATTGGATCCCTTGGGATACCATAGACCAAAGTTAGGGGAATGAACCAAATATCGAAAGATCCTCTTAACCACCACTAAGTGGCTTTCTTTAGGAGCTGCTTGATATCTTGCACACACCCCACACTCAACACAATATCGGGTCTAGATGCGCAGAGGTAAAGAAGAGAGCCGATCATGGACCGGTATACCTTTTGATCCACATCTTTACCATGAGGGTTAAGTTCAAGATGACATTTTGTTTGCATCAGGGTGGCAACACCATTAAGATCCGTCATCTTGAATCTCTTGAGCATGTATTGGATGTACTTTGCTTGATTTATGAAGGTTCCTTCTCTAAGTTGCTTGATCTCGAATCCAAGAAAGAACCATAATTCCACCATCATAGACATCTCAAACCTGTCAGTCATAAGCTTTGAAAATTCATCATTAAAAGCTTTATTAGTAGAACCAAAGATGATATCGTCTACATATAGTTGGTATACGAAGATCTCCCCCTTAACCTTCTTAGTAAAAAGAGTGGGATCGATTTGCCCAACTTCGAAGCCACGGTCTAGAAAAAGCTCTTTAAGGTGCTCATACCACGCACGTGGAGCTTGTTTAAGGCCATAGAGTGCCTTATCAAGTTTGTAGACATGGTTCGGGAAGTTAGTATCCTCAAATCCCGGGGGTTGCTTTACATATACCAACTCATGTAGAGGACCATTAAGGAAACCACTCTTGACGTCCATTTGCTGCAATTTAAAATTGTTATGGGTAACATAAGCAAGAAGGATACGGATGGACTCAAGTCGAGCCACTGGAGCATAGGTCTCGCCGAAGTCAATGCCCTCAACTTGAGAGTAGCCTTGAGCCACAAGTCTCGCCTTGTTCCTCACAACAATGCCATTCTCATCTTGCTTGTTTTTAAATATCCATTTAGTGCCGATAACATTGCAACAATCTTTGGGTTTCTCCACGAGTTTCTAGACCTTGTTGCACTCGAAATTATTCAATTCTTCATGCATAGCAACAACCTAGTCCGGATCTTCAAGAGCTTCAAATTTTTTCTTGGGTTCCACCATTGAGATGTGAGCTTGATGTTCACCAAAACTTGCCAATTCCCTTCTTGTCAAAACCCTTCGTCGAAGGTCACCTACAACTTTGTCAAGGGTGTGACCCCTTAACTCAAGGTTCCGATCAGCACGAGCCTTGCGGCGAAGTTCAATAAGCTTGTTGTCTCTTGGTGGAATAGTTTCATCACTTGAGTCTTCATTGGAATCATTTGCTCGACCTTGATTAGAATCTGGGATAACAGTAGTAGGCGGTGATGAAGCGTGCCCTTGAGATGAGTCAGCAGCCGTAACAGGAGACTGCTGAGCAACAGGTGCGTCAGGGCCAGATAATCCGGCTGATGGAGAGGCCGGATAATCCGGCCTGGGAGAACTCGTAGCAGCTTCATCAAGCTGCCTGGTTCTTGCTTGAACTGGCGATGGGCCGGATAATCCGGGGTCACCCGGAAAATCCGGCCTGGAGCTTGCAGCGATTTCTTCAGCACCAGGAGCAATTTGGTCGTCAGGAGTAGGGTGGCCGGATAAATCCGTGTCAACCAGATAATCCGGCATGGAGCTTTCTGGAGCATCTTGACCTTCAGCAACTGATGGAGATGGTGTAGAAGTTGCTCCCGTGGTTGGAACATGTTGAGTATGTGTAGATGAGGGCTCTATATGAGTAGAGCATTGTTCTTCCCGATCCGCCACAAGGGGTTCCTCAATGGGGTGGAATAATCCCATGCCCATACTTCTTATGGCATCTTGGGGTATTTCAACATCTGCATCACAAACACCAACTTGCTCCGCACGGGAACCGTCATTTTCCTCGAACACCACACTACAAGATTCTACAACAGTTCCGGAGAGCTTATTGTAGACTCTATAAGTGTGGTATTCGGCACCATAACCAACAAAAATACCTTCTAGAGCCTTAGATTCAAACTTAGATAAACGAACTCCCTTGATGAGAAAGAAACACTTACACCCGAATACCCGAAAGTATGAGATGTTTGGCTTGTTACTGGTAAGTATTTCATACGGAGTATTGTCCAAGATCTTGCGGAGGTATAACCGGTTGGATGAATGACAAGCGGTAGAGATTGCTTTAGCCTAGAAGTTATATGGAGACTTGAATTCGGCTAGCATTGACCTTGCCATGTCCATTAGAGTCCGATTCTTCCTCTCGGCTACACCATTTTGTTGAGGGGTGTACACAGCGGAATATTGATGTCTAATCCCCTCTTCACTTAGGAACTCATTTAAGGTGTAGTTCTTGAACTCAGAGCCGTTATCACTTCTTATAGCCAGAATAGGGATGTTGTGTTGACGTTGAACCTCGTTGGCGAAGTCGATGACCGTTTGTTGAGTTTCACTTTTCAACTTGAAGAAATAAATCCAAGTGTATCTTGAGTAATCATCAACGATCACAAGCAAGTACTTCTTCCCACCGAGGCTTGCATGAGATGGAGGTCCGAAGAGGTCCACATGTAGGAGCTCTAAGATCCTTTTTGACGACATAATAGTCTTCCTACAATGAAGAGAGTCATGCATTTCCCCTTCAACACAAGCCCTGCAAACACGATCTTTGGCAAAGGAGACATTTTATTTTAGTCCAAGGATGTGGCCACCCTTGTGGAGACTTTGCAAAGTTCTCATATTGACGTGGGCTAGTCGGCGATGCCACAGCCAACCCACATCAGCCTTTCCGAAAAGACACATCGGGCCTATAGTGGTTTTCCCCGAAAAGTCAACCACGTACAGGTCATTTTCGACATATCCCACGAAAGCGACTTTTAGAGACTTACTCCACAAGAGTACCACCAAATTAGCATCAATATAAACTGCAAAGCCCATCTTACCGAGGGCGTGAAATGAAAGTAAGTTGTACCCGAGGGTCTCAACAAGCATGACGTCCACGAGAGAGATATCGTGAGCCACCACAACTTTGCCGAGACCAAATACCTCAGATTTTGACTTGTCATCATAGGAGACGGTTATATTATCATGATTTGGCCGCATCTCCTTGATGATCTCCTTGCTTCCGGTCATATGACTCGTGCATCCGCTATCGAGTACCCATTTAGAACCACCAGAAGCATAGCCCTGCAAGAAAGTTACTTCTTGGTTTTAGGTACCCATTTTTCAATGGGTCCTCTCATGTTAGTGACAAGGGTCTTTGGAACCCAAATAGACCAAGGAATGTAACAATCATAAGAACCTACATAACTAGCATAAACATCACCATAATAATCGCAATATAACTCAAAGTTAGGATTGTTAGCCCTTGCAAAACCATCATAATTAGACTTGTCATTGGTAATGTTGCTAGTCTTTGGTTGAGCAGTCTTGCTCTTCTTCTTCTTCTTCTTCTTTTTCTTTCTCTTTGTCTTGGGAATGTAACCAAGACCTTCTTTTCTATTGTTTATCCTTTTCTTGCTCAGTATCTCATCAAGAACCTCTTTACCTTTGTGTTGAGAACCTCTTACAAGATCTTCTTTTCCATAAGATGATGTGGAGGTACTTGGCACATCATACAAGTTCAATTGAGTGTGGAGCTGATCATGAGACTCATTTAGAGTAGAATGATCACTCTTCAATTCCTTGTGAGAACTTTCAAGATTATCAAACTTCTTCGAGAGTCTAGCATGAATAGCCCCAAATTTAATCTTTTCTTTCTTTAGTTTCTTTACCTTGGCAAGAGCATTGTCACGTTCTTTGATGAGCTGAGCCACATCTTCTTCATGTGACTCCTCAATGGATTCGAGTCTCTCTTCCAAAGATACTCGAGCTTCCTCTTCTTCTTCCAAGGCATTCTTCAAAGAATCTATCTCCAAGGCATCTTCTCTTTCGATTCTGCCCTTTTCTTCAAGAAGATCTTCGGCTTGAGCAAGTTGACTCATAAGAGCATCAAAATGGAGTTTGTGCTCACCTTGCAGGTTAGTGAAAAAGTTGTCCAAAGCAATAACTTCTTCTTTCATTTTAAGACTGTCATGATCATCCATATCCAAAATTATGTTAATCTTAGGAAATGAAGAGCTAGAACTTGATACCTCGGACCCTCTTTCCATAAGGCAAGTGGTGCTATTGTTGATGACGTTCTCGTTTGGTGAGTCGAAGAGAGATGATGGAGTTGATGTGGTGTCTATAGCAGCCACCTCGCGAGAACTATCTTCATCCTCTTCATCTTCACTTGTAGAGGAGTATTCTTCTTGTGCCACTAAGACGATCTTGGGTTGCTTCTTGTAGGGGCCATTATTTTTAACAAATGGCTTCTTCTTAGGTGCCTTGGATTTTTCTTTAAGAATGAGCCTGCCACCATTGTCTTCTCTATTTTGATAAGGACACTCGGCTACAAAGTGCATCCTATCTCCAAAGTTGTAGCATGTTCTCAGTTTTGGGCCACTTTCTCTTCTTCCACTCGACCCATTCTTGCGCTCGAGTTCCGACTTGGCCTTGGCAGGATCCTTCCAAAAGTTCCTTGCGTAAAACACCATGTACTCACCATGAGCACGTTTGACTTCATCGGGGAAGTCCATGGAGGCCCCCTCAAAAGCTCTTTCATCCTCATCTTGCTCAACAACATTGGCTTTTAGAGCAACATTGACTCCCTTTTGCATTCCAATGGCACGAGCCCGGGCATCTTCAGTGTTCTTCGCAGCAACTTTGAATGATGCCATTTCTTGCATGACTTCATTGGATGTCATTTGATGGTAGTTGTGTCTACCTTGCAAGCTCTTCAAATCAGTTGGCTCGAAAGGCATTAAGGCACTAACATATTTTATTTTTATACATGCATCATCAATGTGGGTGGTTCCATGCTTTCTAAATGTTGTTGCAATGCCCTTGAGTCGTCTATACATGTCTTCATGGTTTTCACCATCCAACATGTAGAACCCTTCAACTTCATTACTCAGGGCATCATACCTATTCCTTCTCATGCTTTCATTCCCAATAAGGGCTAGTTTGGTAATCAGGGGAGAGTATCCCAGGGTTTTACTCCCCCTAGGGACGATTTGCACGAGCATGGTGGATTCCCTCCCCCATGGGGAGATCCACGTGTTAGTTTGGACAGCAAGGGGAGAGAGAGAGGGAGAAATCAAACACGATCAGAAAAGCAACAACGAGATCTGAATTTCTTAGCACGACCGTAAAACATGCCACCAAAAGCTGGGTATCTTAGAAATTTTTTTACTCCCTTCGTCCAACAAAGGATGTTGGAGCCATAGTATAAATTTGATTTTGCAAAATAGTCATTGAAACATTCAAAACACTTCAAATTTCAACCTTCCTATTTGAATTTCAAACTAAAATCTTGTTTGATCTCTATCGTCCTCGATCGATCTGGAATAAGCTCGTTGTCGCTTGAGGAATCAGCAAACACGACAGTGGCGAGGTCAGCAAATACATAGATCGACTGATCTGGGATCACCGTCGCCCGTCGCGATAGACCTTGACCACAGAGGTCGTAGCACTCACCTTGCTCGCCACCGGCCAGCTCCTGCTCCGTGCGAGCATGCCTCTCTGATCCTCTATCCTACACGCAGTACCACACACGAGTTCGTCGTCGTCCTCGACCTCCTCTCTGCGCCACTGGTCCGCTGCTATGTCGATGCGCCACTGGTCCTCTGCTGTGTCGCTGCTCCACGCACTCCCCGCTGCCCTACTCGTGGTGACGCGCCCGAGCTTGCCGTCGTCCTCAACTTCCTCCTTGCGTTGTTACGCCACCAGTCCTTCACAGCACCGTTGCTCCGCTAGAACTCCTCAAAAGTGCGCCCCCCGCAGTGTCGCTGCTCCTCCTAGACCTGCTCAGACCTGTTTGCTGAAAAAGAGTTCGAATTTTACTGCAGTGAAGAAGACCCCATAGGTACTGAACTAAAAAAGATGAAGAAGTGACACTTCAGTTTAAAATCCAGTTTCGGTGTCATGAGAACAACCTGTTACAAGTGTGCATGTATAGTACTCTTTAAGATGCACAATTACTACCCATGAAACCAACAAGTTCCATATCAGTAAAAAACTCAAGAGTTCATTGGTTGGGTAAAAAGATCAGCAAACTACAATTAGTCCTTACTTGTGTGTGCGCACTTTTGTATAAATATTTCCTGAATAACTCAACGGTTGATTGGTTGGTAAGAAGTATATGCTCATGTGAACCTATGTCCTGAAAATAACTCCTTCGGAATAGAAAGTACTCAACAACAACCACTGACATCACCAGTTAAATCAACCAAGTTCAGATTGTTCCGAGATACAACAGCTAAATATGCTAGATGAGTGTCCCAAGCTAAGAGCTAACCAATTGTACAAGATACAACTCAGATGACAGTATACCTACAATAAACATAACGAAAGGACCAAATATAGGCAAGCATTTATGTGATCGACTTGACAACTCTTATATGGTCTTTGTTATCTAGGGAAAATAATAAAGTGCAGATGCAAGCAAAAAATAGAGAAGAAAACAACATATGCTAGAGCCATAGTTTGCTGTTTTAAATATCAGACTATAGCTTAAGTGTTTAATTATGCCATGGAGACAAATCTTAGTGTAAACAAGAAGAAATCCTTCCCAAGCAAAGCTCTCAAAGTCAGATTGTTCATCATACACTGGGAATTCAGCAAACACTAGAATTGTCTGAATGTGTTTAACTATTCGATTAGATGTCCGAAGAACACAACAATTTCACAAGACATAGGTACATCTGCGGAACAGTACAACACTCTATGGAGTAGAACAACTCCAGAGCTAACAGTAGAGAGCAAGAAGTGGTGTCTCACCTGCACGTAGAGGAATGGATCGGCGACAAAGTAGCTGGGTACCTGGCCTTTGTGGCGGGCAGCGGAGCGGAGCTCACCAGCTCAATGGGGGAGCTCGAGGAAAATTTAAATGGCCATAATCAAGAAAACAAGTGCAAGGGCGTACATGCTCATATCATCATCATATAGAACCAGGGCTTCACTAGAGATCATGTCCTGGTACAGTGGTACTTATTGTGTATTTCTTGACTCAAAAGTAAGTTCATTAGAACCTGAATGCTCTACATCATCAATAATCAGATCCTACAGAATGAGACAAGCTCTACAACAGATGCCAATAGCGCTGCAAGATTTTCAGTTATTTTTAATTTGCGGTCGGTAGGGCAGCAAGATCTGGATCAGCAAGTCATTAGCGCGGGGACGAATACTGCATGAAATCGAGAAGCAAAACAAGGTGGGAGGAGAAGGAGTAGGGGGCTAACCTTAGTTGGAGGAGAAGGAAGACGAGCGCCGACCGCTGGGTCATCATCGTTGCCGGAGAGTACAAGAAGTCGAGGCGGAGCGGATGTTGGTGGCAAGAGAACGACAACCGCAGGAGAGGTAAGAGGCCGGAGAGGGGAGAGACGGCCGGGGGTGGACGACCGGCGGAGCGGGGTCGGCTGCCGGAGGAAGAAGATCGGGGCGTTGCTATGAGCGCCGCCGCTTTCCTGTCGCGCGAGAGAGAGAGCGGCTCGAGGATTTCTTCCCCGACCTACCGAGACGTGGGAGCCTAGCCCAGGGAAGGTCGTGGTAAAGTCCGGGGTCCCTCCCCTTATCGGCAACCAAACGGGACGAGTGGGCTCCCCCGGGCCACTTTTACGCGTGGGCTACTCGTCCGGGGAAAAGGCCGGGATCCCCGGGGGATCTGCTGCAACCAAACGAGCCCTAAAGAGGATCGGTGAGGGCATCCCAAGCTTCTTTAGCTGTGTTGAGATGTTCAATGTGGGGCATGTCCTTGGGAGCCACACCGAGTTGTATCATGTGGAGAGCCGTAGCATTCAATTGGCTATCCACAACTTCTCTTCTTGTTAGATTGGAATGATCTCCAATATGAAGACCCTCTTCAATAATCCTCCAAAGTTCAATTGAGGAGCTGCAAACATGAGACTTCATTAAGAATTACCATTGATTAAAAGAGGATGCAGTAAGTTTGGGTGGATCACCCCTATTGTTTATATGAGGATGAGGGATAGGTGGATCGGGGTAATATATGTGACGAACCTCGCTATATTCCTCCTTACCACTTCCCTTCTTGGAGGTGGAACCATTATGTTTTTCACCTTCCGCATCATCATTCTTGGATCCGGTGTTAGCCTTTTCCTTGGACGATGGTGTGGCTGCCTCAGAGGAGGATGGAGATGGGCCTATGGATGATGTGAGACGAGCAATCATTTGATTCATCTCCTCCATCTTGGCCTCAAAGGATTTCAACAAGGTCGTTTCCAACGTCTTGAGGTCATCCATTGTGACCTTATCCACAGCCTCATTCCCATCTCCCTTGGTACCCATACTACTCTTAGGCGGTTAAGCCCGAATATAGAGCCGGGGCTCTGATACCAATTGAAATGGATCGTATGGGCACCTAGAGGGGGGGTGAATAGGTGCTACTTCAAATTTTAATGCTTTTTCAATTTTAGGCTTAGCACAAAGGGTAAATTCTCTAGATATACTATTAGGTGGAATTTCCCTATATGTAAACCTATCTACTAGCGAGTAAAGAGCAAGTGGAAGAGGAACGGGTAAACCGTAGTGAAGCACACGGAGACACAGGATTTGTTTGACCGCAGTTCCTTCCTTGTTAAGGGAAGTACGTCCGCGTTGGACGGATGGACAGTACTAAGACCACCACGCCACAATAGGCCTCACCCTGTTCTCCGATGGATCCCGCCACCAAAGGCCTGATCCACCTTTCCACTATAGGGACCCTTCGAGGAGGGTACCGGTGCCTTTACACAACTAGCGGGGTACAACTCCACAATCAACTTGGAGGCTCCCGTAATGACAACAAGCTACCACAAGAACAAGTTATCAATAACAAAGAACAAGATCTAGATATTGACAAGAATACTAGATCGGGGATTTCTCCAAATGAGTGGAGAGGAGTTGATGCGCTTGATTCGTGATGACGATGACGATTCTCTCCTCCTTCAATTCCCCCAAAGATCGAAGCCTTCGGGTGGTTGAAGTGGGAGATCTAGAATGGGAGCTCTTACATAGTGTCTGAACAATTTCGAGTGAATCAAGAGGTCTAAACATTGGGGAAGAAGGGGTATTTATACCCCCTTCCAAAACCAAGCCGTTGGAGACTTTGGGGGCTGGATTATCCGGCCCAAGTGAGGGCCGGATTATCTGGCCTGGGGAAAACTCCGCCCCAGACTCGGAATATGCGGCAGATAGTCCGCCCCCTCTCTGAGTGTCACGCCGAGCTCGCCTTTGATCATCTTTTGGGGGCCGGATTATCCAGTCCCATGTGATGGCCGGATTATCTGGCCTGGGGAGGATAAACCGCCCTAGTTCGGATTTTCCGGGAGAAAATCCGACCGGACTCCGAGCGACGTGCCTTGGCATTTTGCTCAAATTCTGGGGGGCGGATTATTCGGCCCATGCGACATCCGGATTAGCTGGCCTGGGGAAGAAAAACCGCCCCAGTTTGGATTTTCCGGGAGAAAATCCGACCAGACTCCGAGTGACGCGCCTTGGCAGCCTTTGAACAATGAGGTAGGCCGGATTATCCGGCCCTTGGTGGGACGGGTAATCCCCCCCCCCCCACAAACCTCCTGCACACTTAGCGCACATGAGTAATCTCCACAGTATTGTTATCTAACACACAAAACATAGGAAAACATGAAATGTTCTTTCAGCTGACCCAACCAAAACTGACGAGTATGAATGGGATGAGCATATATTGGTGTTAGCGATGCAAACGGTGAGCAACATTCAGAAGAAGAAGAAGAGAGAGAGAGCTTGTTTTGCCAAAGGACTCTAGCACATTTCAATTCTAGATAACTGGTCCTTTTGTTCTTTTTGTGGTAAGTAGTGTCTCTCGGGTCATGTTACAATTTTTAATTTCATTTGCATTGTTTTTTGGTGGTTCCCTAAAAATGTTTTCGCTTTTTTTAGATTGCATATATGGACCATTTGGATTTCCCACCGAGTGATCACAACTTTGACAAGTCATTGCCTAGAGTATGCTCTGTTAAGTCTAGTGACTTTGCATTTGTTTTTCCGTGCTTCCTCATCTGACATCTTCTTTTCTTCCACAAAAACAGGAGAAGCTCATTGTGGATCCAAAGTTATTCAATGCAAAAGCATGTATGGATGAATTGAAGGAAGAGAATACAAAGTACAAGATTTTCAAATGTGACCTTGTGACTTAACATCCTCTTCCTATCTTGTTCAGATGTGCTTCATTCTTTCACTTTTTGCTACCTTATGCTGCCATACATTATGCTAAATCATTGTATTCTCCTTGTTACAATGTAGCTATACTTTCCTATTGCGAAACTCAACCATTGGGCAGTTCCATGTATCAATCTAGTAGGAAAACAGATGCACATTTTTGATTCAATGAAAGGTGCCAAGGAGGCTGGTTTGTTGGATGAAAGTGCACGCAATCTGGTTAGTACTTCTTCTGTAGTTTCTTAATTGTTGTGCTTTTTGGTTGATGGAAGAGTAACCATACAATGTTTCTGTTCTTCATTGCAGTACAAAAACTTTGCTGATCTTGTCAAACAGTCGAAATTGGCAGATAATATTAACTTTGACACATTCCTACTAACCAATCCTGTATGTAAGATTTGCTTCCTATCAATCCTTATGACATAGTTTACATAGCATAGTTTACATAGCATAGTTTACATAGTATGCTACCTTAGAATTCTACACTTGCTACCTATGTTTCTTGCTTGCCCTTTTTAACATATCTAATTGTTCGTTTTCTTGCAGATTTGATTGTGGATTCTTCTGCATCCTCTTCATGGATAACTTCACTGGAAAGGTTATGGATGAATTCGACAACAATGCAATACCTGATCTGAGGAAGGTTATTGCATCAGATTTGATCGAGGCAAGACAAAACAAAGGGTCCATTCAACAACTCATGGATGATGAGTTGCAAAAGAAGCGTAGCTAGGTTAGAAACTGTTTGAGCATGTGAAAGGCAGTTTGTTGGAACTTTATTTTGTGATCTTTAGTGTTGTTATCTTGCACTTGTATGGTCAAAAACTCATGTAACCGTGGATGTGTTTTTGTGTTCTCGCAAATTGTCATATCGAAATGATATGATTGTCACAATATTATCTATGGTAGAATTGCTAATATTATCTATCTCACAATGATGTTGCAGTGTTTTAGTTCTACTAAAAATAGAAGTACTGTTTGCGCTACATACATGTGGCAGAATTGATACATATGAAAATTACTCCAAATATGCTGTCAATTTTTTTGACTCGACACATCTGTTTATTTTGCTACATATGTATAAAAAAATTGCTACATGCATGGACATGTTGTGCTACCCACTTGTCCAAAAAATGCTACAAGCTGAATACTCTTGCTTCCATCATAAAATACACCAACAACATTTTGCTACCTACATTTCCATAATTGTTATATATAAGAACAAACATGAACCACAAGATAAACTGTATGCTTCAATTGATCAATAATTTTGCTATCATCAAAAGTATGTCATATCACAAAACATGTCCTGGGCTATTAAAACAAGATAGCATCAGGATGATGCTACATGTACACTGAATATATGCTACACAATAGCTACAGCAGTGCTACACCTACTAGTACATGTAGCTGCATGGCTAGAGTTTCAACTCTATTTTCGCAGCATTGTCCGCAATCAAAGCTTCCATGTAGACGCAATTTTGCACTGTGTGACCTTCTTCATGGCAGTATGGGCATTTTTGCTTTCTTGGCTTCCTGTTTGTGTTTGTTGTTGCATCAGTAGTTTTCTTCTTCTTTGGCTCTTGAGATTTTTTCCTTCTCTTTGCATTTGCTTCATCATGAAGCTCAACCAATGGTTTTTTCCACTTCGACTTCTCGGTTGGTCGCCCTTTTGGCTTTACCCTCGTAGGGTTCTTCATTGTGCTACTGGGAGCATCATTACATTGATTTTCTTGTTGATTTTTGTTTTCATCATGTTGTGTAGCAATACCTTCCTGTGGTTGAACATTTTCTGACCATCCTTCTTGCTTCATTTCTTCTTACCGCCTTTCTTCTTGTTCCGTAGCATTTTTGGGTTTTCTCATGGTTGCTACAATCTGACTCGCCTCATCAATCATCTTGGAAACAACAACATATGTTTCATCACTGAAGCAAGCATCCGAAGGGAGCTCATTCATCTTTCTGCACAAAGCATTATACTTGAGAGTATTTGTTCCCAGAATCCCAAATCTGATGCTATTTGTCCCTGGATCAGGTGCAGGTGTTGAGGCTGCAACAGACCACCTATGAAGCATGTACTTATCCGGAATTTGCTGCACATTTAGATGCACCATCACCCTTACTAGATGAGGGCGTATAATGCCACACATCTCAAATGTGTTGCACCCACACTTGTAGCACTCATCATTAAGAACAACTTGAACCTGATGTGTTTTGACACCATCAGCAGGGTTTGGAATGAGGTCAAAACACATGCCCACATCCTCTGCCCGCACTGGGTAAAACCTTGTTGATTTCTCATTCATCTTTTGGAACCTTGTAAATATCTCCCTAGTATAAAACTCCAGCTCCTGCTTTTCAATGTTGTAACTGAAAAAATTATGTTGATGAAAGCACTGTCAGAATGATGCTACATCAGGAGTTTTGTTTTGCTACAATAGTTGTACAAACATGCTACAAGTGTTTAAAGAAATGCTACTGAACATAAATCTGTAGGGTACAAACTCACCTCCCCCATAGTGGTGCCATCGTTGTATCCATTGTGAATGCTGCATTATCTTCTCGGTCTAGCATCAGGTTTTGGCACAATTCATATTGCTGCACAAAGTTCCAAACCGAGTCACTTGGGCGAATTAATGTTTTGAAATAGGAGTTTAATCCTTCAGATCTCCCTGTTGTGCTTGTAAATGGAAAGAAACTGTGTCTGAAGTAGACAGGCGCCCACGACTTTCTGCTCTTCCACATATTCTGAAGATGTGTGTTCTCAGCTATAGCAAAAGTTTGCAACATATGCTGCCAGCATATCTCAAATTCTGCTATGGTGTCCGTGCTGTAAATGCATGAGTAGAACGCTGCAGCAAAAGCGCTACCTTCTACCAAGTGTCGACCAAGCTTTGTTCTTGCTAATCTCAGCACATGGAAGATGCATCATCTGTGAATTGAATAAGGAAATATGTTTGAAATTGTTGTTGCCATTGCATGGTCCTGATCTATCATAATATGGTCTGGAGCCAAACCGTTCATTGCTTCCTTGATTTTGTTGAATACCCAGCTGAATGTGTCAATTGTTTCATTTGGTAGAAAAGTACAGCCCAACACAATTGTGTGTGTGGTTGTTGATGCCCACAAGTGGAGCAAAGGGCATGTTGTACTTGTTGGTACAAAATGTAGTGTCGAAAAACACAGAGTCCTTATACTTGGGGTACAAGGTCCTTGTCCTGCCATCAACCCAAAATAGAGTTGTTACTGCGTTGTCTTTGTCCACCATCTTATCAATGAAGAATGTCGGGCTCTCTGCTTGTCTCCTTTCAAAGTACTCAATCGTCATGCTCATGTATCATTGTGACACTTCCTCCCGTAGCATAATTCTAATGTTGGACACATCACGCCTAACATAACTGAGGCACCTCGGGTCACCACCGTGCACACTTCCGAGGCATCCCATCATTTGTGCCGTGGTTATGTTTTGATTATGCAAAGTTTGTATGAACTGAAAGTCCTCCTCGGAAACTTTCCTGTGAGATCGGTAGTAGTGTCTTCTCCCAATTTGCTTCACCAGTTGGTGTGTGTGCTCTACATGGAAGACTGCTACAGTCCAAATTCCACTCCTCTTCCCAACTAGCATTCTAGCTTTACAATCATGCCGAAGCATCCTGTACTTTTGCCTAATGTCTTTAACATCCATCTTAAGGCCAGCTTGTTTGCTACGTGACTTTTGTGCAGTAAAATGGCTCATGTCCATGCTCTCACCTTCTCCAAAAGTAGCAACACCAGATGTATCCTTAGTAGCAATTTTTCCTTCAACAGCTGGTTTTCCTGCATGGACACACTCAAAAATCCTACTAAGAATTGCATCCTTTGATGCACCTCTCGCTGTGCTATACTTGGTGTTTCCAATTCTTGAGCCAAAACCAAGCTTGAAAGAATAGTCATTGTACACTTGTTTTGCTACTTCGAGGTCGTCAAATGTCATACCAACATACGGAACAAGAGGTTGTGAGCAAATCTCTTCACCAGCTTCTTCACCAGCAGCAAAAGAAGCATTGCCACTTGTTGCATTTTCTGCCCTTGTAGCAAACTCTTGACCAGAGTTTCCTGCAGCAGCAGGACCTTCAGAAATAAAATCGGGTGTAGTAAATGCTTCAGCGGCGGCGTATCCTTCAACACCATATCCTTCAGCTGGCTGGTTGAGGTCAAATCCTCCGAGTATGCTATCAAACACAAACCCTTGAAATTCAAATAGCAAAAGTTCAGTTTGAAATCTTTTGCTACACGATAATATGTTGAAGCTTTAAACCATAATTGTGCAACCTATTAACATGAAGCAAATATCGGTGTTGCATGATAGTAATATAGTATCTGTACAATACAGTACATGTTAGTTTTTTGCAGAGTAGCAACTTTGATTCATCAATACTATGTTCTACTGATTTCACTGCTACTAAATTTGGTACACTACATTACACTACTTTACAGATTTTTGCTACTATTTTTATTGCTACTTTAATAGATTTTTTGCTACTGATTTCACTGCTACTTAACAGATTTTTGCTACTTAGTTTGGTACACTGCATTACATGTTCAACTGATTTCACTGCAGCATTATGCTACAATGTACCATTTTTCTGCTACCTAGTAGCACCATCTGAAGCAACAATGGTGAGAAACCCTAAATTAGGAAGAGATGGAGTGCTCACCGACGGAGCTGGCTATTCAAGCTCAGGATCTTGGTTGAAAAACACCGGGGGATTCCTGTGCTGGGCTTGATTCGGATGCAGCAACGGCCTCGCGACAACGGCGCTCGCTGGATCGGAGTCATGGCGCCGCCGTGTGGCAGGGTTCAATCCGCCGCTCGAAGAGACGATTGGCGGAGGTCTAAGGTGGTGAGGATGGCTAGAAGATGGGTACAATATGGAGGAGCGAAGGTGGCTCATCTCCGGCGCCGCGAGAGGAGATCGGCGCCGCGTCGCCCTCTATCGTCTTCCCAACGACGTCTCTCCTCGCGACCGGCCCGCGATACGTCTGATGTGTAATTTTGCTACAACGAAGCGATTTTTTCTACCGTGTAACAAAAGCGGAAATGACTACTACTACAGACGAGATCGGACGGTTCGGGTTGTGTCGATCGGACGGCTCCGAACCCGGGGGATCGCGGGGATCTATCCCCCGAGGGACGGGTAGCACGAACCTTCCATTCTAGCCTATTCATGTCGGTCAAAAAATGTGCTATTCACCAGGCGATTTCATGATAAAAGAAGCCCCGCCGTGTATACGATTAGCAGCGGTGATGCAGCACATGTACTTGATCATTTAGTTTCGTCGTCACGTACAGTAGCTGAAATTCTCCAACAGCGTGACCCAACTCGTTGAATGAAATTCCAGTGCAATGATAGCCTTCCAGAAATCAGGGCTTCGGCAACACACATCGAACAAGTGTACTTCCGTGCCATCGCCATCAGACTATCGTAGTGTGCCTGCCTGCTGCCCACACATGTGTGGTGTGGTGCTCGATTGATCGGAAACCACGCCCCGGTCGGTCGAGCAAACATCCATCGACGGAAGTGCCTGGCTTTCCTTTCGTGGAGAACAACAATGGCCGTGCCGAGGTTCGAAAACGCTGAAGCCGATCTGCGGGTGCATCGGCACTAGCTCAAACAGTTTGGGCTGCTGGCCACCGGTTCGACTACAGATGTACTCACTCCATCCAAAAATAAGTCTAACGATGCAGGTGGGATGTGTACGGGACATCCCGCCTCACGCCTACTTAGTCCGCCGGACTACAATGGGATTAGCGGAATTTGACAAAACGGAACAATTAACTCCCGCAGGACCCGGCAAACTACCCGATCAATACAACTTAGGCTGAGCGAGAAGTCCAACAGCTGCACGATCACTGAGGATGAATTTCTACCGGTACGCGCGGGTACAGGTGGGATTAGCGGGACGGTTAGAAGTAATACCGCTGGGACAAATCGGATATTACAAACGGAAATAGATGGGTTGTGCCGGCAGGACGGGAGGCGGGTTTGGCCGCAGGCCCGCTCCACTTGCATCTATATCTATACCTAATAATAAGGTACGATTTCTTATGGATTTCGTTTTTTCTGACGGTTTTGTCCATGTAAATTTAAAGATAATTACCCATCTGTTGATGCAGCCCGTCCTACGAACATCACTACATCTCCACCACCAAGTCCCACAAGTAGACTAATGACTCGTGCACGAGCTAAACTCCTACAAGCTAAGGTGAACTTACTCCTTTCCTCGTGTGACTTTGATATATCCTTAAATGCTTGCTACTTCATGCAACTACACTGTGTGTTATCAGGTACGAACCTTCCTCGGATGAAGTGCAAGGAGCGAGACGAGAGGAAGGAGCCACTGGAGTTGCAGCCCCGGAGTCTCCGGCCCTGAAGCCCGGAGTCTCCGGCCTGCATCCCTAGAGTCTCCGGCCTGGACTCCGGACCAGTCTCCGGACCCTGTCTGGAGCGTTCAGTACACCCCCACGGAGTCTTCACCGGAGAGCATCGCCACCCCCCGAGTCTCCACCAACCCCGGAGTCTCCGGCCCAGATACCCCGGAGTCGCCGGCCTTCGATCCCGGAGTCTCCGCCCCCGGACTCCGGCCATGACTCTGGACCCCTCGCTGGAGCTCCCTGTTCGCCGCCCCGGAGTCTGAGCTCCACCCCGGAGTCTCCGGCCCCTTGACCCTGGAGTCTTCAGTGTAAGTGGACCAGGCATGTGAAAAGCCTTTTGGGCATGCGGCCCGTGTACCCCTTAGTCCGTCCAGACTTTACCCTTTATTGCCTAAACTATCCTTGAACTAGTGGCTGGCCTATGTATAGCCCCCACCTCTATTGTAAACGCTAGGCATGATATTTAGAATTAGTGGAAACCCCTTGTGGATTTATCTAGTTTTTGCCTCATGCTCCTTTGACAAAGGAGCACCAAATATCTCAAACCTCGTTGGAGTTTACATCGTGCCTCCGTGTTGTACAAGGCCTAGGCATCGGAGTCCCTTTGCCTAGACGTCAAGATCTCACCGAATCTCCCTACTCGATGTGCCGGTTCGAGAGAGAGTCCTCAGCCCGACGCCGATCCTAGGGATTGCACCGGACCGGTCACCGCCGACATGAGCTATTGGTGTGTATCGTGGTTTTGCGTGAGTGTGTTCATCGTGTTCTTCGTGTGTGAGTTCGCCGTGTTCATCCTCCTCTACTTTACCCGCACTCCACCCTCGATTTGAACGGGATTTGTGAAAGATTTGGCCACCCTAGAGGTTTGCCCTCAACATATTGGTATCAAGAGCTTCGTTGCTCACTGTCATGGTACTACCGACGAGTACGCCATGGAGCGGTCCTCCCAGTGCGTGTTTAGAGATGTGGGGTAAGGCGGAGAGTTGGCAGGTACGAGGTAACACAGCTTACCCAGGTTCAGGTGCCACAACGGTGGCAGAACTCTACTCCTGCTATAAATCACTATAATGGAAATACGCTGAGTTACAAAGATAGGTTCGCTGTGCGAGGTGTTGCACGTTGTACATAGCAATCTAAGAGGTTGTGCCCCAAAGGCTCCCGCATGCTGGCTTATAAAAACGCCAAGACTTAGGGTTTACAGGGAAAGGTCCTTGCCGAACAACGTAAAGAGTCCTACACTAATACGAACTAGTCTTCCGTGTCTTGTACTCCAAGGCTCCGAGTATGTCGATGACTCCTGCGTAGCCTTCTCCGGCATGGGCCTCCCTTCTGGATCCGTCTAACTGGGCCACCCAGCAGGCCATAGGCCTCGCTACCAACTATGGGCCACCCGGGTTAAGCGGACTGGGGACATGCTATGAGGATACCTATATAGCATATCCTCAACAGTAGCCCCTCAAGGACTTTGAAATCTTGCGCCATCTTCCTTGTTGATCTCTGAATGTCCCGTCTAAGTGATGCTGAAAATTCATCAAGAAATATCTCAAAGGTCTCCCAAAGAACCCTGCAATCCTCTCCGGCTTTGCAATGTAGCTGGAGATTTCTTGAGTCTTCGTTTCCAGAGTCGGGTAATCTCCGTCTTTGATGGAATCTTAGGATGTGACCCTTCACTGCAACTGTTAGGAGGATGACGTAGGGTACAGCCTACGCTACCTTGAAAATTACAGAAATAGAGAATTAATCATCAGCTATTTTCACGCGCGCGAAATCCGAACCGTCGGAGCGGCAAAGACGGAGGACATGGCGAAATTACCGCGCACGTTCACTTCCACGTCGACAACATTCCATCCATTAGATCTCTTTGCACGAATCTTGACGCGGTGTCTATATATTTTACCGCAGTCAGTCTATTTTTCCTTTACCCGCATTCGCTTTCCAGTCTTTGTCTTCCTCCAGCAGTACGACTGTTCGAGCTCCTCTGCGAAAACCCTAGCCAGAACCTTCCTTTCCTCCACCCACTCCCTCGTCTCAATGGCCTCCAGCAGCTCCATCCCTTCAACGATGGCGACTCCCAAGGCTATCCTGGAGCCATCCCAGGGAGTTCACATCCCGCCGGAGGGGGTGGTCATTCCTGTCTCCGCCGTGGTGGAAACCACCGGCGATGACCAAGAAAGAGCGGTGCCAGAAGTTGTTGATGAAGACAATGACTCCCACAAGGGGGTGTGGAGAGGTTCTGACCTCACCGCCGAGGACCTCCAAGAGCTGGTCACTGAGGGGTACCTACCCTCTGCGAAGGAATTGGTCTAGCAGGCGGCACCGGCCGGCGAGGTGGGTTTACCTCAAGTCTCAGCTGGTACGCAGCGTAAGCCTACTAGTCTCCAACTTCTTTCTGGATGTCCTCCGACACTTCCGGGTACTCCCCCACAATCTCTCTCCCGACAGTATCTTAGTTCTCAACAACTTCGTAGCATTGTGCGAAGGATTTCTAGGGATCAAGCCTAGATTAAATCTATTTGTATACTTTTTTACCGTCAAGAAAGAGTCTGTAGAGTCCAAGGACGAATTGCGGATCTACAGAACCATTAGCTTTAAGATCTAGCCTAGCTGGCGCTTCCCCGACATCGTTGGACATGAGTCATGCAAGAACTGGTAGCGCACGCATTTTTACTACCCAGATGTTCTTCTGCCAGACCGTCTTGAGGCTTATCCTGACTTTGTTGACGGAGCCGCCACTGAGGTACCCGCATGGCGGACCCGAGCCTCTCTTCCCTCCGATGACGAAGCCAACCGTGCCTTAAGGCGGATTGAATGGCTCGTAGACGGAGGCTTGACGGGCTTGGACCTTGCCATGTGCTGGTTCATCAGGCGGATCTAGCCTCTGCAGCATCGCGCCGAGTTGATGTGTAAATACACTCAAGACAGGAGGGATCCCATGCAAATTTCGCGGGATAACTTCTCTACTGACTCCATCAAACTCTAGCTTAAGGACATCGTCAAGGTGAAGGATAAGAAGTGTGGCTTCAAGATCACCTTTGACATGTTCGATTGCGGCAAATGTCTAGAGGTAGCTTCTGTTTCCTTTGTTGCTCATTATATGCTCTAAGGTTTCTTTGACTTGGAGTTGTCAATCTAACACAACTCTGTATCCCAGCTGGCGACCTTGGCGGTGGATCAAATGGCCTCCCAGGTCTATGATCCTAAGCTAAAGGATATCTAGGTGATGTCCGACAACGACGCCCCCAAGGATCAACCAGCTCCAGCAACACGAAAGCGGAAGAGCTCCACCTCTAATGCTGCTGTCGAGGCCAAGAAGAAGAAAACAGAGAGTAGAGTCTCCAAGCGTTCCACTGCCGCCTTAGAGGCGGAGAAGAAGAAATCCACCGGCATTCCCCTCACCAAGGCTCCTGCCGTGCATTCTTTGACTTTGTGCAGCCTATACCTTTTTCAACTCTTGTACTTATACTTTGTATGTTTCAGGAGGAAAGCCAGTGCTAGTTTGAAGCGATCCTCCAAAGATGTTGGAGGGTCAAAAAACATTCGTGATATGCTGACCAGGGATTTGTCCGCCAAGTCCTTCCCGCTACCATTCCCCCTACTCCTCTCGCTAAGCCTTCTACTGGCCCCGCTGGGCTTCATCCCCCGTCATACCTAAGATCTCCGCCATGGAGATAGATGTCAATCCAACACTTGATATCTCAGGCTCTGTCAAGGCTGATGTTGCTCCCAGCGGCTAGGTGATGTAGGAGATCACCTCCTCCAAAATGGCTGAAGCCCCGGCTAAGGATGCCCCCAGAAAGGGAAGCAAGTGGTGGAAGAGGTGGATGTGGAAGCAACGATCGAGGTGGGAGCCTCCGAGCCATCAACTGCTTTGAAGGTGTAGGAGGCAGCTAGGGCTTCATCCATGCCTCCGGCTTCAACCTCTCCATTGGCTGTGACTCCTCCGACGTTGAGCCTGGATGACCTCATCATGCAGGCCAATGCAATCTACAAGAATGCCCGGACCTCCTATGACTCCTATGCTCATCTGGCCAACAATATTAGGGTCATTGCCATCATAAGTCTTTTGAACTTTGCTTCTTTTAACTTGTAATGTATCCCTATGTAGCCCCCGAGATCTTAGGCGGATAAATCAATAGTTATTGGCCTGAGTACTCCAAAGAACTAAGTGTAGAACTTGTCCGTGTAACCCCCGAGCATTTAGTTGAAACTGGATAGTTCCGACTAGATGCTCTAGAGAAATTAGTTTACTTTAAAATCATGTGTTGTAGCCCCCGAGTGTTTAGTTGAAACTTTGGATAGTTCTGACTAGATTCTCTAGAGAAACTAAGCATGTCAATATGTTGTGCAGAACGAGAATAAATGGAGGATTGCTGCCAATGAGAGGTTTGCTGCTATTCGGAAGGAATTGGACTTTGAACAGGGTAAAACCAAATTCCTGAAAGAATAGATCAAAAATAGCCAGAGTCTGTTTTCGACAATAGCTCCTTGCTTTTCTCATTGAATTATCTCTTCCGTCTTCTGATAGGACTTTGTGATTTCCGTCTTATAGAAGCCATTGCCAAGGCCAAGAGCATTGTTAAGCAATCCAAGCATAGCCAGGATCTCGACGATGGAAATAAAATTCTGAAGAAGGACCTGGCTGATGCCAGCAAGGGCCATGAGGCAACGATGAAGGTGTTGCAAGAGTCTGGTGATGCCGAGATGCAGCGCCTGAAGGACGAGATTGCGCAACTCAAGGAGCAGAACCAAGCTGAAAGGGCATGTATGCCCTCATGTGTGGTTTTGGTAATTAATGACAATCCCTATGGACTAATGTGCAAATTGAGTCTCACTTGTAGGTTTGTCCATTAGCATCACTTGGAACATGTGTTGGTTTCAAGGATGAAAAAATAATAAGCATTGTCCAAAGGCTTTGTGCCTATTGGAATCAAGTAGAAGAAGAAGATCAAGTATGTCTTGAAGAAGAAGAAGAAGATGGAGTTCCTCGTGGCTTTCTTCAAGACATCATCATCAAGAATTGATGTGCAAGATCACGGTGCGCCATCTCTAGAAGATATCATGCTTGGAGCTTGCCATCCTCGGTGTTCATGGAGTGATGAAGACAAGGTCAAAGAAGAGGTTTCCCTATGGATTATGGGGGAGCCATTCGCAATCATCAAGCAAGAGCAAGCAAGAGAAATCAAGAAAGGAGTTCCATCTTGAAGGTGACAAGATCATCTACATCAAGCTCAAGTGGGATGCTGAAGGCAAAGGTATGATCTTGATAGGGTTTCTATTTTACCGGTCTCTTGTAGTGTTGGGAGACCAGGTTTAGGATAGATAGCCGTACTATCTAGAGGGGATCTTGAGTGGGTGACTCATTTGTATCTTTCAGAGAGAGCTCAAACCTTTGCATACATAGCATCATATTTCTTGGTTGTTGTTTGGTTCTTGTCCCTGTGAGGATCTAGAGCTTGTGGTTATCTTCATAACAAGCTCATCAAAAAACGGATTTCCCTTGCATATCTTATTGCATTTTTGATCTTGCGGGTTTTCCGACTCCACACCTTGGGAGGCATCTCACATATATATTCATGGTATTTTCTCCCTTGGTGATACCCAATATTTTGAAAAAAAATTGGTTCCATATATTTTGGAGATTCTACACGTCGTTATCTTTCCAACAAAATTGGTTTCACATCGTTTAGAGTTCTGATGCAAAAGTTGTGGCGGTTTTGGTTCTGGAGTTTCCCTGGTCATAAGTTCCGACTCGCCACCAGTAGTACCGCTAGGGCATGTTTGCCGTCGGTAGTGCCGGACCTAGTTCCGGCCGAAGTTCCGGTAACGTTCAGTAGGTCTCTATTTTGGTATGCGCTATTTGACGAAACTTTAGTCGGATTTTCTGGTGGTAGTACCGTCCCTGTCGGAAGTTCCGGTGGACGGCGGTAGTACCGTCCCCGTCAGATTTTGTTGGATTCTACATGTCGTTATCTTTCCAACAAAATTGGTTTCATCTCGTTTGGAGTTTGGATGCAAAAGTTATGGAATTTCTGGTTCTAGAGTTTTTGCCTGGCCGCTAGTTCCGGCGAGCCGCCGGTAGTACCGCTAGGGCAGTGTGCCGCCAGTAGTACCGGTGTTAATTTCAGCCCAACTTTTGGTAAACCCAATTTTGGTTCAGTACTCTCTCTGCCTGATATGCACTATTTGACGGTACTTTAGTCGGAATCTTGGGCGATAGTACCGGCCTAGGCGGTAGTACCGGTGACCACCGGTAGTACCGGCCATCCTCGTTTTATGTTCGTTCGCATCGCTGTTTTTGGACCGTTGGCTGAGTGTCACCGGTAGTACCGGCCACCCACCGGTACTACTGGCGGTGCGCGAAACTGTGAGTAATGGGCAGATCGGGGATCCCTTTAAAAGGAGCCCCCCTTTCCCCTTCGGGCTTAACTTGCTTCTTCTTGGCTTTTGCCCTTCTCTCTCCCCTCCATTGTTGACCTTGAAGAGCTTGCCCTCTCCCCTTCTCCCTCCTATGATTCTTGCATCTTTTTGAGGGATTTGAGAGAGGATATCTAGATCTACAAGCCCCACCAAACCAAATCCCTTCTTTGTGAAGGAATCCTTGGGATCAAGATCTTGGAGCGCTTTGTGTTCACCTCTTGTGTTCTTCCTCCCTTATTCCCCCAATAGCTTTTGTAGCTCTGTTGGAATTTGGGAGTGAAGGACTTGACCTTGCATTTGTTGCATAGGTTTGAGTTCTCCTTGGAGATTCGGCGAGTATGATCTTGTGGGCTTGTTACTCTTGGGTTCTTGGAACCCTAGACGGTTGTGTGGTTGGATTGTTGACCTTTTGTGGTCGTGTAGCCTTTTGTGGCCTTGTTGACTTTTGTGGCTTTGTAGCCTTTGTGGTGTTTCTTGGGAGCCCTCCAATTGTTGTGGAGTTTTCCCCAAGCCTTGTACGGGTTCGGTGACCACCCTCACATGTCCCATAGTGGAACGTGAGTAGGCCTTTGTGGCGAGCTCATGGGAGAATAGGGTGAGCCTTTTGTGGCGTCGGTATGTTGCATGCCTTCGCATCTTGGGGTGAGGCCTTGTGTGGCGTTGGGTGAGCATCGAGCCACCACACCTCTAGGTGAGCCACTTGTGGCGTTCGAAGTACATTGCGCCCCCGCACCTCTCCAACGGAGACATAGCTTCTTTGGAAGTGAACTTTGGGAAACAAATCATCGTCTCCGCGTCCATCGGTTATCTCTCAACCGAGCCCTTTACTTATGCAATTTACATTGTGATAGCCATTGTGCTTGAAGTACTATATCTTGCTATCACCTTGTTGTTTATCTTGCTTAGCATAGGTTGTTGGTGCACTTAGTGAACCTAGTGAATATAGGTTTTGGCTTGATAAATTAAATGTTAAGTTTTATTCCGCATTTATTAGAGCCTAAACCGTAATAGTTTTAAAACGCCTATTCACCCCCCTCTAGGCGACGTCCATTTCCCTTTCACAAGCTGCCAAAGAGCATAATGCTAGAAACCTTGAGGCATACAAGATAGTCCAGAAGGAGCACGATGTCTTGGCGGAGACATGCCAGCAAGCAGAAACGAGCATCTTCGGTATCCTTTCTCAGTCTTGGTCACTTCTGCAAGTTGGACAACTATTTTACTTGCTTGTACTCATGGTCCTTGTGTTTTGTGCAAACCATAGCTCCCATTGGCTTAGCCAACTTGGGTGAGGGTGCTCCGGATCCCAAGGAATGCATGATTCTTGCCGGCAACTTCGTCAGCACCGCCATCACCCAAGCCAAGGAGATAGCTCAACCTCTGGGCATAAATATCAAGGTGGCAGGCTCAACGGCCAAGTTCGCGGAAATCCTGCGTCGAGCCCCCGAGAAAGTCAAGGGCTGGAAAGCCTCTTGCGTTCGGGCTGGTGTAAGGATGACCTTGTCCTTGGTCAAGGCACACTATAACAACACCGACATCGACTTGGTGACCTCCGGCATGCCCAAGGTAGACGAGGAAGGTCGAGAGATCGATAGCGATGCTATTTGGAACTCCCTCTCCGGCTTCGACACCAGAGTTGCCAAGATGGTTAAGGCGGATGTCTTCGTACCTACCGAGATCCTCGATGAAGACATGGCCTCGTCTGAGTCTATCCCCTCTCTTTCAGAGTTTGACGATCTCTCCTGGACTGGCTCTCCTGATGATGCCACCACGATGTCCCCTGCAGCAGAGCCATGAAAAAACAATATTTGTATTAAATGTGTCGCTGCAAAATATATGCGGAAAAACTTATGTTTGGGTAAGGCGGAAAAACTTGTACTCAAGCTTCCTGCAACTTATCTGTTTCCAGCATGTGTATATATTTTTAAGCAAGTGTTGGCTTATCTATTATTCTGGTCCATATGCTTGACCTTTCATGAGACGGAAGACTCACATCACAGAACTGTGCTCTCAGATGATGGTGCTTAATAGCACCGTCCAGAACCTAAGAACAAAATCGTCGGCTTTGAGGCTCGAAAAGTCACTACTCCGGAATCCACATAAAAACTTCAGAAAACGTGTAGACTAGAAAACTTAAGCTAATGCCCGTAGGCAGAATTTTCACAAGGGCAAATGCAACCTTGCGCATAAAGGGTTTATATGATCCAAAAATGAACAACTAAAGGAGGTAAAAGACTTAGGTATGAGTAAACCAAATGCTTTATTTCATTGATCATATAAAAAACTAATTACATAATATAAATGTGCTAAGAGTAAAAGGGACATAGTTGTGCTATGTTCCATGGCCGATCTGTCTCCGGGTAGTCATCATCGGAGTCACATTTCTTGTGCTTGCGTTTTTGGCCTATCTTTTAACTTGCGAATATCGACGAGGTAATAGGAACCATTGAGCAATGCTTTCCTTATGACGAACGGTCCTTCCCAAGGCGGGGATAGTTTGTGTGATTTCTCCTACTTGAGTCTAAGTACCAGATCTCCCTCTTTAAACGAGCGATGCTTTATGCGGCGACTATGGTAGCCATGTAGCTTCTGCTGGTAGATGGCGGATCTCTGGCATACCAGCATGTGCTCTTCTTCAAGTAGGTACACAGATAATCGTCTGGATTCTTCAGTGTCATCCTCGTTGTAGGAGGAAACTCTTGGTGTATCGTGGAGGATGTCAGATGGAAGGACTGCTTCTGCTCCATAAAACATGAAGAAAGGAGTCAAGCCGGTTGATCTGTTGGCTGTTGTTCTCAAACTCCACAAGACAGGTGGTAGTTCCTCTGCCCAGGCTCCAGCTGCTCTTCGTAGTGGTGCCTCTAAGCGTGGCTTGATTCCGTGCAGGATTAGTCCATTGGCCCTTTCAACTTTCCCATTTGACTGTGGGTGTGCCACAGATGCCAGGTCAAGGTAGATGCCCTTTTCATGATAGTACTCCTCAACTTTTCTAAGATACAAATTTCTGCCATTGTTGGTGATGATGCTATGCGGGAGACCAAATCTCACCACTAGATCCCGGGAAAATTTTAGGGTTGTTGCCCCATCAAGCTTTCTAATGGGTTTAGCTTCAATCCATTTTGTTAATTTATCCACTGCTACTGTGTGTGAATCCACAGGGTGTTGTTTGCAAAGGCCCCACCATGTCCAACCCCTAGACTGCAAATGGCTAAGTTATTGGTATTTTTCGCAGTTCTTCAGCTGGAACACTTGGTTGTCTTGCATAAAACTAACACCTAAGGCATGTTTGTACCAACTTGTCGGCGTCCGCCTTGGAAGTTATCTAGTAGAATCCTTGTCGGAAGGCTTTAGCCACCAACGATCGGGGAGCGGCGTGATGCCCGCAATCTCCGATATGTATTTCTCTAAGGATGTCAATACCTTGCTACTGGGAGACGCATTGTAGGAAAACTCCTGTGGTACTTATTTTGTATAGCTGGCCGTCAATGATGACGTAGCCTTTTGCTCTGCATACTATTTGTCGGCTTTTGACTTCGTCAGCGGGAAAAGTTCGGCCTTGTAGATACTCCATGAACGGTTTCGTCCAAGCTAGAGAGGTCACTGTTACTGCATTATCAAATGAATCCACTCTATCCGGGTTGTCAGAGTCCGCTCCTTTCACAGATGGGGTCCGTAAATGTTCCAAGAAAACGCCTGGCGGAATTGGTCGACGAGCTGATCCACGCTTTGACAACAGATCTGCCGCCTCATTATCCTCTCTTTTGGCATACTTGACTTCATAGCCGTTCAAGCACTTGGCTATTTTATCTACTTCGTCTTGATATGACGCCATCATAGGGTTCCGCACATTCCAGGTGCTAGCTACTTGCTAGGCAACCAAGTCGGAATCTCCACAGCAAACTATGCGCTTGATGCCAATATCCTTGGCTACGCGAAGTCCGTGAATGAGGACCTCATACTCCACCATGTTGTTGGTAGCGTTGAAGTGGATCTGCAGGACGTATTGCAGCTTTTCTCATGTTGGTGATTGTAATAATACACCAGCCCCCGAGCCATTGAGTAGCTTTGATCTGTCAAAGTGCATGACCCAATATTCTGGCTCTGGTAAGGGAGTGTCATCTGGCAGTTCTGTCCAATCTGCAAGAAAATCCACCAATGCTTGTGATTTGATAGTGTCGCGTCTCTTGTAGGTGATTTCAAAGGCGGCAAGCTCAATGCCCCACTTTACCACTCTCCCTGTAGCGTCACTGTTGTTGATTATGTCGGAAAGTGGAGCTTTGCTCACTACTATGATGGGGTGCTCCTGGAAACAATGCCTTAGCTTACGTGAAGCAAGGAAAACTCCATAAACTATCTTTTGGTAGTGCGGGTAACGCTGCTTTGATTCCGTCAAGACCTCGCTTACATAGTAGACGGGCCGATGAACTCTGTATTCATGCGTTGGTTCCTTGCGCTCAACCATGATGACGATTCTAATTACTCGGTTGTTTGCCGCCATGTAGACTAACATAGGCTCCCTTGGCACCGGTGCTGCAAGTATTGGTGGGGAGGAGAGTATTCTCTTCAACTCCTGAAGTGTTGCGTCAGCTTCATCCATCCATGTGAATTTGTCCGCCTTCTTGAGAAACTTGTAGAGCAGCATAGCCTTCTCACCAAGTCGGCTGATGAACTGGCCTACTACTACTACAACGCAGCCTGTGAGCCTTTGTATGTCCTTCAGGCATGTCGGGTGTTTAATGTCGAGGATGTCCTTGATTTTCCCCGGGTTCACCTCGATTCCGCGATGCGAAACGATGAAACCTAGCAGTTTGCCAAAGGGTACCCCGAAGATGCACTTCTTGGGGTTTAGCATCATGTTGTATTTCCAGAGATTGTCGAAGGTTTCCTGCAAGTCAGCAATAAGATCATTTGATTTCTTTGACATTATCGCGATGTCGTCCATGTAAGCATGTACGTTGCGACCTATTTGGTCATGTAGGCAACGTTGCATCGTCCGCTGGTAGGTAGCACCAGCATTTTTTAACCCAAAGGGAATCCTGACGTAGCAATATGTGTCGTAGGGTGTGGTGAACGAAGTGGCCAATTGTTCCTACTTTCGCATCCGGATCTGGTGGTATCCTGAATAGACATCGAGAAAACACAGAAGTTCCAACCAGTCGTCGAATCAATGACCTGGTCAATGCGAGGCAAAGCAAACGGATCCTTCGGACACACTTTGTTCAAGCCAGTGTAATCAACACACATTCTTAATTCATTGGTTCCCTTTTTGGGGACAAGTACAGGATTTGCCACCCATCGGGTGTGAATAACTTCTCGGATAAAGCCACCCTTAAGTAACCTAGCTATTTCTTTGCCTATAGCCCTTCATCTTTCATCACCGAAGCATCGTAGAAGTTGCTTCACCGGTTTGGCATTGGGATCAATATTCAAGCTGTGCTCGGCAAGTTCCCTAGGTACACCTTTCATGTCGGCAGGTTGCCAGGCAAAGATGTCCCTATTCTCACGGAGAAACTTGACGAGCGCACTTTCCTATTTGGGATCCAGGTCCGTGCCAATGGCGGTGGTCTTGGAGGAATCTCCTTCCACAAGTTCCACCTGCTTGGTCTTGATGGCGGCCTTGAAGGCAGGCTCGGTAGCAGTGATCTGCTTCTTCGAAGCCGGCATCTCTGAGGCATCGACCTGGTTCTAGATCTCCTTGAACTCCTCACCGTAGAGGACTACTTCGGCGAAGGCGGCTTCACTGAGCTCGCACTCCCGTGCCTTGGAGAAGCTTCTATCAACAGTGATGACACCATTTGGTCCGGGTATCTTGAGCTTGTTGTAGACAAAGCATGGCCTTGCGAGGAAGGAGTGGAAGATGTCACGTCCAAAGATGACGTGATACATGCTCTTGAAAGGCACCACTTCAAAGGTCATGCATTCTTGGCGGTAATTGTTAACATCGCCAAAAGCGACCGGAAGAGTGATGCAGCCCGAGGAATTTGCTTGTCAGCAGGGGACAACCCCATGGAACATGGTATTGCTCTTCCTTAGCTGGGTCTCCATCAAGTTCATCTTATGCAGTATATCCAGGTACATGATGTTGATGTTGCTTCCACTATCCACGAGGCACTTGGTGAACTCTGTGCCGTCAATCAAAGGGTTGATGACCATGGCATACTAGTTCTCTGTTGGGATAAGGTCTGGGTGATCCTTCCTATCCCAAGTAATTGGAACTTCCGACCACCAGAAGTACTGGGGAACCAGAGGGAGGGTAGCCTTCAGTATCCTCAGAGAGGTTTTCTGGGCCCGAACGGTGGGAGTACCAAGGAAAGTGTGGTAACATGGAGCCTTCTTTTCGAAGGGATTTTTCCCTTTATCCTCTCCCTTGTCAGAAGATTTGGGTTCCATGTCTTCATCCATATCACTTGAATCCTTGGGCTCTTACTCATTCTTCTTCCCTTTTCCCTTTCTGCGAGGTCTATTTTTCCGACTTCGCTTGTAGCCGAACTCAGGGTCCTCCTTGAGATCATTGACAAACTTGCAATGGCGGTTGGTGTGGGTGGACTTGCCGTTGGCGTCGAGATGGACGAAACATGGCATGTCACGGTATTCCTCGTACGTTTGGGGAACGTGGGGTGCTGAGGGTGTAACATCACTCCTCTGCTGGCCACTGCTAGCCCCCGTTCACGTCCACACTATCCGCCTCCGCCTCTGCCAGTGAACGTTGCGGCGACCATGTCGGTTGCTTGCTTCTCTTCGGGCGGATTCTTCTGCTTGTTAGTAGTGTTGTTTTTCAGGCCTAGGTAGGTATTGCTATTGCCGGCAGTGATCCATGCATGTCATCATCAGTAGCAGCAAACTCGCTGGCCATGGCGATCATTGCGTTGAGGGTGAGCTCATTGTTGTCTTGCTTGCGCTTCAGCTTATGGTGGAGGAAAGTTCCTTTTTCGAGACCGTCGACGAAGGTGGCCATAGCGGTTTGTTCATGCACCTCTGCACAAGATTTTTTCATATCCAACCAGTGAGAGAGGTAAGCACGAGAAGTTTCATCCTTTTCTTGCACACACCACTAGAGGTCTCCGATAGTATAGGGACGTTTGTACGTGCCCTCGAAATTCTTGGTGAACGCTTCATGCATGTCCAACCAATTGCATATTGACTTCTCCGGTAGGTCGTCGATCCATTGCCGAGCGATGTCGGTCAGCATGAGTAGGAGGTACTTGACGACAATATTGGGGTTTCCCCCTGCGATGTGAATCGCTTCGCTGTAGTCCTACAACCACGTTGTCGGCCTGGCGGTGCCATTGTAGGGATTGATGGTCTTGTCTATCCAGAGGCCCTTGGGGTAAGTTGTGGCTCGTATTACTGGTCCAAAACAACGTGGTCCAAGGTATGGGAGCTCCCGAGCTTCTTGGATCTTGTCCAGCCGCGATTGTGTGTCATATGGTTCTAGTTGCTTCCCTTTTCCGTCATGGGGAGGGGAGTTGTGGTGTGGTTTGTTAGACCCGCCATGGCCTCTGCAATGATGGCTGCTAGGCGGCGATGGTGGCGGTGGAGGCGGTGGGTTAGCCTTCTTGCTATGACCCTCCTGCGACTCCTCACGCCTGTCGCGGTTGCTTGTCGGACGTGGCGGCTCCTTATGGGACCTGCTCCTATGTCCTTCATTGCTGCTGCGCTCTCCGGCATACCGAGGCTGCTCGCCCTGGTCACGTATAACGGTGCCGTCTTGGGGCCACCTTGGCGGTGGAATGCTTGTACGGTGGCGCGGCTCTGGTTCCTCGTGACGCCGAGATGGCGGTGGAGGTGGTGACCGGCGATGATGAGCCTTTTCTCCATGATCGAAGGATATGGGGATGGTGTCAGTCCTATTGCGTGCCTCTCTTCGCCTTCGCTCTGTAGAGCCTGTGTGAGATCCCTCATCACAGGGAGATTTTGGCCTTATGCGGTTGTTCATGGTTGATTGGCAAAGCTTTGGGTTGGACTCAAGCCTCTACGAGGTGGCCTTCTCCTATTGCTTGCATGCCTTGGCGACGAGGTCGTACACCTGAGCAACTGCTTCTCGCGACATGTCCTACTCCAGGAGGGTCTTGGCGACGGTGATGTTGAGGGCGGGTGTTGGCATGACTTGCCTCCCCTCTGAATTGATGTATGGGGTGGCTTTTGTCGGCTTGGAGACCTCATACCCCAACCTGCGTCGAATGCCGGGATCTTTGACAACGTGAGCTGGTGCCTTCTTCGCCTTTTGCTTCAACATCAACTACTTGTACTCAGCCTCCATAGCTCTTGCCGCCTTGATGGATTTCTGCGCCCTAGCCATGTCTTCATCCAGCTTAGCGCCCTGCTCCGCGATGCACTTGGCCTCCGCCAAGATTGCCGCACGCTTCTCGTCTAGCTCCGTAACGCTCCGAATATGGGCGACAGTGATAGGTTCAACAAGCAGTGCATCGTAGATTGCTTTGTCAACGGGGATAGCCAATGGGTTTCCAGCTGCAGATGTTGACGATGGCATTGGTGGCTGGTTTGATTGTTGGGCGGTACTTGGGGCTATGGTGCGTTCCTATGGCGGTTGTGGGCGGATAACCTGAGGAGGCATAGCCTTGGCTGGAGCCGGAGGCTCGGTGGCCTTTTTAGCCGTTGCTTCTCTAGTTACCACTGGCGTGGGCGGAGCTCTCTCATGATCTTATTCATGTCCGTCTTCTTCCATCACGCTCCCAGTGGCGACTGATACGTTGCTACGTATCTATAATTTTTGATGTTCCATGCTTGTTTTATATCTACTTTCTTATGTTTTGTCCACACTTTGGAGTACTTTTACACATTTTCTGGAACTAACTTATTAACAAGATGCCATAGTGCCAGTTGTCTGTTTTCTTCTATTTTTGGTTCCAGAAAAGCCAGAAAATGAATATTCTCGGAATTGGACCGGACAAAAGCCAAAGTCGATATTTTACCGGAAGACTCACGGAGCCAGAAGACGAGACGGAGAGGGGCCAGGGGCTGGCCACACAATGTGGTGGCGCGGGCTAGCCCTAGCCGCGCCACCAGGTGGTGAGGGCCCCTCAGGCCGCCACCGACCTTGCCTCTTCTCCTATAAGATGCCTCCCGATGCAGAAACCCTCAATAGTCAATCAGAAATCCACGAAAAGTTCCGCAGCACCGCCACCACCGAAGGGGAGATTCAGGGGATATAAAGTCTCTGTTTTGGCACCCTGCCAGGATGGGGAAGTGCCCTCGGATCCATCTCCGTTGATCTCCACCGCCATCTCCATCGGTGTTGCTGATTCCCATGATGAGGAGGGAGTAGATCTCTCCCGGGGCCTTGTTTCTACGCATTGAAACACCGTTTGCAACTAGATCTGTTACATGGTTGCTTACTGCTATCTTTATTTCAGTTTTCCTTTAGTCTTTTCCCACGTCAACCACACGCCATCAAGCTATTTTCTAGCACCGTTACCACTTATAATTATCCATAGCACCTGTATTTCACTATATCTTCGCCGAACTAGTGCACCTATACACCTGACAAGTGTATTGGGTGTGTTGGGGACACAAGAGACTTCTTGTATCTTGATTGCAGGGTTGCTTGAGAGGGGATACCTTTGCCCACTTCCTCCCTGAGTTCGATAAACCTTGGTTGATCCACTTAAGGGAAAACTTGCTGCTGTTCTACAAACCTCTACACTTGGAGGCCCAACAACTGTTTACAAGAATAGAAGTGCGTAGACATCAAGCTATTTTCTGACGCCGTTGCCCGGGACTGAAGAAGAAGAAGCTCCCACGTCAACCACACGCCAGCAAGTATTTTCTGGCACCGTTGCCGGGGAGGTAAGGTAAAAGGTACTCACATCCTCCGGTGTGAGTGCTCGAAGTTATTTCCTTTAGATTCTGCAATTTTGTCTTTTTGTTTCTTGATTTCACTAGTTAGGCTTAATGGAAAACAACGACAAAATTAGAGAGCTTTATAGTATTTATCTTGAGTTAGGACATGAAGTGTTTGAAGAGAAAATTAAAAAACCTATGGAACTTTATTTGCATGCTAATAGCAATGTTGTTAGTATGAATTCTTTGGACACCATTATTGCTAATGCTATGGAAAAGTATAAGCTTGGGGGAGCTAGTTTTTATGAAAATGATCTTTTTACTCCCCCAAGCACGGAGGAGCAAATTTACTTTGATGATACTATACCTCCAATATATGATGATTACGATGATGAATATGATATTTTAAGTCCACCTACTATTGAGGAGAAAATTAATTATGATTACAATATGCCTCCTATATTTGATGATTATGGTGATGATAATAATAATGATAGCTATTTTGTTGAATTTGCTCCCACTACAATTAATAAGAATGACTATGTTTATGTGGGGAGTATTAATTCTTTTATGCATGTGGCTCATGATAAGAATGTTTTATGTGATAGTTATATTGTTAATTTTATTCATGATGCTACTGAAAGTTATTATGAGAGAGGGAAACATTGTTTTATGCATCTCAATAATATTAAGTTTCCCCTCTTTATGTTGTAGGTCTTGAAGTTGCACTTGTTTTGCTTTCCTATGCTTGTTGCTTTGTGCTTTCATGACTTCTTCACTTTAAAGATTCCTATGCATAGGAAGTGGGTTAGACTTAAATGTGTTTTGAATTTGCTTCTTGATTCTCTCTTTTACTTCAATTCATATTTCTTATGTGAGCATCTTCTCAAACTATCAAGCCTAACTTAAAGGCGTTAAACAAAAGTACTTATTGGGAGATAACCCAAAAGTTTTAGTTGAGTCTTGAAAGTTATTTCTTCAGTAATAACCTCTCCTTATCCTTTTTATTTGCTTTTTGTGCCAAGAGTAACCTCTAATGAGAGAGAAGTAATGCTTGGGAAAGTTGTTGTCCCGAAACAGATTTTTATGCTTCACTGTAAAAATTCGTGTAAAATCTCTGTATGTTTTTTTGATGCGTGAATTTTTGTGCTTCTGCCCCAGGTTGTTATCCAACTTTCGTTAGTTCAACACTTTTCGATTTGAGCAACACAAGATCTTAAAATTGGTTTTTACCTGCTTGTCTGTTTTGACAGATTTCTGTCATTATTTGCATTTGCTTCTTGTTGATTCCTTTTTGGGTTCTTTTGGGGGAATTTGGCTTTTTGAGGGAAGTGAAACAGTAGCTTGTGTTTTAGTGGAAGTTTTACTTGTGTTGTAACTGAACTAAAAGACTTATTATCTTGAGTACACTAATGTTGCTAATGAAGATTGTGTGAAGTTTTGTATGAAGGAAAGATTTCTGGTGTATGGAGAGAATGATGTAATGAGATGAAGAATGGACGAAAGCTCAAGCTTGGGGATGCCATGTGTGTCACCCCACAAAATATCCAAGAAGTACAAGCGTCAAAGCTTGGGGATGCCCAAGGCATCCCCTTCTTCATCAATAAAAATCTCAGGTTTCTTCTAAACACTTCATTTTTATTGTTTCATGCACAGTTGTGTTGTTCTTGGAGCGTATTTTTTTTTGGTTTTCATTTTCTTGGCTTTCTTAGTTTTCTGAATAAATTGGTTGGACCCTCTCTTTCATGCTTTGGTTTTCAAATAGTTTGGTTTGGATTGGAAAAGAGTAGGAAAAGTTCATGCTTAAGTGGTAAAAGAGAGCTTGTTTTTTACTGTGGCCTATGCTTTGTCATGCCATGCTTGATATTGTTTTGGCTTTATACTTAGTGATCTTTGTTGTAGCATGACATGTTAGAAACAATTGAGATTGCTTAATGTGCTTTAAAGAATCATGCATTGTTTTAGCATATTAAAGCATAGTATTGTGGTATTCTCCTTTGATGCTTTATTTGGGTTGACTTGGCACATGCTCACACCATGTTATGACTATCCCAAGTCACCAAAGCCTTTATGATCCTTTAGTTTTCGACTTGTAATATCACTTTATGCTTTGATTAATGATGTTTTGTCGCTCTACATGATTATGGCCATTATTGCTCTCTTAGTTGGTCGCTCCCAGTCTTTTGCTAGCCTCCATAACCAAGTATGAGTTCCACTCATGCATCCAACTCCAAATAAAACCAAGTTATTCCAAAGAGTCCACCATACCTACCTATTAGCATTTGCTATTCCAAGTATATTCATGTTTTTATCTACCTTTGGAATTAAACTTGTTATGAGAAAACTAGTGATTAAAGCTCTCACGAACTTCATGGCACACTTTACTTTTCTTGCTCTTAATAAACTTGAACCATTGTGTCGTCTATGTTGTATATGCTTGCACTTATATGTTGGGATTAGCAAAACCATGTTGTCATGGGGAACGCTTTCAACATTTCACTTGTACTTTGTACCTAGTTGATATCATGCTCTTTTGTCTATGGATGTCATCGGTGTGAAATGAAGGGGGAGCTTGTAAGTCCATGGAGTTATGTATGTGTGTTAGAGAAACGACTGGGCCACCGATCTAATCCATGTTGTCATGGTGGAAACCTGCAGCGTAACCATAGTGAGCTGTCTTTGAAGCATTCTTCTTATAAAAAAAGAGTTAGATATTGAGAAAAAGAGAAAAAAGAAAAAATATGAGAAAAGAGGAAAGAGAGAAAAAACACCATTTTCCCATGGTAAATAAGAAGATTACTGAGATGCTTGTTGTCTGCTTTCCTTGTCATTTTGATATGGGGATTCTTCCGTATCATCGGGCAAGGGGTACCCCGTTGGCGATTCTCTATGATACACATGTACTTACTATGACAAGAACTTACCGGTGACTAAACTTGAGTTGCATTAGGAGCGACCCTCGTATTCAAGGGACATTAGATTACCAAGTTATACTTTGTCAAGCATATACTCCATAGTTTGTTCACTTTAACCTTAATCACTTCAAGATGCTTATGATAGGGAAATGAGAGCTGAAAGCTAATAAGTACCATAATTTTTGGAAACTCTTTATAAAACTTGAATCCCTGCTTCCTTCTATGAAGGCCTTTCTTCCACTTTTATGTCGAGTCTCCACCTTCTATCCTTATGCACCTATTGAGAGAGCATAGTGGCCATTCTTAGTTCTATGTGCATTGTTCCAAGACTTGTTGATTGATGTATAACTTTGATATTGATTGTTCTTAAACTATTTGTATCTAGTCACCCTTATAAACTTTGAAGGTGTCATATGCATCTATGTTTGCTACTCTATGAGGGACAAGCTGAATGCCACTTTGCTATGTTTTATTTATGCAAAACAAACAAACTTCTTGCAAAGCGTTGTTATTCATGAATCTTTTGTTTGTGCCTTTTCATGTTACAACATAGTTGCTATGTCTTATTGTTAGAACATTACCTTTCATGGTATGTTTAAGTACTATGATCCCAGCTATCAATGTTTTACAAATACTTTGATCAAGAATGTGATGGTGTATGTCACCTCAAAAATTATTCTTTCTTTTTATCACTTACCTACTCGAGGACGAGCAGGAGTTAAGCTTGGGGATGTTGATACGTTGCTAACGTATCTATAATTTTTTATGTTCCATGCTTGGTTTATATCTACTTTCTGATGTTTTGTCAACACTTTGGAGTACTTTTACACATTTTCTGGAACTAACCTATTAACAAGATGCCGCAGTGTCAGTTGCCTGTTTTCTTCTATTTTTGGTTCCAGAAAAGCCAAAAAATGAATATTCTCGGAATTGGACCGGACAAAAGCCAAAGTCGATATTTTACCGGAAGACTCACGGAGCCAGAAGACAAGACGGAGAGGGGCCAGGGGCTGGCCACACCATGTGGTGGCGCAGGCTAGCCCTGGCCATGCCACCAGGTGGTGTGGGCCCCTCAGGCCACCACCGATCTTGCCTCTTCGCCTATAAGATGCCTCCCGATGTAGAAACCCTAAATAGTCAATCAGAAATCCATGAAAAGTTCGGCAGCGCCGCCACCGAAGGGGAGATTTGGGGGACAGAAAGGCTCTGTTTCGGCACCCTGCCAGGACGAGGAAGTGACCCCGGAGCCATCTCTGTCGATCTCCACCGCCATCTCCATCGCCGTTGCTGATTCCCATGATGAGGACGGAGTAGTTCTCTCTCGAGGTTAAGGGTTCTACCGGTAGCTATGTGTTCATCTCTCTCTATGCATGATCATATTGTGATCATGAGCTTTGTAATCAAGTAGATCTACCTTGCTACTCAAGTGCTTTAATAGATCTCTTCTCTCCCCATGTGTGTGAAGTTGACAGTGTGCACACCATGGTGGCACTTAGGCTAGAGATTAAAAATACTTGTTATGAGTTATATTTGGAGTTGGATGTATTTATGAAATTGTGGTGTTTGTTGGAACCATCTAGTGCTCAAGGTGACAGTGTGGGGTTTTCTAGATGGGAAATATGAACTTTGAGGTGTGCTGTTATAGCCCTACCATGGATTAGAGTGTCCAACAGGAGAGTAGTTCAGAGTAGTATCATGAAGAGAAGATATTTATATGAGAGTGTTCACTAGTGAAAGTATGATCCCTAGGCCTTGTTTCTACGCATTGAAACACCGTTTGCAACTAGATCTGTTACATGTTTGCTTACTGCTATCTTTATTTCAGTTTTCCTTTAGTCTTTTCCCACGTCAACCACACGCCATCAAGCTATTTTCTAGCACCGTTACCACTTATAATTATCCTTACCACTTGTATTTTACTATCTCTTCACCGAACTAGTGCACCTATACACCTGACAAGTGTATTGGGTGTGTTGGGGACACAAGAGACTTCTTGTATCTTGATTGCAGGGTTGCTTGAGAGGGGATACCTTTGACCACTTCCTCCCTGAGTTCGATAAACCTTGGGTGATCCACTTAAGGGAAAACTTGCTGCTGTTCTACAAACCTCTGCACTTGGAGGCCCAACAACTATCTACAAGAATAGAAGTGCGTAGACATCAGCGACTAGCACCTGGTGGGAAGTGTTGGTCTTGCCGGCACGCTCCTCCTTCTCAATCTCCTGCTCGATCTCCCACATAACAGCATCGTATTCCTCCGAGTTAGCATCCGAGCCGCCGCCATCCATATTGATGTCGGCGTATAGTGCGTCAAGGACAGAGTCAGAGTTGGCTTCAGTGTTGGAGATGGCGGATGTGGAGGGTGATGGAGGTGGGCCGTTGTTGTTGTTTCCTCCTCCAACCATGATGGCGATCGCCGTTTTAGCCTCTTCGTTGGCTTCCGCATGCTTGTTAACGATGGTAACCATCTCACCGTGGGTGAGAGGACCTGCAGCTTGCCGCTGATGACCCACAAGTATAGGGGGTGTATCGTAGTATTTTCGATAAGTAAGAGTGTCGAACCCAACGCGGAGCAGAAGGTGCTGGCTAGTGGTATGGATCAGGAATTCTCTACAAATATTTAGCAAACAGATTTTTAGGGGTTTTTGATAAAGAAAGTAAACAAAGTATGAGTAAATAAAAGACAGTAGGAATAAATGCAGCAAGTGGCCCAATCCTTTATGCAACAAAGTCAAGCCGGTTGTATTACTTAAGATGACCAAACGTTCTCGAGGACACATGGGAAGACTGTCAAGTGCTTTCGCTTCATATAGTTGATTAATGTTCTTTAGCTTGCTAAGTGTTGTGTGGGTGAACCTGTGCTAATGTACCGACCTTCCTAGGACTAATACATACTTGTGATTATACCCCTTGCAAACATCCGTAAGTACAAGAAAGTAATTAAGGTAGAAACCTAACCTCAACTTTAAACACTAAGACCCTTATGTCCCTTGTGCAATAGTTTCCTAACGGGGGTTCAGGTTTCTATCACTCCGGCAACCCCTACGATTAGTATCCAAATACACAATGCATTCTCCTAGGCCCATATAGGTGAAGTGTCATGTAGTCGACGTTCACGTGACCCCACTAGAAGAAGTACACCACAACTTAAATAACAAACTATTGAATCTTTCTCAACACAACTCCACTACTAACAACATGACTTCTCCCATGTCCTCAAGAACAAAATGAACTACTCAGAAGACATCATATGGATCATGATCAGAGATGGAATAATGATGTATAACAATCGGAACATAAACAATAATTCAATGGTTCACTCAATAGCATCAACTACAGAGAGTAATCAACACCGGGAAAGTTTCCCCTAAGAACTAATTCAAGATTCAACCCAATTGTTACAGCAATATGGAGATGGTGATGAGGGTGCTGATGGTGATGATGGTGGTGATGATGATGATGATGATCCTGATGAAGTCCAGCTTGATGGTGGTGTTGATGGTGATGATCTCCCCTCTCCGGGAAGGAATTCCCCTGGCAGAATTCTGTCTGCCGGAGAGATCTTTCTCTCTCAGTGTTTTCCACCCCACAGAGGCAGCGGAATCTTTCTGTGGTCGCTCCTCGAGTCTTAGGGTTTCAGGAGGATGATATACGCCAAAGGGGAGTGCCGGGGGTGGACCAGGGCGGCCACACCACCTGGTGGCGCCGCCTAGGCTAGCCCGCGCCGAGGGGTGCTGTGGGCCCCCTATGGCCCATCTCCAGCCCCCCTTCTGGCTTCCTTCATCTTCTGGAAAATAGGATTTTCCATATATTTTCCCGTATTTTCTGATCTTCGCGAATTTTGCCTCCAAATAGCACCTTTTCCATCAGAATCCTGACTGTAGCGGTCCATGCTCCAAAAGTCATCAACCATGCAAAAATAGATGAAATAACATAAGTATCACCTCTCAGTACGAAATATATCAATGAATAACAGTGAATTATGACATAGAATAGTGATGCAAAATGGACGTATCAACTCCCCCAAGCTTAGACTTCACTTGTCCCCAAGTGAAACTGAGCTCAATAAACATGGCCTCAGGTTTATGGAGTGAAGAGTCGATAAAAGAATATGGACAAGAAGCATCACATTCATCAAATACACAGATCATAATAGAAGACAACTCACTATTATATAACTCAACTTGCAATGAGTAAAGTAAACACAATAAAGATACATAAAGTAAATCATAACTGGTAATGGCAAACTTAGCTCTTGGTCGAAGAATAGTTGATAATTTGTTGGAGTTCACAAATAGCTGGTTTTCAATGATAGCTTTCAAAGTAGTAAACATCAAGATAAGAGCAATTTGCAAAACAAGGATCATAAGAAACATGATTGAATAAATCATCATATGAATGAATGAAACACAACAACTCAAAATACTTGCTGAGATAGAAGGGAATAGGTTTACTGACTCAACTACAAAGTAAAAGAAAGGCCCTTCAAAGAGGAAAGCAGGGATTACAAGTCTCATAAAGAGCTCCCAAAAATTATGATACTTACTAGCTTTCAGCTCTCATTGCCCCTACCATAGGCACCTTTAGGTGATTAAGGTTAAAGTGATCAAATCTGAGGATATGCATTGACAAGTTGTAAGTTGAGAATCTCATGTCCCTTGAATACGAGGGCCGCTCCTCATGCTACTCAAGTTTAGTCACCGGTAAGTTCTTGTCATCGTAAGCATATGTGTATCATAGAGAACCGCCAACGGGGTACCCCTTGCCCGATGATACGGAAGAATACCCATATCAAAATGACAAGACAAGCAGACAATAAGCATCTCGGCAATCTTCTTATTTACCATGGGAATATGGTGCTTTTTCTCTCTTTCCTCTTTTCATAATATCTTTTTTTTTTATTTTTTTATTTTTCTCAATCTTCTATCTCTTTTTTTATATGAAGAATGCTTCATAGATACTCGTTATGGTTACGCTGCAGGTTTCCACCATGTCAGCATGGATTAGACCAGCGGCCCAGGTGTTTCTCTAACACATATGCATAACTCCATGGACCCTTTCATTTCACACCGACGATATCCATAAACAAAAGAACATGATATCAACTTGGTACAAAGTACCAGTGCAATGTTGAAAGCGTTCCCCATGATAGCATGGTTCTGCTATTTCACAACTTACAAAACGCAAGCATATACGCAACATAGGTGAGCACAATGGTTCAAGTTTATTAAGTGCAAGAAAGTAAAGTGTGCCATCAAGTTCGTGAGAGCTTTAATCACTAATTTTCACATAACAAGTTTAATTTGGGAGGTAGATAAAACAAGAATTTACTTGGAATAGCAATAATTCTACTAGGTAGGTATGGTGGACACAAATGGAAGAGGTTTTGGTTTAAAGGAGTGGATGCACGAGAAGAATACCCTCTCAGTACAGGTTTTTGGCTAGTAAGGCTGGGTAGCAAGTATAAGAGTTGAAGGAAACAACCAAACATACAAATGATAAAGACAAACATGCAATCTTCCCTGGAAGCACAAAAGATCTTAACTAGAGAATACTAGACTTATGAGCAAATCAAGAAAGAAAGATGATGAAAATTATTTTTCTTCAAAGTACTTTTATCCTTTTTTCATTCAACTCTCGAAAATAGTGTTGCTACTGACCAAGCCAGATTTTCCAAAACCAACTAAATTAACTCAGTGATCCCAAAGTGATACCAATACTAACAACAAGATCGATCATATAACCACGAATTGAAAACTAATATAAGCTATGCAAAAGAGTGAATGATAGAACTTCTCATTAATATTCCATAACGGAAACTCACAACAAGGGATACATATCTAACGAGAGAGGGTACACTTCCATAATGCAAACCATACTACATAATAACTCCTCTATTCATGATATGACTCTACTAATAAGATAAAAAGATAGAAGATAGTGATGTGATACCATGGCACTCCCCCAAGCTTGGAACAAACCAAGGGGATGCCAAACCTGACGACGAATTACTCCTTTGGTGGTGGTGGTATCCTCTCATCTTCGTCCGTCTTCCAGGGTAAGGGCTTCCCATCAACAAAGGACATCATGGTTTCCAACATCCTGAAACTTGCAACAACACTTATGCGTTTAAATCTAGCCTCATACTCACAGTTTTGATTTTGAACGTCATAGAACTGTGCTTGCAGTTCGTTGATTGTTTGGTGGAGTGAGAGGACTTCGTCTTTATGCTTAGCAGTCTCCTTTTGGTGCTCGGATATGAGTTTGGAACAAATTTTATGGATGATATCCACTTCGCGTTCCGCCATCTTCTTGTACCTAAAGACTTCTTGCTCCAGTGCTTCCATCCTGTCCTCTAGACTTCCTTCACCTTTAGGGCCTTGAACCTCTTTAATCTGGACCTCCCCACCTTCGAGCAACAACTCCTTGGGATGAATCTTCAACTCTCTCATGTATGGGTTGATGATATCTTCTAAGGAATCTCCCTCAGCTGATCCAGTGGAAGACATTGTGGCTACAAATCTGGGATTCTACCTAGGAGAAACAGATCAAAACAAAAACACGACGAAAACACGATATACGAACCTCGGGGGACCCAGGGGATTATATATTATGAAGTTTCATATCAAAAGGAAACTACTGGGTGAAAACGAGTCGGAGGCGGAGTCTGAGGTGGCCTCACCACCTGGTGGCGCGGCCAAGGGTGGGCCCGCGCCACAGGATGGTGTGGGCCACCCTGGCTCCGTTTCCGTCCCTTTTTTCCTTTGTAACTTCCCTTATTGACTGAAAACTGCAAAAAAGTAATTGGATTGTATTTTCGCGGAACTTTTCTTACCAGAACTATTACCTATTTGAAAACAGACTATGCAGGTCTCTGAATTTGGTCCTTGATGAATTTCTCCGGAGTTATAACTTGAAAGGAATCAACATCTTCATTGTAAGAATCTCCAGCAATATAGTGCTTGAGTCACTGCCCATTCACTACTTGTGTAGTATTATCTTTTAAAGAAGAAATTTTTATTGCTCCTGAACGGTATACTTCTTCAATAATGAAGGGTCCTTCCCATTTTGACAGTAGCTTTCCTACAAAAAATCTGAGACGAGACCTATACAATGGAACTTTCTCACCAACATGAAATTCTCTCTTAAGTATTCGCTTGTCATGCCATCTTTTAACTTTTTCCTTAAATAGCCTAGCATTTTCATAGGCTTCACTCCTCCATTCATCTAAAGAACTTAAGTCAAATAATCTTTTCTCACCAGCGAGCTTACAATCTCTATTTAGTTCTTTAACTGCCCAGTAAGCTTTGTGTTCTAATTCTAAGGGTAGGTGACAAGCTTTCTCATAAACCATTTTATAAGGAGACATCCCCATAGGATTTTTGTAAGCAGTTCTATAAGCCCATAAAGCATCATTCAACTTTTTAGCTCAGTTTTTTCTAGATCTATTAACAGTCTTTTGCAAGATGGATTTAATTTCTCTATTTGATAACTCTACTTGCCCGCTAGTTTGGGGGTAATAGGCTGAAGCAATTCTATGATTAACATCATATTTAGCAAGGGTCTTTCTAAAACCACCATGAATGAAATGAGAACCCCCATCAGTCATGAGATACCTAGGCACTCCAAACGTAGGAAAGATAACATCCTTAAGCATTTTTAGAGAGGTCTCCCCGTCAGCACTCTTTGTAGGAATGGCTTCTACCCACTTAGTAACATAATCAACGGCAACAAGGATATGAGTGTAACCTTTCGAAGGAGGGAAAGGACCCATAAATTCAAATCCCTAGCAATCAAAAGGTTCAATAACTAGAGAGTAGTTCATAGGCATTTCATTGTGTCTAGAAATATTACCAACACGCTGCCATTCATCACAAGATAAAACAAATTTTCTTGCATCTTTAAAAAGGGTAGGCTAGTAGAAACCTGATTGTAGCACCTTTTGTGCAGTTCTATCTCCTGCATGATGTCCTCCATAAGCACTACCATGACATTTACGCAATATCTCCTTTTGTTCATATTCTGGAACACATCTTCGCATAATACCATTCACTCCTTCTTTGTATAAGTGTGGGTCATCCCAAAAATAATGCCTCAAAGCATAGAAGAACTTCCTTCTTTGCTGAGCTATAAAAGTTGGAGGCAAATACTTGGAGACAATAAAGTTAGCATAATCAGCGTACTAAGGGCTCCCTCGCGAGCTTACCCCTACTGCAGCTAACTATTCATTTGGGAAACTATCATTGACAGGCATAGGGTCAAAAGAGATGTTTTCCAATCGAGATAAATTATCAGCTACAGGGTTTTCAGCACCTTCCTATCTACTATATGTAGATCAAACTCTTGTAAAAGTAGCACCAATCTAATAAGCCTAGGCTTAGCATCCTTCTTCGTCATAAGATATTTAATAGCAGCATGATCAGTATGAATGGTGACTTTTGAGTCTACAATGTAGGGCCTAAACTTATCACAAGCAAAAACAACAGCTAGAAATTCCTTTTCAGTAGTAGCATAATTCCTTTGAGCAGCGTCTAGAGTCTTACTAGCATAATGGATAACGTTTAACTTTGTATCAATACGTTGCCCAAGGACAGCACCTATAGCAAAATCACTAGCATCACACATTATTTCTAAGGGTAAACTCCAATCCGATGGTTGAACAATAGGGGCTGTAGTTAAAGCCTTCTTAAGAGTTTCAAAAGCTTCCTTACAATCATCATAAAAAACGAAGGGTACATCCTTTTGAAGAAGATTAGTAAGGGGTTTTGATATCCTAGAAAAGGCTTTAAATAACCTTCTATAGAAACCAACATGACCAAGGATACTACGAATACCTTTGATGTCTCTTGGGCATGTCATCTTCTCAATTGCGTCAACCTTAGCTCTATCAACTTCTATGCCTCTTTCAGAAACTTTATGCCCAAGGACAATCCCTTCATTAACCATGAAGTGGGATTTCTCCCAATTAAGAACAAGATTAGTTTCTTCACATCTCTGCAAAACTTTATCAAGGTTGTGCAGACAATTATCAAAAGAAGTTCCGTAGACAGAAAAGTCATCCATGAACACTTCTACAATTTCCTCACAAAAACCATGAAAGATAGCAGACATGCACCTTTGAAAAGTAGCAGGAGCATTACATAAACCAAAAGGCATACGTCTATAAGCATAAGTTCCATAAGGGCAAGTAAAAGTTGTTTTTTCTTGATCTTGTTGTTTAACAGCAATTTGAGAGAAGCCAGAATAACCATCAAGAAAACAAAAATGGGTCTTTTTAGACAACCTTTCCAACATTTGATCAATAAAAGGAAGCGGGTAGTGATCTTTCTTAGTAACTTTATTGACTTTTCTAAAATCGATGCACATCATATAGCCTACTACTATTCTTTGAGGAATAAGATCTTCATTATCATTAGGAACAACAGTAATACCTCCCTTTTTAGGAACACAATGAACAGGACTAACCCATTCACTATCAGCAATACGGTAAATAATACCAGCATCAAGCAGTTTCAATACCTCATTCCTTACCACTTCCTTCATCCTAGGATTTAAACGTCGTTGGTGCTCTATTACCGGCTTTGCATCTGGTTCTATGTTGATAGAATGCTGACATATAGTAGGTGAAATCCCTTTTAAATCATCCAGAGTATAGCCCATAGCTCCTTGGTGTTTCCTCAAAACCTCCAATAGCCTTTCTTCTTCCTTTCCTGAAAGTTTAGCACTAATAATAATAGGATATATCTTTTTATCATCAATATAAGCATATTTAAGATCATTAGTGAGAGGTTTTAGATCGAAAACCGGATCCTTTTTAGGTGGCAGCGTGGTACCCAAGTCTTCTACAGGCAAGTTATGCTTAAGCATCTTAGGCTGATCACGGAGAATCCTGTCAATCTCATTCCTTTCTTCCATGAAGATTTCACTTTCATGATCTTCCATAAATTGCTGCAAAGCATTGTTAGGAGCAAGAGAAATATAAGAAAGTTGTTCAACTCCAAAATCCTCACTATGGGTTTCCTCTTCACAAGGTTCTTTAGCAAATTTCGAGAAATTAAACTCATAAGATTCCCTAGCAAACTTAGTCAAGATTTTCTCCCTTTTGCAATCTATAATGGCTCCACAAGTACTCAAGAAAGGTCTACGAAAAATAATAGGATAAGTTTTTACTAGTAGCTCAACCGAGTACTAGAAAATCAGAAGGGTACTTAATATTACCACAAAGAACTTCCACGTCTCGTACAACACCAATTGGAGAGATGGTCTCTCTATTAGCAAGGTGAATAACCACATCAATATCTTCCAACTCGCAAGGACTGATTTCATGCATAATTTCTCTGTAAAGCTCATAAGGAATAGCACTGGAACTTGCACCAATATCACATAAACCATAATAGCAATGATCACCAATTCTAACAGAAAGCACAAGAACACTAGCCTTTTTAGTTCTATTAGGATGTGAAACAATATTAGAAGCATCCTCACAAAAGACTATGTGCCCATCTTCTATGCTTTTAGTGACCAGGTCTTTCACAATTGCTACCACAGGTTCAACGTTTATTTGTTCATCAGGTTTTACAGTTCTCTTTTCACTTTTGGTGATTACATTAGTTATCATAGGATGGTCCTTTACCTTTTCCGGGAAAGGAATTTTCTCGATATAAGGTTCAGGTAAGATGGGATCAATAATGCAATACTCAGCACTCCCAATAGGAACACAATCAACAATATCTTTGTAAGGTGCATGGTATTTATTCCATCCCCTTTTTTGGAATTTCGATATAGGAAGCAAAATCTCTAAAGCACTTCGTAATAACTTGCAAATCAAGACCATAATAATTACTAATATTTTGAAAGTCATCAGTTCCCATAAAAGATTCAATGCATTCATAATCATAATTTATACCTGACTTTCTACCTTTGTCATTCTCCCATGCTTCAGCATTGTCTTGAATACGGTCTAGAAAATCCCATTTAGCTTCTTCTTCCATGCGAGTGAATGATCCAGCACAAGAAGCATCCAATAAATCTTTGTCATGTAGAGGGAGTCTTGCATAAAAGTTGTTGATAATAATATTATTGGGGAGCTCATGAATGGGACATTTGAGCATTAGTAACTTCAATCTCCCCCAAGCTTGAGTTGTACTCTCTCCATCAAGAGGCCAAAAGTTGTATATTTGATTCCGATCTTTATGAATCTCACTAGGAGGATAAAACTTTAAATAAAAGAGAGGCACTATTTCCTCCCATTCCAAAGCTTGACCATTCTTCAGCAGCTTATACCATTACTCAGCTCTTCCTTTCAGTGATAATGAGAATAACTTCTTCTTAACTTGATCTTTAGTAATACCTACACACTTGAACAACCCGCATAATTCGTGTATAAAGAGTAAATGATCACCGGGTGATAGCTTCATCCCCAACATAGTAGTTATCCATAACACGGTCAATAATTCTAGTAGGTATTTTAAAAACATCATTCTCAGCAGGTGGTGGCTTATCTACTACCTTAGCAGTGGTAGTAGCATTACCAAATAAGAAACTCAACGAATTATCCATAACGAAAATAAAGCAACTAGCAGAAGTAAACAATACTCATAGTAGAAGTTTCCTTTACCAGTTCCACTCTCCAATAGTGCTTCACTCCCCGGCAACGGCGCCAGAAAATAGTCTTGATGACCCACAAGTATAGGGGGTGTATCACAGTATTTTCGATAAGTAAGAGTGTCGAACCCAACGAAGAGCAGAAGGTGCTGGCTAGTGGTATGGATCAGGAATTCTCTGCAAATACTTAGCAAACGGATTTTTAGAGTTTTTTGATAAAGCAAGTAAACAAAGTATGAGTAAATAAAAGACAGTAGGAATAAATGCAGCAAGTGGCCCAATCCTTTATGCAGCAAAGGACAAGCCGGTTGTATTACTTAAGATGACCAAACGTTCTCGAGGACACATGGGAAGACTGTCAAGTGATTTCGCTTCATATAGTCGATTAATCTTCTTTAGCTTGCTAAGTGTTGTGTGGGTGAACCTGTGCTAATGTACCGACCTTCCTAGGACTAATACATACTTGTGATTATACCCCTTTCAAACATCCGTAAGTACAAGAAAGTAATTAAGGTAGAAACCTAACCACAGCTTTAAACTCTAAGACCCTTATGTCCCTTGTGCAATGGTTTACTAACGGGGGTTCAGGTTTCTGTCACTCCGCCAACCCCTACGATTAGTAGTCAAATACACAATGCATTACCCTAGGCCCATATAGGTGAAGTGTCATGTAGTCGACGTTCACATGACACCATTAGAAGAAGTACACCACAAATTAAATAACAAACTATTGAATCTTTCTCAACACAACTTCACTACTAACAACATGACTTCTCCCATGTCCTCAAGAACAAAACGAACTACTCACAAGACATCATATGGATCATGATCAGAGATGGAATAATGATGTATAACAATCTGAACATAAACAATAATTCAATGGTTCACTCAATAGCATCAACTACAGAGAGTAACCAACACCGGGAAAGTTTCCCCTAAGAACTAATGCAAGATTCAACCCAATTGTTACAGCCATATGGAGATGGTGATGAGGGTGCTGATGGTGATGATGGTGGTGATGATGATGATGATGATCTCGATGAAGTCCAGCTTGATGGTGGTGTTGATGGTGATGATCTCCCCTCTCCGGGAAGGAATTCCCCCGGCAGAATTCTGTCTGCCGGAGAGATCTTTCTCTCTCAGTGTTTTCCGCCCCGCAGAGGTGGCAGAATCTTTCTGTGGTCGCTCCTCGAGTCTTAGGGTTTCGAGAGGATGATATACGCTAGAGGGGAGTTCCAGGGGTGGACCAGGGCGGCCACACAACCTGGTGGCGCGGCCTAGGCTGGCCTGCGCCAGGGGGTGGTGTGGCCCCCTGTGGCCGATTGATACATTGCAAATGTATCTATAATTTTTGATGTTCCATGCTTAGTTTTATCCACTTTCTTGTTTTTTGTTCCAACTTTGGATTACTTTTCATATGATTTCTTGGACTAACCTATTAACAAGAGCCATAGTGCCAGGTGCCTGTTTTCTGCTGTTTTTGGTTCCAGGAAAGTCAAAAAATGAATATTCTCGGAATTGGACGGGACAAAAGCCAAAGTGCCTATTTTTTCGGAAGTGATCAAGTGCAAGAATACGAGACGGAGAAGGGCCAAGGTCCGGCCACACCACCTGGCTGCGCGGCCAGGCTGGGCCCAGCCAGGGGGTGGTGTGGTGGCTCCCGGCACCCCCTCGGCCTCTCCTTCCACCTATATATTGCCCACGGGACGAAAATCCTAAGTACCTGATCAAAAATCCACAAAAGAGTCCGTAGCCGCCGTCATCTCCATCCCTGGATCGGGAGGGATCTGAAGCTCTTCCCAGCACCCTGCCGGAGAGGGGAATTTCACCCTGGAGGCCTTCTTCATCACCATGCAAGCCTCCGGTGTGATGCATGAGTAGTTCATCCTTGGACTACGGATCCATGTAGTAGCTAGATGGCTGGTTCTCCTCCTTTGTGCTTTCATGTTTAGATCTTGTGAGCTCCATTCATGATCAAGATCATCTATTTGTAATTCATACATGTTGTGTTTGCGGGGATCCGATGGATATTGAGATGCTATTTCAGATTGATTATTGATTCTATCATGTATTTGTTATTTGAGATCTTGCATGCTTTCCGTTGTTAGTAGCTATCTTGGCCAAGTAGGTGCTAGCAACTCCAAGAGTTAGTATTTATGCTCGATAGTGGGTTCATGCCTCTGGTAATCTGGGGAAGTGACAGAAATCTCTAAGGTACTAGATGTGCTGTTGCTACTAGGGAGAAAACAACAATACTTTGTTCATAGAACAATCGTATTGTTTACTTTACACCTAGTTCGTAAAGCAATAATTTGTTTCTTGCAACTTAATACTGGAGGGGGTTCGGATGATAACCTGAAGGTGGATTATTAGTCATAGATGTAGTTGGATGGCGGTCTATGTATTATGTTGTAATGCCCAATCAAGTCTCAGAGGAGTCAAGATGATTAGTATATGCATGTATTGCTTTCTTGGTGTTTGTCAATTGCCCCGCTGTAATTTATTCACCCAGCATGTTATCTATCTAAGGAGAGCCACCTCTAGTGAACTATGGATCCCGGTCCTTTTCTTTACATACAATCTATAAACTGATTCTGCTTTGTGTTTACTTTCTGCAAACTTTTACTTCTTTCCATTCGATACGTTTAATCCTTTGTTTTCTGCAAAACATGGTGAGATTGATAACCTCATCGTAAGTTGGGGACAAAGTTATGTGGTTGTGTTTTGCAGGTCTCCACGTTGCTACTAGCACCGGTAGTGCGCCCTGCCAAAGCTCAGCTAGTAACACCGTTGGGGGTGTTTCCTTGCTCCTACTGGTTCGATTAAACCTTGGTTTAATAACTGAGGGAAAACTTACTGTTGTGCTCATCATACCTTCCTCTTGGGGTTCCCAACGAGCTCTACGTCGAAAGTCGAGTGCATCAAGATCTTTTCTGGCGCCGTTGCCGGGGTGTCAAGGACATCTTCACAAGGGGAGTCCCTCATAACCAATCTCTTTACTTTATTGTTTTTGTTTTTCTTAGTTTTATTTTTGCTTTGTTTGCTTGTTTTGTTCTTCAAAAACACAAAAAAATTAGTTTTACTTGTTTGCTTTCTTATTTGAAAAACACAAAAAACAAATTAGTTCCTATCCTAAGTTGTCAGTATGTCTAGCCTTGCTCCAATCACTATGTCACCCGAGGATATGATTTTCACTTTTAAACAAGGAATTGAGGAAAGTTTTAAGGAAGCTTGGTCTAGAATCTCCGATCTACATGAAAAAACTAAGCCTAAAATGACTCAAAGCTTGTTCCTTAGCAGTTTTTACCTTGGAATTTCTCTTTTCTATAGATATGCTTTAGATGCTGTTGTGGGAGGAGATTTCCTCCATTGTAATGAGGATGATGTTATTAATGCTATAAATAAATTGATCCTCACTTACAACTTGCCTATCCAAACTGATACTTCTTTCGCAAAAATATTGCTAGGTTGGACACTCTTGAGGCTAGCATTACTAGATTAGAGAGTTGCTATAATACGCTTAGGGAGCATCACAATTATGTTCCAAAAAACTCTGAACCATCAAAGTGGTTCCCTACAGTAAAGATTGAGATGAACACTAAAACTTTTCAAGCTCGCTGTGATATCATGTCTGAATTTTGCCTTATGCCCAAAGATATTTATAAATCTATGAATACTTGGGGGCTCATTGAAGGAGGAAAAGAAACATCTCGTACTAATAATACTACCATATTACCTCTTGGAATAGCTGAAGTAGTGTTTACAAAGATCCTTCGGAAAACGATTTCTATTGATTATCTTGTTATTGAATGTGCAGGAAAATGACAAATTACACTTGGAAGGTCCCTATTAGAACTCCTTGGAGCAATAATAGATGTGGGAAAGGGGACCATGCACCTTTCTTCTCCACCAAACAAGCATATTTTCCCCAAGGTTAAGAATAAAAGTAAGAGACGTAAGGGCAAGAAAGTTGGTTTTAATGCTTCTTCATTTGAGAACACTTGATTCTTTCTTTGCTTCTTATGCCTAACTTAAAGGCGTTAAAGAAAAGTACTTATTGGGAGATAATCCAAAAGTTTTAGATGAGTCTTGGAAGTTATTACCTCTGTAATAACCTCTCCTTATCCTTTTTATTTGCTTTTCGTGCCAAGAGTAACCTCTAATGAGAGAGAAGTAATGATTGGGAAAGTTGCTATCCCGAAACAGATTTCTGTGCTTCACCGTAAAAATTCGTGAGAGAGCTCTGTATGTCAGATTGAGCTGTAATGTTTTTTGCTTCTGCCCCAGGTTGTTATCTAACTTTCGTTAGTTCAACACTTTTTGATTTGAGCAACAGAAGGTCTTCTAAAAAATTCGTCTTTACCTGCTGCTCTGTTTTGACAGATTTCTGCCATTTTCTGCATTTGCTTCTTGTAGTTTCGTCTTGAGTTCTTTTGGGGAATTGAGCTTTTTGTGGGAAGTGCTATAGTATCTAGTGTTCTAATGGAAGTTTATTTGGTGTTAGAACTGAACCTTAAGACTTATTTATCTTAAGTGCACTAATGTTGCTAATGAGATTGTGTGAATTTTTGTATGAAGGAAAATTTTCAGGTGTATGGAAGGAATGAGTAATGTGATGAAGGATGGACTAAAGCTCAAGCTTGGGGAAGCCACGCGTGTCACCCCAAAAAATATCCAAGAAGTACAAGCGTCAAAGCTTGGGGATGCCCAAGGCATCCCCCTTCTTCATCAATAAAAATCCCAGGTTTCTTCCAAACGCTTCATTTTTATTGTTTCATGCACAGTTGTGTTTTTCTTGGAGCGTCTTCTTTTTCATTTTTGTTTTGGTTTTTAGTTTGCTTGGTTTTATTAGTTTTCTGAATAAATTGTTTGGACCCCCTCTTTCATACTTTGGTTTGCAAATAGTTTGGTTTGGTTTGGAAAAGAGTAGGAAAGTTCATACCTATGTGGTAAAAAGAGCTTGTTTTTGACTGTGGCCTATGCTTTGTCATGCCATGCTTGATATTGTTTTGGCTTTATGCTTAGTATTCTTTGTTGTAGCATGACTTGTTATAAACAGTTGAGATTTCTTAATGTGCCTTGGATGAATCATGCGTTGTTTTAGCATATTAAAGCATAGTATAGTGGTATTATCCTTTGATGCTTTATTTGGGTTAACTTGGCGCATGCTCACACCATGTTATGATTATCTCAAGTCACCATTGCCTTTGTGATCCTTTAGTTTTCAACTTGTAGTATCACTTTATGCTTTGATCAATGATGTTTTGTCGCTCTGCATGATTATGGCCATTATTGCTCTCTTAGTTTGTCGCTCCCAGTCTTTTGCTAGCCTCCAAAACAAAGTATGAGTTCCACTCATGCATCCAACTCCTTAAACCAAGTTATTCCAAAGAGTCCACCATACCTACCTACTAGTTTATGCTATTCCAAGTATATTCATGCTTTTGTTTACCTTCCACTTGTTATGAGAAAACTAGTGATTAAAGCTCTCACGAACTTGATGGCACACTTTACTTTTTGCCTCTAATAAACTTGAACCTTTGCGTCCTTCTTTGTTGCGTATATTCTTGCGCTTTATAAGTTGAAATTAGCAGAACCATGTTTCATGGGGAACGCTTTCAACATTGCACTTGTACTTTGTACCCCGTTGATATCATGTTCTTTTGCTTACGGATCCCGGCGGTGTGAAATAAAAGTGGAACTTGTAAGATCATGGAGTTTGTATGTGTGTTAGAGAAACGCCTGGGCCGCTAGCCTAAGCCATGCCTAATCATGGTGGAAACTTGCAGCATCACCATAATGAGCACTCTATGAAGCATCCTCAATAAAAACCTATGCAAATAGCAAATAAAAAGATCGCCGAGATGCTCATTGTCTGCTTGCCTTGTCATTTTGATTATGGGAAAGCTCCCGTATCATGTGCAAGGGGTACCCTGTTGGCGGTTCTTAATGATATACATATACTTACAATGACAAGAGCTTACTCGTGATAGAAGTTGAGTAGCATGAGGATCGGTCTTCGTAAGTAAGGAGCATGAGATTTCGGTTTATAACTTGTCAAGCATATCCTCTTAGTTGTGTCACTTTAACCTTAACCACTTCAAGATGCTTACGATAGGGGCAATGAGAGCTGAAAACTACAAGTACCATAATTTTTGGAAGCTCTTTATGAGACTTGAATCACTACTTCCTTTTACAAAAGGCCTTTCTTCCACCATGTGGTACACGAGCTCGTCGGAGCGGTCACCCTCTAGGGTTTCTCTCACCCTCATCCATCTAGCGAGGTATTTGCGGGGAGGATCTCCATCCCTCTGAACGCATCTAGCCAGATCGAAGATGGTGACCACGCCGACAAAGTGAGACATGCGCATCTCTAACGCTCGGGGAAGCCAAGCAGATTTGCGTGGTCCTTCCACCTTTATATCCTGCACTGGGGTGGTTTGGGTGGGCCTCGAATTTTCCTGATCCGAGCCACCATACCCCAAGGAGAGTTATGGCCCAGATCCTTCCGCGAACGTGTCCTACTCATAGGCGGTCCGTGCGGGGCTTGACGATTTTCTGACTTCCTCGAAGCTAGGACCCGAGTCAGTTTCGCCGATGAAGATGTGGATGTCTCCGACGGGGACAACGGAACAACGCCTACGGTTCGTTTTCGCCGGCACCCAGAACTCGTCCGGAGGGATGATCGGGACATTGCCAGAGAAGAGAACGCGTCCGATGGTACGGTGTCGCCAATTCCCGCGAAGAGATTGGACCTCGCGCGGTGTAGAGCTCGAAGCGCCTCTTGCCCCACGGTGGGCGCTGATGACCCACAAGTATAGGGGGTGTATCACAGTATTTTCGAGGGAAGTGAAACTCAATTTATTGATTCGACACAAGGGGAGCCAAAGAATATTTATAAGCCTTAACAACTGAGTTGTCAATTCAGCTACACCTGGAAACAATCTTGCTCACAGTAGTTTATCAGTAGCAACAGTTTTGTAATAGGAGTAGTAAAGTAATAGCAGTAGTAAAGTAAAGACAGCAGTAACAATAGCAGTAAATAGTAGGATTTGAGTGCGGTAGGCATAGGGATGGATGGACGGGCATTGCATGGACAAGAAAAATCACATAGCAATTAGAACATAGGGAAATTGCAGATAAATAAGATAAAGCATCCAAGTACTAGATAATCCTAGGCATGTGTTCCATATATAGTCATACGTGCTCGCAATGAGAACTTGCACAACATCTTTTGTCCTGCCAACCCGTTTGCAGCGGGGCCTTAAGGGAACTACTAGCAATTAAGGTGCTCCTTTTAATAGAGCACCGGAGCAAAGCATTAACACTCTGTGAACATATGTGATCCTCACATCAAAGCCATTCCTCCGATTATCCCGATTTCTGTCACTTCGGGGCCATTTGTTCCGGAAAACAACGTGTGTATACAACTTGTAGGTAAGACCATAAACAATACTATCATAATGAATCAATAACATGTTTAGATCTGAAATCATGGCACTCGAGCCCTAGTGACAAGCATTAAGCATAACAAGTCGCAACAAAGTCATAAAGCACTAATAGAAGATACTAGGCACCATGCCCTAACAATCTGATGCCATTACATGAACGATCTCATCCAATCCCTACCATCCACATAGCCTAAAGCGGGGGATTACTCACTCATAGATGGGGGAAACATGGATGGTTGATGGAGAAGCGATGGTGATGATGATGGCGATGATTTCCTCCAATTCCCTGTCCCGGCAGGGTGCCAGAACGGAGTTTCTGGTGCTGTTTCGTGGAATCTGGTGGTGGCGGCGGAGCGGAACTCTTTCTAGAAAAACGTCGAACTCCCCTGAGTTTTTAGGTCAGAATGCATCTTATAGGCGAAGAGGGAGACCGAGGGGGTGTCTGGGGCGGCCAGACCACCCCCTGGCGCGGCCAGGCCTAGCCCACGCAGCCAGGTGGTGTGGCTGGGCCCCAGCCCCACTCCGTCTCATATTCTGGCTCCGGGAGTCTTCTGGTGAAATAGGATTTTTGGCTTTTGTCCCGTCCAATTCTAAGAATATTCATTTTCTGACTTTCCTGGAACCAAAAACAGCAGAAAACAGGCAGCTGGTACTGTGGCTCTTGTTAATAGGTTAGTCCAAGGAATCATATGAAAAGTACTCCAAAGTGTGGACAAAACATAAGAAAAGTAGATAAAACCAAGCATGGAACATCAAAAATTATAGATACATTTGCAATGTATCAACATCCCAAGCTTAACTCCTGCTCGTCCTCGAGTAGGTAAGTGATAAAAAGAAAGAATAATTTTTGAGGTGACATGCACCATCATAAACTTGATCAAAGTATTTGTAAAACATTCAAAGCAAGGATCATAGTACTTCAATCATAGCATGAAAGACAATTTTCTAGCAATAAGACAAAGAAACTATGATGCAACATGAAAAGGCATAAAGAAAAGATTCAGGATAACAATGCTTTGCAAGACATTTGTTTGTTTCACATAAATAAAACATAGCATAGTGGCATTCATCTTGTCCCTCATAGAGTAGAAAGTATGAATGCATAGGACACCTTCAAAGTTCATAAGAGTGACTAGATACAAATAGTTTAAAACAAGCAATATCAAGTTATGCATCAATCAACTAGTCTTGGGACAATGCACATAGAACTAAGAATGGCCACTGATACGTCCATTTTGCATCACTATTCTATGTCTTAATTCACTATTATTCATTGATATATTTCGTATTGAGAGGTGATACTTATGTTATTTCATCTACTTTTGCATGGTTGATGACTCTTGGAGCATGGATCGCTGCAGTCAGGATTCGGATGGAAAAGGTGCTGTTTGGAGGCAAAATTTGCGAAGATCAGAAAATCCGGGAAAATATACGGAAAATCCTATTTTTCCAGAAGACTAAGGATGCCAGAAGATGGAGTGGAGGTGGGCCACAGGGGGCCCACACCACCCCATGGTGCGGGCAGGCCTAGGCCGCGCCTGGAGGTGGTGTGGCCGCCCTGGCCCACTCCAGCCTCTCCCCTCTTGCGTATATCATCCTCCCGAAACCCTAAGACTCGGGGAGCGACCACAGAAAGATTCCGCCGCCTCTGCGGGGTGGAAAACACCGAGAGAGAAAGATCTCTCTGGCAGACAGATTTCTGCCAGGGGAATTCCTTCCCGGAGAGGGGAGATCATCGCCATCAACACCACCATCAAGCTGGACTTCATCGGGATCATCATCATCATCACCACTATCATCACCATCAGCACCCTCATCACCATCTCCATATTGCTGTAACAATTGGTTGAATCTTGCATTAGTTCATAGGGGAAACTTTCCCGGTGTTGATTACTCTTTATAGTTGATGCTATTGAGTGAACCATTTAATTATTGTTTATGTTCAGATTGTTATACATCATTATTCCATCTCTAATCATGATCCGTATGATGTCTTGTGAGTAGTTCATTTTGTTCTTGAGGACATGGGAGAAGTCTTGTTGTTAGTAGTGGAGTTGCGTTGTGAAAGATTCAATAGATTGTTATTTAAGTTGTGGTGTACTTCTTCTAGTGGTGTCATGTGAACGTCGACTACATGACACTTCACCTATATGGGCCTAGGGGAATGCATTGTGTATTTGGCTACTAATCGTAGGGGTTGCCGGAGTGACAGAAACCTGAACCCCCGTTAGGAAACCATTGCACAAGGGACATAAGGGTCTTAGACTTTAAAGTTGTGGTTAGGTTTCTACCTTAATTACTTTCTTGTACTTACGGATGTTTGCAAGGGGTATAATCACAAGTATGTATTAGTCATGGATGGGGCTGTAAATTAGCATAGGTTCACCCACACAACACTTAGCAAGCTAAAGAAGATTAATCGACTATATGAAGAGAAAGCACTTGACAGTCTTCCCATGTGTCCTCGAGAACGTTTGGTCATCTTAAGAAATACAACCGGCTTGTCCTTTGCTGCATAAAGGATTGGACCACTTGCTGCATTTATTCCTACTGTCTTTTATTTACTTGCACTTTGTTTACTTGCTTTGTCGAAAACCCCTAAAAATCCGTTTGCTAAGTATTTGCAAAGAATTCCTGATCCATACCACTAGCCAGCACCTTCTGCTCCTCGTTGGGTTCGACACTCTTACTGATCAAAAATACTGCGATACACCCCCTGTACTTGTGGGTCATCAAGACTATGTTCTGGCGACGTTGCCGGGGAGTGAAGCGCTATTGGAGAGTGGAACTGGTAAAGGAAACTTCTATTGTGAGTATTGTTTACTTCTACTAGTTGCTTTATTTTTGTTATGGATAATTCACTGAGTTTCTTATTTGGTAATGCTACTACCACTTCTAAGGTAGTAGATAAGCCACCACCTGCTGAGAATGGTGTTTTCAAAATACCTACAAGAATTATTGATCGTGTTATGGATAACTATTATGTTGGGGATGGAACTGTCCACCCCGGTGATCATTTACTCTTTATACACGAATTATGCGGGTTGTTCAAGTGTGCAGGTATTACTACATATCAAGTTAAGAAGAAGTTATTCTCATTATCACTGAAAGGAAGAGCTGAGGAATGGTATAAGCTGCTGAAGAATGGTCAAGCTCTGGAATGGGAGGAAATAGTGCCTCTCTTTTATTCAAAGTTTTATCCTCCTACTGATATTCATAAAGATCGGAATCAAATATACAACTTTTGGCCTCTTGATGGAGAGAGTACAGCTCAAGCTTGGGGGACACTGAAGTTACTAATGCTCAAATGTCCCATTCATGAGCTCCCCAATAATATTATTATCAACAACTTTTATGCAAGGCTCCCTCTACATGATAAAGATTTATTGGATGCTTCTTGTGCTGGATCATTCACTCGCATGGAAGAAGAAGCTAAATGGGACCTTCTAGACCGTATTCAAGACAATGTTGAAGCTTGGGAGAATGAAAAAGGTAGAAAGTCAGGTATAAATTATGATTATGAATGCACTGAATCTTTTATGGGAACTGATGACTTTAAAAATATTAAAAATGCTTATGGTCTAGACTCTCAAGCTATTGCTTCTTATTTTAAGGCTTTTGCTTCCTACATTGAAGTGCCTAAAAAGAAGTGGAATAAGTATCATGAACCTTATAAAGATGTTGCTAAGACTGTTCCTGCAAGAAATACTGAAGTTTATACTGCTAATCAGGTTTTACCTAAACCTTACATCGAGAAAATGACTTTCCCAGTTAGGATAAAGGAACATTCTATGATAGCTAGTATGGTTAATGAAAGTACGAATGAAGCTGTTGAACCTCATAAACAAAAGGTTGATGAACCTATTATAGCAAATGTGAAAGACTTTGTCACTAAGTATGAAAAAGAGGGACACACTATCCTTTGTAAGGATACCTCTAATATTGTTTCACATAGTAGTGTTATGAGAGCTAGTATTCCGGTGTTTTCTGTTAGAATAAGTGATCATTGCTATGATGGTCCTTGTGATAGCTATATTGTTAAGTTTATGCATGATACTGAAAGTTACTATGAGAGAGGGAAAAGTATTCTTACGCATCTCAATAATATCAAGTTTCCTCGCTTTATGCTGAAAGTTCTTATGTTGCACATCTTTTGCCTTCTTATGCAAGTTGCCTTTGGTTTCAATAACTTGTTTGTTTACAAAACCCCCCTTGCATAGGAAGTGGGTTAGACTTAAATGTGTGTGTGTGTTTGCTTCTTAATGCTCTCTTTCACTTCAATTCATATCCCTATGAGAGCTTCTTCAAAATTATCATGCCCATCTTAATGGCTATAAAGAAAGAGCTTTATGGGAGACAACCCAATTTGTTTTTGCTTTTAGTTTGTTTTTGTTTCTTTGAGTCTTGGAAGTCATTACTGCGGTAATAACCGCTCCTTATCCATTTTTTTTGGTTTTTGTGTCAAGATCAACCTCTAATGAGAGAGAAGTAAGATTTGGGGAAATTGATGTCCCGAAACAGATTTTTGTGCTTCACCGTAAAAATTCGTGAGAGATCTCTGTGTGTTGGTTTGAGCTGTAATTTTGTGTGCTTCTGTCCTAGGTTGTTATTTAACTTTCGTTAGCTTTGCACTTTTTGATTTGGGCAACATAAGACTTTCTAAAAAATTGATCTTTACCTGCTGGTCTGTTTTGACAGATTTTACCAATCTTGCATTTGCTTCTTTATTCGATTTCCTTTTTGAATTTTTTTTGGGTTTTCGGAAGGAGTTGCTACAGTAGCTTTTGTTTTGATGGTTTTGAGTTGAAGTTGGACTCAAAAGGTTTTGTCACTTCACTTTTACTAATGTTGCTAATGAGAACTGTGTGAAGTTTTGTGTGAAAGAAATTTCCAGGAAGTGGAGATAATGGTGTAATAAGGAAGAGAAAGGTTTTATGACTCAAGTAATAAGTGTATGAAGATGAAGATATTGATGATATTCAAGCGGTGACTCCGGAAGAATCCACTAAATACCAAATTCAGAGACCTGCAGAGTCCGTGTTCAAATAGGTAACGGTTCTGGTAAGAAAAGTTCCGCGAAAATACAGTCGAACTATATTTTTGCAGTTTTCAGTCAATAAGGAAAGTTTCGAAGCAAAAAAGGGACGGAACCAGAGCCGGGGTGGCCCACACCACCCCATGGCGCAAGCCCACCCCTGGCCGCGCCACCAAGTGGTGAGGCCACCCAGGACTCCGCCTCCGACCCGTTTTCACCCAGTACCTTCCTTTTGATATGAAACTTCGTAATATATAACCCCCCGGATCCCCCGAGGTCCGTATATCGTGTTTTCGTCGTGTTTTTGTTTTGATCTGTTTCTGTTAGGACATACTTTTTGAAGGTTTATAAGCACAATGGTGTCCGCCAAGGATAAAGGGAAGGAGCCTATGGAGGAGGATTCTCAAGACCCTAAGCGGGGGCTGGCACCTTTTGTTACTTGCCATGCATTAACGGAAGCCCTACGAGTCACTAAGGAGTTCTGCGATAAGTACCGAGACTTGAAGAGGAAGGTGGACATGCTTCAATGGGAGAATAATAGGCTTTGCAAGATGCTGGAAGATTACCTCATGTCAACTAAGAAAATATTACCACCACCACCTAAGGAGTAATTCGTCATCAGGTTTGGCATCCCCTTGGTTTGTTCCAAGCTTGGGGGAGTGCCACGGTATCATATCACTATCTTCTATCTTTTTACCTTATTAGTAGAGTCATATCATGAATAAAGGAGTTATTATGTAGGATGGTTTGCATTATGGAAGTGTCCCCTCTCTCGTTAGATTTGTATCCCTTGGTGTGAGTTTCCGTTATGGAATATTAATGAGAAGTTCTATCATCCACTCTTTTGCATAGCTTATTTTAGTTTTCAATTCGTGGTTATATGATTGATCTTGTTGTTAGTATTGGTATCACTTTGGGATCATTGAGTTAATTTAGTTGGTTTTGGCAAACCTGGCTCGGTCAGTAGCAACACCTTTTTGAGAGTTGAAAAGAAAAAGATAGAAGTACTCTAAAGAAAATTAATTTCATCATCTTTCTTTCTTGATTTTCTCATAAGTCTAGTATTCTCTAGTTAAGATCTTTTGTGCTTCCAAGGAAGATTGCATGTTTGTCTTTATCACTTGTATGTTTGTTTGTTTACTTCAACTCTTGTGCTTGCTACCCAGCCTTGCTAGCCAAAAACCTGTACTAAGAGGGAATTCTTCTCATGCATCCACTCCTTTAAACCAAAACCTTTGCCATTTGCGTCCACCATACCTACCTAGTAGCAATATTGCTATTCCAAGTAAATTCTTGTTTTATCTACCTCCCAAATTAAACTTGTTATGTGAAAATTAGTGATTAAAGCTCTCACGAAATTGATGGCACACTTTACTTTCTTGCATTTAATAAACTTGAACCATTGTGCTCACCTATGTTACGTATATGCTTGTGCTTTGTAAGTTGTGAATTAGCAGATCCATGTTGTCATGGGGAACGCTTTCAACATTGCACTGGTACTTTGTACCAAGTTGATATCATGTTCTTTTGTCTATGGATGTCGTCGGTGTGAAATGAAAGGGGAGCTTGTAAGTCCATGGAGTTATGCATTTGTGTTAGAGAAACGCTTGGGCCGCTGGTCTAATCCATGCTGACATGGTGGAAACCTACAGCGTAACCATAACGAGTATCTATGAAGCATTCTTCTTATAAAAAAGAGATAGAGATTGAGAAAAAAAAGGAGAAAAGAAAAAAAGAGATATTATGAAAATAGGAAAGAAAGAAAAAAGCACCATATTCCCATGGTAAATAAGAAGATTGTTGAGATACTTGTTGTCTGCTTGCCTTGTCATTTTGATATGGGGATTCTTCCGTATCATCGGGCAAGGGGTACCCCGTTGGCGGTTCTCAATGATACACATATGCTTACGATGACAAGAACTTACCGCTGACTAAACTTGAGTAGCATGAGGAGCGGCCCTCGTATTCAAGGGACATGAGATTCTCAACTTACAACTTGTCAATGCATATCCTCATTTTTGATCACTTTAACCTTAATCACTTCAAGATGCCTATGATAGCGGCAATGAGAGCTGAAAGCTAGTAAGTATCATAATTTTTGGGAGCTCTTTATGAGACTTGCAATCCCTGCTTCCCTCTTTGAAAGGCCTTTCTTTTACTTTGCAGTTGAGTCAGTAAACCTATTCCCTTCTATCTCAGCAAGTATTTTTAGTTGATGTGTTTCATTCATTCATATGATGATTTATTCAATCATGTCTCTTATGTTCCTTGTTTTGCACATTGCTCTTATCTTGATGTTTACTACTTTGAAAGCTTTCATTGAAAAACCAGCTATTTGTGAACTCTAGCAAATTATCAACTATTCTTTGACCAAGATCTAAGTTTGCCATTACCAATTCTGATTCACTTTATGTATCTTTATTGTGTTTCCTTTTTTATTGCAAGTTGAGTTGTATAATAGTGAGTTGTCTTCTATTATGATCTGTGTATTTGATGATTGTGATGCTTCTTGTCCGTATTCTTTTATCGACTCTTCACTCCATAAACCTGAGGCCATGTTTATTGAGCTCACTCCATAAACCATGTTTCTTGTCCGTATTCTTTTATCGAATCTTGCATTAGTTCATAGGGGAAACTTTCCCGGTGTTGATTACTCTTTATAGTTGATGCTATTGAAGGAACCATTGAATTATTGTTTCTGTTCAGATTGTTATACATCATTATTCCATCTCTGATCATGATCCATATGATGTCTTCTGAGTAGTTCGTTTTGTTCTAGAGGACATGGAAGTAGTCTTGTTGTTAGTAGTGGAGTTGCGTTGAGAAAGATTCAATAGATTGTTATTTAAGTTGTGGTGTACTTCTTCTAGTGGTGTCATGTGAATGTCGACTACATGACACTTCACCTATATGGGCCTAGGGGAATGCATTGTGTATTTGGCTACTAATCGTAGGGGTTACCGGAGTGATAGAAACCTGAACCCCCGTTAGGAAACCATTGCACAAGGGACGTAAGGGTCTTAGAGTTTAAAGCTGTGGTTAGGTTTCTACCTTAAGTACTTTCTTGTCCTTACGGATGTTTGCAAGGGGTATAATCATAAGTATGTATTAGTCTTGGATGGGGAGGTACATTAGCACAGGTTCACCCACACAACACTTAGCAAGCTAAAGAAGATTAATCGACTATATGAAGCAAAAGCACTTGACAGTCTTCCCATGTGTCCTCGAGAACGTTTGGTCATCTTAAGAAATACAACCGGCGTGTCCTTTGCTGCATAAATGATTGGGCCACTTGCTGCATTTATTCCTACTGTCTTTTATTTACTCGCACTTTGTTTACTTGCTTTATCGAAAACCCCTAAAAATCCGTTTGTTAAGTATTTGCAGAGAATTCCTGATCCATACCACTAGCCAGCACCTTCTTCTCCTCGTTGGGTTCGACACTCTTACTTATCGAAAATACTGCGATACACCCCCTATACTTGTTGGTCATTAGCCACTATGCTCTCAAAGTAGGTGCATAAAGGTAGAAGGTGGAGACTCAATATAATGGTGGAAGAAAGGCCTTCATAGAAGGAAGCAGAGATTCAAGTTTCATAAAGATCTTCCAAAAATTATGGTACTTATAGCTTTCAGCTCTCATTGCCCCTATCATAAGCATCTTGAAGTGATTAAGGTTAAAGTGAACAAACTATGGTGTACATGCTTGACGAAGTATAAGTTAGAAATCTCATGTCCCTTGAATACGAGGGCCGCTCCTCATGCTACTCAAGTTTAGTCACCGGTAAGTTCTTGTCCTTGTAAGTACATGTGTATCATAGAGAACCGCCAATGGGGTACCCCTTGCCCGATGATACAGACGAATCCCCATATCAAAATGACAAGGCAAGTAGACAACAAGCATCTCAGCAATCTTCTTATTTACCATGGGAATATGGTGCTTTTTTCTCTCTTTCCTCTTTTCATAATCTCTTTTTTTCTCTTTTTCTCTTTTTCTCAATATCTGACACTTTTTTTATAAGAAGAATGCTTCATAGACAGCTCATTATGGTTACGCTGCAGGTTTCCACCATGTCAGCATGGATTAGACCAGCGACCCAGGAGTTTCTCTAACACATATACATAACTCCATGGACTTACAAGCTCCCCTTTCATATCACACCGATGACATCCATAGACAAAAGAGCATGATATCAACTAGGTACAAAGTACTAGGGCAATGTTGAAAGCGTTCCCCATGACATCATGGTTCTGCTAATCCCCAACAAATAAGTGCAAGCATATACAACACAGACAACACAATGGTTCAAGTTTATTAAGGGCAAGAAAAGTAAAGTGTGCCATCAAGTTCGTGAGAGCTTTAATCACTAGTTTTCTCATAACAAGTTTAATTTGGAAGGTAAACAAAAACATGAATATACTTGGAATAGCATATGCTAGTAGGAGGGTATGGTGGACTCTTTGGAATAACTTGGTTTAGGGAGTTGGATGCATGAGTGGAACTCATACTTGGTTACGGAGGCTACCAAAAGACTGGGAGTGATACATTGCAAATGTATCTATAATTTTTGATGTTCCATGCTTGTTTTTTATACTTTCTTGTGTTTTGTCCACACTTTGGAGTACTTTTCATATGATTTCTTGGGCTAACCTATTAACAAAGAGCCACAGTGCCAGCTGCCTGTTTTCTGCTGTTTTTGGTTCCAGGAAGTCAGAAAATGAATATTCTCGGAATTGAACGGGACAAAAGCCAAAGTCACTATTTTACCGGAAGATATCTGGAGCCAGAATACGAGACAGAGAAGGGATGGAGCCCGGCCACACCACCTGGCCACGTGGCCAGGCCTGGCCCGTGCCAGGGGGTGGTCCGACCGACCCCAGGACCCCCTCGGCCTCTCCTTCTGCCTATATATTGCCTCCGATACCAAAACCCTAAGTACCCGATCAAAAATCCACGAAAGAGTCTGTAGCCGCCGCCATCTCCATCCCTAGACCGGGACGGATCTAAAGCTCTTCCTGGCACCCTGCCGGAGAGGGGAATTCACCTTGGAGGCCTTCTTCATCATCATGCAAGCCTCCGGTGTGATGCGTGAGTAGTCCATCTCTGGACTACGGGTCCATGTAGTAGGGAGATGGCTGGTTCTCCTCCTTTGTGCTTTCATGTTTAGATCTTGTGATCTCTGTTCATGATCAAGATCATCTATTTGTAATTCTGCATGTTGTGTTTGCGGGGATCCAATGGATATTGAGATGCTATTTCAGATTGATTATTTATTCTATCATGTCTTTGTTATTTGTGATCTTGCATGCTTTCCGTTGTTAGTAGCTATCTTGGCCAAGTAGATGCTAGCAACTCCAAGAGTTAGTATTTATTCTCGATAGTGGGTTCATGCCTCTGGTAATCTGGGGAAGTGACAGAAATCTCTAAGGTACTAGATGTGTTGTTGCTACTAGAGAGAAAACAACAATCCTTTGTTCATAGAACAATCGTATTGTTTACTTTACACGCAGTTCGTAAAGCATTAATCTGTTGCTTGCAACTTAATACTAGAGGGGGTTCGGATGATAACCTAAAGGTGGATTATTAATCATAGATTAAGTTGGATGGCGATCTATGTATAATGTTGTAATTCCCAATCAAGTCTCAAAGGAGTCAAGATGATTAGTATATGCTTGTATGCTTTCTTGATGTTTGTCAATTGCCCTGCTGTAATTGGTTCACCCAGCATGTTATCTATCTTAAGGAGAGCCACCTCTAGTGAACTATGGATCCCGGTCCTTTCTTTTACATACAATCTACAAATTGTTACTGCTTTGTGTTTACTTTCTACAAACTATTACTTCCTTCCATTCAATACGTTTAATCCTTTGTTTTCATCAAAACCGGTGATATTGAAAACCTCATCGCAAGTTGGGGCAAAGTTCTGTGGTAGTGTTGTGCAGATCTGCACGTTGCTGCTGGCACTGGTAGTGCGCCCTGCCAACGTTCAGCTAGCTACACCTTTGGGGTGTTTCCTTGCTCCTACTGGATTGATAACCTTGGTTTCATACTGAGGGAAAACTTGCTGTTGTGCTCATCATACCTTGCTCTTGGGGTTCCCCAATGAGCTCGATATATTTTGGGCCATCAACAACTTTTTCTGGCGCCGTTGCCGGGGAGTCAAGGACATCTTCACAAGGGGAGTCCCTCATAACCAATCTCTTTACTTTGTTATTTTTGTTTTTCTTAGTTTCTTTTTGTTTTGTTTGCTTGTTTCTTTATCAAAAACTCACAAAAATTAGTTTTACTTGTTTGCTTTCTTATTTGAAAAACACAAAAAACAAATTAGTTCCTATCCTAAGTTGTCAGTATGTCTAGCCTTGCTCCAATCACTATGTCACCCGAGAAAATGATTTTCAATTTTAAACAAGGAATTGAGGAAAGCTTCAAGGAAGCTTGGTCTAGAATCTCTGATCTACATGAAAAAACTGAGCCTAAAATGACTCAAAGCTTGTTCCTTAGCAGTTTTTACCTTGGAATTGCTCTTTTCTATAGATATGCTTTAGATGCTGTTGTGGGAGGATATTTCCTCCAATGTAATGAGGATGATGCTATTAATGCTATAAAGAAATTGATCCTTACTTACAACTTGCCTAGCAAAACTGATATTTCTTTCGCAAGCATATTTGCTAGATTAAACACTCTTGAGACCCGCAATACTAGCTTAAAAGATTGCTATAATACGCTTAGGGAGCATAATAATTATGTTCCAATAAATTCTGAACCATCAAAGTGGCTCCCCACAGTAAAGATTGATATAAATAATGAAACTTTTCAAGATCGATGTGATATCATGCCTGAATTTTGTCTTATGCCCAAACATATTTATGAATAGCTGAAGGAGTGTTTACAAGGATCCTTGGGAAAATGATTTCTACTGATTATCTTGTTATTGAATGTGCAGGAAAAGGACAAATTACACTTGAAAGGTCCCTATTAGAACTCCTTGGAGCAATAATAGATGTGGGAAAGGGGACCATGCACCTTGCTTATCCACCAAACAATCATATTCTCCCCAAGGTTAAGAATAAAAGTAAGAGAGGTAAGGGCAAGAAATTTTGTCTTAATGCTTCTTCATTTGAGAACACTTGATTCTTTTTCTTGCTTCTTATGCCTAACTTAAAGGCGTTAAAGAAAAGTACTTATTGGGAGATAATCCAAAAGTTTTAGACGGGTCTTGGAAGTTAGTACCTCAGTAATAACCGCTCCTTATCCTTTTTATTTTCTTTTTGTGCCAAGAGTAACCTCTAATGAGAGAGAAGTAATGGTTAGGAAAGTTGTTGTCCCGAAACAGATTTCTATGCTTCACCATAAAAATCCGTGTAAAATATCTGTACGTCCTTTTGAGGCGTGAATTTTTTTGCTTCTATCCCAGGTTGTTATCTAACTTTCGTTAGTTCAACGCTTTTCCATTTGAGCAACATAAGGTCTTCGAACAAATTCATCTTTACCTGCTGGTCTGTTTTGACAGATTTCTGCCATTTTCTGCATTTGCTTCTTGTTCGTTCCTTTTTTAGTTCTTTTGGGGAATTGAGCTTTTTGAGGGAAGTGCTACAGTAGCTAGTGTTCTAATGGAAGTTTATTGGTGTTAGAACTGAACCTAAATACTTATTATCTTGAGTGCACTAATGTTACTAATAAAGATTGTGTGAAGTTTTGTATGAAGGAAAATTTTTAGGTGTATGGAAGGAATGAGTAATGAGATGAAAGATGGACTAAAGCTCAAGCTTGGGGATGCCACGCGTGTCACCCCAAGAAATATCCAAGAAGTACAAGCGTCAAAGCTTGGGGATGCCCAAGCCATCCCCCTCGTCATCAATAAAAATCACAGGTTTCTTCCAAACGCTTCGTTTTTATTGTTTCATGCACAGTTGTGTTGTTCTTAGAGCGTCTTCTTTTTCGTTTTCGTTTTGGTTTTTCATTTGCTTTGTTTGCTGAATAAATTGGTTGGACCCCCTCTTTCATAGATTGGTTTTCAAATAGTTTGGTTTGGTTTGGAAAAGAGTAGGAAAGCTCATGCTTAAGTGTTAAAGAGAGCTTGTTTTTGACGGTGGCCTATGCTTTGGCATGCCATGCTTGATATTGTTTTGGCTTTATGCTTAGTTTTCTTTGTTGTACCATGACTTGTTATAAACAATTGATATTGCTTAATGTGCCTTGGATGAATCATGTGTTGTTTTAGCATATTAAAGTATAGTATTGTGGTATTCTCCTTTGATGTTTTATTTGGGTTGACTTGGCGCATGCTCACACCATTTTATGACTATCCAAAATCACCATAGCCTTTATGATCCTTTAGTTTTCAACTTGTAGTATCACTTTATGCTTTGATCAATGATGTTTTGTCGCTCTACATGATTATGGCCATTACTGCTCTCTTAGTTTGTCGCTCCCAGCCTTTTGCTAGCCTCTACAACCAAGTATGAGTTCCACTCATGCATCCAACTCCCTAAACCAAGTTATTCCAAAGAGTCCACCATACCTACCTACTAGCTTATGCTATTCCAAATATATTCATGCTTTTGTTTACCTTCCAAATTAAACTTGTTATGAGAAAACTAGTGATTAAAGCTCTCACGAACTTGATGGCACACTTTACTTTTCTTGCCCTTAATAAACTTGAACCATTGTGTCGTCTATGGTGTATATGCTTGCACTTATTTGTTGGGGATTAGCAGAACCATGCTGTCATGGGGAACGCTTTCAACATTGCATGGGTACTTTGTACCTAGTTGATATCATGCTCTTTTGTCTATGGATGTCGTCAGTGTGAAATGAAAGGGAGCTTGTAAGTCCATGGAGTTATGTATATGTGTTAGAGAAATGCCTGGGCCGCTGGTCTAATCCATGCTGACATGGTGGAAACCTGCAGCGTAACAATAATGAGCTGTCTATGAAGCATTCTTCTGATAAAAAAGGAGCCCTATATTGAGAAAAAGAGAAAAAAATGAGATTATGAAAAGAGGAAAGAGAGAAAAAGCACCATATTCCCATGGTAAATAAGAAGATTGCTGAGATGCTCGTTGTCTGCTTGCCTTGTCATTTTGATATGGGGATTCTTCTGTATCATCGGGCAAGGGGTACCCCGTTGGCGGTTATCTATGATACACATGTACTTACGATGGCAAGAACTTACCGGTGACTAAACTTGAGTAGCATGAGGAGCGACCCTCGTATTCAAGGGACATGATATTTCTAACTTATACTTCATCAAGCATGTACACCATAGTTTGTTCACTTTAACCTTAATCACTTCAAGATGCTTATGATAGGGGCAATGAGAGCTGAAAGCTATAACTACCATAATTTTAGGAAGATCTTTATGAAACTAGAATCTCTGCTTCCTTCTATGAAGGCCTTTCTTCCACCATTATATCGAGTCTCCACCTTCTACCTTTATGCACCTACTTTGAGAGCATAGTGGCCATTCTTAGTTCTATGTGCATTGTCCCAAGACTAGTGGATTGATGCATAACTTGATATTGCTTGTTTTAAACTATTTGTATCTAGTCACTCTTATGAACTTTGAAGCTGTCCTATGAATTTATATTTGCTACTCTATGAAGGACAGGCTGAATACTATTGTGCTATGGTTTCTTTATGTGAAACAAACAAACGTCTTGCAAAGCATTGCTATTCATGAATCTTTTGTTTGTGCCTTTTCATGTTGCAACATAGTTCTTTGTCTTATTGCTAGAACTTTGTCTTTCATGTTATGATTGAAGTACTATGATCCCAGCTATCCATGCTTTACAAATACTTTGACCATGTTTATGATGGTGCATGTCACCCTCAAAAATTATTCTTTCTTTTCATCACTTACCTACTCGAGGACGAGCAGGAGTTAAGCTTGGGGATGTTGATACATTGCAAACGTATCTATAATTTTTGATGTTCCATGCTTTTTTTATACTTTCTTGTGTTTTGTCCACACTTTGGAGTACTTTTCATATGATTTCTTGGACTAACCGATTAAGAAAGGGCCACAGTGCCAACAGCCTGTTTTCTGCTGTTTTTGGTTCCAGGAAGTCAGAAAATGAATATTCTCGGAACTGGACGGGACAAAAGCCAAAGTCACTATTTTACCAGAAGACATCTAGAGCCAGAATACGAGACGGAGAAGGGCTGGGGCCCGGCCACACCACCTGGTTGCGTGGCCAGGCTAGGCCTGCGCCAGGGGGTGGTCTGGCCGACCCCAGCACCCCATCGGCCTCTCCTTCCGCCTATATATTGCCTCCGATACCAAAACCCTAAGTACCCGATCAAAAATCCACGAAAGAGTCTGTAGCCGCCGCCATCTCCATCCCTAGATCGGGACGGATCTAAAGCTCTTCCTGGCACCCTGCCGGAGAGGGGAATTCACCTTGGAGGCCTTCTTCATCATCATGCAAGCCTCCGGTGTGATGCGTGAGTAGTCCATCTCTGGACTACGGGTCCATGTAGTAGCGAGATGGCTGGTTCTCCTCCTTTGTGCTTTCATGTTTAGATCTTGTGATCTCTGTTCATGATCAAGATCATCTATTTGTAATTCTGCATGTTGTGTTTGCGGGGATCCGATGGATATTGAGATGCTATTTCAGATTGATTATTGATTCTATCATGTCTTTGTTATTTGTGATCTTGCATGCTTTCCGTTGTTAGTAGCTATCTTGGCCAAGTAGATGCTAGCAACTCCAAGAGTTAGTATTTATGCTCGATAGTGGGTTCATGCCTCTGGTTATCTGGGGAAGTGACAGAAATATCTAAGGTACTAGATGTGATGTTGCTACTAGGGAGAAAACAACTATCCTTTGTTCATAGAACAATCGTATTATTTACTTTAAACACAATTCGTAAAGCATTAATCTGTTGCTTGCAACTTAATACTAGAGGGGGTTCGGATGATAACCTGAAGGTGGATTATTAGTCATAGATGCAGTTGGATGGCGGTCGATGTATAATGTTGTAATGCCCAATCAAGTCTCAAAGGAGTCAAGATGATTAGTATATGCTTGTATGCTTTCTCGATGTTTGTCAATTGCCCCGCTGTAATTTGTTCACCCAGCATGTTATCTATCTTAAGGAGAGCCACCTCTAGTGAACTATGGACCCCGGTCCTTTCTTTTACATACAATCTACAAACTATTTCCTGCTTTGTGTTTACTTTCTGTAAACGATTACTTCCATCCATTCAATACGTTTAATCCTTTGTTTTCAGCAAAACCGGTGAGATTGACAACCTCATCGCAAGTTGGGGGCAAAGTTCTGTGGTTGTGTTGTGCAGGTCTCCACGTTGCTGCTGGCACCGGTAGTGCGCCCTGCCGACGTTCAGCTAGCTACACCTTTGGGGTTTTTCCTTCTCCTAGTGGATTGATAAGCTTGGTTTCATACTGAGGGAAAACTTGTTGCTGTGCTCATCATACCTTCCTCTTGGGGTTCCTCAACGAGCTCGATATATTTTGGGCCATCAGGGAGAGACTAACTAAGAGAGCAATAATGGCCATAATCATGCAGAGCGACAAAACATCATTAATCAAAGCATAAAGTGATACTACAAGTTGAAACTAAATGATCATAAAGGCTATGGTGACTTGGGATAGTCATAACATGGTGTGAGCATGTGCCAAGTCGACCCAAATAAAACATCAAAGGATAATACCACATTACTATGCTTTAATATGCTAAAACAACACATGATTCTTCCAAGGCACATTAAGCAATCTCAATTGTTTATAACAAGTCATGCTACAGCAAAGAATACTAAGCATAAAGCCAAAAAAAATCAAGCATGGTGATGACCCACAAGTATAGGGGGTGTATCGCAGTATTTTCAAGAAGTAAGAGTGTCGAACACAACGAGGAGCGGAAGGTGCTGGCTAGTGGTATGGATCAGGAATTCTCTGCAAATACTCAGCAAATGGATTTTTAGGGGTTTTTGATAAAACAAGTAAACAAAGTACGAGTAAATAAAAGACAGTAGGAATGAATGCAGCAAGTGGCCCAATCCTTTATGCAGCAAAGGACAAGCCGGTTGTATTACTTAAGATGACCAAACGTTCTCGAGGACACATGTGAAGACTATCAAGTGCTTTCGCTTCATATAGTTGATTAATCTTCTCTAGCTTGCTAAGTGTTCTGTGGGTGAACCTGTGCTAATGTACCGGCCTTCCTAAGACTAATACATACTTGTGATTATACCCCTTGCAAACATCCGTAAGTACAAGAAAGTAATTAAGGTAGAAACCTAACCACAGCTTTAAACTCTAAGACCCTTACGTCCCTTGTGCAATGGTTTCCTAACGGGGGTTCAGGTTTCTGTCACTCCGGCAACCCCTACGATTAGTAGCCAAATACACAATGCATTGCACTAGGCCCATATAGGTGAAGTGTCATGTAGTCGACGTTCACATGACACCACTAGAAGAAGTACACCACAACTTAAATAACAAACTATTGAATCTTTCTCAACACAACTCCACTACTAACAACATGACTTCTCCCATGTCCTCAAGAACAAAAAGAACTACTCACAAGACATCATATGGATCATGATCAGAGATGGAATAATGATGTATAACAATCTGAACATAAACAATAATTCAACGGTTCACTCAATAGCATCAACTACAGCGTTTCTCTAACACACATATAAACTCCATGATATTACAAGTTCCACTTTTATTTCACACCGCCTGGATCCGTAAGCAAAAGAACATGATATCAACTAGGTACAAGTACCAATGAAGTGTTGAAAGAAGTCCCCATGATACATGGTTCTGCTAACTTCAACTCATAAAGCGCAAGCATATACGCAACAAAGAAGGACCCAATGGTTCAAGTATATTAAATGCAAGAAGGTAAGGTGTGCCATCAAGTTCATGAGAGCTTTAATCACTAATTTTCACATAACAAGTTTAATTTGGGAGGTAGATAAAACAAGAATTTACTTGGAATAGCAATAATGCTACTAGGTAGGTATGGTGGACACAAATGGCAAAGGTTTGGGTTTAAAGGAGGTGGATGCATGAGAAGAATTCCCTCTCAGTACAGGTTTTTGGCTAGCAAGGCTGGGTAGCAAGTATAAGAGTTGAAGGAAACAAACAAACATATAAGCGATAAAGACAAACATGCAATCTTCCTCGAAAGCACAAAATATCTTAACTAGAGAATACTAAACTTATGAGCAAATCAAGAAACAAAGATGATGAAATTATTTTTCTTTAAAGGTACTTTTATCTTTTCTTTCAACTCTCAAAAATAGTGTGCTACTAATCGATCCAGGTTTGCCAAAACCAACTAAATTAACTCAATGATCCCAAAGTGATACCAATACTAACAACAAGATCAATCATATAACCACAAATTGAAAACTAATATAAGCTATGCAAAAGAGTGAATGATAGAACTTCTCATTAATAATCCATAACGGCAACTCACACCAAGGGATACATATCTAACGAGAGAGGGGACACTTCCATAATGCAAACCATACTACATAATAACTCCTCTATTCATGATATGACTCTACTAAAAAGGTAAAAAGATAGAAGATAGTGATGTGATACCGCGGCACTCCCCCAAGCTTGGAATAAACCAAGGGGATGCCAAACCTGATGACGAATTACTCCTTCGGTGGTGGTGGTATCCTCTCGATGAGCTCTCTGATAAATTTCCCAAAGTCCTCAATCTCGAAGGTGAGAGTACGAATCAACTCCGAGTTGTGCTCAATACGGCTCATGATCATGTCAGGTTGAGAATTCCAGCTTTTGCTATTCTTTCCCCACTCTTCCTCCTTGAAGTCTTCTTTTCCTTCATGGCTTGAACGAGGCAAATCCCAATTGGAGGGTAATTTCTCCTTGGGCATATTCTGGTATTGATGCTCATGGATAAGGGTATGGAAGGGGTTCTTGGTGCGTGGAGGAAGTGACCAAGGATTTGAACGGTGATGAGGAGGCTTCCCTCCAATTGACATAGTCCTGGCAGGGTTTGCCACCACTCCAATGCTTGCAATGGTAGTGTCGGTGTGCTTTTCCTCCTCTTCATCTTCACTCTTGATCTCCTTCTCCTTCCCGGGGTCTTGGAGGTCTTCCTCCATAGGCTCCTTCCCTTTATCCTTGGCAGACACCATTGTGCTTCTAAACCTTCAAAGAGTACGTCCTGGCAGAAACAGATCGAAACAAAAACACGACGAAAACACGATATACGAACCTCGGAAGATCCGGGGGGTTATATATTACGTAGTTTCATAAAAAGAGGAAGGTACTGGGTGAAAACGGGTCGGAGGCGGAGTCTGAGGTGGACTCACCACCTGGGGGCGTGACCATGGGAGGTCCCGCGTTTTCCGTCCCTTTTTCGCTTCATAGCTTCCTTATTGACTAAAAACTGCAAAAATATAGTTGGATAGTATTTTCGTAGAACTTTTCTTACCAGAACTGTTACCTATTTGAAAACGGACTCTGCAGGTCTCTGAATTTGGTATTTAGTGGATTCTTCCGGAGTCACCACTTGAATAACATCAATATCTTCATCTTCATACACTTATTACTTAAGTCATAAAACCCTTCTCTTCCTTATTACACCATTATCTCCACTTCCTGGAAATTTCTTTCACAAAGAACTTCACACAGTTCCCATTAGCAACATTAGTATAACTGAAGTGATAAAACCATTTGAGTCCAACTTCAACTGAAAACCATCAAATAATAAGCTACTGTAGCAACTCCTTCCGAAAACCCAAAAATAATTCAAAAATGAAATCGAATAAAGAAGCAAATGCAAGATTGGCAAAATCTGTCAAAGCAGACCAGCAGGTAAAGATCATTTTTTTCTAAATCTTATGTTGCTCAAATCAAGAAGTGCAAAACTAACGAAAGTTAAATAACAACCTGGGGCAGAAGCACAAAGAATTACAGCTCAATCCAACATACAGAGATCTCTCACGAATTTTTACGGTGAAGCACAAAAATCTATTTTGGGATAGCAACTTCCCCAAATACTACTCCTCTCTCAATAGAGGTTGATCTTGACACAAAAACCAAACAAAACGGATAAGGAGCGGTTATTACCAAAGTAATTACTTCCAAGACTCAAAGAAACAAAAACAAACTGAAAGCAAAAATAAACTGGGTGTCTCCCAAAAATCTCTTTCTTTATAGCCATTAAGATGGGCATTATAATTTTGAAGATGTTCACATAGGGATATGAATTGAAGCGAAAGAGAGCATTAAGAAGCAAAAACACACGCGTTTAAGTCTAACCCACTTCCTATGCAAGGGAATTTTGTAAACCAACAAGTTTTTGAAACCAGAGGCTACTTGCATAAGAAGGCAAAAGAAGTGCAACATAAAGACTTTCAACATAAAACGAGGAAATTTGATATTATTGAGATGCATAAGAACACTTTTTCCTCTCTCATAATAACTTTTAGTATCATGCATAAACTTAAAAATATAGCTTTCACTAGGACCATCATAGCACTGATCGCTTATTCTAACAGAAAACATAGGAATACTAGCTCTCATAACACTACTTTGTGAAACAATATTAGAGGTATCCTTACAAAGGATAGTGTGTCCCTCTTCTTCATATTTAGTAACAAAGTCTTTCACATTTTCTATAATAGGTTCATCAACCATTTGTTTATCAGGTTCAACAGCTTTATTTGCACTTTCATCAACCATACTAGCTATCATAGAATGTTCCTTAATCTTAACTAGGAAAGGCATTTTCTCAATATAAGGTTCAGGTAAGACATGATTAGCAGTATAAACTTCTGTGTTTCTTGCAGGAACACTCTTAGCAACATCTTTATAAGGTTCATGATACTTATTCCACTTCTTTTTAGGCACTTCAATGTAGGAAGCAAAAGCCTTAAAATAAGAAGCAATAGGTTGAGAGTCTAGACCATAAGAGTTTTTAATATTTTGAAAGTCATCAGTTCCCATAAAAGATTCAATGCATTCATAATCATAATTTATACCTGCCTTTCTACCTTTGTCATTCTCCCAAGCTTCAGCATTGTCTTGAATACATACTTGTGATTATACCCCTTGCAAACATCCGTAAGTACAAGAAAAGTAATTAAGGTAGAAACCTAACCACAGCTTTAAACTCTAAGACCCTTACATCCCTTGTGCAATGGTTTCGTAATGGGGGTTCAGGTTTCTGTCACTCCGACAACCCCTACGATTAGTAGCCAAATACACAATGCATTCCCCTAGGCCCATATAGGTGAAGTGTCATGTAGTCGACGTTCACATGACACCACTAGAAGAAGTACACCACAACTTAAATAACAAACTATTGAATCTTTCTCAACACAACTCCACTACTAACAACATGACTTCTCCCATGTCCTCAAGAACAAAACGAACTACTCACAAGACATCATATGGATCATGATCAGAGATGGAATAATGATGTATAACAATCTGAACATAAACAATAATTCAACGGTTCACTCAATAGCATCAACTACAAAGAGTAATCAACACCGGGAAAGTTTCCCCTATGAGCTAATGCAAGATTCAACTCAATTGTTACAGCAATATGGAGATGGTGATGAGGGTGCGGACAGTGGCGGACCCACTATAGGGGCTAGCAGGGGCGGCCGCCCCAGGTCTCCCGACGCGGAGCAGGGTACCCCTGGCTCCTACCAGGCCCTATGTTTTCTGTCGAAGGAGTAGCGACATGAATTTAAAGCAGATTTGATTCTCAGTTTCTGTCGAAGGGGTACGTAGAGGAGGAAGAAGCTAATTTGGGCCTAGGCTCTATTGGGCTTAAGTGACATAGGAAAACTCGGTTTGTTATTTTTTAGCTGGCCAGCACGATCAGGCACAGGCAGTGTCAGGAACGAACCCTTCGGTTCGATCAACCTCGACTGGACCTTGCCGCCGCTCCCAGTTCCCAATTTCGCGCATCTAAATTCCCAAATCCCGAGGCCCCGACCAGTGTCCCGATTGGACTTGGCCGCCGTTGCCGGTCACTTTGCCACCGCTGTTTCATCCATGGAGGCGGACGAGAAGAACCTGGAAGAGGAGGCATACTTGATCGCGTTGCAGCTGGAGGAAGAGGGTGAGGAGGCAGCGACATCAGCTGCGGCATCGACGCCTGTGATGGCAAGAGATGACGCAGGCGAAATCAATCGCAAGAGGGCACACAATGACAACAACAACCAGTAGAAGATATTCTTCCTTGTGTGTAATACTGCTTGTGTGTGAGCTTGTGGCGATTCACCTATGTATGTTCAAAAAGCTCTCAATTTTGTAGAAATTTCCACAAACTGTTCCTGCTGTATTTAATCTAGCGGATGTGATTGCCGAACCAGGTACCCGGAGGCAAATTGAAGAGTATTCTACCCCGAAAATTAGAGATGAAATGAGGAGGGCATATTTGTCGAAAGGTCCATATCGTTTGGCCGGTCATGTTTATCCACACACAAAATTTGGGCCAGATATCTTACAAGTAAATTATGTTACGTTTTCATGCCTTGAAGTATCGTCGAGGCCATCTACCTCCACAAGTTCGAGCTCCTTCTATTACTACAACTTAATGGTATAATATACAACCTTATCAACTACTTTTACATTATGCCAAGATTTACACTCATATGTTTCCTTTATTTACATGGTGTAGGTCTCAGCTTGGACGTTGAGGGTACTATTTTGGTGGCCAATGTGTGTCTAAAGTAGCGAAAGACCATGTTAGTAGGTTCCTATGTTTTTTCATGTTTCTATTAATTGTATTTCATCGATCATGAAGATTGAGTATTTTGTGTACCATTTACCTTGTGTTTTCTAGCTAGTAGAGTTGTATTTGTTTCCCCGAAAATGTTCGCCCCAGCTAAACAAAATTCCTGGGTCCGCCACTGGGTGCGGATGGTGATGATGGTGGTGGTGATGATGATGATGATCCCGATGAAGTCCAGCTTGATGATGGTGTTGATGGCGACGATCTCCCCTATCCGGGAAGGAATTCCCCCGGCAGAAATCTGTCTGCCGAAGTGATCTTTCTCTCTCGGTGTTTCTCGCCCCGCAGAGGCGGCAGAATCTTTCTATGGTCGCTCCCCGAGTCTTAGGATTTCGGGAGGATGATATACGCCAGAGGGGAGAGGCTGGAGTGGGCCAGGGTGGCCACACCACCTGCTGGCGCGGCCTAGGGCTGCCCGCGCCAGGGGGTGGTGTGGGCCCCTTGTGGCCCATCTCCACTCCATCTTCTGGCATCTTTAGTCTTCTGGAAAAATAGGATTTTTCGTATATTTTCTCGGATTTTCTAATCTTCGTGAATTTTGCCTCCAAACAGCACCTTTTCCATCAGAATCCTGACTGCAGCGGTCCATGCTCCAAAAGTCATCAACCATGCAAAAACAGATGAAATAACAAAAGTATCACCTCTCAATATGAAATATATCAATGAATAATAGTGAATTAAGACATAGAATAGTGATGCAAAATGGACGTATCACATGGCATGACAAAGCATAGGCCACAGTCAAAAACAAGCTCTCTTTACCACTTAAGCATGAACTTTCCTACTCTTTTCCAATCCAAACCAAACTTATTTGAAAACCAATGCATGAAAGAGGGGGGTCCAACCAATTTATTCAGCAAACTAAGAAAAGAAAGCAAACGAAAAACCAAAAAGAAAACGAAAAATAAGACGCTGCAAGAACAACACAACTGTGCATGAAACAATAAAAATGAAGTGTTTGGAAGAAACCTGGGATTTATATTGAAGAAGAAGGGGATGCCTTGGGCATACCCAAGCTTTGACGCTTGTACCTCTTGAATATTTATTGGGGTGACACGCGTGGCATCCCCAAGCTTGAGCGTTAGTCCATCCTTCATCTCATTACTCATTTCTTCCATACACCTGAAATTTTTCCTTCATACAAAACTTCACACAATCTTTATTAGCAACATTAGTGCACTCAAGATAATAAGTATTTGGGTTCAGTTCCAACACTAATAAAACTTCCATTAAAACACAAGCTACTATAGAACTTTCTTCAAAATGCTCAATTCCCCAAAAGAACTAAAAAAGGAACCAACAAGAAGCAAATGCAAATAAAGGCAGAAATCTGTCAAAACAGACCATCAGGTAAATACGAATTTTTTTGAATACCTTCTGTTGCTCAAATCGAAAAGTGTTGAACTAACGAAAGTTAGATAACAACCTAGGGCAGAAGCAAAAACATTTACGCCTCAAAACGACGTACAGAGATTTTACACGAATTTTTATGGTGAAGCATAGAAATCTATTTCGGGACAACAACTTTCCCAACCATTACTTCTCTCTCATTAGAGGTTACTCTTGGCACAAAAAGCAAATAAAAAGGATAAGGAGCGGTTATTACTAAGGTAATAACTTCCAAAACTCATCAAAAAAAATTGGGTTATCTTCAAATAAGTACTTTTCTTTAACGCCTTTAAGTTGGGCATGATAGTTTGAGAAGATGCTCACATAAGAAATATGAATTGAAGTAAAAGAGAGCATCAAGAAGCAAATTAAAAACACATTTAAGTCTAACCCACTTCCTATGCATAGGAATCTTGTATGCAAATAAATTCGCAAAGAACAAAGTGACAGGCATAGGAAGATAAAACAAGAGTAACTTCAAAACTTTCAGCACATAGAGAGGTGTTTCAATACCATGAAAACTTCTACAACCATATTTTCCTCTCTCATAATAATTTTCAGTAGCCTCATGAATAAACGCAACAATATAACTATCACATAAAGCATGTTTTTCATGTTCTACAAAAACATAATTTTTATCAAGCTCAAAGATATTGGGATTAAAACCTTCAAGCCACTTTTAACAATTCTATAACACGATGACTAATCATTCAATATAGGCCCATCGTCTAGAGCTTTATCATAAACAATTTCTAAGCAAAACTCTTTAGTACTATGCATCTCGATGTTAGGCACAAATAAAGGATTATCACAGATAACATGAGCATAACATTCATCCTCCTTTGGTAAGCATGGGGGATAATCAAATAATGTAAGGGATAAAGAGTTACTCTCATTAGAAGGTAGGCATGGGTAGCTAATCCATTCTTCCTCCTTTTGTTCATCACTCTCCTCCTCTTTTTCATCTAATGAGCTTTTAGGTTCATCAATTTCTTCCATAAGATCCTGCAAGGCATTAGTCTCTTCCATTTGTGGAAAGCATCTATTAGTATATTCAAGAATATAGCCATTTTCTTCCTTGTAATTATCAAAGAAAAATTTAAGTATATCATAAACCTCATGTTTATAAGGTGAATCATCAATATTTTCAAGAAAACTAGCAAGTTCAAATGCACCCTTCCAAGCAATAAATTACTCAATTTGTTCCACATCATAAAAGTCATAATTTCCCTTAACATAAGAAGATATGGTAACATTATCATTATACTCACATTGATAAGGGAGGTGTTTATACCTCTTACAGCAACAAGATTTATCAAAGCAATAAGTAACATTATAAGTAGAGCACACGTTTCTAGCAATGGTATACAATTTATCAATTTGTTCCCATAAGTGTTTCCCTTTTTGTGACAAGCGGTGTTCCTTATAATAATATTTTTGATCTTCTGTGAACCCACCTTGCCAATAAGATTCAGTTTCAAAGAAACCAACCATTGACAACAAGCATGATAAAGCAAGACAATAATAGACCAACGAAAATAACAACTAGAGTAGGAACTAATTGTTTTTTGTATTTTTGATAAAGAAAGAAGCAAACAAGGCGGAAATAAACTAAGCTTGAACAATAGTGATTCCAAGTGGACTTGATAAATAAAGCTATGCTCCCCAGCAACGGCGCTAGAAAATAGTCTTGATGACCCACAAGTATAGGGGGTGTATCGCAGTATTTTCGAGGGAAGTGAAACCCAATTTATTGATTCGACACAAGGGGAGCCAAATAATATTTTTAAGCCTTAACAACTGAGTTGTCAATTCAGCTGCACCTAGAAACAATCTTGCTCACAGCAGTTTATCAGTACCAACAGTTTTGTAATAGGAGTAGTAAAGTAACAATAGTAGTAAAGGAAAGACAGCAGTAACAATAACAGTAAACAGTAGGATTCGACTGCGGTAGGCATAGGGATGGATGTACGGGCGTTGCATGGACAAGACAATTCACATAGCAATCAGAACATAGGGCAATTGTAGATAAATAAGATAAAGCATCCAAGTACTAGATAATCCTAGGCATGTGTTCCGTATATAGTCATACGTGCTCGCAATGAGAACTTGCACAACATCTTTTGTCCTGCCAGCCCGTTTGCAGCGGGGCCTTAAGCGAACTACTGGCAATTAAGGTGCTCCTTTAATAGAGCACTGGAGCAAAGCATTAACACTCCGTGAACACATGTGATCCTCACATCAAAGCCATTCCCTCCGGTTATCCCGATTTCTGTCACTTCGGGGCCATTGGTTCCGAACAACAACGTGTGTATACAACTTGCAGGTAAGACCATAAACAATACTATCATAATGAATCAATAACATGTTCAGATCTGAAATCATGGCACTCGGGCCCTAGTGACAAGCATTAAGCATATCAAGTCGCAACAAAGTCATAAAGCACTAATAGAAGATACTAGGCACCATGCCCTAACAATCTGATGCCATTACATGAACGATCTCATCCAATACCTACCATCCCCATAGCCTACAGTGGTTACTCACTCATGGGGGAAACATGGATTGTCGATGGAGAAGCGATGGTGATGATGATGGCGATGATCTCCTCCAATTCCCTATCCCGGCAGGATGCCAGAACGGAGTTTCTGGTGCTGTTTCGTGGAATCTAGTGGTGGCGGCGGAGCGGAACTCTTTTTGGAAAAACATCGAACCCCCCTGAGTTTTTAGGTCAGAAGGCATCTTATAGGCGAAGAAGGAGACCGAGGGGGTGTCTGGGGCGGCCAGACCACCCCCTTGCGCAGCCAGGCGCAGCCCGCGTGGCCATGTGGTGGCTGGGCCCCAGCCCCACTCCGTCTCATATTCTGGCTCCGGGAGTCTTTTGGTGAAATAGGATTTTTGGCTTTTGTCCCGTCCAATTCCGAGAATATTCATTTTCTGACTTTCCTGGAACCAAAAATAGCAGAAAACAGGCAGCTGGCACTGTGGCTCTTGTTAATAGGTTAGTCCAAGAAATCATATGAAAAGTACTCCAAAGTGTGGACAAAACATAAGAAAGTAGATAAAACCAAGCATGGAACATCAAAAATTATAGATACATTTGCAATGTATCAGGCACCAACTACTGTGGTATTGCCGACGAGTACGCCATGGAGGGGTCCTCCCAGTGCATGTTTAGAGATGTGGGGTAAGGTAGAGAGTTGACGGGTAAGAGGTAACACAGCTTACCCAGGTTCAAGTCCCACAACGGTGGCGTAACTCTACTCCTGCTATAAATCACTATAATGGCAATACGCCGAGTTACCGAGATAGGTTCGATGTGCGAGGTGTTGCGCGTTGTACGCAGCAATCTAAGAGGTTGTGCCCTAAAGGCTCCTGCAGGCCGTCTTATAAAGACACCAAGACCTAGGGTTTACAGGGAAAGGTCCTTGCCGGACAAGGTAAAGAGTCCTACACTAATACGAACTAGTCTTTTGTGTCTTGTACTCCAAGGCTCCGAGTATGTCGGTGACTCTTGCGTAGCCTTCCTTTATCAAGCATGGGCCTCCCTTCTGGATCCATCTAACTAGGTCGCCTAGCAGGTCATAGGCCTCGCTACCAACTATGGGCAACCCGGGTTAGGCGGATAGGTGACATGCTATCAGGATACCCATATAGCATATCCCCAACACTCATGAATTCCCCCACAAATTTTTCTTCTATCCACCAAAAATTCGAAAATCCCCAAAAAATAGCCCAAATTTGCCTTTGGATTGATCTCTTGATTTGGAGTGTTATTTGTGGTTTTGATCCGACCAAACCTTGTCTTAGGTGTTGGTCCAGCTCTCTCCTGTGTTTTCCCAGCCCAATTCGGCCAATTTTTTGCGGATTTGAGGCCCCAAGGCATGGATTTCCGCTCAAGAACACGAGCAAGTGGAGTAGATTCCCCAACCCCGGAGTCTCCCCCCGAGTCTCCGGCGTCAGACCTCGGAGTCTCCGGCCCTAACGCCTGATTTTGATAGATTTTGCCTCTTTTCCATTTTGGCTAATTTCCTTTGTTTGTTTGTGCTCCGTGTGTGTGCCAACAACTAATAACAAGCTTCCGCATCAACAACTCCCGTGCTCATCGACACCACGACCCATGAACATCATCCCGCACCACCGACGTCAAGTTCATCATCACCAACGAAGGTATAACTTTGCGTCACCTTGTTGACCCCTATCTTCCTTTGTGTGTACCTATCCCACGAGAGTGGCTCATCTTGTGTGTTGCTTGAGCATTATGCATTTGTCCTTGGATAGTGAGAGTGCAAAAGAAATGGCAAGTGTGACTAGGTAGCATCAAGGGAGAGCAAAAAAAAGAAAGAAAAAGATATAAAGCAAAAGAAAAAGAAAAATAGTCTCCCATAGAAAAAGAGAGTCTCAAATCTTGTAAGCAAGAGAGAAAAAAGAGCGCCCAAGGCAATTGCACAAATCCGTTGCTCATTTTTCTTCTTTGCAAACGAGCCATGGTCTATCCTTGCATTGGCACGACAACGAGCGTAGTCTTTGTTAGGACTTTTTGTTTGCTCATTTCCATAGTCATGTCAATCCCAACAATCTCCATGTGTGTGTATATAGTCGTAGGTTCCCGTCACCCTTTTGAGTGTTGACCTTCGCCTTTGACTTGAGTTTTGTTGTATCTTACCCACTTTTGACTATCCCTTTTATTTTGGTTGGTTCTTTGGCATTCCACAATCCTAACCTACCACCAACAAGCTTTTGAGAGTTAGTTCTTTCTTTAGTGTAAGTTTCTTTGCAATTCCACTTTGCATGCTTACAGCTCTCAATTGTGGTTTCTAGTTTGACGCAATCCCCAAGGTGAGGTACAAGGCTAACACCACCATATCCCACTTCCATATACAATCCTTGTGTGTTTTGCATGATGGATAGGCATGGTGAGTCAAGCCAACCACCTTCACAAGAAGAAGAACATGGACCATACATGACGTGCACAAGCCACTTCATCGTTCGAGAAGAATTCCGTGAACGTTGCCAAGCACTTGAGACGCGCTAAGATGAACAATTTGGCGAGATGCAAGCCGAGTTCAACAACATCGACAACCGCATCCACGGCCTCGAACGACAAATGCATGCAATGCATCACAACTTCGGCCACCAAAATGAAGCACTGCAACGCTCCGTCGCCAAAACAAATGACAAGCTCCGTGTCCTCATCGACGGAATGGCAAGACCACATTCACGCGCATCAAGCTCTTCAAGTTCTTCGCGTTGTCATGCTCCTCTTCAACAAGATCTTCATACAAGTGCTCCAAGACGCAATGACGCCCCCGTGGTTGAAGATGGTGTTGGGTCCGCAACATAGAAAACAAAAAATTTCCTACGATGAGAACTACACGCCAAGATCTATCTACTAGGTACAAAGCAATGGGTGGACATACATCCAATGAGAACTTACCCTCGAAGACAACGATTTTTGTTAACGAGTAGGAACACGTGGTTGATGTAGTCGTACACTTGCCGATCTCAAGATCGTGAGGAAGTTTGAGCGCTGCAACTCAGCAGCGCATCCGTACTTGCACACACGTTCAAGCCACCGGACAACCTCCACCTCCTCGCTCCAGCGATCCAGCGGAAGCAGCAACTCCTTCCACACGAAATGCCACCGAGAACATGTATCTCGCTAATCCGAGACCATGGGGGAATAATTCTAGAGGGGGAGAGAGATCCTTCACAAGGAGGTGTGAGGAAGAAGGAGGAAGAGGGTGGCCTTTTATAGGAGGAGGGGGTGCCCCTCCTTCATGTCCGGCACATGGGGGGTGACTCCTCACCTCCCCCATTTCATGTGGTGGTAACCCCTCCACATTAAAATGCCTCTTCACATTCCCCTTTAAAGTCCCTACTTTAAATGCATTAAAATTCTCCAAGTTTAATGCTCTCTCATTTAATAAAACTATTTTATTAAATTTATTCAGAATTTTGTTAATTACTTTAATTAACAAACATTCACATATAACCCCTTGCAATATTTCAATATCACATGCAGAACCACTTTCTGCAATTTCACCCGAAACAATTCCTGCGCTTTGCAATTCTTTCGTCTGAAACATATGTGCTCCAAAATGGTGTCTGGTAACTCTTAAGTGTGTCACCCTATGGTTCGCGAATAATGCAGACATGATTGAGACTCCTCTCAGATCAATAATCAGAAGCGGGACCTGGAGATCCATACTGACTCCTGCATATTCAACGATGACTTCTGTGATCGTGAGAACCTTTAACGTTAGTAATTAAATCCCTTTGTCTCGCGATATATTACATGTCCGAGATTCGATCATTGGTATCTCCATACCTAGTTTGATCTCGTTACCGACATGCACTCTTTTCTCGTTCACGTGATATAACATTCTAGTGATCACATCACTTGCTTGCAAGCTATCTTAATGTGATATCACCGAGAGGGCCCAGAGTATATCTATCCGTCATCGGGATTGGCAAATTCCACTCTTAATCCATGAGCCTCAACATAACACCTTTGTAGCACTGAACCCATCTTTATAGTCACCATGTTACGGTGTGACGTTTGATGTTATCAAGATACTCTTCCGGTGTTAGCAATTAACATGATCTCATGGTCTAAGGATAAATATTACTTTGTATGATGTTATAGCAATATAAACATAATGACTTTGATCGTAATGATATACTTCGGATGAATGTTCATCACATCATTCAACCAATGTTGTGACCTTGTTATTAACAACATCCAATGTCCATGATCAGGAAACCTTGATCATCTTGTTAATCAACAAGCTAGTCTATAAGAGAGGCATAACTAGGAACCCTTTTTGTTTATTAAACACACATGTATTGATGTTTCCTATCAATACAATTATAGCATGCAAAATAAACATTTATCATAAACATGGAATAAGATAATAACCACTTTATTATTGCCTCCCGGGCATATTCCCTTCAGATGGAAGTTCTTCGAACTATGTACCTTCCACACGACACGCCACAACGTCAAGCTATCATGGTGATTTCTCTTCAAGATCACGAGCAAGGAAAGAAATACACCATCATCATGCAAGGGCACTAGTGATCCAACAAGCACCACCATAAGAAGAACCGCAAGTGCAGTCGCAAGTCAACCACCATCGCCCGCGACACATACTTGACACAACAAGTGGTGACTCCAATTTGGAGATTCAAGCTTGTCATCGACATGAAGCTCTCCAAGATCCTCCTCCTCGTCATCATCGTCATGAACGTCAACACCGACACCATGGTCATCATGAGGCGCCTCCTCCACCACATCAAAACATGGAGCGCCAAGTGGTACAAGTTGAGCAACGTCCACCATGTCATGAGGCTCAAGACCATGGTCTTTCCCATGAGGTCCGTGTGCCTAATCCACATCAACAACCGAGGAACGAGCCTCCCCTTCATCATCAACCGCGTCATGAGGCTCCACACCCTCGACACCATGAGGCCCAAGCACCTCAACACCATCAACAACTGCGCCAAGAGCAAGATCAAGCTCCACAACAACAACAACAACAACATCAAGAGCAAGCTCCTCAACAAGGTCACGAGAATCAAGTTCCACCTCCTCAACCACAAGCATTTAATCAAGGTCACTAACCTCGTCATAATGACCACAATGATGAAGAAACCTACGGCAAGCTCAAGTTCACAATGCCTAAGTTTACCAGATCTAATGACCCCGAAAAATACCCTTCATGGGCACTCAAAGTCGACAAGATCTTCCGCATGCACAATTATAGCAATGAGAAGATGGTCGCCATGGCTTTGCTTGAGTTTGATGATTACGCCAACCTTTGGTGGGAACAAGTTCAAGTTGCTCTTGACGCAAGAAAAGAGCCGCCAATCACAAATTGGCATGACATGAAGGCTCACATGGGATACTGTTTTGTTCTCGCGCACTACACGCATGACCTCTTCAACAACCTTCAATTGTTGCACCAAGGTACAAAGACTATGGAAGAGTACTTCAAGGAAATGGAGCTCAACTTGATCAGTGCCAACATTGAAGAGCGCACGGAGCAAACTATGACACGTTTCCTTATTGGCTTGAATCACCCAGTCAAGCGCATCGTCGAGTTCCGAACATACAACAACATGGTTGAGCTTGTGCACATAGGAATAAAGGCCGAACGTCAAGTGCAAGAGGATATCAAGTACAACAAGCCCAAGACGTATTTCACCTACAAGCGAGCTTCAACCGCTACACCAACAACCTTTAATGGAAGTGCCTCAAGTACCCCCAAGCCTTCCTTCAAGCCCACACTTCCTCAAGGAAAACTACCCCAAGTGGCAAACAAGCAAAGAGTGATACACCTTTCAACGGTGACTGCTACAAGTGTGGAGGCAATGGACACAAGTCAGTCGAGTGTGGAAACAAGAAAGTTTTGTTCATCCATGACAATGGTGATGAAGAGTACTTGAGTGAAGATGAATTTGATGCTCGAGTCAAGGAAGCAATGGCAAGGCAACGGGTGGAAGATGACCAAGACCTCCTCATGTGTGAACATGACGCAAGTCCATCGCTTGTCGTCACAAGGATCTTGACCACTCAAGCACAAGAGCATGAAGACCAACGCTCAAATATCTTCCAAACATGAGCCAGCATCAATGGCAAATCTATCAAAGTAATCATCGAAGAGGGATTTGCCACAACCTTGCTAGTACTGAGTTGTGTGAGAAGCTTAACCTCACCCTCCATCCGCACAAGCACCCCTACCACGTGCAATGGCTAAGTGACCTAGGGTTCGTGAAGATCAAGCATACCGTATAGGTCACCTTCGCTATTGGTCCTTACAAAGACATGGTGGAGTGCGATGTGGTTCCTATGACAGTTTGCCACATGCTACTTGGTTGACCATGGCAATTCGACAAGGCTGCTCTACATGATGGTCACACCAATGTGTACACCTTTAAATGGCTCAACTAAACATGTGTTTTGCAACCGATGACTCCTAGCCAAATAATTGCGGACAATGCAAAGGCTTTAGCGAGGGCGCAAAGCACAACACCTACTTGTGAGAAGAGCGGTGAGCGAGAGAACGACCTCATAGTGAGTGAGAGCCACAAGCCAAACTCGAGTGAAAAAACTAAGAGGGTTCTCTTTGCCACCAAAAGTGAGATGATAGATGTGCGGAACAACCCATCCATCTTGCACTATGTCCTCATTTGCAAGGGACTATCGCAAGGAACTAATGAATTAACCAATGTTCCTCCATCTTTGATGATTTTTTTGTAGGAATTCAAGGATGTGTTTCCTGAAGAGCTTCCACATGGACTACCTCCTTTTTGTGGAATTGAGCACCGCATCAACCTCATCCCGGGCGCACCCCTTCCAAACCGCGCCGCCTACCGCATGAACCCGGAGGAGACGAAGGAGATCGAACATCAATCAACCAACTCGTCTCCAAAGGTTTGATCCAAGTTAGCACTAGTCCAAGTGCGGTACCCGTGATTCTTGTTCCAAAAGAGGATACCCTACAGGTCACTCGGGGGCTACTGACATGAGTATACCCTACAGGTACTCGAGTTTGGTATATACGGCCTGAATACAGCGGAAGCCCACGGTGTCGCCAAGGCCCAAAAGAGGACTCGAGTGGCCTACAGACTCTCAATTGCTTGAAGAACAAGAAGAAGCTAAAGATAGAAAGTTCAAAGGGGAAAACCCTAACCTGTAACCGACTCGACCTGCTACCTGAGACCTAGCCTATCTATATAAAGGCTAGGAGGGGTGGCGAGAAGGACACACGCAACCCTAGTTTCCACAACCCTCGCCAAATCACATCTGCGCACCATTGTAATCTTCGATTCCTTCGATAATTCCACGAGCAGAAAAGCAGGAGTAGGGACCTCTATGAGGCCTGAACCTGGGTAAATCTTCGAGTCCCCTGTGTGCTTGTTTGCTAGCCGATAGATGTCTCCAGCGCTCCCTCCTTCTCCAAAACCCAAGTCCATAACAATGGGCATTGATGAGTTAAACCCTCGTCAATTGGCGCCGTCTGTGGGAATTGGGAGTGCTGATGTTGCGGCTTCTTCGGCCCGATCAACCCCGATCTACAAATCCGCAACAGCAGAGATTCGCCAGCTCTTCGGCGCGTTCGACTTCACCGTCCACACGCCGGCTACTCGCCTGGCCTTCGAGTCCGTGAGCGATGGGATCAGCCTAGCGATCGGGAGCTTCCGCTTCCAAGTTGGTCAGATAGGCACGCTTTGCATGCCTGACCAGCCGACGGTGCCGTCGATTGCCCCAGCATCATGGTTCCCTCCATCGATCGGCACCCTCAGTGAGCTCAACGCCCCGACAACAGTTGAGAACACGGTCAGCGACAGCAGTCGTGACTCCGATCTGAGCGATCTGGCCACTGAAGACGGGGCCTACGGCTCCAGATCTGAAAGTTGCGGGAGTAGCAGCTTCCCCAACCACTTCATGTGCACCTTCATCAACGCGGGTGACACCTCCGCCAACCGTGGCAACACGGGCAACCGTGGCAATGAAACCGACCCGCCTAACGGCGGCATACCCATTGGTGGACCAATGCCCAACAGCGGCAATCGCGTTCCCGTCGACAATGGAGGAACAGTCGAACCTCCAACCATAATAAACGAGCAAATCGGCGAACGCGTCGTGATCAGGCTCAACGAGCAAGAATGGGCTCGCTGCCGCGAGGCCCTGCGAGGCAATCCTCTACCCTTCGGATCGCCACAATAACTACTGATGGGCTACCACTGGCTCCTGAAGGAAGAATTCAAGCGCCAAATGCAAACAATCGCGCAACTCGAGGCATGCAAAAAAGCAGCAGACGAGTCTAGCCTTCGTCGTGCTGGGCTCTCCTCTCATGGAGGATCCTCCTCAAAGGGGAACGAGTACATCGCCAAAAAGAGGCAATCTCGGATGGCCCATCTTATAGAGCAAGAATGCATAGAAGCTGCAAAAGTCCTCGACTTCAACTCTATGACAGTCGAGACACGGGGCAATGTGGTCCCCAAGACGCCGCAGGCTGCGGTGACAACGGCCACCATGTACCTCCTTAACAACCAGCCGACAGCTGGAGATCCCCGAGCCGCCATGCACCGATCTACGATCGCAGGCTTGGGATTAATCGAAGCTGCCCTCGACAAGGAGCCAACACCAGAGCCAAAAAAGGGCAAAGCGCTAGCAAAGCGCTACTCCTCGCCCTCATCCAGCGATGACAGTCACGACCTATCTCGACGCCGCCACTCACGGCGACATGACCACGACTATGATGCGCGCGACGACCTCATGCAACGCAAGATTGACAAATCAAGGGCACGACATGCTCGGTCGACTGACTCAGAAGAGGAAGATGTGGAGCTCTGCGGCGCCAGATGCTTCAGTAGATCCATCAGGCAAAAGTGAATGCCTAAGGGATTTAAACTTCCATCGGAGAACCAGAAGTTTGACGGCCTACAGGACCCGAAGATCTGGCTGGAGGACCACATATCCTCCGTCAGGCTCTACGGAGGCAGTCGAAGCACGGCCATGCAATGCTTACAGCTACAGTTGCAAGGCGCCGTCCGAGCATGGCTCAACAACCTCCCGCGCGGATCCATTCGCAGCTAGGATGAGCTGGTTTACAGCTTCCTGCGCAACTTCAAGGGCACGTACAAGCGGCCCGCATCAATCGAAGAGCTGAGATGCTGCCAGCAAAGATCGGGTGAATCGCTACGCTCCTACATCCAAAGGTGTTCCATCATCAAGAACTCCGCAGAGAACATCTCGGAGGATCGCGCGATTGACGCGTTCAACGGCGGCGTTTGCCGCCTAGAACTCAGGGAGGAGCTAGGCCGCTCAAAGCCCAAAACCATCGACCACCTGATGTAAATAGCGAATCGGTGGGCCGATGGAGAAGATTCGGTGAAGAATCGCGTTCACTCCGACGAGAAGGCGGAACTCGAGCGCAGACGTGATCGCCGAGGCAAATGCCGCATGCGCATCTACGACGATCGCAATGATGTCAACATGGTCGAAGCTGGCTACGTCGATAGACGCGATGATAACCACAACAGCGGATACCGTAGCGGCGGATACGCGACTCCGGGAAAACCACGCAAGTGTGGCAACGCCGCAATCGCGATGAGGCACCCGCGACATCCATTGAGGACTAACTATCCGGGCCATGTACGGTACACTTCTACATCGACAAGCATGATGGAAAGAAGAAGTCTAGACACCTCCTCAAGGATTGCCGCGAGTTCCTAAAGCTACACGAGGGATTGGTTCGGATGAACTGCAACGCAGTCGAAAGAGGATACGGGGCCGCTCCAGGCGCCGTGGCACATGGCGCTCCGCCACCACCACCTGGGCCACCCTCGAATGCAGTTGCGCCGGACCAGCACCACGGAGGCGAACCGTACCCACGAGCCATGGGCACCATGATGATCCAAAAGGGACGCCCCTCGAATGGGGTGCAGAAGGCCATCACTCACCAAGTCAACTTGGCCACACACTCGCCACCATCCACTGCTGAGTACCTCAGCGGCAGCGAGTCCTGCATCACCTTCAACAAACGCGATCGTCCACCTCAAGTACCTCGTCCAGGCCATTGCCCCCTCGTACTCGAGGCGCAAATTGGAGGCTTTGACATGAGCCGTGTCTTCATGGATGGCGGAAGCGGCATCAACCTTATATTCTCAAGTACCTTGCGAGCAATGAGGATCCCTCTAACTTGCGTGGAGGCCTCGGACACAACATTCCACTGCATCGTCCCAGGGAAAGGCGTATACCCCCTGGGCAAAATCAACCTCGACGTCATCTTCGGCACGCTGAAAAACTTCTGGCGCGAGCGCATCGACTTTGAGGTCGTCGACTGGCCCTCACATTACCACTGCATCCTCGGGCGCGTCGCGTTCGCTAGGCTCATGGCAGTGCCCCACTACGCCTACCTGCAGATGAAAATGCCAGGTCCCAATGGCGTCATCACGATCAACGGGAGCTTCGAGAGATCCAACGGTTACGACAGGGAATTCAACAAAATTTCCCAGTCCTTCGGCATGCAGGAAGAAATCGCGAGACTAAAGGAGTCGACAGACAATAGTCTGCCTCCCCTGAGCCGGCCAAGTTCACCTGATCTCTCTTTTGACTCATCGGTGTACATAAAGAAAGTGCAGGTACACCCATCGGATCCTGCCAAGCCGGTCCTCAGCGCCAACAACTTGAGTCCCGCATAGGAACTCGCACTCGTCGAATTCCTCCGTGAGCACTGGGAAATCTTCTCCTGGTGTCCAGCGGACATGCCAGGAGTTCCAAGGGAATTCGCCGAGCATGCACTCAACATCAGCCCAGACGCAAGGCCAGTCAAGCAAACAATACGGCGATTATCTGAGCCAAGAGCAAAGGCAATCGGGATGGAGATCAACAGACTCCTCGACGCCAAATTCATACGCGAGATCAAGGAAAGTACTTGGCTCGCCAATACGGTGCTAGTACCAAAAAAGACACGGATATCCTGCGGATCTGCGTGGACTTCACCTCTTTAAATAAGCACTGTCCAAAGGATCACTTCCCGCTACCAAGAATCCACCAGATCATCGACTCCACCGCGGGATGCGAACGCCTATGCTTCCTCGACGCCTACTCAGGCTATAATCAGATTCGAATGAAGGAGGAAGATCAAGAAAAAACAGCGTTTACAACGCCCTTTGGTGTGTTCTGCTACAATACAATGCCCTTCGGGCTAAAAAACGCAGGAGCCACCTATCAGTGGTGCATGCAGGCTTGTATCAAAGAGAAACTCGGTCGCAACATTCAAGTCTATGTCGACGACATAGTAATCCAGACCAAGGAGGAAGCCTCCCTAATCGACGATTTGCACGAAACCTTTGCCAACCTCGACCGCTACCGGATCAAGCTCAATCCGGAGAAATGCGCCTTCGGCGTACCATCTGGGCAACTACTCGGGTATCTCATCTCCGCGAGGGGAATCAAGGCGAACCCGAAGAAAATAAAAGCCATACTGGCCATGGAGAAGCCAAAAAACATAAGGGGCGTCCAGCAGCTGGCTGGGAGAATCGCGGCCCTCAGTCGATTCATCAGCCGGATGGGAGAAAAGGCAATGCCCTTCTACCAGCTCCTCCACAAAGCTGAAAAATTCGAGTGGACCAATGAAGCGCAAGAAGCATTCGAAGACCTCAAGCGCCTGCTATCCACTTCGCCAGTACTAGTGACCCCACGAGAAAGGGAACCACTGTTGCTATATATCTCCGCCACCAACCAAGTGGTCAGCGCAGTACTCATGGTCGAACGATCCGAGGAAAACAAGGTCCACGGAGTACAGCACCCAGTTTACTACCTCAGTGAGGTCCTCACACCAACAAAACAACGGTACCCGCACTACCAGAAGCTGGTGTACGGCGTCTTCATGACCGCCCGGCGACTACGCCATTACTTCCAGGAGCACCCAATCGTGGTGGTCAACGACGCCCTGTTGGGGCATATCCTCAATAACCCCGACGCCACAGGACGGATCGCGCTTTGGGGAATAGAATTGTCTCCACGAGACATTACATACGAAAAGCGCGACGCAATCAAGTCGCAAGTTCTCCCTGACTTCCTCGTGCACTGGATGGAGAACCAGCTCCCTGACAAACCAAATATGTCCTACCTCTGGACAATGCACTTCGATGGATCCAAGCGGAAGGACGGAGCAGGTGCCGGTGTCATACTGACATCACCTCAAGGGGACAAGCTGAAATACATCCTGCGAATGCAGTTCACCGCCTCCAACAACGAAGCTGAATACGAAGCCCTTCTGCACGGGATGAGGATGGAAAAAGCCAGTCGCGCTAAGAGGCTCATTATATACGGCGACTCCAAGTTGGTCATGAACCAAACGATGCATGAGTGCGATGCACTGAATGACAACATGATCGCGTACCGCGACCTCTACGACACACTCGAAGGAGACTTCGACGGTTGCGAGCTGCGGCACGTAGGTCGTGAAAGCAACGAAGAGGCGGATGCACTCGCCAACATAGGCTCTACCTGCGCCCCCATACCACCTGGGGTATTTCTCGAGTGCATCTGCGAACGCTCCATCAAGCCAAAGGCTGCAGAGAAGAAAACAAGCACATCAATGAACTCGGGGGCTACGCAGCCCAATGAGTCAATGGCACTCGATGACTTGGAGCTGGATACAGGACTCGAGGGACCAATGAGCGTCACGATAATTGAACAATCCTTGACGCAACCGTACATCACGTACCGCCTCAGCAAAAGGCTACCGGATGATCCGACTGATGCACGACACATCACGCGGCGGTCCAAGGCATTCGTTGTTATCAACGGCGAACTGTATAAACGTAGCATCATAGGAATACTCCAACGATGCGTCTCGATGGCCGATGGAAGAGCCGTTCTCCTCGGCATCCATGAGGGGACCTGCGGGCACCATGCCGGCAGTCGCGCCCTCGTTGCCAAAGCTCGACGAGCTGGATTCTATTGGCCTACGGCCATGGGCGATGCCAAGGACATCGTACAAAAATGCAACGCTTGCCAACGATTCGCGGACAAGCCGCACGCACCTGGCGCAGAGCTCCGGCCAATTCCATTGGCCTGGCCCTTCGCGCAATGGGGACTCGACATGGTTGGCGAACTCCGAAGGTCCTCACGAGGAGGCTACGTCTACCTCTTGGTCGCAGTCGACAAATTCACCAAGTGAATTGAGGCTGTGCCAGTGACCAACCAATCAGGACACATCGCAGTTAAGTTCTTCGAATCCATCATCTACCGCTTCGGAGTACCGCACAGCATCATCACCGACAATGGGACAAACTTCACATCCAAGGAGTTCCAAGAATTTTGCGAGAATCTAGGGATCAACATCAGCTACGCCTCGGTAGCACATCCACAGACCAACGGTCAGGTGGAAAAAGCAAACGGGCTCGTCTGCGGCGGCATCAAGAAGCGACTCCTCCGGCCACTCGAGCAAGCCGCGGGTTGCTGGCCAGACGAACTGCAATCAGTACTCTGGAGCCTACGCACAACTCCAAACAGTGCCATGGGCTACACGACATTCTTTATGGTGCACGGAGCCGAAGCAGTGCTACCCGCCGAGGTACGGTACAAGGCGCCGCACGTGGTCACTTACAGCGAACAAGAATCATCCCTCGCACTCGAAGACTACGTTGACCTCCTTGACGAGGCAAGAGAAATCACCGCGGAAAGATCAACGATCTATCAGCAGAACCTGCGCAACTACCACAGTAGGAGGCTACGCCCCAGATCCTTCATCGAAGGCGACCTGGTCCTGCGACTAAAGCAGCAAGGATGTCTCAAGCTCGAGTCCCCCTGGGAGGGACCATACGTGATTACAGAAGTAATTCCAGGTGGCACCTATCGCCTTCAAGATTTAGAGACAGGAGTCGCATACTCCAACCCCTAGAACGTCGCACAACTGCGATGCTTGTACCCTTAGTCATTTTTCTTTTACATTACCAATAAGGCAATCGGCCAAGGCTACTTAGCCACACATTGTACTTCGTACTGTCCCTCGAATAAATAAAGCTAAGTGCCCCAAAACTCTGTGTTTTCTTTATTTTTCCATAATTTATCTACTCGGGGGCTGCGCCACCCTATACACATATGTTCTACGAACTAAAAAGCGATATCCTGAGTAGCTGCCACATCAATCGAAACCCTTGATGCAAACACCAACCCAGTTGCAACGCACCTGACAGGTTGACAAAGGGACTGAGATAAAACCACATGGCCAGGCTAACGAAAAGGAATCGCATAGTGCAACGCACTCACACGCTAACAAGCTCTTTATAAATAATCTATAGTCAGTTATACACCATATGTATGAACTTTACAACACGGGTACAATTATGTGCAGGATACAAATCAAGCTACTACTGCAACAAAAGAACGTTGGTTTGTTCCTCAAAGAAGTCGATGATCTCTTCTGTTGGGCGATCCACCGCCTGGTAGTGCGGCACCATATTCCAGGCAGAACCCGCTGGTGGCGCAGGTGGCCCAGCCGCAATTACCGCAACATCTATGTCAGGCCTATGTAGTCGCACTAGCGATAGATCGGCCTTGGAACCAGCCACCAACTGTTGTCTCACGCACTCGCGAACCGCGGTCAGGTCTTGAAACTTGGCAAGGAGGACCAGCAAGCTTGATGGAGCAACATCCAGCGGAAACATCGTCCGATAAATGTTCTTCAAACATGACTGCGACTTCTTCAGAAAGTGTAGCACTCGTGATGCACGATCTTGCAAGGTCGCCAGCGCAATCGCACGATCATGATCTACCCAGAAGTATCCACTCTCTTGAAGTTGCTCCTGGGTAAAATCATGCATACGAATGGAAATTCTATCCTTCTCATCCTGCGGATGACGCGCGCTGACAACTACACGAAGCAGCAACAGAAGCATAAGGACATCACACTGTAGCGAGCAACTACAAGGAAAAGATAAGAGCAAGCAAACTAACACTTGAATTGGTCGCCCAGCTGCGTCACCTCGCCAAGCAGATACTTCTCTCGGGCGGCGGCTTTCTCCGCCTTTGACTTCCATACATCTGCGCTACCGCGGAGCACGGGAAACTCACGTTCTAGCTGCTTCACACGGTCGCGCAGTCACGAAAGCAGCGACAGCTCACCTACCCTGGAGCGCGGAAGTATCAAAGTATCATCAAGAGGCGGCGAGTCCTGAGTTTCTCTCAAAGGATCACTTGATGTACCCTACCACAAGCCAAGATAGAAACAGATAAGACGACCAAATCAACACAAGACAAAATATTCAAGTGCATTCAACAAAAGTATCAGCAGATACACTCGCCAGCAGGCATGTTCTTAACAAAGGACATAAACTAGTTAACTATTACAAATCTACTGAGGAGCGATTGGCTTCTTCGACTTCGACGGCTTCGGGGGCTTCATCGAGTCCGTGGCAGTGTCAGATGCCACTGACTTTCCGCCAGCCCCTGATGCCGTAGCCTTTGCCGCCTTCTTAGCGTGTTGCAGCTCCTTAGAGTACTTCGCAACCATGTTTATCAGCTGCGGCCCATATTTTCCACATGCAGTCGCGAAAGGAGCAAAGACTACCTGCTGGCCATCCCCGCTAACGGGCATCGCCTTCGACACTGCGGCAGGATCAACCTCGACTCCGTGGGCCTGCACCATGGCAAGTGACATGGACGCGCCAGCCGCACGGAGGGAGTTCTTGAAACTTGAAGGAACACCCTCGGCGAGAGACTCCACCATCTCATCCATGTTCTCGATTAGCTCAGCCTTGGGCATCAACTCCTCTCGGAGGCGACTGAGCACGCTCTTGGCCTTGGAAAGTGTATCCTGCACGGCGGCGTTGCGGTCCTCGACTGCTGAAAGTGCACCTGCCAAAGCATCGTCGCAGCGCAGGGCCTGAGGATCGAAGCTCAAACCGCTAGCATCTGTACATAAACCCACACATGGGCACCAACATCAGCGCCAACGGCAAGAATCGAACAGAGAAAGATAATGATACCCAAATATCGTACCTGAGAGGGCTTTGGCAATCGAGAAAAGCTGTTCTTCGAACAACTTCTCCCTAGCCGCAATAGAGGCACGGAGGCCCTCTTCACGCTTTTGCGCCTCGTCACGCGCCGCGATTGCCTCATCGCGGTTCTTCACAGCCACGGCGAGCGTCTTTTCCATGGCGGCGGCATCACGAAGAAGGGCATTATGTTCAGCTGCAAGACATCACAAAAGGGATTGGTTATCCATCGACTATAGGACAACGATGTAGAAGAATGAGAAGAAAAGGTACTTACTTTCCACCATGCGATATCGCGTATCCAGCATTGCATGCTGGCGACCCATCGCAAGCACTTGGTCCGCCAAGATGAGCAGCTTCCTTCACAAGGAACTGTCGCAACAAAGAAAACAACAAAGTTAGCAGATGCCATAAGCAGCATCGACTGCAGCGCGAGAAGAAGAAATCCTACACTTACATGATCCTCCAATGACTCCGAAGTTGTTTGGTGTGTCGTCATCCGGGCAACCATTTCGATGCTCCCCCTCATGCGGAGAGCTGGAAGAGTTGTGCCCGGAGTGGGCCGCCAATGGAGGAGAAGGAGCACGCTCAACCTCTTTCTTGGCACCGGAGGTTGCGACTCCAGATTCTTTCAGAAATTGGACATCGCTAGAAGATGACGACGCCTGCTAACTGCAAGATAAAATCAACATCAAGAAAAGGCAACTGCAAAGAAGAACCAAAAAAGGAAGATCTGAATACTTACCAATCAAAAATATCAAAGTCAAAGGTTGGTTCCCCTGACTCCGACGAGGACTCCTTTGGCAGTCGCATCTTCTTGCGAGAAGAATGCGCCACGGCACTCACGGGAATGGCAGGGATCAGCGACTCCGCACCAACACCTGCACCTTTCGGAGTCAAAGGAGACGACGCATCGGAATCCTCGCTACGCGAACGTTTGCGAGTATCCGGACTACCGGACTCGGGGGCTTCCTCCTCCACATCAGATGGGACGGTCGACTCCGACTCGTCCTCTTCCAAGGCTTTGAGAGGGATAATCCCCTTAGGAAGAGGGGGCATACAGGGTGACACCGCCCAATCCTGCATACAGACAACAATTTATCGCAAGTAAGAAACAACAAAGAAGCAATCGACAAACTAAGCTACTGCGTAGCACAACTATACCTCAGGAGGAGGTTAGCAGCATCAAACGGAGGAACAACTGGCTCACTGGGGAGCACATCCTTGACGGTGTACTTGGTGACCAGTCGAACCCTTTTATCCACTTCACTCGTGGACATGCCATCGGCAGACACGTGAGTGACATCGTCAGCGCCAGCCCACTGAAACATGGGGTGGACTCTGGCCTACAATGGCTGGACGCGACGACGCAGCCAAGTGCGAATGAGGGTGCAGCCTCCCTCCTCTTTGCCTATGCGATTCTTGAGGTCGCAGACGCGCTCGTACAGCACATCTGTCTCCGCGGACTCACCAGGCATGACTATGTTCTTCCAGGAGCGCCTCCTCTTGCACGGCGTCGCGGGATCGAAGGGTGCGAGTCCGAAGTGCTCCCCGTTAGCCTTCTCATCGTGGATGTAGAACCATTTGTCCCTCCACCCTTGGATGGATGCCATGAGCTTAATGTCGAAATAGGTGGCAGATGGGTCGACGTGGATTCCGCAGCCACCAACATCGTAGACTAAAGAGCCAGATGCAGATTGGCGCTTCAACTTGAAGAGGCGCTTGAAGAGGCCGAGGTGCGGCTCGATTCCGAGCCAGCACTCGTAGAGGGTGATGCAGCAAGAGATATGGAGGATAGAGTTCGGGGACAGCTGATGGAGCTGAAGCTCGTAAATACAAAGGAAGCCCCTGAAGAAAGGATGCAGGGGCAAAGAAATGCCGTGGATGATGAAAGCCAAGAACATCATTCGAAAACCAGTGGGAGGAGAAGGAATTATCTCACCGCCGGGGACGTGCGCGTCGGTGACTGTGGCGGACAGCACTCCGTCTTGGCAAAGAAGATGGAGATCAGAAGACTTGATGATGGAGGGACGCCACGCACCATTCATGACGCGGGTGCCCGCGCTCTTCTTCTTCCCACTGGCAGCGGTGCTCGTACAGCACATCTGTCTCCGCGGACTCGCCAGGCATGACTATGTTCTTCCAGGAGCGCCTCCTCTTGCACGGCGTCGCGGGATCGAAGGGTGCGAGTTCGAAGTGCTCCCCGTTAGCCTTCTCGTCGTGGATGTAGAACCATTTGTCCCTCCACCCTTGGATGGATGCCATGAGCTTGATGTCGAAATAGGTGGCAGATGGGTCGACGTGGATTCCGCAGCCACCAACATCGTAGACTAAAGAGCCAGATGCAGATTGGCGCTTCAACTTGAAGAGGCGCTTGAAGAGGCCGAGGTGCGGCTCGATTCCGAGCCAGCGCTCGTAGAGGGTGATGAAGCAAGAGATATGGAGGATAGAGTTCGGGGATAGCTGATGGAGCTGAAGCCCGTAAATACAAAGGAGGCCCCTGAAGAAAGGATGCAGGGGCAAAGAAATGCCGTGGATGATGAAAGCCAAGAACATCACTCGAAAACCAGTGGGAGGAGAAGGAATTATCTCACCGCCGGGGACGTGCGCGTCGGTGACTGTGGCGGACAGCACTCCGTCTTGGCAAAGAAGATGGAGATCAGAAGACTTGATGATGGAGGGACGCCACGCACCATTCATGACGCGGGTGCCCGCTCTCTTCTTCTTCCCACTGGCAGCGGTGCTCGTACAGCACATCTGTCTCCGCGGACTCGCCAGGCATGACTATGTTCTTCCAGGAGCGCCTCCTCTTGCACGGCGTCGCGGGATCGAAGGGTGCGAGTCCGAAGTGCTCCCCGTTAGCCTTCTCGTCGTGGATGTAGAACCATTTGTCCCTCCACCCTTGGATGGATGCCATGAGCTTGATGTCGAAATAGGTGGCAGATGGGTCGACGTGGATTCCGCAGCCACCAACATCGTAGACTAAAGAGCCAGATGCAGATTGGCGCTTCAACTTGAAGAGGCGCTTGAAGAGGCCGAGGTGCGGCTCGATTCCGAGCCAGCGCTCGTAGAGGGTGATGAAGCAAGAGATATGGAGGATAGAGTTCGGGGACAGCTGATGGAGCTGAAGCCCGTAAATACAAAGGAGCCCCTGAAGAAAGGATGCAGGGGCAAAGAAATGCCGTGGATGATGAAAGCCAAGAACATCACTCGAAAACCAGTGGGAGGAGAAGGAATTATCTCACCGCCGGGGACGTGCACGTCGGTGACTGTGGCGGACAGCACTCCGTCTTGGCAAAGAAGATGGAGATTAGAAGACTTGATGATGGAGGGACGCCACGCACCATTCATGACGCGGGTGCCCGCGCTCTTCTTCTTCCCACTGGCAGCGGTGCTGGTACCCACGATGGCGGAGCCGCCCTTCTTCTTCGCCGCAGTAGCGGTAGCCACAGAATCGGCCTTAGCACCTCCCTTCTTCTTCCCCATTGCGCGACGGCAATGCGATCGAAGAAAATAGCTAGGAAATGCGCGGAGATAGTCCAACGCCACGGAGGAAAAGAGAGCAGAGAAAGCAATGGAGCAGCGGCAATGGCGATGAGGGCAGAAGATGAGCGAAAAGCATATGTGAATTTTACCGTCGCAAACGTCACTACTTAACCCCTGGAAGGTGCAATCCAACGGCTCAGAAAAACCCTACTGGACGCGTGGCAATCATCATGCTAGACATGTGGAGGAGTGGAAACGTGAACCATCCCCCCACTGCTCCCATTACATGCGGAAATCAAGGAGGCGCAGTTAAAATAAAGATTACGCACGCCCAGTCAAATCAAAGTCAGGGAGTAGGACCCACTGCTCGTCACGTCCTGTCAAACTCGCTCACACGGGCAATTGAGGTCATGAAATCGTCAGCACTGATGTCAGCAAAAGCTACACAGTAGAAGACTTTGATTACTTTAGTCCTTGCTCGAGTCTTCGACTCCACCAAGCACTCGGGGGCTACTCCCATAGGGAGCGCTGGTCGCGCACCCTACGGTTCTTCTTCTTCTTTTGCAGGAACATGGACAATCAAGGCAAACCCAACCACTCGAAACACGGTTCGACTATGGACATGGGTTACTCCCATAGGGAGCGCCGGAAACAAATTCAACTGAAACAAGAAAACATAAGATGGCAGCAGCTGCAAAAGTTCTTTAGTCCCTGCCTGAGTCTTCGACTCAACCAGGCACTCGGGGGCTACTCCCATAGGGAGAGCTGGTCGCGCACCCTATGATTATTTGTACAAAGTACTGTGTGTTGATAACATCCACACTTGAAGTTTATGGCGACACCGCCTCATAATTTTTCCCGACAAAGAGACTACGTCTCCTGGGTCACCCGAATCGTCTCCGCGATGATAAAATTCGAATGTCACGCTTACAGCGTGAAGATAAGACCTGAATAAGGCCTGGCAACGCATTTGCTGTGCACTACCAGAAACATATCCGTGCCTACAGGTACAATGAATATGCCTTGATAGACGCGTCAAGTGCTCACACCCATATAACTGGAATTCGACTCCTGTAAGACCTCCGTGGCTTGAGTCGAATTATGCCAGCACTTTTCCAGATTCGAGTCCGGGGACTCGAGTTCGAGTAGATTGCGTTGTTTTACCCTAAGGTAGTTAACTGACACCAATACATTGGTTAAATCAGGCATGCATATCAACAATCCCTATGACACAAACAAAGCAGTCGAAAATATACTCATTCATGCACTCGAAAGGCTTCATAAAGTCCCCAGTCGAATCTGCGATTCCACTGGACACTCGGGGGCTACTGACATGGGTATACCCTACAGGTACTCGAGTTTGGTATATACGGCCTGAATACAGTGGAAGCCCACGGTGTCGCCAAGGCCCAAAAGAGGACTCGAGTGGCCTACGGACTCTCGATTGCTTGAAGAACAAGAAGAAGCTAAAGATAGAAAGTTCAAAGGGGAAAACCCTAACCTATAACCGACTCAACCTGCTACCTAAGACCTAGCCTATCTATATAAAGGCTAGGAGGGGGTGGCGAGAAGGACACACGCAACCCTAGTTTCCACAACCCTCGCCAGATCACATCTGTGCACCATTGTAATCTTCGATTCCTTCGATAATTCCACGAGCAGACAAGCAGGAGTAGGGACCTCTACGAGGCCTGAGCCTGGGGAAATCTTCGAGTCCCGTGTGTGCTTGTTTGATAGCCGATAGATGTCTCCAGCGCTCCCTCCTTCTCCAAAACCCAAGTCCATAACAATGGGCATTGATGAGTTAAACCCTCGTCAGTAGTGGTTACCATCAAATACGCATGGCGGAAGGTGATGAGTGGAAAACCGCCTTCAATACCAAACTTGGTCTCTATGAATGGTTGGCCATGCCCTTTGGCTTATCTAATGCCCCATCCACCTTCATGCGCCTCATGAATCATATTTTGCATTCTCTCATTGGAAAAAGTGTTGTTGTCTATTTTGATGATATACTTGTTTATAGGAAGTCACTTGAGGACCATGTTACACATGTCAAGGAGGTTTTGCAAATCCTTCGACATGAAAAGCTTTATGCTAATCTTCCCAAGTGCACTTTTGCTAAAGACAAGTTGATTTTTCTTGGATTTGTCGTTTCTTCGAAGGGAATTGAAGTTGATCTTTCCAAAGTAAAGGACATACGAGATTGGCCCACCCTAACAAATGTGAGTGAACTCCGAAGTTTTCATAGGTTGGCCGGTTTCTATCGTCGCTTTGTGAAAGACTTTTCGACCATTGCTTGCCCTCTCAACGAGTTGATGAAAAAGAATGTTACCTTCGTGTGGAGCAAAGCACAACAAAAAGCTTTTGATGAACTTAAAAAAGAGGCTCACCGAAGCACCACTTCTTGCGTTACCGGATTTCACAAAAACTTTTGAGATAGAGTGTGACGCTAGCGGTATTGGAATTGGAGGAGTCCTTATGCAAAACGGACGTCCTATAGCCTACCATAGTGAGAAACTTGATGGTGCTCGCCTAATTATCCGATTTATCACAAAGAGCTTTTTTTACTTAGTTCGTGTTCTTCAAGTTTGGCAACACTATCTATGGCCTAAAGAATTTATCATACATTCTGACCATGAGTCGTTGAAATATCTCAAAGGCCAAGACAACTTGAGTAAGAGACAGGCTAAGTGGGCCGAGTTTATGGAGTCTTTTCCATACATTGTCAAGTATAAGAAGGGCTAAGATAATGTAGTTGCGGATGCTTTGTCTCACAAGCACACAAACCTTCTTACGAGACTTGAAATCAACATGCTGGGTCTTGAGGAAATAAAAACTTTGTATGCTTCTGACCCGTTCTTTGAACCAATTTTCGCAAAGTGCTCCATTGACAAAGGAGTTGATGATTTCTATTTGCATAAGGTCTTTCTATTTAAACAAAACAAGCTTTGCATTCCGAAGTTATCGCTCCAACTTTTGCTTCTCTAAGAATCTCATGGTGGAGGCCTCATGGGTCACTTTCACCATGAAAAGACATTGGACATGCTCTCCAGTCACTACTTTTGGCCCAAGATGAAGCACTACATGGAGCGCTACGTTCAACGATGCACGACATGTGTTCAAGCTAAGTCGCAGGCTAACCCCTATGATCTTTATATGCCATTGTCTATTCTTCATACACCGTGGTCAAATATTAGCATGGATTTTGTGTTAGGATTGCCTAGATCTAAGCATGGTCATGATTCTATATTTGTTGTTGTGGATCGCTTTTCCAAAATGGCACACTTCATATCGTGCCATAAGACTGATGATGCTTCACATGTTGCAAATTTGTTTTTAGGGAAATCGTCCATCTTCATGGTGTGCCAAGAACAATCATCTTCGACCGCGACGTCAAATTCATGAGCTACTTATGGAAGACCATCATGGCCCAGCTCGGCGTTAAGCTACTCTTTTCATCCGCTTTGCACCCTCAAACCGATGGACAAACCAAGGTTGTCAACCGAAGCCTCGGAACTCTCCTACGTGTGTTGATCAAGAAGAACTTAAAGGATTGGGAGGAATGCACCCCCATGCCGAGTTCGCCTACAACAGAGCCAAGCACTCAACAACCAAGATGATTCCCTTCATGATCGTCTATGGGTTCGAGCCTCTCACCGCGCTCGACATACTACCGCTACCTCTCCATGAGTGCATGATACGTTGCAAACGTATCTATAATTTGTGATGTTCCATGCTTGGTTTTATATTCTTTCTTATGTTTTGTCCACACTTTGGAGTAATTTTTATACACTTTCTTGGACTAACCTATTAACGAGATGCCACAGTGCCAGCTGCCTGTTTTCTGCTGTTTTTCGTTCCAGGAAAGTCAGAAAATGAATATTCTCGGAATTGGACGGGACAAAAGCCAAAGTCAGTTTTTCACCGAGGGGGACACGGAGCCAGAATACGAGACAGAGAGGGGCCAGAGGGCCGCCACACCACCTAGCCACATGGGCCAGGCCTGGCACACACCAGGGGGTGGTGTGGCCACCTCAGGCACCCCCTCGGCCTCCCCTTTTGCCTATAAGATGCCTCCGATACATAAACCCTGAGTACACGATCAAAAATCCATGAAAGAGTCTGTAGCCGCCGTCATCTCCATCCCTAGATCGGGAGGGATCTGAAGCTCTTCCCGGCACCTGTCAGAGGGGAGAATTCACCCTGAAGGCCTTCTTCATCACCATGGAAGCCTCCGGTGTGATGCGTGAGTAGTTCATCCTTGGACTACGGGTCCATGTAGTAGCTAGATGGTTGGTTCTTCTCCTTTGTGCTACCATGTTTAGATCTTGTGAGCTCCGTTCATGATCAAGATCATCTATTTGTAATCCTACATGTTGTGTTTGCGGGGATTCGATGGATATTGAGATGCTATTTCAGATTGATTATTGATTCTATCATGTCTTTGTTATTTGTGATCTTGCATGCTTTTCGTTGTTAGTAGCTATCTTCGCCAAGTAGATGCTAGCAGCTCCAAGAGTTAGTATTTATGCTCGATAGTGGGTTCATGCCTCTAGTAATCTGGGGAAGTGACAGAAATCTCTAAGGTACTAGATATGTTGTTGCTACTAGGGAAAAAACAGCAAACCTTTGTTCATAGAACAATCGTATTGTTTATTTACACGCAATGCGTAATGCAATTATCTATTGCTTGCAACTTAATACTGGAGGGGGGTCGGATGATAACCTGAAGGTGGATTATTAGTCATAGATGCAGTTGGATTATGGTCTATGTATAATGTTGTAATGCCCAATCAAATCTCAAAGGAGTCAAGATGATTAGTATATGCATGTATTCTTTCTCGATGTTTGTCAATTGCCCTGCTGTAATTTGTTCACCCAACATGTCATCTATCTTAAGGAGAACCACCACTAGTGAACTATGGACCCTGGTCCTTTCTTTTACCATCAATCTACAACTGTTTACTCCTTTCTGTTTACTTTCTGCAAACTATTACTTTCTTCCACACAATACGTTTAATCCTTTGTTTTCAGCAAAACCGGTGAGATTGACAACAACACTTTAAGTTGGGGGCAAAGTTCTGTGGTTGTGTTGTGCAGGTTTCCACATTGCTGCTAACACCGGTAGTGCGCCCTCCCAAAGTCCAGCTAGCAACACCTTGGAGGTGTTTCCTTGCTCCTACTGGTTCGATAACCTTGGTTTCATAACTGAGGGAAACTTACCGTTGTGCTCATCATACCTTCCTCTTGGGGTTCCTCAACGAGCTTGTTATTACACGAGTCAGCAAGTATTTTTCTAGCGCCGTTGCTAGGGAGTCAAGGACATCTTCACAAGGGGAGTCCCTCATAACCAATCTCTTTACTTTGTTTTATTTGTTTTGATTAGTTTATTTTTGCTTTGTTTGCTTGTTTGTTTATCAAAAACACACAAAAAATAGTTGTACTAGTTTGCTTTCTTTATTAAAAACACACAAAAATGACTACTCTTGAAAATACTAAGTTGTGTGACTTCACTAGCACCAACAACAATGATTTCATGTGCACACCTATTGCTCCACCTGTTCCTGAAGCTACTTTCTTCGAAATTAAACCTGTTTTACTCAATCTTGTTATGAGAGAACAATTTTATGGTATTGGTAATGAAGATGTTGTTGCTCATCTAAATAACATTGTTGAACTTTGCGAGATGCAAAAGCATAGGGATATAGATGGAGATATTATTAAGCTTAAATTGTTTCCTTTCTCTTTGAGAGGAAAAGCTAAAGAATGGTTGCAATCCCTAACTAGAAATAGTATTGATTCTTGGACTAAATGCAAAGATGCTTTCATTGGAAAAATACTATCCTCCTTCTAAGATTATATCTATGAGAAGTGAAATAATGAAGTTTGAACAATCTGATAATGAACATGTTGCTCAAGCTTGGGAAAGAATGAAATCTTTGGTAAAGAATTGTCCCACTCATGGACTAACTGCTTGGATGATTATCTAAACCTTTTATACATGATTGAACTATTCTTCAAGAAATCTATTGGATTCTGCTGCTGGAGGTACCTTTATGACCATTACTTTGGGTGCTGCAACAAAGCTTCTGGATAATATGATGGTTAACTATTCTGAATGGCACACTGAAAGAGCTCCACAAGGTAAGAAGGTAAATTCTGTTGAAGAAACCTCCTCCTTGACTGATAAAATTGATGTTATTATGTCTATGCTTGTTAATGGGAAAGCCCATATTGATCCAAATTATGTTCCCTTAGCCTATTTGCTTGCTCAAGAAGAGCAAGTTGATGTGAACTTTATAAGAAATAATAATTTTAGCAACAATGCCTACATGAATAATTTTGGTAATAATAACTATAGGCCATATCCTCCCAATAATGGTAATGCTTACGGAAATACCTACAACAATAATAGGAGTGCACCCTCTAAACTTGAAGTTATGCTTAAAGATTTTATTAGTAAACAAACTGCTTTCAATAAAACTATTGAGGAAAAACTCTCTACTGCTGAAAGAAATATAGCATCATTGGCTGAAGCACAATCTTCTTTGAATAAAATGGCTACTAAACCTGAAACTATTGAGAATCCCTTTGCTGCTACTAATGCCATACAAGTTAGAATTGATGAAAATGTTAGACTATTAGCTGAATTGCATGCTAAGTGGGAAAGAGAAGATGAAATTGCTAGAAACATTAGTGTTTCTACTATCACTACCACTAGAGTTGAAGCTAGTAATAGCCCTACTACTTTAGATGATAATTATGATTTTGATCTTGATGGTCGCAACATCTCTGAAGTTATTAAGTTCCTACAAAAGCTTGCTAAAAGTCCTAATGCTAGTGCTATGAATATGGCCTTTACAAAACACATTATTGATGCTCTCATAAAAATTAAAGAAGAAAAGATGAAACATAAAGCTTCTATTCCTATAAAACAAGAATATGGTTGGGAACCCATCATTAATATGAAAGTGAATGATTTTGATTTTGATTTTGAAGCTTTATGTGATCTTAATAGTAGTGTTTCTATTATGCCTAGAAGGATTTATGATATGCTTGACTTGCCACCAGTGGAAGATTGTTATTTAAATGTCCCACTTGATGATAATGCTAAAAAGAAACTCATGGGGAGTATTAATGATGTTCTTATCATGGTTAACAATGCTTATGTCCCCGTTGATTTCTATGTTTTGGATGTTGAATGCAATGCTTCTTGTCATATTACTTTGGGAAGACCTTTTCTTAAAACTGTTGGTGCCATTATTGATATGAAAGAAGGCACCATTACATATCAACTCCCACTCAAGAAAGGTATAGAACACTTCCCTAAGAAGAGAGATAAGATTTCTTTTGCCTCTCCTATGAAAACAAAATTTGCTCTTAATGCTTCTTCATTTGAGAACACTTGATTCTTTTTTTTGCTTCTTATGCCTAACTTAAAGGCGTTAAAGAAAAGTACTTATTGGGAGATAACCCAAAAGTTTTAGATGAGTCTTGGAAGTTATTGCTTAAGTAATAACCTCTCCTTATCCTTTTTATTTTCTTTTTGTGCCAAGAGTAGCCTCTGATGAGAGAGAAGTAATGATTGGGAAAGTTGTTGTCCCAAAACATATTTTTGTGCTTCACCATAAAAATTCGTGTAAAATCTATGTATGTCCTTTTGAGGCGTGAAGTTTTTTGCTTTTGCCCCAGGTTGTTATATAACTTTCGTTAGTTCAACACTTTTCGATTTGAGCAACAGAAGGTCTTCGAAAAATTGGTTTTTACCTGCTGGTCTATTTTGACAGATTTCTGCCATTATTTGCATTTGCTTCTTGTTGGTTCCTTTTTGAGTTCTTTTGGGGAATTGAGATTGTTGAGTGAAGTGATACAGTAGCTTCTATTTTAATGGAAGTATTATTTGTATTGAAACTGAACCGAAAGACTTATTATCTTGAGAGCTCTAATGTTGCTAATAAAGATTGTGTGAAGTTTTGTATGAAGGAAAATTTCAGGTGTATGGAGAGAATGATGTAATGAGATGAAGAATGGACTAAAGCTCAAGCTTGGGGATGCCACCCCGTGTCACCCCAATAAATTCAAGAGGTACAAGCGTCAAATCTTGGGGATGCCCAAGGCATCCCCTTCTTCATCAATAAAAATCCCAGGTTTCTTCCAAACACTTCATTTTTCTTGTTTCATGCACAGTTGTGTTGTTCTTGGAGCGTCTTCCTTTTTGTTTTTATTTTGGTTTTCTTTTGCTTGGTTTTCTTAGTTTGCTGAATAAATTGGTTGGACCCCCTCTTTCATACATTGGTTTTCAAATAGTTTGGTTTGGATTGGAAAAGAGTAGGAAAAGTTCATGCTTAAGTGGTAAAGAGAGCTTGTTTTTGACTGTGGCCTATGCTTTGTCATGCCATGCTTGATATTGTTTTGGCTTTATGATTAGTGATCTTTGCTGTAGTATGACATATTATAAACAATTGAGATTGCTTAATTTGCCTTTGAAGAATCATGTGTTGTGTTAGCATATTAAAAGCATAGTATTGTGGTATTCTCCTTTAATACTTTATTCGGGTTGACTTGGCGCATGCTCACACCATGTTATGACTATCCCAAGTCACCATAGCCTTTATGGTCCTTTAGTTTTCGACTTTTAATATCACTTTATGCTTTGATTAATGATGTTTTGTCGCTCTTCATGATTATGGCCATTATTGCTCTCTTAGTTGGTCGCTCCCTGTCTTCTGCTAGCCTCCATAACCAAGTATGAGTTTCACTCATGCATCCAACTCCTAAAACCAAGTCATTCCAAAGAGTCCACCATACCTACCTATTAGCATTTGCTATTCCAAGTATATTCATTTTTTTATCTACCTTCCGAATTAAACTTGTTATGAGAAAATTAGTGATTAAAGCTCTCACGAACTTGATGGCACACTTTACTTTCTTACACTTAATAAACTTGAACCATTGTGTCCATCTTTGTTGCGTATATGCTTGCGCTTTATAAGTTGAAGTTAGCAGAACCATGTATCATGGGGAACGCTTTCAACATTGCACTTGTACATTGTACCTAGTTGATATCAAGTTCTTTTGCTTATGGATCCCGACGGTTTGAAATAAAAGGGGAACTTGTAAGATCATGGAGTTTGTATTTGTGTTAGAGAAAATGCCTGGGTCACTAGCCTAAGCCATGCCTAATCATGGTGGAAACTTGTAGCATAACCATAATGAGCATTCTACGAAGCATCCTCAATAAAAACCTATGCAAATAGCAAATAAAAAGATCGTTCAGATGCTCATTGTCTGCTTGCCTTGTCATTTTGATTATGGGATAGCTCCTGTATCATGTGCGAGGGGTACCCCGTTGGTGGTTTTCTATGATACATATGTACTTACAATGACAAGATCTTACTTGTGACTAAAGTTGAGTAGCATGAGGTTCGGTCTTCGTAAGTAAGGGGCATGAGATTTCAACTTATAACTTTGTCAAGCATATCCTCTTAGCTGTGTCACTTTAACCTTAATCACCTAAAGATGCTTATGATAGGGGCAATGAGAGCTGGAAGCTAATAAGTACCATAATTTTCAGAAGCTCTTTATGAAACTTGAATCCCTACTTCCTTCTATGAAGGCCTTTCTTTTACTTTTATGTTGAGTCTCGACATTCTATCTTTATGCACCTACTTTGAGAGTATAGTGGCCATTCTTAGTTCTATGTGCATTGTCCTCAAAAATTATTCTTTCCTTTTATCACTTACCTACTCGAGGCCGAGCAGGAGTTAACCTTAGGGATGTTGATACGTTGCAAATGAATCTATAATTTTTGATGTTCCATGCTTGGTTTTATCTACTTTCTTATGTTTTGTCCATACTTTGGAGTACTTTTTATACACTTTCTTGGACTAACCTATTAACAAGATGCCACAGTGCCAACTACCTATTTTCTACTGTTTTTGGTTCCAGGAAAGATAGAAAATGAATATTCTCGGAATTGGACGGGACAAAAGCCAAAGTCAGTTTTTCACCGAGGGGGACACGGAGCTAGAATACGAGACGGAGAGGGGCCAGGGGGCCACCACACCACCTAGCCGCACGGCCAAGCCTGGCCCGCGCGACCAAGCCTGGCACACACCAGGGGGTGGTGTGGCCACCTCAGGCACCCCCTCGGCCTCCCCTTTCGCCTATAAGATGCCCCCGATACAGAAACCCTAAGTACCTGATCAAAATTCCATGAAAGAGTCTGTAGCCGCCGTCATCTCCATCCCTAGATCGGGAGGGATCTGAAGCTCTTCCTGTCACCCTGTCGGAGGGGAGAATTCACCCTGGAGGCCTTCTTCATCATCATGCAAACCTCTGGTGTGATGCGTGAGTAGTTCATCCTTGGACTACGGGTCCATGTATTAGCTAGATGGTTGGTTCTTCTCCTTTGTGCTACCATGTTTAGATCTTGTGAGCTCCGTTCATGATCAAGATCATCTATTTGTAATCCTACATGTTGTGTTTACGGGGATCCGATGGATATTGAGATGGTATTTCAGATTGATTATTGATTCTATCATGTCTATGTTATTTGTGATCTTGCATGATTTCCGTTGTTATTAGCTATCTTGGCCAAGTAGATGCTAGCAACTCCAAGAGTTAGTATTTATGCTTAATAGTGGGTTCATGCCTCTGGTAATCTGGAGAAGTAACAGAAATCTCTAAGGTACTAGATGTGTTGTTGCTACTAGGGAGAAAACACCAACCCTTTGTTCATTGAACAATCGTATTGTTTACTTTACACGCAATGCGTAATGCAATTATCTATTGCTTGTAACTTAATACTGGAGGGGGTTCGGATGGTAACCTGAAGGGGTTCCGCGTATAAAAACAATAAATTTTACTCTACGCCTCAAGAGCGTGGTTGATGTAGACGAGACGAAGCCGACCTCAAGGTCGTGATGAAGTCCCTGCGCTCCTTCTGGCTCCAACGACTTGAGTGCCTCAAGTGCGACACCTCGTGGGGAGTTACACATGTCTGGTGCCTGACGATGACTCTCGCTTCCCCGATCTAGCAGCAGTTGCGGAAGTAGAGCTCCCGGATCCGAATCCCGCAGCGCGACAACGCTCCGTGGTGAAGATGTCTCTCGCTTGCGCATTCCAGACTTGGGACCATGGTCACGAGAGAGAGAGAGGGGAAGAGAGAAAATATAAATTGGAGGTCCTCCCAAAAGTGGGGAGACCTTTATTGATTATTGGTGTATTTTTCTAGGCCAAATACCCCACTATATATAGGGGGAGGGGAGGTACTACCTCCCCTCAAGTCCCGGGGTGGGACTAAAGGAGGGGAGGGGGTGGGGTGGTCGCCAGCCAGCCCCTAGTGGGCCCCGCGGGGGGGGGGGGGGGGGGCAAGGCCTAGCCGGCCTCCCCTTTGCCCCTTCTCCCTCTCTCCTTTCCCCTAATGGGCCCTCTCCCTCCGGAATTGGCCCATTAAGCCTTTGACCTTTTTTAATTGATTTTCTCTTTATTAAATAATTATGAATAAATGATTAAATCAATATTTAACATTCATTCACACATTATCTAATCTCTGTGGCCATGAAACACCTTCCACCTCCACTCCGGACATCCTCCGCATTTACCGAAACCCTTCCGGTTTTCTCCCTTCTTTCCTTCGGTGATTCTACCGATCCTATAAACACTCTCTAAGCATCATCAAGCCCTTAAGCGTGATACCCCACGGTTCGGGAACACTCCAGACATGGTCGGGACACTCCCGCACCAATGATCGACAGAGGGACCTGGATGGCCATGTGACCCATGTGCGTTCCACGAAGATCTTTCGTCGTTTGAACCGGGACAGTCGTGTCTTATTCCCTTTTTCATTCGATACTTGCATTGCCCGAGATCTGATCATTGACATCACCATGTCGTGTTCAATCTCATTACTAAACAATGCTACTTAACTCGTTCTGACAAGTGATATCCCCATGATCTAATCACACGCTGCGCAGCTATTGGATATAACTTCTCCGAGTGGGCCCTTGATATCTTTCCGTCACATGGACGGACAAATCCCGCTCTTGACATATATTGCCTCTACAGTTTCCTATGAATACCTGAACACACCTTTATGACCACCGTTTTACCAGATGGCGTTTGATGATATCTAAGCACTCTCAGGAGACAGTGATTGATATAGCCTCACGGTCTAAGGAACAGTCTACGAGGATCCATTTCTAATCATCATAACTTGAACTTCGTGACATGATCGGGTCACGATGTTTAGGTTGGGTATTGGTTCATCATCTCATTCACAGAATGAGATGACCTCATTTCCAACTGGCATAAATGCCACATGATCAGGAAACTTGATCATTTGTTGACCAATGAACCAGTGACTAGAGTTTCACTAGGAACCCCTGGTTGTTTGTATATCACACGTGTATTGATGTTTCCACTCAATACAGTTATAGCATGATATAAAACTTAATCATAAACTATATGAAATATGATAATAGTCCTTACTACTATTTGTCTCTAGGGCATATTTCCAACAGTCTCCAACTTGCAGTAGAGTACAAATACGCTAGCTGCATTTGTTCTAAATCATTGGCACCAACTACCCGGTACCCTGAACATGCTCGCTCATGGAAGAGGTTGAGTCTTGGGTATGTACTTTACAGTCCCAAATCCTTTGCAACTTACTAATGTCACCTTGATTGACATTAATACTTTATCATCACATGATAGCATCTGTGTGTATGCATCGTCGCTATGGCAGTAGAGCGAGGCCTGATTCCAGGAGCCTACAGTGACGTTAGATCAACCTCGAGGGATTTCTCATGGGCACTGTGCCCTGGGTCACATCATTCTACGTTAAAAGCGAATTAGCCCCGCCATAACATTATACAACACTTTAGATGGTACCCTTATCTATTATTATAAAGGTATTCATCGAAACTCCCGTGCACTCTATGCAACTTTCAATGTTTTGTTCACCTCGCTTCCTATTTGACTTTAATTGGTATCTACAAGAGTTTACAACATATTCCTTTATAACATAACTCTTTATGTTTTAAGATATGTGATCCTTTATGGATTTGGAAAATATGTCCACAGTTCTCTACTAGAAACTGCGGACAAACTTAGCTCAACGTTTTGTGATTCGAACTTAATCACTTTCAAATGTTCCTTATTTGGATCACATATTATGCTAAGTTATCATCATGGTTTCTAAGATAGAACCTATGTCTTAACATAGTAGATGAAGATCATCCTTTTCTTTCTTTTCAACCATTGATGCTAAACTTAACACTATTCCTAATTTGAGTTATTAAGGACCAGTTCCTTAATTATCTTCTATTCCGAAACCCCTTTTAGAATCCCTTAAGGAATACTACATAATATCATAATACACCTATTATCAACTTCTACATCTTATAAATCATTATTTATAAGTATTTGCATTTTCATCCTTAACATATTTAAGAATTACTCCTATAAGCTCCCACTCAAAATATGTTCCTACATATTTGAATTCGAGTCTTATATTGCTCCCACTTAAAATATGTCAATCACATATTGTTTCAGAAAGACTTTCATAGCTCCCACTCAATTTTATGCAAATTGCATATCTCCTTACTACTTTGAACAACTTCAAAATCCTTTGATCAAATATCAAAATTGGAGATTTACTATGAGATACTAGTACTTTACTAGTTTTAAATCCACTAGACATTTAGCACATATGAATCAAATTCATTTGAATTCATCCAGTACTTGAAAAATTGTGCTTTTGTCATTCACCCCTTTTTCCTACTATGGCTTTGCAGTCATTTGGGAAAATTCCAAGTAACCCCTTTTACTTGCGAGATTCAACAACGAATTGCTTTCTAATCTCAAGGGAATTTTGCCTTTAGGATTTCTCATAATTTAGTTTACCATTATTTCCTTTGTAGATCGTAGGTATGTCATATGACAAATGATCCACAAATGTCTCCATACAAGATATGGATTTACATTTTGAATCCTACTTCATATAGTGAAAAACAATAGTGGAGGGGAAAAACACAATGATCAAAATCATTGATTCTTTCCTTCTGTGAAGAGAATCGTTCAGGAACGTTGTCCGTTGCGCTTCTCAACACTCTGATGCAGGGTTTTGAATCCTCATCGTGTTTTACACTAATTTCCATTTGCTCATAATTGAGAAACATCACTAGAAGTGAGATTTCTCAAGAATGCACCAAAATCCAAGCAATACGAATCTTGCTTTCCTTTTGGTTTCAGCTATGGATTCCATATTCAAAGTTTCCAATGAATACTCTACAAGGACTTCTTTGCTATTGTTTTGGTTATATCGAATAACCCCAAAACTTTCACAAATTCAAATGGTTTACCAATTCTAATTGAGTGCTAACTATTCCTAACTAATGGTCCTACATCTACACTACAACGATTTATTTGGTGTCTTCTATTTAACCCCCTTTGATATCTAATATCACATTGTGATGCTTTGCATTTTGACGTTTCAAAACACTCTGCATTCCACAATTACTTTTATGCCATTCTTATAAAGTCGAATTTCATTACTATTGATCAAATCATAGCAACTAGATTCTCTTTTATACTTATACCCTTTGTTGATGAAACACTTTGATCAAATCAAATAGTTTCATATTCATGTTTATTTGGTAAACTACTTTACACATTTAAACAATCATATAATGATAATTACCATTTTCGTTAAAACACAATACATCGAATATGTATTTACTTTTAACAATTCTTTAAACACTTAGTATTCAAGTAATACACGGTGTTCAAGTTATTTTGCCGAACTTAGGCATGATTTATATGTGACAAGAAATCGAATGACTTTCACATATTATCACATACTTTGAATTCAAACAATGGTTTCATTCATTAATGAAATATCATTAAGTTGGGTATTTTTAAACAAGGCATTTTTATTGTTTTACAAATGTTCATACATTATCAATTAGTTTCAAAAAATAAGGACGATTCACAAGTAATCAAACAAGCTATGAACACGAATAGAAATCATTCATAAAAGCAGAACAATTGTTTGTGACAAACTCATATGAATAACCGTCTCACGAAGTGTGAGACAAACGAAAGAAGGTCAAAATCTCTTGATTACATTAATCATCATAACACACAAACTAAGTGATAAATGTCGAGGGAGAGTGTCGTCGGCCATCATCATCATGCTCGCCATCAACACGCAATGTCACCTCCTCTCCAGCAAGCACCTCTATGCAGAAGGACCTGTTTTCAATAAAACAGAACAAGTATCAGATATACTTAACACTGCAAATGTGTTTGCAAGATTATAACATTTATAAAATTGTATATCAAATATATACCATTATCATCGATGACTCCAGCGACGTTGGGTTCATCTATCACATTTCTGAAATGTGATATGAACTCGAGGAAATCCAATGTTTCCATGTCGCCTCTCATAATGCAGATCCTGACTTGTGCTTGGAAGCTTGGAGGAAGCGACCGTAGCACAACTCTCATCACAAATGAGCTTGAGAACCAGTTGTCCAGGTAGTATGCCAGACTCATGTACGCATCATAGAGGCGTAATAAGTGCTCATCTAGTGAGGAGCGCTCCTCCATCTTTATGGAGAGGAAGTCCCCCATCAGCTCATACTCCCACATGCGCACTTGTTCCACGAAATGTGCTCTCAGATGTGTCATGACCATCTGGGGCTTGAGACTCCCCACCATTGGCCATGACCCATCCTCCATTACGAGGCGCATGGTCACTGATATGAATGTGGCCATCACACGACGACAATAACGCAGATCCCACTGCTCTTGGGCCTCATGAGAATAGGGTGGCTCCAGATACATCTCGCAGGTCATGTAGTCAGCTACATTGTTCTCCCCAAGGAGATCAAATAGGCGTGGGACCCATGCAGAAAAGTTGGATCCATCTAACTTGAGCTTTTCTCCTTTTAACCAATCGTCGATAGGAAAAGTAATCTCGAGAAGAACCATTTTCTACATTTATAATTGCAAAATGAATTTAGACTAAGTTTATAATTATATGAGTTAATTAAAACTCCATTCAGAAACACCTATCCCCAATGAGGGTTCCTAGTGATAAAACGACCCCTATCAGCCACATCTCCCCCGATCATCACGGCCATCAATGTGGGTTCAAGGGTGGACACTAAACGTCGGTCACATCATTCATGCCACTCGTGCTCGATCTTTCGACCATCCGCGTTCCGAGGCCATGTCTATACATGCTAGGCTCGCCAACTCAACCTTAGTGTTTTCGCTGTGCAACATGGCTTGCACCCACTGTATGTGAATGTAGATATGTCTGACACCCGATCATCACGGCCTGCCTCATACCGAAGAACTTTCTTAGTGGTGCACACTAAGGGGGAACACAATTGTTGGTTATTTTAACAGGGATCATCTTATTAGGCTACCATCGAGTATCTAATACTAGCACACAATAAGACATACAAACAATAACATTGAATGTAAATGCTATGTGATATGGTCCTTCACGTCGTGATCTCCATCCGCCGTCACCGGGTTCCGGCGCCAGGATTCCGACGCCGTAGACACCAGGGTACCGGTGTCATTCCGGCGTGGTAGTTCGTCACCCTCGTGACTATCTACTACTACATAACAAAAGGTAATAACTTTACCTTTGCCACAACCATATCACAAAGCAACGCCCTCCTGCAAAACAAAGTTAGACGCCTCTACTTTATCTTTCCATGTTTTATGTGGCTGAATGGGCTTTCGCACAAGAACCGTTCTTACCTACAAACTTTCAGCACAACGTTGATCAAGTAGTTGTCTCAACTACACCCCTTTCGGGGCCCTCTGTTGCAAATGGTATACCAACTAATGCGAGAGAGACAGACACCCCCCTAAGCCACTTTATACGGTACAAGCCGTATGTCAAGCGTGGACCAGTCTCGCGAATGAACGCGTAAAGTCGGTTGGGGGCAGCTTCATCAAGCATTACTGCGGTATACACAAGTACACGTGGGAGGGTAACAACTAAAAGACCAATGCCCACACGCTACATCTTGTGTGTTCTACCCGTACTAGCATTACTACGCATAGATCTAGCTCTGATACCACTGTAGGGGTTCCGCGCATAAAAAACAATAAATTTTACTCTACGCCCCTGAACCCCTGAAGCTGCCAGGACCTATCTATTAGTAATACAGTAATTGGAGGGGCTTTTCGTGAACTTACCCTTGAAGACCGAAAAGCGTTGTCAATGCTCAGGAGAGCGTGGTTGATGTAGACGAGACGAAGCCGACCTCAAGGTCGTGATGAAGTCCCTGCGCTCCTTCTGGCTCCAACGACTTGAGTGCCTCAAGTGCGACACCTCGCGGGGAGTTACACACGTCTGGTGCCTGATGATGACTCCCGCTTCCCTGATCCAGCAGCAGTTGCGGAAGTAGAGCTCCCGGATCCGAATCCCGCAACGCGACGGTGCTCCGCGGTGAAGATGTCTCTCGCTCGCGCATTCCAGACTTGGGACCACGGTCACGAGAGAGAGAGGGGAAGAGAGAAAATATCAATTGGAGGTCCTCCCAAAAGTGGGGAGACCTTTATTGATTATTGGTGTATTTTTCTAGGCCAAATACCCCACTATATATAGGGGGGGAGGTACTACCTCCCCTCAAGTCCCGGGGTTGGACTAAAGGAGAGGAGGGGGTGGGGTGGCAGCCGGCCAGCCCCTAGTGGGCCCCGCGGGAGGGGGCAAGGCCCAGCCGGCCTCCCCTTTGCCCCTTCTCCCTCTCTCCTTTCCCCTAATGGGCCCTCTCCCTCCAGAATTGGCCCATTAAGCCTTTGACCTTTTTTAATAGATTTTCTCTTTATTAAATAATTATGAATAAATGATTAAATCAATATTTAACATTCATTCACACATTATCTAATCTCCATGGCTGTGGAACACCTTCCACCTCCACTCCGGACATCCTCCAGATTTACCGAAACCCTTCCGGTTTTCTCCCTTCTTTCCTTCGGTGATTCTACCGATCCTATAAACACTCTCTAAGCATCATCAAGCCCTTAAGCGTGATACCCCACGGTTCGGGAACACTCTAGACATGGTCGGGACACTCTCGCACCAATGATCGACAGAGGGACCTGGATGGCCATGTGACCCCTGTGCGTTCCACGAAGATCTTTCATCGTTTGAACCGAGACAGTCGTGTCTTATGCCCTTTGTCATTTGATACTTGCATTGCCCGAGATCTGGTCATTGACATCACCATGTCGTGTTCAATCTCGTTACTGAACAATGCTACTTAACTCGTTCCGACAAGTGATATCCCCGTGATCTAATCACACGCTGCGCAGCTATTGGATATAACTTCTCCAAGTGGGCCCTTGAGTATATTTCCATCACATGGACAGACAAATCCCGCTCTTGACATATATTGCCTCTACGGTTTCCTCTCAATACCTAAACACACCTTTATAACCACCGTTTTACCAGATGGCGTTTGATGCTATCTAAGCACTCTCGGGAGACAGTGATTGATATAGCCTCACGGTCTAAGGAATAGTCTACGAGGATCCATTTCTAATCATCGTAACTTGAACTTCGTGACATGATCGGGTCACGATGTTTAGGTTGGGTATTGGTTCATCATCTCATTCTCAGAATGAGATGGCCTCATTTCCAACTGGCATAAATGCCACATGATCAGGAAACTTGATCATATGTTGACCAATGAACAAGTGACTAGAGTTTCACCGGGAACCCCTGGTTGTTTGTATATCACACGTGTATTGATGTTTCCACTCAATACAGTTATAGCATGATATAAAACTTAATCATAAACTATACGAAATATGATAATAGTCCTTACTACTATTTGTCTCTAGGGCATATTTCCAACAATGCATGTATTCTTTCTCGATGTTTGTCAATTGCCCCGCTGTAATTTGTTCACCCAACATGTCATTTATCTTAAGGAGAACCACCACTAGTGAACTATGGACCCCTGTCCTTTCTTTTACCATCAATCTACAACTGTTTACTCCTTTCTGTTTACTTTCTGCAAACTATTACTTTCTTCCACACAATACGTTTAATCCTTTGTTTTCAGCAAAACCGGTGAGATTGACAACCTCATTGTAAGTTGGGGAAAAGTTCTATCGTTGTGTTGTGCAGGTTTCCACGTTGCTGCTAACACCGGTAGTGCGCCCTACCAAAGTCTAGCTAGCAACACCTTGGAGGTGTTTCCTTGCTCCTACTGGTTCGATAACCTTGGTTTCATAACTAAGGGAAACTTACTGCTGTGCTCATCATACCTTCCTCTTGGGGTTCCCCAACGAGCTCGTTATTACACGAGTCAGCAGCACACCTACATGGACGTTGAGAAGCGCGCACAAGCTATGAAGAAGCTTCATGTAGAAACTAGAGCTACTATCGAACACCAAGTCCTTCGCCAAGCTTCTAGGTTAAACCAGGACAAGAAGGAGATGATCTTTGAAGAAGATGAACTTGTGTGGATACACTTGAGCAAGGACCGCTTTCCCAAGGAATGAGATTCCAAGCTCAAAACAAGAGGAGATGGTCCCTTCAAGGTCCTCAAGATAATTAACTACAACGCCTATATCATCGACAGTCCAACCTCCAAGTTCCTTGCAAGCAACACATTCAATGTCAAGGACCTTTCACCCTACCATGAAGATGTTCAAGATGATAACCATGAAGAGTCGAGGACGACTCTTTCCCAAGGGGGGAGCTGATTCAGCCCGTCCTATGGACGTCACTACATCTCCACCACCAAGTCCCACAAGTGGATCAATGACTCGTGCACGAGCTAAACTCCTACAAGCTAAGGTGAACTCGCTCCTTTCCTTGTGTGATTTTGATACATCCTTGAATGGCTTGCTACTTCATGCAACTACACTATGTGTTATCAGGTATGAACCTTCCTCGGATGAAGTGCAAGGAGCGAGACGAGAGGAAGGAGCTGCTGGAGCTGAAGCCCTGGAGTCTCCGGCCCTGAAGCCCGGAGTCTCCGGCCTGCATCCACGGAGTCTCTGGCTTGGACTCCGGACCAGTCTCTGGACCCCTGCCTGGAGCATTCAGTACACCCCCACGGAGTCTTCACCGTAGAGCATCTCCACCCTGGAGTCTCCGCCAACCCTGGAGTCTCTGGCCCAAATACCCCGGAGTCTCCGCCCCCGGACTCCAGCCATGACTCCGGACCCCTCGCTGGAGCTCTCTGTTCGTCGCCCCGGGGTCCACCCCGGAGTCTCCGGCCCCTTGACCCTGGAGTCTCCGGTGTAAGTGGACCAGGCATGTGAAAAGCCTTTTGGGCCTGTGGCCCATGTACCCCTTAGTCTGTCCAGACTTTACCCTTTATTGCCTAAACAACCCTTGAACTAGTGGTTGGCCTATATATATCCCCCCACCTCTATTGTAAACGCTAGGCATGGTATTTGGAATTAGTGGAAACCCCTTGTGGATCTAACTAGTTCTTGCCTCATGCTCCTTTGACAAAGGAGCAGCAAATATCACAAACCTCGTTGGAGTTTGCATCGTGCCTCCGTGTTGTACAAGGCCTAGGAATTGGAGTCCCTTTGCTTAGACGTCAAGATCTCACCGAGTCTCCCTACTCGCAGTGCTGGTTCGCGACAGAGTCCTCCGCCCGACGTTGATCCTAGGGATTGCGCCAGACCGGTCACCGCCAGCGTGAGATATTGGTGTGCATCGTGGTTTTGCGTGAGTGTGTTCATCATGTTCTTCATGCGTGAGTTCATCGTGTTCATCCTCCTCTACTTTCCCCGCACTCCACCCTCGATTTGAATGGGATTCGTGAAAGATCGGACCACCCTAGAGATTTTCCCTCAACACATGTGCCACCCGAAAGTCTAACATATTGGTTCCCCTCTATTGGCAGTTTTTTAGAGACATCCGAGCAGTTGTTTGTCATCATTCCCATCACTCATAAACCCTCGCGCACGCCGCCACCGCCCCACAACACTGGCTGTATCCCACCATCACTCCGCGCCCTAAGACTCCTCTTCCCCGAGCCCCATGGTCATGGGATCGCCATCCCTCTTCCCCGAGATCACCGACCTGGATTGAGCGGACCAACCCCGTGCGGGGTGGTGCTGAGCAGTCTCACGATCAGACAGGAACCCATGCAACGGCGCGGAGTAGGCGGTCTAGACCGAGGTCCTCCCTAGATCTGAAAAAACCCATGGTGGTGCTTTTGGACTTTGCCAGCGATGAAGTGATGTCGGGGTCGCGTGCTAGACAAGAGGATGGACTGCCGGGATGGAAGCTGGCTGTGGTATTTTGTCTAGACTTAAGCATTAGGCATAGCATAGCCATTAATTTGCTTCGTTGTTGGCATGCAGATAAACGAAATCTTCTTGTTTTGGAGGTAAACAAGTGTCCAATCTGTGTATCGATAATTACTTCATCTGTGGCAAGGAGTTGGTGCTAAATTGGCTCTTAAGCCTTTCTCGCCTGTGGCAATCCAAGTTCTTGAGTGTTCTTTCATTTCTAAATAAAGTATGTTAAAACGTTGAAAGCTTATGTTTTATTATTTCCTACTAGCAAAGCAGAATATGTAGAATAAAAATTCAGGCATTTTCTTATTGACAGGGCAGGGAAAATTAATCCATTACTGGTAGTTCTCAAACCGAAGTTTGTTCTGATATGATGTTACTTATTTTCTTGCATCCATCCGGTGGAGCAACTTTTCTCCAAGCCATTTTGCAGTTTACTAAAGAAATGAGGTCATGGTGCCCACCAACTCCATGGTCGTTCATGTATTATTCCAAGGATTAGAGCATTGAGGTCCCCAATACATGAGAAAAATTTGAGGTGCAACTTGCACCTAATATCGCCCTTGGGTTGCACCCTAGCAGCTGGATGGGACCATCGTTGTCGCGAGGCAGAGAATGAAGCTCCATCTCAACAACGAATAAGTATATGTTGGTTGCTCCAAAGGATCATGATCAATCAAAGCGGTAGTTGCTGCATTGGGAGCTATCGACTTGGGCACTAAGGAGTTTGGCAGCACAAAGCATCAGATGCAGCCATGCGTTGCAACAAGCAATCGTGCAACTAGCTAAATAGCAGACCCCACTAGTAGAAAAACTGCCTTTGTTTCGCAGCGGCCAAGAGCATTAGTCCCGGTTTGAGGGGACCGAGCGATGCACAGGAGCTAGGGCATTCGTCCCGGTTCTTAAGGGGGCATTCGTCCCAGTTCGTAATACGAACCAGGACTAAAGTTTCGGCCCTAGGCATGTGGCCTGCCGCCTACCTTTAGTCCCGGTTCGTATTATGAACCGGGACGAATAGCCTGCCTATAAATGTGTTGCCCTAGCTAGCCCTCCCTTAGTTTTTTCTCTTGGTTGAAGGAGTGAGGTGTGGCATGCTAGTTTTTTCCTATGCACATTAGGTGTTTGACAAAATGTCTGAGAGAATGATACGCTTGATTTCACACAAAATAAAAATGATATGAGGTGCCCGAGCCATACTTAAGTCTCTGCCTTCCTCTTTCTTTCCTTCTCGGTCGAGGTTAGCAACCTTATCCTTCATCTGTCATTGATATGAAAATGCATACGTCAACATAAAGTGGTCATCTCACTATTCATGATGTTCTGTAATGATGCAGATGAACCAGCGGGGATGGATGTACGGTGACCGACGTGAATCCGTGTACATTCAAGGCATGGATAAATTCATCGATGTTGCTAAGGCAAACAAAGAGAATGGATTTATGTGTTGTCCATGTGTTCAATGTCGGAACATCAAGGAGTACTCTTCCTCGAAAATCATTCGCGGCCACCTGGTTCGGAGAGGTTTCATGCCCAGCTATAATTGCTGGACCAAGCACGAAGAAAGAGGGGTTATGATGGAAGACAATGAAGAAGAAGAGGATGATGACAACTATTGTCATATGTTCCCTGAATACGATGATACTGCAATGGAAGAGAATGAAGAAGAAGAAGAAGAAGGTGAAGAACGGGCATCAAATGAGCCCGTTGATGATCTTGGTCGGGTCATTTCTGATGCAAAGCGAGACTGTGAAACAGAGAAGGAGAAGTTGAAGTTGGAGGGCATGTTAGAGGATCACAAAAAATTATTGTACCCAAATTGTAAAGATGGCAGCACAAAGCTCGGTACCACACTGGAATTGCTGAAATGGAAGGCAGAGACTGGTTTATCTGACAAGGGATTTGAGAAGTTACTGAAAATAATGAAGCCGAAGCTTCCAAAGGATAATGAGTTCGAGAGTACTTACGAAGAAAAGAAGATTCTCTGCCCTCTAGGATTAGATGTGTAGAAGATACATGCATGCATAAATGACTGCATCCTCAACCATGGTGAGAAGTACGAGAATTTAGATAAATGTCCGGTATGCACTGCACTGTGGTATAAGATCAGACGAGATGACCCTGGTGATGTTGATGGCGATGATGAGCCCCCTAGGAAGAGGGTTCCTACTAAGGTCATGTGGTATGCTCCTACAATACCAAGGTTGAAACGTCTGTTTAGAAACAAAGAGCATACCAGGTTGTTGCGATGGCACAATGAAGACTGGAGATTTTGAAACGGGCATAAGAAATTCAAAAATGGTCTGAATAATGTAAATCCTTCGCTTGGTGTCATATTATATGAAATAGTTGCAATGAAAAATACCAAACTTGGTATATTGATTATGTCTTGAAAAAACCTTCACAAAATGACCTATCATGTTCGAGGTTTCATGGCTTTCGGTCTAAATGACCAATGTTATGTGCATAATCAAGGCATAGTTTGTGATATTGTGCCCATATTGTTCATGCATGTGCATCTTGCGATGGCTAACAATGTTGCAGGAGGAAGTTTTATTTTTCATCGCATGGAAAAGCCATTTTCTATTTTCCGAGTGCCAAAATCGGGGAGTTTTGTGAAGCAACACCAAACATTAAATAAAAAAATGGTACCACCCCATTTTTCAAAAATACTAGACCACCTTACATGAACAATGTCTAAGGATTTTAAAACCTTTCCGTCCACCCCTGGAGAAAAAGACAAATGTCACCAAATTGGTAGGAGGTGGGTCCAGTTTGACCTACAGGTACATGATCTAATGCTCATGATTTTTTGAAAAAATCATTTTTAGACTCATAATGTGATGTTTCTTCAGAGATATAATGCATGTTTTAACGAGGCTCGTGGTTTCTTCAGAGATCCATCCCCTATGGCCAGCTTAAGGGAGATGCCTTAGGACTAGATCCTCCGGCATCTCCCTGAAGTTGGCCGTAGTATTGTCCCTGCTCTCGCACACCATCTTGGAGTTTATAACTTCTGTAGCTAGATCAATATTCTAGGTAGCTAACTAATTTCACATATTAGAGAGTGCCTCTATGGCCAGTTTGTTGGAGATGCCGAAGGACTGGGCTCCTTCGGCATCTTCCTCAAAATGGCTCTAGTGGTGTCTATGCTCTCACACAACATCATGTTTGTGTTTGATAACTTCACAAGGATGCCTATTTATAGATTAAGCAGCGCAACATATTGTCGACACTCACGACATCATCTCGACACTCTTTTCGATAGTCCCGGTTGGAGGCACTAACCGGGACTAAAGATATTTCCCGCCATTTCCCACCGCTTCTCGCTATGCTTTCCCGCCCTTTTCATCTAACCGGGTCTTTTAGTACTAGTTGGAGGCACTAACCGGGACTAAAGATATTTCCCACCGCTTCCCGCTATGCTTTCCCGCCCTTTTCCTCTAACCGGGTCTTTTAGTCCCAGTTGGAGCCACTAACCGGGACTAGAGATATTTCCCGCCATTTCCCATCGCTTCCTGCTTTGTTTTCCTGCCCTTTACCTCTATATCTAGGCCGACCGTGCCATGGCTATCCAGACATCCACACCTTCATCTCTCAACAATGGACACCGCATACTGGGCCATTCTCACACTCGAAGAGACCGAGGCGTTGTGCGCCTCCAGCTACCCATTCCCGTCGGGCTACCGGGTGCCCACTGACTGGATGCTGAGCGTTGGAGGAATTCCTGTCCCTCCTGTGCCTCAAAGTTCCGCCCGCCAGGCGACCATCACGAACCACTTCTACCTAGAGCTCACGCCGGAGCAGCGGATGGATCCCCATTGGGATCCCGACAACTACGACACCTAGAATGCCTTCTTCGCTAACCGGTGGGAAAGGAAGCTCGCTAGGTACGAGGGTGACGACCCGCCCCTGGTGAACCACAATGAAACTGGTCGTCGCCTCTGGTGGGCGAACCGAACTATCGCCGGTGTGATGCGCTACATCGCGGAGGGAGATCATCCTCGCCTGTGGTACCCACACTTCCACCCGCCGCAAAGCCACAATAAGGGTGGCTGTGGTGAAGGCCGTGGGTGTAGCGGCATCGTCATCCGGGAGCCCATCCCCCCCCCCCCCCGCGTCGTGCATCCGACGCTGGAGTGGCAGGTGCCCCCATAATATGTCATGGTTCACGGTCCCTGGTTCCCCCCTACACAAGCCGGGGAAGGACAGAGGATCCCTGAATATGCCATAGTGACGACGATGAAGATGATTCGGAAGATGACCCTGAAGCTTTGTACTATAGGGCTAGATACGATTATGACTAAATCCATTGGCTAGGACAAATGGTTCGTTTGTGTACCCAAGATTGTCGAGAGATCCACAGTTTTCATTCTATAATGCATTTTTATTTGGAAATGGCTAAATAGAAAATAGTTTGAACAATTATTTTAGGAAACAGAAAATGGTTCTGCATTAGTTATTCAAATTCAAACACTTTTGATGTTGAAAGTGTTTTCAAATTCAAATTAAACCATTTCAAATTTAATAGTTTGAATAATTATTTTATAAGACAGAAAGTTTTTTCAAATTCAAATCATTTCAAATGTGAACACCTAAATAAGAAATAAGAAATAAGAAATAAGGCGGGAACATCTGAAAAGTTTGAAAAACTTTGGAAAAAAAACTTTTAGTTCCGATTGGTGCCACCAACCGGGACTAAAGGTCCTCTACGCGCGCCCCTACGGTGGCCATCATACGCCCCAGTTGGAGGCTCCAACCAGGACATATGCTTTGGTTTTTCGTCCCGGTTGGAGCCACCAACCGGGACGTATGACCTTTTCGTCCCGGTTGGTAGCTCTAATCGGGACGAAAGGTCCTCCCATATATAACACGCGTCGTTCCTCTCCTTCCCCCATATCGCATTCTGCTAAGTTCTGGCCCTGACAACGCCCCCCCCCCCCCCCCCCCCGGTGCCGTACCACCGCCGCGCTTCCCCTCGTCGTACAACGCGCCGCCGCTCTCCCCCTATCGCACCACCGCGACACCGCTCTTCGCGCCCCCTCTGCGCGCATCGCCGCTCTCTGTGTGCAGGTACGTGCTCCTGCTGCCACACGCGCGCTGGCTCAGCTCTGTAGTTTAGGGTAATTAGTTATTACTTAGGGTTATTGTTAATTAGTTATTAGCTAGGGTTAGTTGTTAATTAGTTATTACCTAGGGTTAGTTGTTAATTAGTTATTAGCTAGGGTTAGTTGTTAATTAGTTGTTAATTAGCTAGGGTTAGTTGTTAACTAGTTATTAGTTAGGGTAATTAGCTATTAGTTGTTAATAAGTTAATTAGGTTAGTTAGTAGTAGTAGTAGTAGGGATGGCACCCGCCGGGTTCTGGGACGATGGACGGGCGTGGCAACGTGTGCCATATATTAGGGTTTCTTCAAATTACGGTTTACATCCCTAGCCCACCAAACCACGCCTACCTAACCTCCTCGCTTGGCCGCTTTGACTCATCCGCTTTTCTCCTTTTGCAGAAATATGGAACCCAAAGATGAAGAAAAGGAAATAGCGCTTGAGGATATGATCAATGAGGGAGGACATATCAATAACGATGTCACCTCGTTGTATCTGAACAACTCCGATGAGGGAGATCCGGGTTTCGACCGAATAGACGGCTTCGGTTAGAGAGAAGCCGATGAGGGAGAAGTCGGCGAGGGAGAAGCCGGCGAGGTGCATATATATAAATAAATTAAGCCTTTGTTGTCTATATACATATATATCAACGCTTTTTCTTCTTTTAGCCCTCTAGGTCGAGCAAATCTTCTAAAAAGAATAAATGAGGCCCAACCAAAAAGTTGGGAGACCATGAAAGGTACAGGATCAAAGAATTTGCCCTAGACGGCGAACCGAAGGCTCCCATTGATGTTGCAAATAGATTTATAAGGCAATGCGGAGTTATTGTTAGGGACTACATCTCGATCACCGTCAGAGAATGGAACATGTCTTCAAAGGATCCAGAGTCTCTATATGTCAGTGACTTAGCCAAAGACACTCTTTGGAAAAAGCTCATGGTTAATTTCTGTTGGGTCCGCAGCATAGAAAACAAAAAATTTCCTACGATGAGAACTATACGCCAAGATCTATCTACTAGATACAGAGCAACGGGTGGACATACATCCATAGAGAACTTACCCTCAAAGACAACGAGTTTTGTTAACGAGTAGGAACTCGTGGTTGATGTAGTCGTACACTTGCCTATCTCAAGATCGTGAGGAAGTCCAGCAGGTCCGGCTCCAGCACGTCCATCAGATCCAGCTCCATTAGCACCAAGTCCAACACCGCAAAGCAGCGGTGCATCCGTGATCGCACACACGTCCAGTGCCCCGACAACCTCCGTCCCTCGCTCCAGCAAAGCAGCGGAAGCAGCAAATCCTTTCCAGATAAAGCCACCGGGAACATGTATCTCGCTAATCCGAGACCATGGGGGAATAATACTAGAGGGGGAGAGAGATCCTTCACAAGGAGGTGTGTGTGAGAAGTGAGGAGAGGGTGGCCTTTTATAGGAGGAGGGGGTGCCCCTCCTTCATGGCCGGCGCATGGAGGAGGTGTCTCTTCACCTCCTCCATTCATGTGGTGGTAAACCACATTAAAATGCCTCTTCACATTCCCTTTTAAAGTCTCCACTTTAAATGCATTAAATTTCTCCAAATTTAATGCTCTCTCATTTAATAAAAATCTTTTATTATTTTTATTCAGAATTTTGTTAATTACTTTAATTAACAAACATTCACATAAAACCCCCTGCAACATTTCAATATTACATGCAGAACCAATTTCAGCAATTTCACCCGAAACAGTTTCGGTGTCTATTGAGATAATTCTAGCGCTTTCTTAAATCTTTATCTGAAACATATTTGCTCCAAATGGTGTCGGTATCCCTTAAGTGTGTCACCCTACGGTTCGCGAATAATGCAGACATGATCGAGACCCCTCTCAGATCAATAATCAGAAGCGGGACCTGGAGATCCATACTGACTCCTACACATTCAACGATGACTTCTGTGATCGTGAGAACCTTTAACGCTAGTAACTAAATCCCTTTGTCTCGCGATATATTACATGTCCGAGATTCGATCATCGGTATCTCTATACCTAGTTTGATCTCGTTACCGACATGCACTCTTTTCTCGTTCCCATGATATAACATTCTAGTGATCACATCACTTGCTTGCAAGGTATTTCAATGTGATATCACCGAGAGGGCCTAGAGTATATCTATCCGTCTTCAGGATTGAAAAATTCCACTCTTGATCCATGAGCCTCAACATAACACCTTCGTAGCACTGAACCCATCTTTATAGTCACCCTGTTACGGTGTGACGTTTGATGTTATCAAGATACTCTTCCGGTGTTAGCAATTAACATGATCTCATGGTCTAAGGATAAAGGTTACTTCGTATGATGTTATAGCAATATAAACATAATGACTTGATCGTAAAGCTATACTTCGGATGAATGTTCATCACACCATTCCACCAATGGTGTGACCTTGTTATTAACAACATCCAATGTCTATGATCAGGAAACCTTGATCATCTTGTTAATCAACAAGCTAGTCTATAAGAGAGGCATAACTAGGAACCCTTTTGTTTATTAAACACACATGTATTGACGTTTCCGATCAATACAATTATAGCATGCAAAATAAACATTTATCATAAACATGGAATAAGACAATAACCACTTTATTATTGCCTCTCGGGCATATTCCCTTCAGTCTCCCACTTGCACTAGAGTCAATAATTTAGTTTGAAAAACTTTGCGTATTGAACACCTATGGCTTTCTGGTGTTGCATATACGCTATTGCTAGTGGTTAACATAATCTCCGGATCTGACAGTTTCAGGTCCGTGTGTATTTGCATGTCTTTGCGTCTCTACGCATCACTCATTCTCAAATGAGATGGCATTGTATACATTTGGTCCTTTGGTGAGACCTTTAGTTCGTTTGGCTCAAAATATGTTGATATTATTGTCACACAATATATCTTCATAGTATTAGCCCACTTTGAACCACACCTAGTTTGATAACAAACTACTTAACACAAAATGCCCTCCTTTGCTGCTACTATAGCAGTTATATATTTAGCCTTTTGTTGTAGTATCCGTCACAATATCTCAACTTTGGAACTCATCCAAATCCATCATGGAACATCCTTTCCATTATATTGTGCCACTCATAGTCTAAATTGAGATAAATTTAATTTGTATCTTGTGACAAAACTAGTATCAATGTAACACTTTACAATGAAATACTTTTAACTATTTGTCACTTATACATGATATATTCTTAGTTCTTCCAAAGCTCATAAGAATATCTTTACTATTGTCCAATGATCATCTTATGAATCATTCTGGTATATGCTCATAACATTTAGAGCATAGGACATTCTGGATATATACATATCATGGTATAATCGATCAAAAAAGTTCATGTGATTTTACTCACCAAGTGTCGAAACACTTGAATCTTGATACAATTCTTTCCATGCAGCAAGAACCTTTCTTGTTGTTTCCATATTGAACTCTTTCAATATCTCATATATGTATGTCTGGCACAACCATATTTGCGCCTTAATCTATCCATATAGATATTGATGTTAAATATTCCTGGTTTGCCCAAGTCTTTCATCAAAATCTTATTTTAATGAAATTCTTAACTTGTGTCAATACAAGATACATCATTTCCAATCAACAATATGTCCTCTACATAATGTATTAGAAATATGTCTCAGCGCTCCCACTTAATTTCTTGCAAATGCAAGCATCTTCATCATCTCCGATGAATTTAAACTCTTTTAACAGTTTCATCATGGTGAAGATTCCAACTCCGCTATGCTTACTTCAACTGTTGAAGTTTGCATTCCCTTTTAGCACCCTTTGAATTAACAAAACCCTTTGGACCGTGTCATGTACACATCCTAGGTAACCGTTCTATTAGAAGAACATTGTTTTATTTATTCAACTACCATATACCAAATTATATGTAGTGGTTGCTACATTAATCCGTCAAGACTATATATCGCTATGAAAGATCAAATCTTGTCATAGTCAACTCCTTGAACATTGTCATAAACTTCTTTCCGACATGTCGACTATTTCATAGATGTTAAACATCCATGTCTTATTTCTTTATAGATCCAAACACGACCGATAGGCTTCACGCCTTTCCGGAGGGTCTTCCAAGTTCAGAAACTTGATTTCTCGTGTATGGATACTATCACGGATTCTATGACTTCGAGTCATTTTATGGAGTCAGGGCCCATCATCGCTTCTTTGCATGTAGTCGGTTCATCATTGTCAAAACAATAACGACTTGCTTATCAAATCTTACTATTTGATTCTTACCGACCCACACGGTTCTATAGGAACTCTAATCTCCGAGATCACACCTTTTGTAATCACGAGAGCCATGAGCATTGTGGCCGCCACCGGGACACTTTCCGGCGCTGCGCTACTTAGCACATATAGCTAAGGTTCAACAACCTTATCAAAGTTCTATTGTCCTCCCACTTAACTTTTCACGAAAAATTCCTTCAGAAGAAACTTGACGTTCCAAGTAACAAACTCTTTTGTCCTTGGTGTTATGGAGAAATTCCCAACAAATTCTTTGGGATAACCTACAAAGACGTGCTTATCCGACTTTGGTTATTAACAACATCCAATGTCTATGATCAGGAAACCTTGATCATCTTGTTAATCAACAAGCTAGTCTATAAGAGAGGCACAACTAGGAACCCTTTTGTTTATTAAACACACATGTATTGACGTTTCCGATCAATACAATTATAGCATGCAAAATAAACATTTATCATAAACATGGAATAAGACAATAACCACTTTATTATTGCCTCTCGGGCATATTCCCTTCAATTTCACCCTCTTGGCGTTAGAGGTGTATCCAGATGACTACGCTCCAGATGAGGAGATTCCAACTCAGGAGGAACTACAAAAACACATGGAGCAACAAGTCAAGGAGTACGCTCTTAAGAAGATGGCCCAACAATTCAACAACTGGAAGAAAAGATTGCACCTTGACTTTGTCGTGAAAGAGAAGACTCCGGATTTCACTACTGGAGCGTATGAGAAGATAAAAGACTACTGGGCTGATTTTGTGGCGTACAAGACATCGGCGCCAGCTAAGAAAAGGTCTGAAACGAATAAGCAAAATGCTGCTAAAAAGCAGTATCACCATACTATGGGGCAAGGTGGCTACAGGGCTAGCAAGCCTAAGTGGGAGAAACTCGAGTCCGACCTGATGGCTAAAGGGATCACCCCAGAGCCATACAATTGGATCGAACGGGTAAGGAATTGGTTTTACGAGCATGGGGGCATGTTGGACTCAAAAGGGGAGTGCATATATAACATAAGACACAAAGAAACTCCCATACCCATCGAAGACATTAGAAATGCAGTAAAGGTTGTTGAAGATGGGGAGTTCATTCCCGATAGAGAGAATGACGAGCTTGCGCTTGCCCTTGGGAACAAGGAATACGAGGGATGAACACGAGGCACAGAAGGCTCCAAACCATGGAACCTTGGTTTTGCCGACCATAGGAAGAAATATCCCGATAGAAGCCGTCAAAGGAGAAAGGAAAGGGAGGAACTTGAAGTAATGAAGCAGAAAGACCGGATGCGCGAAATAGAACAATAATTAAAGTAGCATCAGAATCAACTTGACAAACTTAGCCAATAAGCTACCGGTCCATCTCAGGGGCACATGGTAGACGAAGCTACCTTCGATGCTACCGGCCCATCCACTAATCGAAAAAGCAGTGTGGCTTCCACGGAGCTCCCCGGTGATGATGCTGATGATGCACCGGTGATGGCTCCTCTTCGCTACCTAGTGGATGATATCATGGAGATGACACATTGTGAGCTACATGTGAAAGTTGTCAACATAACCATGAAGGTGGCGGTCGGCTATGCCTTACCATTAGTTGGACCGGTACCAACTTACCATTGTTGTCCAGTTCCACAAGGCTACGATATTGCCCGGGTGGATCAAGTTATGGACGGATTCACATAGCTCAAGCTTGACTACCATGCAGGTGAAGGGGATGTGACTGAGCTGGGAGAAGCAAAAAACATGACCATTATATGGCGAAAGGAACACATCGTGCTTTCAAATCGGATGCCAAGGCCATCCACTCCTCAGAGCACAACTCCATCTTCGTCGCAGCCTCACCCATCTCCAACGCATCAGGCGTCTTTGCCGTTGCCACGACAGGCTCCATCTCCGCCACCGCGTCAACCGCTCCAGCACGGCTGTCTTTGCCGCCGCGTCAGCCGTCTCCACCACGGCCATCTTCGCCGCCACGTCAGCCATCTCAGCCCCTCCCAAAAGTACAAAAGGGTCAGGGCCAAAAGTGAAAGAGTAACCAATCACCGAAGTGTCTACCAGAGCCCCTCCCAAAAGTACCAAAGGTTCGTCCCAACAGAGCTTACGACTATACTAAAGAGGAGAATGCGGTGATCGCAAAGGCCCAAACGCAACAGTGGTTTGATAGCCTCAAGCGGACAAAAGAGCCACAGTTCCCCAACACTAAAGAAGAAAAAGCCAAAGTGCAACAAAAATTGAAGACCCTTCATCAACCTGAGCCAAGGCTTTCATCAGACTATGACCGCTCTATTGTCAAGTCACATCAGTCAATGGTGCGGTCGAAGAGCACTAGTGCAAGCGGGAATTCAGTTCCCCAACTCGGTTTACAGAAAAATAAGGAATGCCCCCCGCTCAAAGTGATTTCTGATACCATGTTGGAGTCGAGAAAGCTGCGAACGAGCAGTATGATCCAAAAATTGTTGCATTGTATGGAGAAGTGGCCGCTACTCAAGGTATGACTATTGCTCAGTACTTAGACCAGTTAGATTTCCCCATGGCCGAGGAAGCATACAAATACGAGTATGGGAAACCTCTCGTCAGACCTGAGGACGTCAAGTATCTACCAACAAATATGCGAAGATTGCATAATTGGTACATTAAAGCCACAAAGGAAGGGGCAAACTGGATAGTAATCGGAGTTCAAAACAAGCATTACGGGTATGGAGATGCTCAAATACTGACTGAATTTCCTGAACTACATCAGTTTTTCAATCAAGACACCCTCAACGAATCGATCGTTAGTTCCTACTGTCTGTAAGTATTATTTCTCTAATAATTAAGTCTCTAGTTAGCTCACCTCGTTTATATCGCATGTATAATCATACTCACTATATTATGCAGACTGAAGATTCTCGAATGTAGAAGAGGACAGATCTTTGACATTGGGTTCATTGACCCATATTGGGTTCATGAAATTACTGTGAAACTTAATCCTAAGGACATAGAGGATAAAATCGTAATGGCTCTAAGGTTTCAAGAAACCAAAAGGGAAATATTATTACCTTACAACTTCGAGTGAGTGTTATTGTCTTGTACACATTCTATTTCGCTTACCCGATGTTAAGTGTATAATTGATGAGTTATGCATGCGCAGATTCCATTACATTCTGCTAATCATTCAACCTGACAATGGAGTGGTACAAGTCATGGACTCTAAACGTAAACCCCTTGAGAAGTGGGAACCCATGCAGGATATGCTCCAGCGGTAATTTCAGTCATTATGACACTATATCGGCAACTTTCGTTCATTTATATGCATCAAGTAATTAATAACTCATTTCATTCATTTTCTTTGCCGGGAAGTGCTTGGAAACGATTCATCAACAAGGCTAAGGGTGCCTGGAAAGAGAAGCTTACATTTAAACCACTAAATGTAAGTCTAATAGCTAGATCCGCGCATCTCTTTGATTCTAGTTTTGATACCATTATCATGCTTAATTATTATTATTCTAATTGAACTTTGTTCTCGTAAAGTGTCTGAGGCAGCCAGATGAAAATAACTTATGCGGATACTATGTATGTGAGTTCATACGTCAGACGACCTGTGAGAAAGGCAGAAACTTAGAACAACTTCAAGTATGTAAACAATATTCAGAAATTTGTTTTATTACCATCAATTGTGTTTAGTTTCATTCATATATGTTGACTCGTTCTTTTAAATTTGATCAAACGGTTGAGGGACAATCTTCCACCAAAGGATCGCATATAAGCAATCCAAGAGAAAATTGTGGAATTCTTAGATGTAGAGTCCTAGATCCAAAAGGAGAATACTATCGGAAGATTATGATAATGTAATAGGGATCATAAAACATTTTATATTGTATATATGCATGAATGTAATATATCCGATACTTGTTGTGTAGTATAATCGGGAGATGTTTTGTAATATAATGGTTCCCTTAAGGTAGATGACACTTACCCCAGCACTATGTTGTGAGGAATGCTCGTCCTCCATGCGAATCCACTTTCGATAACATCAACCTCGCACCATCTACTATGAGGACGAGCATTCCTCACAACATAGTGCCGGGGTGAGTGTCACAAAATAAATGCTGCCCAAAACACAAAAAGGACATAGATAAAGGGGAAACAAAATAAATGAATATTATACAAAAAAAACTCTGCAGCGGTACAAAAAGTGCCCAAAATGCTGCCGCGGTAGAGACGCATAGGTCCCCGTTCGTATTACGAACCGGGACAAATGTCCTTCCCCCTAGCGACAGCCAGGGCCACGTGGATCGTCCTTTTGTTCCGGTTCGTAGCCTAACTGGGACTAAAGGGTTGGGGCTTTAGTCTCAATTGCCCCGTCCCGGTTGGGCAACCGGAACTAAAGCCCCTTACAAACCGGGACAAAAGACCATATTTCTACTAGTGCCCGTTTGCAATTGCTCAAGCTTAGCAAAAAATGTTCGTCTTCAGTTGCATCATAGACATTCAGATCCTGAACTTGTTATTTTTCCATGCAGATTTTCCGCCAGGCTGGTACTCTTCTCCATGCTGGCAGTCACATACTTACAGAGTGTGTGCAACCAACATCAACTGGTATGGGATGTCCACTTGCAGTTGCACATAAAATAACTTTTGGGAATGAATTATACCGACAAGATTAATAGTACGTGTTTGCAGAATTTAGCATTATTCTAGACCCAAATATTTGTGATTTTCCTTGAAATATTAGATTATCTTCTCTGTCCTTGATGTTTGGTTAGCTATGTATGCAGTACTGAAGTGGAAATAGGAAAGTCAAAAGAGGTTTACATGTAATGCCCGAACACTTGTGAATATATAAATACTATGCAATGCTTTGTAGTGGAATAAATTACTCATTACAAAATTATTGGAAGTGATAATTGTATTTAACAGCCAGATTTAAACTTAAAATGACAGAGAATTTTTTTATTTTCCGAGGAAAAACTATTGCAGATTTATTCTCTTTCGTTGCAACGCACGGGCATTTTTACTAGTCTTATCTAATACATCTACATATATGCGAATCTCGATAAACTCAAGTCGACAAGAGGGAGCACTTACATGGCTTCAAATAGGTGTAGGTACTCGCTGAATGCTGAGAAAATTCGTCTTGCTTATGAAAGATCGCTAAAAAAAGGGCGGGCATGTCGCAGTGGTTGGGTATGTCCACTTCGTATTATGGAGGTCTTGAGTTTAAATCAGTCGCTTGAGTAAATTGCAGAAAACTGTGATAATTGGGGTTAGGGTTTTAAAAAACTACGACTTTTGAGGATCGCTTTAAAAAACTACGAACTTTGGGGCTGGCGACTACAAACAACTACGAACTTTGCGTAATCAGGCTGTTAGCTAGTTTGATCGCAATTCCGACAGGACGGGCCCACCTCAGATCATGACGTGAGAGCCCCAAAAGTCGTAGTTTTTGTAGTCTTCAGCCCCAAAGTTTATAGTTTTTTGACATAGGAGTCCTGTCAGAATTATAATTAAACTGGCTAACTTTCTGATTACGCAAAGTTCGTAGTTGTTTGTAGGCTAGCCCCAAAGTTCGTAGTTTTTTGAAACGATCCACAAAAGTCGTAGGTTTTTGAAACCCTGGCCCCAATTGTCAGAGTTATATGCAATTTTTTCCCGTCTCTTCGCATGAAAAGACAAGAGAAATGCTGCATAGAAATTCTTATTTTCGGACCCCATAATGTGTGAGAGGCTAGAGAGCTCACTGGGTACACCCTTCCTTCGATGGAAGATTGTCGAGGAGACGGTAAGGCAACATGAAGGATGAAAAGTTAGTGATGTGTCACCGACCCGTTATAGTTTACGCAGTGGCCCGTTGCTAAGAGGAGCTTTGGTCTAGGAGACTACTGGGCAAGGCTACACAAGACTGAATTAGCGCATCGAGGAAAGGTATCGAAGATCGATCAGGAACGACCCGACTGCTTCGGCCGAAAAAAGCAGCTTCGGTTGATCCCCTACTCTTTCTTCTAAGAGTACACCTTTTTTAGCGTGCAAGTTCATTCTGAACCTACACACTAAAAGATATCTAGATATATTTATTTTAAAAAACTAAAACATCTTATATTTTAAAACGAAGTGGGTTGTAGTTGTGTTGCTTAAAGAGTAAATTTAGAGAAGTGGGTGTAAGATATAGCCAAGATCGTAAGATGAACGCAAACCAACCTGTGGTTGGGTGGTTAGAAGGGTGATTGTACCCCTAGCCCATCCCAGGTTTGACACTGTGTGTTGCATAAAAGGCGGAATATTCTTTCAGTGGAAGACGAGTTTCCGTCGACAGCGAGGCGCCTGTGGTGACTTCGTCAATCTCAAGATCCAATCCGCCGACTCTATCTTTCGGAGGTGCTCATAGGGGTAGGGTGTACGTGTGTGCTTTCATAGGGGTCGGTGCATATCTAAAATTGTAATGTGTTTCTCGGAAAAACAAGATGGTAACATGAACAAAACTACCTTGGGCTTTTTTAAAAGTTAACTTAGGCTAGGAAAAGACGGGCTCCTCTTCTTTTGACAGCGTAAATGAGGCCCATTTAACTCGTAACCAGTGATGGAGCTTTCCAATCTTGGCCTACCAGAGATACTGAAAAAAGTAAATTCACTTTTGATCTAAGGGCGCATATGCTCTTTTTATCAAAACACATACTCCCTCCGACCCAAATTAAATGAGTTAGATTTGTTTAGATTCAGATGTACCTAGATATGTTTTAGTGGTAGATACATCTAAATCTAAGTAAATCCAAGTCAATTAATTTGGGTCGGAGGGAGTATTTAAATTTGTTAAATAATCAAAATGAAATTCTCATGTGCATCTCCATGTTCTGTTCTTACATAAAGTTTCAAGAAAACCCGATATATTTTGTGAGTCATATAAAAAGGCAAAAATTGTCTCGAGGATATAAGTCTTATTTTACCACCGAATTTTGGCTTTTTACACCTGCCACACAAAAAATGATTTTTGTGAAACGACTTTGTGCTCACCTAGGATGTGGAGATATATGTGCCAGTATTTGTTTTGTAATTTTTGACACTTCAAATATTTTTAGATACACTTCACGTATATTAAACATACGCACAAAATCGCTGCATGCAGCACCTGCCCCATACAGACGAAGGGAAGACTTGCGACATGGTCAACACCGAATGCATAGTACCAGATGTTATGGTGATAATAGCTACCTTAAGCTTCCCTTAAATAAAGCTAATCTTAAACAGGTTATGACTAGTCTTGGTGTTTACAATAAAAAAATACAAAAATTCTACCGATCTATTAATAATCATCAACAATAGTACAAAGAGGCCCAAAAGTAATAAAAATTATAAATAGGTCGATGGACCACCTAGCGAAGACTACAAACACTAGCACGAGCCGAAGGCGTCGCCGTCCTCGCCCCTCCATCACCAGAGCCGAGCAAAGCTTATCGTAGTAAAGCTTATTGTAGTAGACAGACAGAAAGTCGTCGTGCTAAGGTCACAAAGAACTAGCGCACTAAAGCAACAACCATCGATAATGATGACATCGGTAGATTGGAAGAGACTAACCTGAAATTAACACGAAAAATGACTAGATTTCAGGAGATCAGCCGGACACACGAATGCACGCGCCCACCGTCAGTGCTAGGCGCACCATCGGAACAAGGATAGAGCGGGAGTGACTTTATTTTAACTTCAGGATGTAGCCCTTACCTCAACATCCTGAAAAAGATACGAGAAAACAGCATAAGCGAAGAACAAAAACCTCCCGTCGACAAGATGTGTGGTCCGCCACACTTCCAAGGCCCTAAGGCCATCGAAGACGGAACGGACCGACGGCGTTACCGGCGGAGGGAAGGAATCCTAGATGAGTTTTTTCAATCGTCGCCTCTCGCCTCCTGGGAGCAGTCGCACGTACCGGTTCAAATAGTGTACAACATGTGAAAGAAAAAGAAAAAGTTAAAAGTAGAAGTCAATAGACACGTACCCAAGCGAAAGGATCTCACTAGGAGGAGAGATGAGCGATGGACAATACTTCATAGTTTGTTGATGCCCCCAACCCCTATTTCTCTCTCTCTCCCGGCTCCTCCCCCTTCTCTGGTAGCCTCGTTGGTCGGAGACGAACGGGGAAGGAGGTCGGCCTTCTGTAAATATATGTAGTATGTAGTAGTAGGTCTACTAGTAGGTTGTTTCATCAGTCTGTTGTGTCGTGGCTTCGTGCCAGGACAAACTCGTCAGATCCTTTGGGTCGGATCTGGCACCCGTTGGTGGTGCTCGTGCTTGTCTTGGTGCTACCGAGGGTGAAGCCAGAGGCGACTAGGTGCGGCGCTTTGAGCTAGCACTTCAATAGGTTGGTGGTCCTGTTGTGCTTCACTTTCTGCAACTTGTGCCTTGTCTTTCTCTAGCCAGTCGTAGCGATGAGGGGATAAGAAGAGGTGCTAGCGGCTAGAGCTTGGCGATGGTAGAGAAGATCTATTGTACTGGAGAACCTTGCTTCTCTCTCTCTCCTGGAGTTTATCAGCAGAGGTTCGGCGAGGATGGACAACTCTGTCTTTCCTCTGCTTCCTATGTTCGAAAGGTAACCCTCCTCGACCTCACTTCGATGGCCATTCTTCCTCCTGGCTACAAGCCTTCATGGAGGATCTTCTGCTCCTGCTGCTAGGCGTCAAGTAGTGGCGTTGTCCCAAGTGGTTTGTCCAAGCACTTGCACCCCTCGCCTTGCGGTAGAGCTCGTCAACTCGTTCTGGGCAAGAAGGCCTCGAGGACTTGACCACATTTTCTAGTTTCTTTTCAAGGGCCTATATGTTAAAGTGTAGGTCATCATTATATCTTATTTTATATTTATGGACCTCTTTATAAAATATATCTTTATGGACCTCTTTGTAAAATATACACCCACCGACGATTAATGAAGTGGCTTCTGGGTCCTTTCAGACTCATTCCCGTTCAAAAAAGGAGAGATAAGAGGACTAATCCACCATGGGCAATGCATGGCTTCTCTTTACGAGTCCACTATGGATTAGTGGTCCATAAATGATAAATTTTACCCTCTCATCTATCATCTTAAATGTAGTATTGGCCATTTGTCAAACCATCCTAAGCTATAAATAGCCCCATAGGGGATTTAACCATTCACTTACACTTGATCAACTCAAGGGAGAGACGCACCCCTTCTTCAAGGGACTTTGCAATACTTGGAGCTGGATATCGCGATCCCACAGAACCTACAAAAGCCATGGATTGTCGAAAGAAGGCGAGGTTTGGGAGTGGCTACATATATACCATTGGCATACAAGCTAAGAGTGTTTCTCGTTGCCTCTCCCAACATAGTACTATGTCATGCTTCACAAGGTGGTCGAACCTATTTAGCAAAAGCTGATGCTTGAACTTTATTGGTGTACAATAGGATCTACTATAAGACCGTTGCACATCCCCTCTAACTTTATTGTGCGTAATAACGACGAGATGCCTCTATTTTTTGTTTGTTTTGATTACTATACCAACTTCATTGTCAATCCTATAGGGATAGAGATGAGACACCACTTCCACTCAACCTATTTTTTTTTCAAATGATGCTACCCACATGTATAATCTCTGCATGTTTTATTTTCTCTCGGGTTGATGGTTTCTCAACCCTTCTATTTTCTCTCTTTGCGACTCTCACTCCCTTTCCTTTCCTCTTTGCCAACGAAGCACCTACCTTTTCTACAACAATTGTTTGGCTTTGTAATCTCTTGTCTTTCATTCTCTTATCTATTGCAGCCATACCGCAAACATAGACATGTCGGGCAGTAGTCCACCCTGGAGTATCAATCATACTCTCATGGAAGCATTCTTTGCTTGGCTACTCGCCTCATGTGGTCTCTTGTTGATAAGATCCAAGACGAGGTGTGTGATCCAAAACTGCGTACATCGCCAACCAAATGACATTTGTAATTTATAGTAGAAGTGGTGTGGTTGTATGAAAACTGGTCCTAATAATTATAATGGTCATTTTCTGTACTTACCTAGATTTCTTCAATATGGTTAACTAGTAAAAAGAACTAGAAGGATCTTGACGAATGTTGCACCATCCTTTTATATTAGCGTTTCATTTTTGCGTTATATTTATCTTTGACTTGATGTGGGATTTTTACTTTAGCACTTCATTTTTTTTGCATTATATGTGTGTCTTTGGCTTCATGTGGGATTTTATTTTGTCTCAATGTCGCTGAAAGGTCTTTTATTTTTTTGATATATTATACATGTGCCCTTGACAACTATTAAATCGTTAGCACTACATAAAAACATTCCCCTGAAGTAGATGTTAGTAGGAATAATACTTTTCACTAAATTAATTTACGTTTTTCTAAATAATTCAAGTCGAATTGATCTCACATGTATTGCATGCTTGTATGAATTTGTCTTAAACTCAAAGGAATACATACACAAAATACAAAACTAATTTGTTCTCTTAGGAACTAGGGAATTTGAGCCAACAATAATAAAAACCAAAGATATTAAGTCCGCTGACTGATTACTTCAAATTGCATACAATTTGAACCAAGTACATCGCAATAAAACCACATTTGCATAAACAAATCATACACACCACAAAGGGTCCAAGGAACATAAAGGACAGTCCATCCATCTTAGGATGTCAACTGCATCGATGCTGCTCATTTCCATCACTACCTGACCTCCTAGTTCCTTCCTCAATCCTTGTCATTTTCACCTTAGATCTGACCGGTGAAACCAACATCGTGACTATATTTTTAGAATAATATTTTTATATCTGCAATGCGAGCAATCTTGGCTGCCACATCTAGCAAATCGTTTGTCAAAATAGTTCATATATGCAAGCACCAGGATTATGATATGTATACATGCAAGCAATGGGACAAAGTCCCTAAAATAGCAGGTCATATATCATATATAAGCCATGTAGCAAGAATATTTATGATACACAACATGTATCAGATTCAAACAAAACAACAGCAATATCATCTGGTCCAAATGTACACACATAAAAACAATCCTACATACACCTGATGCACATAATGTACATCCCCAGTTTCCAACATACATCATCCATTCTTAATTCAAGCACCATGTAAATGTATATTTGTAACAGCGAGCATGCGTATTATGGACCATATATATTATCTATATATAACTACATGTATACTTACCCATACAACCGGGTATGAGGAAATAGCAATAGATACATAAGGGTGGATATTGCTGTTGGAAATATGCCCTAGAGACAAATAGTAGTAAGGACTATTATCATATTTCATATAGTTTATGATTAAGTTTTATATCATGCTATAACTATATTGAGTGGAAACATCAATACACGTGTGATATACAAACAACCAGGGGTTCCCAGTGAAACTCTAGTCACTAGTTCATTGGTCGACAGATGATCATGTTTCCTGATCATGTGGCATTTATGCCAGTTAGAAATGAGGTCATCTCATTCAGAGAATGAGATGATGAACCAATACCCAACCTAAACATCGTGACCCGATCATGTCACGAAGTTCAAGTTACGATGATTAGAAATGGATCCTCGTAGACTATTCCTTAGACCGTGAGGCTATATCAATCAATGTCTCCCGAGAGTGCTTAGATAGCATCAAACGCCATCTGGTAAAACGGTGGTTATAAAGGTGTGTTCCGGTATTCGGAGGAGACCGTAGAGGCAATATATGTCAAGAGCGGGATTTGTCCGTCCATGTGACAGGAAGATACTCAAGGGCCCACTCGAAGAAGTTATATCCAATAGCTGCGCAGCATGTGATTTGATCACGGGGATATCACTTGTCGGAATGAGTCAAGTAGCATTGTTCAGTAACAAGATTGAACACGACATGGTGATGTCAATGATCATATCTCAGGCAATGCAAGTATCGAATGACAAAGGGAATAAGACACGACTGTCCCAATTCAAACAACGAAAGATCTTTGTGGAACGCACAGGGGTCACATGGCCATCCAGGTCCCTTTGTCGATCATTGGTGTGGGAGTATCCCGACCATGTCTGGAGTGTTCCCGAACCATGGGGTATCACGCTTAAGGGCTTGATGATGCTTATAGAGTGTTTATAGGATCGGTAGAATAACCGAAGAAAAGAAGGGAGAAAACCGAAAGGGTTTCGGTAAGTCCAGAGGATGTCCGAAGTGGAGGTGGAAGGTGTTCCATGGCCACGGAGATTAAATAATATGTGAATGAATGTTAAATGTTGATTTAATCATTTATTCATAATTATTTAATAAAGAGAAAATTCAATTAAAGGTCAAAAAGGCTTAATGGGCCAATTCCGGAGGGAGAGGGCCCATTAGGGGAAAGGAGAGAGGGAGAAGGGGCAAGGGGGAGGCCGGCTGGGCCTAGCACCCCCGCACGGGGCCTACTAGGTGGCTGGTGGCCACCTCCTCCCCCCTCATCTCCTTTAGTCCCACCCCGGGACTTTGAGGGAGGTAGTACCTCCCCTCCCCCTATATATAGTAGGGTATTTGGCCTAGAAAAATACACCAATAATCAATAAAGGTCTCCCCACTTTTGGAAGGACCTCCAATTGATATTTTCTCTTCCCCCTCTCTCTCTCTCTCTCTCTCGTGACCATGGTCCCAAGTCTGGACTGCGCGAGCGAGAGACATCTTCACCGAGGAGCTCCGTCGCGCTGCGGGATTCAGATCCGGGAGCTCTACTTCCGCAACTGCTGCTGGATCAGGGAAGCGGGAGTCATCGTCAGGCACCGGACGTGTGTAACTCCTCGCGAGGTGTCGCACTTGACTCACTCAAGTCGTTGGAACCATAAGGAGCGCAAGGACTTCATCACGACCTTGAGGTCGGCTTCGGCTCGTCTACATCAACCACGCTCTCCTGAGCGTTGACAACGCTTTTCGGTCTTCAAGGGTAAGTTTGCGAAAATCCCCTCATGTTACTGTATTACTAATAGATAGGTCCTGGCAGCTTCAGGGGTTTAGGGGCGTAGAGTAAAATTTATTGTTTCTATACGCGGAACCCCTACAGTGGTATCAGAGCTAGATCTATGCGTATTAATGCTAGTACGGGTAGAACACACGAGATGTAGTGTGTGGGCGTTGATATTTTAGTTGTTACCCTCCCACGTGTACTTGTGCATACCGCAGTAATGCTTGATGAAGCGGCCCCCAACCGACTTTATGCGTTTATTCGCGAGACTGGTCCACGCTTGACATACGGCTTGTACCGTATAAAGTGGCTTAGGGGGTGTTTGTCTCTCTCGCATTAGTTGGTATGCCATTTGCAACGGAGGGCCCTGAAAGGGGTGTAGTATATACAACTACTTGATCAGCGTTATGCTGAAAGTTCGTAGGTAAGAATGGTTCTTGTGCGAAAGCCCATTCAGCCACGTAAAACATGCAAAGATAAAGTAGAGGCGTCTAACTTTGTTTTGCAGGAGGGCGTTGCTTTGTGATATGGTTGTGTCAAAGGTAAAGTGATTACCTTTTGTTACGTAGTAGTAGATAGTCACGAAGGTGACGAACTACCACGCCGGAATGACACCGGTACCCTGGTGTCTACGGCGCCGGAACCCTGGCGCCGGAACCCGGTGACGGCGGATGGAGATCACGACGTGAAGGGCCATATCACATAGCATTTACATTCAATGTTATTGTTTGTATGTCTTATTGTGTGCTAGTATTAGATACTCGACGGTAGCCTAATAAGATGATCCTTGTTAAAATTACCAAGGATTGTGTTCCCCCTTAGTGTGCACCACCAAGAAAGTTCTTCGGTATGAGGCAGGCCGTGATGATCGGGTGTCAAACATATCTACGTTCACATACAGTGGGTGCAAGCCATGTTGCACAGCGAAAACACTAAGGTTGAGTTGGCGAGCCTAGCACGCTAGAGAAGCGTGGCCTCGGAACACGGATGGTCGAAAGATCGAGCACGAGTCGCATGAATGATGTGACCGATGTTTAGCGTCCACCCTTGAACCCACATTGATGGCCGTGATGATCGGGGGAGATCTGGCTGATAGGGGTCATGTTATCACTAGGAACCCTTTTGGGGGTAGGTGTTTCTGAGTGGAGTTATTACTAACTCATTTAATTATAAACTTAGTCTAAATTCCTTTTGCAATTATAAATGTAGATGGGACCTTTCGTGTTGACGCTTGATTGGTTAGAAGGAGAGAAGCTCAGATTAGATGGATCGAACTTCTCCATTGCCAGTCTTCATGTTCTACTTAGTGAGAACGATGTGGTTGACTACATACTCGACGGGGTGGATTTGGATCTGTCCACAGACCTTGAGACCCCAGAGGAGCGGAAAGACCGCTATCTCCGTCATGAGATGGCCTCCTATATTTCAGTTGTGATGCATTTCGGAATGGTGGACGAGCTGTGGCCTTTCGTGGGTGATGTCAACCCTCGTTCGGTAATGCTATAGCTTAGGACACATTTCGTGGAGCAGACACGCATTTGGGAGCATGAGCTGATGGGAGACTTCCTCTCCATTAAGATGGAGGAGAACTCGTCACTAGACAACCACTTACAGCACATGCATGATGTGTACATGAGGCCAGCATACTTCCTGGACATCTGGATTTCAGGCTCTTTTGCAAATGCTGATGTGCTGCGGTCGCTGCTACCAAGCACAAGTCAGGACTTGTGTAATGAGGGGCGACACGGAAATGGAGTTCCACCGGTTCATGACACATCTCAGGAATGTGTTTGTTGAACTAGATGTCGCTTAGGTCGTCAACGACAAAGGTATATATTTGATATACAGTTTTATAAATGTTATAATCTTGCAAACACATTGCAGTGTTAAGTATATATGATACTTGTTCTGTTTTACTGAAAACAGGTCCTTCTGTATGAGAGGTGCTTGCTGGAGAGGAGGTGACGTTGCGTGTTGATGGCGAGCATGATGATGATGGCCGACAACACTATCCCTCGACATTTATCACTTAGTTTGGGTTTTAGGGTGATTAATGTAATCGAGAGATTTGAACTTCTTTAGTTTGTCTCACACTTCGTGAGACGGTTATTCATATCAGTTTGTAACAAATAGTTGTTCTACTTTTATGAATGATTTCTATTCGTGTTCATGTCTTGTTTGATTACTTGTGAATTATCCTTATTGTTTGAAACTAATTGATAAATGCATGAACATTTGTAAAACATTAAAATGCCTTGTTTAAAATACCCAACTTAATGATATTTCGTTAATGAATGAAACCATTGTTTGAATTCAAAGTTATGTGATGATATGTGAAAGTCATTTGATTTCTTGTCACATATAAATCATGCCTAAGTTCGGCAAAATAACTTGAACACCGTGTATTACTTGAATACAAAGTGTTTAAAGAATTGTTAAAAGTAAATACATATTCGATGTATTATGTTTTAACGAAAATGATAATTATCATTAAACGATTGTTAAATGTGTAAAGTAGTTTACCAAAGGAAACATGAATATGACACTATTTGATTTGATCAAAATGTTTCATCAACTAACGGTATAAGTATAAAAGAGAATCTAATTACTATGATTTGATCAATAGTAATGAAATTCGACTTTATAAGAATGGCATAAAAGTAATTGTGAAATGCAAAACGTTTTGAAACTTCAATATACAGAGCATCACAATGTGATATTAGACATCAAAGGGGTTGAATAGAAGGCACCAAATAAATCATTGTAGTGTAGATGTAGAGACCATTGGTTAGAAATAGTTAGCACTCAATTAGAATTGGTAAACCATTTGAATTCGTGAAAGTTTTGGGTTTATTGGATATAACCAAAACAATAACGAATAATTCCTTGTAGTGTATTCATTGGAAACTTTGAATACAAAATCCATAGCTGAGACCAAAAGGAAAGCAAGATTCGTATTGCTTGGATTTTGGTGCATTCTTGAGAAAGCTCACTTTTAGTGATGTCTCTCAATTATGAAGCAAATGGAAAATAGTGTAAAACATGATGAGGATTCAAAACCCTGCATCAGAGTGTTGAGAAGCGCAACGGACAACGTTCCTGAACGATTCTCTTCACAGAAGGAAAGAATCAATGATTTGATTATTGTGCTTTTTCCTCCACTGTTGTTTTTCACTACATGAAGTAGGATTCAAAATGTAAATCCATATCTTTTATGGAAACATTTGTGAATCACTTGTCATGATTTTTGGAATATGACATACCTACGAACTACAAAGGAAATAATGGTAAACTAAATTATGAGAAATCCTAGAAGCAAAATTCCCTTGAGATTAGAAAGCAATTCGTTGCTGAATCTGTCAGGTATTGGACTACAAAGCCATAGTGAAAAAGGGGTGAATGACAAAAGCACAATTTGTCAGGTATTGGACAAATTCAAATGAATTTGATTCATGTGTGCTAAATGTCTAGTGGATTTAAAATTAGTAAAGTACTAGTATCTCATAGTAAAACTCCAGGTTTGATATTTGATCAAAAGATTTTTGAAGTTATTCAAAATAGTGAGTGGACATGCAATTTGCATGAAATTGAGTGGGAGCTATGTAAGTCTTCCTGAAACAATATGTGATTGACATATTTTAAGTGGGAGCAACATAAGTCTCAAATTCAAATATGTAGGAACATATTTTGGGTGGGAGCTTATAGGAGTAATTCTTAAGTATGTTAAGAATGAAAGCGCAAATACTTATAAATAATGATTTATAAGATGTAAAAGTTGATAATAGGGGTGTTATGATATTATGTAGTATTCCTTAAGGGATTCTGAAAAGGGTTTCAGGATAGAAGTTAATTAAGGAACTGGTCCTTAACAACTCAAATTAGGAATAGCATTAAGTTTTACATCGATGGTTAAAAGAAAGAAAATGATAATCGCCATCTACTATGTTGAGACATAGGTTCTATCTTAGTAAACCATGATGATAACTTAGCATAATATGTGATCCAAATTAAGGAACGTTTGAAAGTGATTAACTCCGAATCACAGAACGTTGAGCTAAGTTTTGTCCGCAGTGTCTAATAGAGAACTGTAGACATGTTTTCCAAATCCATAAAAGGATAACATATCTTAAAGCATAAAGAGTTATGTTATAAGGCAATATGTTGGAAACTCTTTTAGATACCAATCAAAGTCAAATAGGAAGCGAGGTGAACAAAACATCGAAAGTTGCACAGAGTGCACTAGTGTTTTGATGAATACATTTATAATAATAGATAAGGGTACCATCTAAAGTGTTGTATAATGTTATGGCGGGGCTAGTTCGCTTTTAACGTAGAATGATGTGTCCCAGGGCACAGTGCCCATGAGAAAGCCCTCTAGGTTGATCTAACGTCACTGTAGGCTCCTGGAATCAGGCCTCGTTCTACTGCCATAGCAACGATGCATACACACAGATGCTATCATGTGATGATAAAGTATTAATGTCAATTAAGGTGATATTAATAAGTTGCAAAGGATTTGGGACTGTAAAGTACAGACCCAAGACTCAAACTCTTCCATGAGCAAGCATGTTCAGGGTACCGGATATATGGTGCCAAAATGATTAAGAACAAAATGCAGCTAGTGTATTTGTACTCTAGTGCAAGTGGGAGACTGTTGGAAATATGCCCTAGAGACAAATAGTAGTAAGGACTATTATCATATTTCATATAGTTTATGATTAAGTTTTATATCATGCTATAACTATATTGAGTGGAAACATCAATACACGTGTGATATACAAACAACCAGGGGTTCCCAGTGAAACTCTAGTCACTAGTTCATTGGTCAACAGATGATCATGTTTCCTGATCATGTGGCATTTATGCTAGTTGGAAATGAGGTCATCTCATTCAGAGAATGAGATGATGAACCAATACCCAACCTAAACATCGTAACCCGATCATGTCACGAAGTTCAAGTTACGATGATTAGAAATGGACCCTCGTAGCCTATTCCTTAGACCGTGAGGCTATATCAATCACTGTCTCCTGAGAGTTCTTAGATAGCATCAAACACCATCTGGTAAAACGGTGGTTATAAAGGTGTGGTTATAAAGGTGGTTATAAACGGTGGTTATAAACCGTAGAGGAAATATATGTCAAGAGCGGGATTTGTCCGTCCATGTGACGGGAAGATACTCAAGGGCCCACTCGGAGAAGTTATATCTAATAGCTGCGCAGCGTGTGATTTGATCACGGGGATATCACTTGTCGGAACAAGTCAAGTAGCATTGTTCAGTAACAAGATTGAACACGACATGGTGATGTCAATGATCAGATCTCGGGCAATGTAGCATCCCAAATGTCTAACATAGTAATGCTACATGGTTTCAATCAATATAATACTGCCCCTACATAATAATGAATGCATCATCGTAATATCATGCTCATGTCATCATGCCACATTGCATTTGAGTATCATATTAAAACCTATTTTCATTTGGTTCTTCTCTTCATATTGCATTGTCTCTTTAACAATTTGCTTCTTGATATACTGTATTTGTTTCGTGATTATTGTTATATGCCTAAGTTGAGTTGAGGGCATCTCTTTTAAAATCCTTCCACCTACTAACTTGATAACGCCAACTCCCTTTTTGATACAATCTATCTCTACCATATGTTATATAAGTGGGCATTGTATATTTATCTTGGCACTTTAATTCTTAGCTCACATATAGATTCATATGGTTCTCGTTCCTCTTTTTCTCTTATTATTCTTGTGAGATGCCCAGATTGTTTTGTGGGCATCATTTTTCCTACCTTCCTATTTTTTTCCCTCTTGACTCTAGTTTACATGGCTATCTTTATCTCTTTTCTCTTTTCCTACGACAGATTCTAGACAGTCCAAATGTTTTCTGTTGCTAGAAATCAATTGGTGCCTCCCTCAAAATCTAATTCCTACCTTCTTACTTTGTCAATGTCCGAAACCGCAGTTGGATGATCGAGTGTTTTTGCTTCTAAATCTCTCGCTGTTTCCAAACATCTACTTGATGATTCAATTTCGGCCTTCTTTTAATTTTTGTGCATAGCCACAGCAACAGCAGCGATCAGTAGTAGTTTCACGTAGAGCTTAAGGCAACAGTAGCTGCATCTGTGTCGCTAGTAGCAGAGAGCAGTAGCAGCGATCGCTGGCTAGAACGTCTGGCGTCGCCAGGATTTTGGCCCATCCGGTGTCCATCCGGTTCGACCCAAGACCTGCCCAGCCACAACATCTACCGAGGGTTGGCCCGGGTACCTGTTCCCAGTGCCGTTACTATGCTTCTTCCTCCGTTTCAGCGACAGAGGAGAGGCAGAGAGACGGAGGAGCAGGTGTCCGTCACTCTCGTCACTAGCGTGTGCCATCCGCGTGAGCACACCCCGCTTAGGGCCGCAACCCCGAGCCCCACTAAAACCCTAGCACGTGTCCCTTCTCCCCCTCTGTTTTCTCCACCGCCGCCACCATGGCCGCCACCATTCGCTCCTCCATGCCGCCGTCCCTGTAGCCATCCGGAGCAGCTAGTCGCGGCTGCCGGCCTCGACCACGTCATTCCAGCCGTACCAGGAGGAGCCGGGGCGACCTCGAACTCCTTCCTTGTCGTCATCTCCGACAAGGCCCGAGGGAAGTGCCATCGTACGCCGTCGACTCCGTCCTTCCCTGTCCCAACCAGGACCACCAGTAGCACCAAGATGAGCAACCCTTTTTCCCCTTTTCCCCCGTCCTTGCCCCTTTCCGTTTCGTCGCGCTGTTGGCATCTGCAAGAACTCGCCCTGGCCAAGGACATGTCGAGCTTGGCTCTCACACCGCACACATGTGAGTCAACCGACGAACTCCTGCCTATGCACCTCACGGACACATACCACGCCACCAGATCGTGACCAGCAGGGTCGCCTCCGTGTGTCTGTCCGCCATGCGTGCCTCGTCTGTCTCTGGTTCAGAGATGGGTGCAGGTTGTTTTTCAGTCATCAACCAGACCCCGGCCTTGATCTGTTTTAAATCATGTCCCGACGTTTATCTGTACAACTACTGATTCCTAGTCCGGTGGCAACATTCCAGGTCCTTGATTCATTCATCTGGTGCTCAAACTCCCGTTTAGCTACTCTGGTTATTTTTGTTTTCCTCTGAACCTTGACAGATGCTACATAATAGCCTAATTTGTTTCTTCCTGTTCGAGGGGAACAAAATTCCTGACTCGAGACTTAAATTATTCCCGTGTCCTACTTTATACAACCACCTTCGTTACCCTAATGGCTTGCATCTTGATAAGCCATCTAGTGGTCTGGAGATCAAATCTTGCAAGGGCTGAGTTAATCCTTCTTTTTGTCGGATGTTCTCTGAACTTAGCAGCTATAAAACACACGCCTGCAAAGAGAGAGCAACCCTCTTTCTAGAGCTTCAAACTTCACATAAAACGGAGCACCACCGCGTTCGCAAGCATCTGCCAAAGATTTAGCAAACTCACTAACAAATCATGGACATCTCGTCAGTCACGGTACTTGTTCTTGTCATTTTTTTCCTCGCGTTTTCTCGTCAATGCAGCTCCTTTGACATCTTTTGTACTCCTAGGATCCGTATAGCTGTAGCTTCAAACCGCAAACAAATCGGAGCAGCGGAACTCTCACAATCTTCCTGTGAATATCCGTCGAGCTGGCAGGTTTCCATGACCAGAGTCAGTCCTGTCAGAGACACGTTCTTGCTACACTAAAAAAATCCTAAGACCACGTCTTCAATTTTATTTTACCATATAGTGCTTCCTCCTTTGTGCCTTTTAAATCATGTAGCCTTTGGATGACTCCGTGATCTTTCATCTAATCGATCAGGGTATCAAACTCCTCCCTGGTAGACTAAATCCCCTCCATTTCTTTTTTTTTAATCTTTTTGTTCAGATTCCTGGCGACTCTTCTAAACCGGTCCTAGATAAAAACCCAACGTTGGCCAGTATAGGTCTTTTTCTTCGGTTTTGTTTTCCAAATATAAGTTATCCGTAGAATGACAAGTAGATGTGAATTTAACTTGTGTCGGTGTTTGTTCAATCAAATCTATTTTATTTTTTCCCCAAATTCTCATATTTTAACTTGTGTCGGTGTTTGCCTATAATATGTGTACATTGCAAATCTGCAACTTGTCTTCCATTTTGAACCATATAAAAGCCATAAATTTATTAAATAGTATGCAAACTTGTAAAACCCATATCTTTTGATTATAAATCCAAACTAATCCTATAATATGCTCTGGGCTATTAATTTTAGACAAATAAAATTTCGAAATACTTTTAATGCAATAAAACTGTCTTTTAATAATAAATTCATAACTTTATTTTTGTAATCCCAAATTCGACAAGTAATATGTCTAAATCGATCAACGCGATGAGCCCGTTCTAACTATGCATTCCATGATAAGAATTGAAACATGCATCATGTTAATATTAAAAATCAGAACTGTTATGGTAATAAAACTTGACCAAATAATTAATAAAATGAGTTATTCTAGTTCCCACACCTCACCCTTGCCATGCTACATTATTGTCATGTAAATTGTGCATCATTCATCGTGGCATGCTTGTCTGCTTGTCGCATTTTATTCATATGCTTGTGCAATTTATTTATATTGGCCCTTGTTTGTTTGGTTCTTCTTTCGAATAGACGCCGAGCAAGGAAATTATCAAGAATCCCAGGAGTACTACCCAGATCCATCTCTCGCTTCAACTGAGCTGCCAGGAAAGCACTACCACATGCTTGTATACATACAATACCTATTGCTTCTATCTTATTCTTGCATCATGGAGTCGCGATTGCATTAAATTGAATCCCAAGTACTGCATAGCCTTTACTTTTAAACCCCACCGAAGCTTGTTCCTCCATCCTATGAGCCATTACTACAGGAGTTGCTTGAGCCTTGCGAGTCGTAGAATTGTATGTGTAGGGTTTGTGAGTGTCTGATGGATAACGAGGTACCTAAACAACTTAACCTGAGTAGTAATGGGACAACTAATGAAAGAGGCACCGGTGCGCAATATCTGTTATTTGGCTTTTCATGCTCACTTGTGTCCCGTAGGACCCCGAGTACTTGATACCTGTTCCTTGACTATTCGCACTATCCACATACGAGAGACTCTATGAATCCCCTTTGCCTGAGCTTGATTCACATTTTATTTCTTGGGGCCACAAAGTAGTTTGGGGTTTTACTACTATCATGTACTTATGCCATGCTTTACTGTTTTATTTAAGATTGTGCGTGGAGCACCTGTACTGTTTTGGATCGTGACACGTTTTCGCTGTATCGACAAGCCCAGTCACACTTTCGGGTTCCCCGTCGTTTACCGCCGTCCACACAAACCCTGGGTCCATTCCGGAATGGGCCAACTTCGTTGCGGGTAGCTTAGTGGGGTGGCCCCCTGAAATATTTTATGAATCCTGTGATTGCTTTGTCGTGAAAGCCTCGTTGGGTTTTGATTTGGTTTTTCCGAGGTCGATCGTGTGTGTGTTGCTATTTGTGCACCCCTACAGGGTAAATCTTTCTGAAAGCCGTGTCCGCGGTTATGGATGACTTGGAGCACAGTTTCTCGATCATAGACAAGTATAACTAAAGTACCGTCTTCAATTTGACTAAATATCTGACTAGTAAATAGTGCAATCTTCATGGAATGATTAATAAAACTGCCAACGAAAGGGTTGTTCGTCCGTTTTCTTGTTGGTAAGCGAGAAGGAGGATGGATCTGTTACTTTATACTGTTACAACTCTTTTTTGTAACTAACGGACATCCGCCTATCATTGGTTAGGCGGATGGTTAGAGAGTATCTATAGGCTTGTTAGTTATTCTCTTTTGCTGCAATTGCGTCACCCCAGGTATATGTCCCCTTTAGAGGCATAAAGACTTGCTGAGTACCCCTAGGGTCTCACACGATAAATTGTTTGATTCAGAGGAACAGGTGTATTCGCAAGATGGATATTGGATGGAGGAGACGGATGATGTTGGCAACGATCACTCGGTGTAGAGATTCCGGGGATGGAGATCCGAGAGATCTGTGGGCGGGATGTGCTTATTTATGTGGCATCTTATGCCGATTTGCTTCTTGTACGTACTCGGATCTTGTTTTCCGCTTCCGCTTGATGTTCTGTTGAGATATGTATGATGAGTTATCCTACACTATTATATCTATCTAGGATATTAGGATCTTGCCGTATGGCATTGCAATATTTCTATTTTTTTAGATGGTATGGCTCTGAGAACTGTTGTAAGGTAGCTTGCATACATACTCACTTGTGTATGTATTTGATCTCTTCGCCTGTTGCCTACGCCGCTCGCTCTTGTCCCGATGTTCTTGGAAGTGGTTAGGGCAGTCGACGGGCCTACACGTGGGTGGCCCTGGGCCTCCGCTGTAAAACCCTTAACCACTTTTGGTTCATCCAGGCTTGAACTTAGAGCGTAGGGTCCGAGGTTTTTACAATTGGTATCATAGCCATCCCGCCCTTCAGGGTCTCAGCCAAATGGTCGTTGTTAGTCTAGCAAATATTTTTGTAGCTATGTATACTAGGAAAAAACAAAACGTGAGAGTAGGAATGCTTCCACTTTTCTTCTTACCCACCCACCCACCCTTTTCTGGTAAGGGAGTGTAACGTTTTCAATCCTCTTCTAAAAATTCAAACTAGGATTCACGTGTTCTGGGTTCCGTAGTACCATAGGTTGTGTGAGTGTGTGTGTGCGTGTGTAATTCCTTGTCTATCTATTGCATCCAACTTGTTATCACTATCTGCCTTTTGGTTATCAACTGTTGGTACATTCCATACTAACAGGCTTTTGTAAACCGACGCGATCTATCTGATTCATTGTAAACCGACGCGATCTGTCTTACTCTTTGTTATCTGACGCTATCTCGTTTGGGGTGTTTGTTTTCCATAGTTGCTAATATTTAGGTTCATCATAAGAAGGAAGGGGGTTGGGATATGTGTTTTACTTATTCATGTGCGGAGTAATGATTTGAGTGCGGGATGGAGTCGCGACCATACCACTACTTTTATCATTCACTCTTGTATATTGAATTGGTAGAGTTACTAATCTTGATTCGTTAAGTGGTTTTGCGCATATAGTGGTATCTTAATGCCGAAATTTGCGGATTTTTTTTTCTTTGATAGCTTTGTGTACCACACTCCTTGTTCAGTCGTGTGCGATAAGCTTAATATCTTCTAGGTGCTTCGAACTCTGTTGACATTTTAATATCATCTTAGTGATTTGTATCCTTTAATCTTGGTTAATTCAATTTTGGTACTATTTTGGATTATTATTATTCTCCATTATGGTACTGACTTGAGTTTTATATAAATCACAGGATGGCACCACCACGCCGTACTGAGGAGGACATACCACCTGAACTGGGGGCTACATTGGCAAGTATTGCTAATGCCTTGGGAACAATGCAACAGAACCAGCAACGCTTTGAAGAAAGTGTCAGGAGGAATGAGTTTGTTCCGCTACCTCCACCTCCCAAGAGAGGAGACATCAAGGGCTTTCTGAAGTTTAACCCGCGTCACTTTGAGGTGTCTGATCAGCCACTAGATGCTGATGATTGGCTTCGTGAGATGTCAAGGTTGCTGATGACTGCTGATGTACCTGAGCAAGAATGGGTCAAATGTGCCACTCACCTTCTGAAGGGAGACGCAGCTCTATGGTGGGAGAATTACCTGAAGGCAAACCACTCTGGTTTTCAGCCTACTTGGGAGCAGTTCACTGGGGCTTTCAAAGAGCAATATCTGTCAGAAATTGTCATGGAAAGGATGAAGGAAGTGTTTCTCAACCTCAAGCAGGGCAATGACAATGTCAATACCTATATCAGAAACTTCATGAATCTTTCTCGGTATGGTGGCGATGAGATCTCTGATGACAAGAAGAAGCAAAAGAGGTTCAGGCAAGGGCTCAATGCATCTATCAAATATGCAATCACTCATGCAAGGCCGGGGTCTTTTCTGGAACTCCAACATACAGCTCTACAGGAAGAAGCCAGTAGGCAAGTGTTCGAGGAGTCCAAGAAACACAGCCGTGACGCAGCAAGCTCTTCAGCTATGACAGCTCCTTCTAAGCACCGCGTGTGGGTTCCTAATACCGCACCACCACTCCCTGCTCCGCCAAGACCTTCAAGCTACTCGACAAGGCCACCAAACTCCTTCAACGCCGCTCCTAGGGACTACAACCACAACTACCCTAGAGCGCCGTATGGCGGAGTCCCTGGCTACGCTGCTCCACGTCCACCTGGTGCTTGTTACACTTGTGGGAACACTGGGCATCAACATTGGAGTTGTCCCATGAACAACAAAGCTCTTCCTCCACCACCTCCAAGACCTGCAGCAAGTCCTTCTATGGTTCGTGCACCTCCACCTCGGGCTCTCAACATCAACACTAAGCCCGGGTCCACTATTGCTCGTGCCAACTGACGTCGCTCAAGCTGAACATGCACCTGGAGTTGTGATGGGTACGCTTCCCGTTAACTCAGTCCCTGCACGAGTTATGTTTGATTCTGGTGCTTCGCATTCTTTTGTTTCTCACAAGTTTGCACAAGAGCATGATATGGCTATGGGTCCTCTATTGCATCGTCTCGTGGTACAATCTCCTGGGTCAAACATGAGGGTTGCTCATATCAGCCATGGCAATCGAATTGAGATTGGTGGCTCTTCGTTCCCGGCTTCCTTAATTATTCTGGGCAATTCTGACATTGATGTTATCTTGGGCATGGATTGGTTAACAGCAAATGCAGCTGTGATTGATTGTGTTGAACGCTCGGTTTCTCTGAAAATTCCTGAAGGCCATATAGTCTATTCTCCAAGTCTGACTCCTGCAATTCAGCTTTTCTCTTTGCTGGCTCTGAATGATGATGCTATGGATGCTATTCAGAGTGTTCCGGTGGTCCGTGAGTTCCCAGATGTTTTTCCTGAAGAGTTACCAGATATGCCTCCTGACCGAGAGGTCGAGTTTGTGATTGAGCTTGAACCTGGTACCGCTCCTATCTCCAAGCGGCCTTATAAAATGGGTCCTGCTGAGTTGGCTGAACTCAAACGTCAGCTTGATGAACAAGAGAAGTTGGGTTTCATTCAGCACAACACTTCTTCTTGGGGTAGCCCAACCATCTTTGTGAAGAAGCGAGACCGCACTGATCGACTATGTGTTGATTACCGAGCTCTCAATGCTAAAACCATCAAGAATAAATATCCCCTTCCGCAGATTAATGATCTCTTCGATCAGCTAGCTGGAGTTGTGGTATTCTCTAAGCTTGATTTGAGAAGTGGATATCATCAAATCAAGGTTCGCAAGGAAGATGTTCCCAAAACAGCTTTCACCACCCGCCATGGCCTGTATGAGTACACAGTCATGTCTTTCGGTCTCACCAATGCACCTGCCACCTTCTCGAGGCTTATGAACTCAGTTTTCATGGAGTATCTTGATAAGTTCGTTGTGGTGTATCTGGATGACATTCTAGTCTATTCTAAGTCAAAGGAAGAACATGAAGAACACCTTTGGTGTGTCCTAAACAAGCTTCGTGAGAACCGCATGTATCCAAAGTTCTCTAAATGTGAATTTTGGCTTCCCGGAGTCACCTATCTTGGTCACGTCATCTCTGCTAAGGGCATTGTCGTCAACCCAGAAACTGTTCGGACAATTGTTGAGTGGCTTCCACCCAAAAATGTCAAAGAAGTTCGGAGTTTCTTTGGTTTGGCTAGGTATTGTCGTCGCTTTGTTTAGAACTTCTCGAAGATTGTGAAGCCCCTTACCGACCTCCTCAAGAAAGGCAAGAAATACCTTTGGTCTCCTGCATGTCAAGCAAGCTTTGAAACCCTCAAAGAGAAGCTCACTTCCACTCCAGTCTTGATTCCTCCAGATACATCAAAGCCTTTCCAGATATTCTGTGACGCCTCCTTGCAAGGATTGGGTGCGGTCCTTATGCAAGAAAAACAAGTTGTTGCTTATGCCTCTCGACAGTTGAAGATGCATGAGATCAACTATCCTACACATGACCTCGAACTCGCAGCAGTTGTCTTTGCTTTGAAGGTATGGAGGCACTACTTGCTTGGCAACCGTTGTGAGATCTTTTCTGATCACAAGAGTCTGAAGGATATCTTCACACAACCTGATCTCAACCTTCGTCGGAGGAGGTGGATTGAAGCAATTAATGATTTCGATCTGACCATCAACTACACTCCTGGCAAAGCTAATGTCATGGCCGATGCTCTCAGCCGGAAAGCTTATGTCAACAACCTCATGGTGGAAGAACAACAGCCTCTCTTGTGCGAGGAATTCCGCCAGCTCAACCTTGAAATTGTGGATCAAGGGTATCTTCTGAATCTTCTGGCAACCCCTCTCTTGGAAGAAAAAGTTTGCTCCATTCAACTTGGTGACCCTTACACTAAAAATATCATCTCTAAGATTCAGCTTCCAAAGTACAAACCTTTCCACCTTGACGACCAAGGCACTCTATTCTTTGAGCACCGGATGTTCGTTCCGAAGTATCCGGGTTTGAGAGAGCAAGTTCTCAAAGAAGCTCATGATTCTGTTCTTTCTATCCACCCTGGTAGCACTAAGATGTACATGAACCTGAAAACACAATATTGGTGGCCTGGATTGAAACGATATTGTGCCAAGTATGTCTCAGAGTGTGATGTCTGCCGTAGAGTTAAAGCTGTCCATCAGAAACCTTCCGGTCTTCTACATCCATTGAAGCCTCCGGAATGGAAATGGGAGAAAGTAGGGATGGACTTCATAACTGGGTTTCCAAGGTCGCAGAAAGGCAACAATGCAATCTTTGTTGTCATCGACAGACTTTCTAAAGTGGCTCACTTCTTTCCATTCAAGGAAACAATTTCTGCAATTCAGTTGGCTGAGCTCAATATCAACAGAATTGTCTCTCTGTATGGGGTTCCTCTTGAGATCAGTTCAGACCGTGGAAGCATCTTCACTTCCAAGTTCTGGGGAAGTTTCCAAAATGCTTTGGGAACAAAGTTGAACTTCAGCACAGCCTATCACCCTCAGTCGCAAGGACAAATTGAAAGGATCAATCAGATTCTGGAAGATATGCTCCGTGCTTGCGTCATCTCTTTCGGCATGAAGTGGGAAGAATGCCTCCCTTATGCTGAATTCTCTTACAACAATAGCTTCCAGAAGAGTCTAAAGATGGCACCATTTGAGGTTCTCTATGGCCGCAAATGCAGAACTTCGATTGGTTAGTCAGGCGCAGGTGAAAGAAAATTCTTTGGCCCCGACATTGTCACTCAAGCAGAAGAGAAGGTTCTTATCATTCTTGAGAATTTGAAAGTTGCTCAGAGTCGTCAGGAAAGCAACTATGACAGAAAACACACGGACATGGAGTATGTTCCTGGTGATCTTGTTTACCTTCGTGTCACTCCCATAAGAGGCACCCATCGCTTTGGTATCAAAGGCAAGCTTGCGCCTAGATACATCGGTCCTTTCAAAATCCATGGCAAAAGAGGAGAAGTGGCTTATGCTCTCGAGCTTCCTAAACAACTCAAGGTTCATGATGTCTTCCACATCTCTCAACTAAAGAAGTGCTTCAAGGATCCCGGTAGGACCGTGGATCACGAGCTCATCAACCTCCAAGAGGATCTCTCCTATACAGAACACCCCGTCAAAATTCTTGAAGTCGCAGAACGGAAGACTCGCAATAAGTCTATCAAGTTCTGCAAGGTGTAGTGGTCGCACCATTCTGTTGATGAAGCTACTTGGGAGCGTGAGGACGACCTCCGTTATGAGTATCCTGCCCTCTTTGAGTCTTCTTCTTCCTAGAATCTCGGGGCGAGATTCTTGTTTAGTGGGGGAGAGTTGTAGCATCCCAAATGTCTAACATTGTAATGCTACATGGTTTCAATCAATATAATATTGCCCCTACATAATAATTAATGCATCATCGTAATATCATGCTCATGTCATCATGCCACATTGCATTTGAGTATCATATTAAAACCTATTTTCATTTGGTTCTTCTCTTCATATTGCATTGTCTCTTTAACAATTTGCTTCTTGATATACTGTATTTGTTTCATGATTATTGTTATATGCCTAAGTTGAGTTGAGGGCATCTCTTTTAAAATCCTTCCACCTACTAACTTGATAACGCCAACTCCCTTTTTGATACCATCTATCTCTACCATATGTTATATAAGTGGGCATTGTATATTTATCTTGGCACTTTAATTCTTAGCTCACATATAGATTCATATGGTTCTTGTTCCTCTTTTTCTCTTATTATTCTTGTGAGATGCCCAGATTGTTTTGTGGGCATCATTTTCCTACCTTCCTATTTTTTTCCCTCTTGACTCTAGTTTACATGGCTATCTTTATCTCTATTCTCTTTTCCTACGACAGATTCTAGACAGTCAAAATGTTTTCTGTTGCTAGAAATCAATTGGTGCCTCCCTCAAAATCTAATTCCTACCTTCTTACTTTGGCAATGTCCCGAAACCGCAGTTGGATGATCGAGTGTTTTTGCTTCTAAATCTCTCGCTGTTTCCAAACATCTACTTGATGATTCAATTTCGGCCTTCTTTTAATTTTTGTGCATAGCCACAGCAACAGCAGTGATCAGTAGCAGTTTCAGGTAGAGCTTAAGGCAACAGTAGCTGTAGTTGTGTCGCTAGCAACAGAGAGCAGTAGCAGCGATCGCTGGCTGGAACGTCCGGCGTCGCCAGGATTTTGGCCCATCCGGTGTCCATCCGGTTCGACCCAAGACCTGCCCAGCCACAACATCTACCGAGGGTTGGCCCGGGTACCTGTTCCCAGTGCCGTTACTATGCTTCTTCCTCCGTTTCAGCGACAGAGGAGAGGCAGAGAGACGGAGGAGCAGGTGTCCGTCACTCTCGTCACTAGCGTGTGCCATCCGCGTGAGCACACCCCGCTTAGGGCCGCAACCCCGAGCCCCACTAAAACCCTAGCACGTGTCCCTTCTCCCCCTCTGTTTTCTCCACCGCCGCCACCATGGCCGCCACCATTCGCTCCTCCATGCCGCCGTCCCTGTAGCCATCCGGAGCAGCTAGTCGCGGCTGCCGGCCTCGACCACGTCATTCCAGCCGTACCAGGAGGAGCCGGGGCGACCTCGAACTCCTTCCTTGTCGTCATCTCCGACAAGGCCCGAGGGAAGTGCCATCGTACGCCGTCGACTCCGTCCTTCCCTGTCCCAACCAGGACCACCAGTAGCACCAAGATGAGCAACCCTTTTTCCCCTTTTCCCCCGTCCTTGCCCCTTTCCGTTTCGTCGCGCTGTTGGCATCTGCAAGAACTCGCCCTGGCCAAGGACATGTCGAGCTTGGCTCTCACACCGCACACCTGTGAGTCAACCGACGAACTCCTGCCTGTGCACCTCACGGACACATACCACGCCACCAGATCGTGACCAGCAGGGTCGCCTCCGTGTGTCTGTCCGACGTGCGCGCCTTGTCTGTCTTTGGTTCAGAGATGGGTGCAGGTTGTTTTTCAGTCATCAACCATACCCCGGCCTTGATCTGTTTTAAATCATGTCCCGGCGTTTATCTGTACAACTACTGATTCCCAGTCCGGTGGAAACATCCCAGGTCCTTGATTCATTCATCTGGTGCTCAAACTCCCGTTCAGCTACTCTGGTTATTTTTGTTTTCCTCTGAACCTTGACAGATGCTACATAATAGCCTAATTTGTTTCTTCATGTTCGAGGGGAACAAAATCCCTGACTCGAGACTTAAATTATTCCCGTGTCCTACTTTATACAACCACCTTCGTTACCCTAATGGCTTGCATCTTGATACGCCATCTAGTGGTCTGGAGATCAAATCTTGCAAGGGCTGAGTTAATCCTTCTTTTTGTCGGATGTTCTCTGAACTTAGCAGCTATAAAACATACGCCTGCAAAGAGGGAGCAACCCTCTTTCTAGAGCTTCAAACTTCACATAAAACGGAGCACCACCGCGTTCACAAGCATCTGTCAAAGATTGAGCAAACTCATTAACAAATCACGGACATCTCGTCAGTCACGGTACTTGTTCTGGTCGGGTTTTTTTCTCGCGTTTTCCCGTCAATGCAGTTCCTCTCCGGCGAAGCTCCTTTGACATCTTTTGTACTCCTAGGATCCTTATAGCTATAGCTTCAAACCGCAGACAAATCGGAGCAGCGGAACTCTCACAATCTTCTTATGAATATCCGTCGAGATGGCAGGTTTCCGCGATCAGAGTCAGTCCCGTCAGAGATGCGTTCTTGCTACACTAAAAAAAATTCCCAAGACCACGTCTTCAATTTTATTTTACGATGTCGCGCTTCCTCCTTTGTGCCTTTTAAATCATGTAGCCTTTGGATGACTCCGTGATCTTTCAACTAATCGATCAGGGTATCAAACTCCTTCCTGGTAGACTAAATCCTCTCAATTTCTTTTTTTAATCTTTTTGTTCAGATTCCCGGCGACTCTTCTAAACCGGCCCTAGATCAAAACCCAACGTTGGCCAGTATAGGTCTTTTTCTTCGGTTTTGTTTTCCAAATATAAGTTATCCGTAGAATGATAGGTAGATGTGAATTTAACTTGTGTCGGTGTTTGTTCAATCAAATCTATTTTATTTTTCCCCCAAATTCTCATATTTACCTTGCCTATAATATGTCTACATTGCAAATCTGCAACTTGTCTTGCATTTTGAACCATATAAAAGCCATAAATTTATTAAATAGTATGCAAACTTGCAAAACCCATATCTTTTGATTATAAATCCAAACTAATCCTATAATATGCTCTGGGCTATTAATTTTAGACAAACAAAATTTCGAAATACTTTTAATGCAATAAAACTGTCTTTTAATAATAAATTCATAACTTTATTTTCGTAATCCCAAATTCGACAAGTAACATGTCTAAATCGATCAGCGCGACGAGCCCGTTCTAACTATGCATTCCATGATAAGAATTGAAGCATACATCATGTTAATATTAAAAATCAGAACTGTTTATGGTAATAAAACTTGACCAAATAATTAATAAAAATGAGTTATTCTAGTTCCCACACCTCACCCTTGCCATGCTACATTATTGCCATGTAAATTGTGCATCATTCATCATGGCATGCTTGTCTACTTGTCGCATTTTATTCATATGCTTGTGCACTTTATTTATGTTGGCCCTTGTTTGTTTGGTTCTTCTTTCGAATAGACGCCGAGCAGGGAAATGATCAAGAATCTCAGGAGCACTACCCAGATCCATCTCTCGCTTCAACTGAGCTGCCTGGCAAGCACTACCACATGCTTGCGTACATACAGTACCTATTGCTTCTATCTTATTCTTGTATCATGGAGTCGCGATTGCATTAAATTGAATCTCAAGTACTGCATAGCCTTTACTTTTAAACCCCACCGAAGCTTGTTCCTCCATCCTATGAGCCATTACTACAGGAGTTGCTTGAGCCTTGCGAGTCGTAGAATTGCATGTGTAGGGTTTGTGAGTGTCTGATGGATAACGAGGTACCTAAACAACTTAACCTGAGTAGTAATGGGACAACTAATGAAAGAGGCACCGGTGGGCAATATCTGTTATTTAGCTTTTCATGCTCACTTGTGTCCCGTAGGACCACGAGTACTTGATACATGTTCCTTGACTATTCGCACTATCCACATACGGGAGACTCTATGAATCCCCTTTGTCTGAGCTTGATTCACATTTTATTTCTTGGGGCCACAAAGTAGTTTGGGGTTTTACTACTATCCTGTACTTATGCCATGCTTTACTGTTTTATTTAAGATTATGCGTGGAGCACCTGTACTGTTTTGGATCGTGACACGTTTTCGCTGTATCGACAAGCCCAGTCACACTTTCGGGTTCCCCGTCGTTTACCGCTGTCCACACAAACCCTGGGTCCGTTCTGGAGCCGGCCAACTTTATTGCGGGTAGCTTAGTGGGGTGGCCCCCTGAAATATTTTATGAATCCTGTGATTGCTTTGTCGTGAAAGCCTCGTTGGGTTTTGATTTGGTTTTTCCTAGGTCGATCGTGTGTGTGTTGCTATTTGTGCACCCTTGTAGGGTAAATCTTTCTAAAAGCCGTGTCCGCGGTTATGGATGACTTGGAGCACAGTTTCTCGATCATAGACAAGTATAACTAAAGTACCGTCTTCAATTTGACTAAATATCTGACTAGTAAATAGTGCAATCTTCATGGAATGATTAATAAAACTGCCAACGGAAGGGTTGTTCGTCCGTTTTCTCGTTGGTAAGCGAGAAGGAGGATGGATCTGTTACTTTATACTGTTACAACTGTTTTTTTAAACTAACGGACATCCGCCTATCATTGGTTAGGCGGATGGTTAGCGAGTATCTATAGGCTTGTTAGTTATTCTCTTTTGCTGCAATTGCGTCACCCCAGGTATATGTCCCGTTTAGAGGCATAAAGACTTGCTGAGTACCCCTAGGGTCTCACACGATAAATTGTTTGATTCAGAGGAACAGGTGTATTCGCAAGATGGATACTGTGGAGGAGATAGATGATGTTGGCAACGATCACTTGGTGTAGAGATTCCGGGGATGGGGATCCGAGAGATCTATGGGCGGGATGTGCTTATTTATGTGGCATCTTATGCCGATTTGCTTCTTGTCCGTACTCGGATCTTGTTTCCCGCTTCCGCTTGATGTTCTGTTGATTGATGTATGAGGAGTTATCCTGCACTATTATATCTATCTAGGATATTTAGATCTTGCCGTATGGCGTTGCAATATTTCTATTTTTTTAGATGGTATGGCTCTGAGAACTGTTGTAAGGTAGCTTGCATACATACTCACTTGTGTATGTATTTGATCTTTTCGCCTGTTGCCTACACCGCTTGCTCTTGTCCCGATGTTCTTGGAAGTGGTTAGGGCGGTCGACGGGCCTACACGTGGGTGGCCCTAGGCCTCCGCTGTAAAACCCTTAACCACTTTTGGTTCATCCAGGCTTGAACTTAGAGCGTAGGGTCCGAGGTTTTTACAGGTAATGCAAGTATCGAATGACAAAGGGAATAAGACACGACTGTCCCGGTTCAAACGACGAAAGATCTTCGTGGAACGCACAGGGGTCACATGGCCATCCAGGTCCCTATGTCGATCATTGGAGCGGGAGTGTCCCGACCATGTCTAGAGTGTTCCCGAACCGTGGGGTATTGCGCTTAAGGGCTTGATGATGCTTAGAGAGTGTTTATATGATCGGTAGAATCGCCAAAGAAAAGAAGGAAGAAAAACGGAAGGGTTTCGGTAAGTCCGGAGGATGTCCGGAGTGGAGGTGAAAGGTGTTCCATGGCCACGGAGATTAAATAATATGTGAATGAATGTTAAATGTTGATTTAATCATTTATTCATAATTATTTAATAAATAGAAAATTCAATTAAAGGTCAAAAAGGCTTAATGGGCCAATTCCAGAGGGAGGGGGCCCATTAGGGGAAAGGAGAGAGGGAGAATGGGCAAGGGGGAGGCCGGCTGGTCCTAGCCCCCCCTCCCGCGTGGGGCCCACTAGGTGGCCGGCGGCCACCTCCTCCCCCCTCCTCTCCCTTAGTCCCACCCCGCGACTTTGAGGGAGGTAGTACCTCCCCTCCCCCTATATATAGTGGGGTATTTGGCCTAGAAAAATACACCAATAATCAATAAAGGTCTCCCCACTTTTGGGAGGACCTCCAATTGATATTTTATCTTCCCCCTCTCTCTCTCGTGACCGTGGTCCTAAGTCTGGACTGCGCGAGCGAGAGACATCTTCACCGCGGAGCGCCGTCGCGCTGCGGGATTCGGATCCGGGAGCTCTACTTCCGCAACTACTGCTGGATCGGGGAATCGAGAGTCATCGTCAGACACTGGACGTGTGTAACTCCCCGCGAGGTGTCGTACTTGAGGCACTCAATTCGTTGGAGCCAGAAGGAGCGCAAGGACTTCATCGCGACCTTGAGGTCGGCTTCGGCTCGTCTACATCAACCACGCTCTCCTGAGCGTTGACAACGCTTTTCGGTCTTCAAGGGTAAGTTCGCGAAAAGCCCCTCCCGTTACTGTATTACTAATAGATAGGTCCTGGCAGCTTCAGGGGCGTAGAGTAAAATTTATTGTTTTTATACGCGGAACCCCTACAATTGCATCTCAAGGAGTGACTCATTTTGCTCTGGTAAAGCCTCCAGGTTCACCGGACTAGTGCAACCTCTAGATACTACAGGAGGTCCAGCAGCGACTATAGTCTTGTGTAGGCACGACGTCAGATGGATGAAATCTTGGGAGCTCAGTAGAGGGTGTATGCTTGGTTCATTGGAGCAATATCGGTGATGGAGTACAGGAATAGGTAACAAATTTGATGGCCACAAAGTGGAGTCAAAGCGGTTGTCAAGTTGACTTCTTGCTGCTGACGACATGCATTGTTTAGAAACTGGCTTATCTTATGCTGGTGTGGAGAATGTGTACATTCCCAAACACATCCCCGTTGACATCCCGTCGATCCCTGCTTGCCGAAAAATCACAAGCTGGCCCTAAATCACTAAAGGAAAGTAAATACAACAACCACAGCTAATGGCAGACCCACTTAGTATTTTTCCAAAATACTAGACACATTGGCTGGCGCGCACATGGAAAAACCCAGCGAAATAAACCCTAGCGAGAACGAATCCACCCCCAAATCAACACCAGGATGCATCAATCTCCTACGAATACAAATGACATGCAACCACAATAACAACACAAGCATGCCAACGGCAGACCATGTAAACCACCAAATGGTCCCCAAAGCACAAAGTTCAACGCAGCAGGAATACCCTCCACAGCGACATGGGAGAAAATGAAGGAGGAAGTACAAAGAGGCGAACCAGACCATGGAGCAAGGAAGCAACACATTCATCTGAGAAAGGCTTGAGATGTGAAACCTCAAAGTTATAATGAAACTAAGAACTTGATGCAGAAATAGGACATTCGAACATGCTTTGATATTTAGTTCTTCAAATAGGGAACAAAGATATCCTTTCAAAGCTATGCTTGAAACTGACAATTCTATTAATTTGACCTGCAATAATTTTTGATTGCTAGTAAGCTAACATTACATAATATCTATGAAGACAAAAGATGGAAAAAGACTGATTTTTAAAATACAAACACTCAAACTAGGATGTATCTTATGGTAGCCACTTGGAATGATAACATTGTTAAATAAGAGGTAGAATGTTAGATAGTAATAAATAGAACGAATATGCTAGCTAGTAAATAAATAGAATAAAAATGCTTGTTAACATTCATTATCCAGGTAACATAGAAGGTTACATTAACCATAAAATAAACGCACATCTAGATTACCATGTGTATATTATGAGCAACACATGCTTGCTTCGGAGACAATCATAAGCACATATGTTAACAATAATCCAACAGCTAAATGTGGGCTATATATAATTGGTTGGGGCATAATAATCATGGCATCAACTTTGATTCAACGAGGACCGGTGTTGGCCCGAGATAGCACGAACGACTTGCTTCACAACACTGTCTTCCAACTGCAATAGTTTGTAAAATGAATAGCTTTTGCAAATAAGTATTACTGTGACTAAATGAATAATTTCCTATCGGGTTTCAAATAACCAAATTTCAATTGATTTAGTGTAAATTTGCCATCAGGTTTGTTTTGTACACCTCGAGCATAGTTATCATTTACTAAATGTGCAAATATGGGGCCAAAATCCATTTGGGGTCATTATGCCTCTTTCAATTTGGCATGAGGTTACATTACCACACATAGTAAACAACTATTACGGGTGAAAACCACAATTTAAATAACTTCATGCTACATATCAGTCCCTCTATTAGTCGACAACAACTTATAATCATATAGAGCTGTCAGTACAATACATTCATCACACATTGGCAATATCCATGGGAGACAACAATAATTTAAATCCCTGCAGCCACATTAGCCCCTCTCTTGGTCGACTGCAACTTATAATAATCATGTAGAGTTGTCAGCACAATAGAAGAACATTTACCGCTTGTGAAACTATATAATTTGTAATTGTAGAACACAATCGATGATGAGATGTAAAGCCCGCTAGTGCTCTGGAGCAATTCATCAAACAACTACGGTGTGCAACAACAATGCAGAAAGGGAAAAAGGGGTCGCGAGAGAGCTTTCATGAGAGGGAGAGATGATGTGACAGAAGAGATTACTTGCAGCTCCAGGGAGGAGACGATAAAGCTAGTGCTTCTTGCTGACTCGTGTATTAACGAGCTCGTTGGAGAACCCCAAAAAGAAGGTATGATGAGCATAGCAGTAAGTTTTCTCTTAGTTATGAAACCAAGGTTATCAATCCAGTAGGAGTAAGGAAACACCCCAAAGGTGTAGTTGGCTGAACTTTGGCAGGACGCACTACCGGTGCCAACAGCAACGTGGAGACCTGCACAACACAACCACAAAACTCTGTCCCCAACTTGCGATGAGGTTGTCAATCTCACCGGTTTTGCTGAAAACAAAGGATTAAATATATCGAGTGGAAGAAAGTAATAGTTTGCAGAAAGTAAACACAAAGCAGTAAACAATTGATTGTAGATTAATAGTAAAAGAAAGGAATGGGGTCCATAGTTCACTAGAGGTGGCTCACCTTAAGATAGATAACATGCTGGGTGAACAAATTACAGCGGGGCAATTGACAAACATCGAGAAAGCATACAAGCATATACTACTCATCTTGACTCATTTGAGATTTGATTGGGCATTACAACATTATACATAGACCGCCATCCAACTGCACCTATGACTAATAATCCACCTTCAGATTATCATCCAAACCCCCTCTAGTATTAAGTTGCAAGCAACATATAATTGCATTACGAATTGCGTGTAAAGTAAACAATACGATTGTTCTATGAACAAAGGATTGTTGTTTTCTCCCTAGTAGCAACAACACATCTAGTACCTTAGAGACTTCTGTCACTTCCCTAGATTACCAGAGGCATGAACCCACTATCGAGTATAAATACTAACTCTTGGAGTTGCTAGCATCTACTTGGCCAAGATAGCTACTAACAACGGAAAGCATGCAAGATCACAAATAACAAAGACATGATAGAATCAATAATCAATCTGAAAGAGCATCTCAATATCCATCGGATCCTCGCAAACACAACATGCAGAATTACAAATAAATGATCTTGATCATGAACGGAGCTCACAAGATCTAAACATGATAGCACAAAGGAGGAGAACCAGCCATCTAGCTACTACATGGACCCGTAGTCCAGAGATGAACTACTCACGCATCACACCGGAGGCTTGCATGATGATGAAGAAGGCTTCTAGGGTGAATTCCCCTCTCCGGTAGGGTGCCAGGAAGAGCTTCAGATCTCTCCCGATCTAGGGATGGAGATGACGACGACTACAGACTCTTTCATGGAATTTTGATCGGGTACTTAGGGTTTTGGTATCGGAGACAACTTATAGGCGGAAGGAGAGGCCGAGGGGGTGCCTGGGGCAGCCAGACCACCCCCTGGCGCAGGCCAGGCCTAGCCGCGCGGCCAGGTGGTGTGGCCGGGCCCCATCCCCTCTTCGTCTCGTATTCTGGCTTCAGGTGTCCCTCGGTGAAAAACTGACTTTGGTTGTTGTCCCATCCAATTCCGACAATATTTATTTTCTGACTTTCCTGGAACCAAAAATAGCAGAAAACAGGCAGCTGGCACTGTGGCTCTTGTTAATAGGTTAGTCCAAGAAATCATATGAAAAGTAATCCAAAGTGTGGACAAAACACAAGAAAGTAGATAAAATCAAGCATGAAACATAAAAAAATATAGATACGTTTACAACGTATCACTTCTGCAAACGGTGGGTGCCAAGATCAGTGGTTGCGAGATGCCCTGCTGTAGTTTCTAGTTAGGGACACACCGCCAGCGTATCGTGGTTGTGTGTCAGTGCGTGGGCGTGGAAAGAGATGGGAACGCAGAGCCGCGGAACATGACGACCGGGTAGGCGGCGTGCCACCGATAGGCTGGCCGGAGGGGTGCAACGGCGCTAAGAGGCCTGCGGGTGAAAGTGGTCGGTGCTCGAACATAGGAAGAAAAGAAGGCATTGGTTGTTTGAGGAGACACGTCCACGATAGACGGGTCTACACACCGACGAAAACAACACCCTGGTCTACAGATGGGCCCATCAAGGGCTGGAGTATTCGAGCAATCTCATCTCGTTGTTTCAACGAGTTTAGAGCTTTTAGAAGATATGTCGCTAACCTAAGGTCCACTTGGCGATTGATGAATCCTTCGATGAAGCACAAACTAATTTATGGTGTCAAGAGCATGAATACAATCATAAGGTAGTGTTGTGGTCTAGTAAATACCGAAGGAGATAGCGAACTATTCTTTAGATATAGTACACAACTAATCATGCCATGTTGAAATTCTTGTTGTTTTTGAAGTATGCCATGTTGATATTCTAATTTCAGATGTATTCAAAGTTTCATTTTTGCAAGGGATTTTTTTTCCGCAAATCGCAAGGGAATATTATTCTATGTTCAAAGTAACATAAAACGGAACCGCCAACACTTGGGTTCAGTCTACTGGAATTATGAGTTCAGACAACTAGAAATGTATTTTCTTCCCTTAAAATACAATAATTTGAACATCAACGGAAAAAAGTAGACTAGGTCACCACAACCAATATTTGTTTATAGCTTTTGAATATTTATCGACATGTTCATTGCACGGAGATTACAAACGACCAACGTGTGATTATGTAGCTGAAGGTACTTCTTCAACGTTTAAAATTCGGATGGGGGTTCTTCATAAGGAAAAGGAAAAGGGATGCATCATTTTCTACTCCCTCCGAATCAGAAAAGATGTCATAGATTTATTAAAATTTGAATGAATTTAGATACTATATAGATTCTTCCAAATTTTAACAAACCGACGACATTAGTATTTATTTGTTAAACATGCACAGTATAAAAAAACGAACGCACCTCGCAAAAATAGCATATGTCCAGTCCAAATGCAAAGTGGGAAGAGAAAAAAAAATTGAGAGAAAAGTGGGAAGAGAATTGAGCCCAACCCGAACCCAAACTCAAACCTAACTTAACCAAAACCCCGGACCAAAAATCTCCGAATCCTCACCGGCAGACCCGGCGTGGCCGCCATGCACGCCTCCGCCCGCCTGCTCCGCCGCCTCTCTTCTTCTTCCTCCTCCCGCTCGCTCCGCCGCCTTCCCATCCATCCCTCACCCCTGCCGCCTTCACATCCACCTCCTCTGCTGCCCCTCCGAACCCTAGCACCCGCCCTCCTCCCCCGCCTCGCTGGCCGCCGCTTCTCCACTATCTCCTGCGCATCCACGCCCTCTCTCCGCCTAGGGGAATGCGGCGCTCTGGGCACCCCGGCGATACCGGAGGCGGAGAAATCCGAGGGAGAGGAGGAGGTGGAGTCTGCGGCGGCGCGGCATGACACGGACGCCTTCGCGGCAGTGGAGCTGGCGCTGGACTCGGTGGTGAAGGTGTTCACGGTGTCAAGCGGTCCAAACTACTTCCTGCCGTGGCAGAACAAGGCCCAGCGCGAGAGCATGGGCTCCGGTAAGCAACCGACCTTAGCAGTCCTGTGGATTCGGAGGAGTATTGGATCTCGCTACTGTTGAAGCTCGCGACAAGTCCTATGTTTAGAGTAGTAGACATGGAAAAGGAGAATATAATTTTTGATTTAAAGATAAATAGTGTCAATTTTCTGTGGGATCGACTTACTTTGCTGATTCAGTCGGACAAAGAGAGTAATCTTGTATGCAATTTGTGGTGTTGTCCCCAATTGTATATTCTGGTGTAGGAACTAAGTGAATGTTATAGAATGGGAAAACTTGTGAATTCTAGTTTTACTGAAAAGTCACTGTACATGGGTTACCCACTATATTACTGGATTCTATTGCGAACTGTGAAAATATACACGATGTAAGACAAAACATAGAACATAGATGACTTCAGATAATGACATAATGTGAAAGGTTGGTTATTTTTGGGCCCCTTTGACGTTGAGATGGAGTTTATTCTGTGGTTCATCTGCTAATTCCGCATCCCTATTGCAGGCTTTGTAATATCTGGAAGAAGGATTGTCACAAATGCTCATGTGGTAGCTGATCATACTTTTGTTCTTGTGAGGAAGCATGGATCGCCTACAAAGTACAAGGCCGAAGTTCAGGCCGTTGGCCATGAGTGTGATTTGGCTCTTCTGACAGTTGAGAGTGAGGAGTTTTGGGAGGGGATGAACAGCTTGGATCTTGGAGACATTCCGTTTTTGCAGGAAGCTGTCGCTGTGGTTGGCTACCCTCAGGGTATTAGTTTACTGTTGACATTGTCATATCCTTTTTGCAGTACTTCATAGTTTGTCTCAAACTTTAGCTATATAATTTCATCCACAAGTATCTAATTAAGATTGTGCATTAGTCATACTTTTGACCATCCTGTTTGCAGGGGCACAGCTAAACTTAGTAGCAGGTTTTACGGCGAATGAGTGAAAATAATACAAGTCTAGATTTGTCTAGATCCACATGTATCTAGATGCATAACTGTTCACACACAGAGAGACCTATTGGAAAACTCCACAAAGATTAGCTTATACAATATGTTGCTGAAAAGTAAATATTCATAGATTTATGGTTGCTCCACTTCTAGAATTCATATAATATTTTTTACAATATCATCTTGATAATCAAATCAATCATTAAAGCATCAGCAGGAAGTAGCCCTAGTGTGGCAAATATGCTCCCTAATTTCTCGCTACATCATACAAGTCTCAAACTACATGACATATAAGATGTTATAGACTTATAGTATCATTGTGCAGCCTTCTGTTGGGTGGTGCTATACCAATCTATGCATTCCTTCTCCAATTGTATGTGTGAGTGGACCAGTTATGTACGAGGTGGGATCTTAATATTGGTATGGTTCTAAAAGATAGTGGGATGATAAATGCAATTTACATATGATCTTACCAATTCTTCGATCCTAATAATTATACTTATAAATAATTGTGTTGTTTTTTAATTATAAAGCTCTTATCATATACTCCCTCTTTTCCTAAATATAAAATGTTCTAGCAGTTTAAATTGAACTGTTAGGACATCTTATATTGATGAACTGAGTAACAAACACATACGTATTTGGTTGGGACTGTGTATTTGAAATGAAGGTTGATAATTGCAACTAAGAAATGTATTGTTGTCGAACTACCATTTAGATTTTAGAAAATTTACCTTCGTTATCAGGTAGGTTTTAGATTCTACTACACAATCCCATGTTCCAATGTTGTTGGGGCAATCTCCGATTTGATTCAAGACACCGATCCTTACAAACTCTAACTCTAGGTTCTGATGTTTCAGAAAGGTCGCATACTACTACTACTACTACTATTTGTTCAGCTCAGCTTGGCTTAGATGCTGTATTGCTGTTGCTAGCATGAACCGATTGTCTATTTAGACACTAAAAACATACAAGAGTGTGGACACCTAAGTGATTCTGGAGTTTTATGGTGCAGGTGGAGACAACATCTCTGTCACCAAGGGGGTTGTTTCTAGAGTTGAACCAACACAATATGCCCATGGTGCGACTCAGCTTATGGCTATACAAATAGATGCAGCTATTAATCCAGGCAATAGTGGAGGGCCTGCAATCATGGGCGATAAAGTGGCTGGAGTTGCTTTCCAAAATCTATCAGGAGCGGAAAATATTGGGTGAGTACTCCAGTATTTTGGTCCTTGCACCAACTGAATCTTTATTTTACCCGGAATTCTGCGCCTAACCTTTTTTTTGCAGGTATATTATACCTGTACCCATAATTAACCGTTTTATTTCTGGAGTGGAAGAGAGTGGTAAATATTCTGGGTTTTGCTCTCTTGGAATATCTTGCCAGGCCACCGAAAACATCCAAATAAGAGAGTGCTTTGGTATGAGGCCTGAAATGACAGGAGTGTTAGTGAGTAGAATAAACCCTCTATCTGATGCTTACAAAGTTTTGAGGAAAGACGATATCCTTCTTGAGTTTGATGGCGTGCCTATTGCAAATGATGGGACAGGTGAGCTTAATATTGGAATGCATTAATTGTCTTACCTTTTATTTATAATATAATTTTAAGACCATCATTTGGCATACAATGCTAGTATATATTTTTTGCGTTGCTGATTGATGAATCTATGTCATTGTCACTATGAAACATGAAACATACTAGCATCTCAGCTTCAACAACTGATGATCATAATCTCTTTTAATGCTTGCAGTTCCATTTCGTAATAGAGAGAGAATCACCTTTGATCATCTTGTGTCCATGAAGAAGCCTGAAGAAACATCAGTTATCAAAGTACTAAGAGATGGCAAAGAGCATGAATTGACTGTGACACTTAGACCTGTAAGACCATGAAATGCTCCTTATACATTTTATGATTTTATCAAAGCTTTCGATTGACCAGGGTGCATTTCATTTGACGCGCTCTGGATATTTAAATATAAGAATAATGGGATGCAATTCTCCCTGTTTAGTGTTTGTTAGTACTTAGTTTCCTCAGTGTCAAACATGGCGATGGACTCCACCTTGATCGAAATGAACTCTAAAACAGACTTACAGAAGTAGCATCCATCCGAACACCTATTACCTGTTTTAGAACTCACCCCACAAAAGTTTGTAACACACTAAATTCACTCTATTTGCCCAGTGGGTTGAGCCTGTAAACCTTTTGTACAGCTAATAGGACAGGACTGGGTGTCTGGGTCTGATCGGATTTACGGACAGCCCAACTCATTTTGTATGCAGTTTAAACAGTAATCAACAAAACTGGATTCATTGGCTTTGTATGCACTAGCCCCCAGGCTTAGGCTTTGCTCCCATCATTTCCTGGCATTTTTCCTCCCTCTTGTCCTAGTCGTCTCTATGTAGACAGTGAAGTGATCTTATACATGTGATTCTCCTTATGCAGTTGCAACCTCTAGTCCCTGTACATCAATTTGATAAACTACCCAGCTACTACATCTTCGCTGGATTTGTTTTTATCCCGTTGACCCAGCCTTATCTCCATGAATTTGGAGAAGACTGGTACAACACTTCGCCACGACGACTTTGTGAACGGGCACTGAGAGAGCTTCCAAAGAAGGCTGGTCAACAATTAGTAATACTATCTCAGGTACTACTACAGTAACTCACTATCTCCTCATGCCTCAGTTTACCCGTTTTATGATCTTATTAGGAAACTTCTTGCATTCACCTGCCCTGTATTTTTTCATGATAATCTATTTACTACTCAACCTGTGTTTCAGGTCCTCATGGATGATATTAATGTCGGTTACGAAAGGCTGGCTGAACTGCAGGTATTTTTCTGGTAGAAAAATTCTTTTAGTAGACACCACACCCTTAGCGACCTTTATAGTTATCTCAACTGACCAGGCTTCATGATTTGATCAGGTAAAGAAGGTGAATGGTGTTGAGGTTGAGAACTTGAAGCATTTGTGCAGTATTGTGGAGGGCTGCACCGAAGAAAACTTGAGATTTGATTTGGATGATGAGCGGGTGATCGTTCTGAAGTTTCAGAACGCAAAGCTTGCCACATCTCGGATCCTGAAACGGCACAGGATTCCATCGGCCATGTCAAGTGACCTTTCTGATGAACAAGCCAGTGATGGTGAGACTGAGGCGTCATGCACTAACTGACACATTTTCATAGACGTAGCTACACAGTTTCCTGCGGAAGAACCGATGTTAGCTCGGTTGTTTTTCCAGAGACAGATGCGGTAGGCCGAGGACTGCCCAGAGTTGTCCACCGACTGCGGCGGCTCGTGTTTGGCTGACCCAGTTTTGCCAGAAGGAAGAGGGGGGAGTCTCCAGCAAATAAGAAGAACCCAAGTTCTTCAGCCTGAGATGTAACACTACACTATCATTCTTTGCTCCCCAAACTATTCGTCATTCTTTCTTTTGTCACTAGAAGGGCTGCTGCACCCGTGTTAAATTCAGATTTATGTATCATTGTGAAAGCATAGCATAGGAAACATGAGTTTCAATAGTCGAGGCACTTTGTTCCGATCTGTACAAGTTTCAGCTGACATGTCGAGATAATTTATACTCTCTCCATCTCAAAATAGATATCTCAAAATTTTCTAAATATGGATGTATAATGTTTTTGGCTCTTTCTGCCAGGTTGGTATAATGTTCTAACAATTTCTTTGGATCTGTTTCATGTTCTTGATGTTCTATCTGTATTCCGGTTGTAATGTTCTAGTACTAGTTGAGAGATTTGGTCTTTAGTTCGTACATATTGGTTCATGTAAAATGATGCCGTAGTTTGGATACTTTCACGGAGGAACAGCTATCCTGGTAATTCGTAAGGTGTGCTGGAAAAGCAGTGTTGTGTTCTTCGAACCGTGTAACAGTGAGCTATATACCTGCTCATATTAAATTCTGAATTCTCTGGAACAATTAGTAGGATAGTCCTGGTTCCTCTGGAAATTTCTTGCAAAATTCAAGAATATGGTGAACACGTGATTATAGCAAGCAAAAAATCATCCAAAAATATTACTCCTTCTGACCCATATTAGTTGACTTGGATTTATCTAGATTCAGATGTATCTAGTACTCAATACATCTGTATCCAGACAAATCGAAGTCAACTAATATGGGTCGGAGGGAGTACTAAAATATGTCTAGATACGTCTGAATCTAGACAAATTTGAGAGGGAGTAGTGCAAAACTGCGGTCGCGCATGGGGCCGGCTGCCCCTCTCAAGGTTCAGTTCACTCGACCGGTTCATCCAGTTCTACCTGCAGCAGTCTAAACAAATATCTTCCGAGCCAACAGGAGCCGGAGTAGATTAGGCATCCGAAGCCACCGTAAGAATCACTTCCGCCGCTCCCTGTACTAGTTTCGAAAGCTACTTCTCGCGACGCCAGCAACCATCTTCGAATCTCTCACTGTCCCACCCCAGAAGAGGAGCCCCGGACAGGAGGCGCAGAATGGCGCTTTGCGGCTCCTTGCCCGCGACCTGTTCGACGCTTTTCCCCAAAGGAGCGGGGCACCCCAATTCGCGCGCGCTACCTGCGGGCTCCCCGCGTGTGGGGCTCGTGCTCGCGCCGCGCGGCTGGGCGCTGCGTGCGAGCGAACCCACGTCTACCGGTCGTCTGGTGATCGGTGGCGGGCCACGCAACGACAGCAACAACAACTCCGAGTCCAGCGACTCCGACGACGAAGACGACGAACCTCCGCCCATGACGGACCAGGAACGTAAGGTTCTGCGGAGGAAGATACGGGAGATGATGGACCGGATGCCGGAGACGCAGGAGCTGACCGACCCCGACGAGAAGAAGGCCAAGATGAGGGAGCTGCTGACCAAGTACGAGCTGGTCGTCGAGGAGGAGGACCCGGAGTGGCCCGAGGACGCCGAGGACGGGATGGGCTTCGGCCTCGGCCAGTTCTTCGACAAGATCACCATCAAGGCCGAGAAGAGGGATGATGCTGATGACGACAACGATGCGGGTGATGGCACCAAGAAGGAGGTGGTCTGGGAGGACGACAACTACATCACGCCGGTCAAGGATGTCAAGACCAAGGATTGGGACGACACCGTGTTCACGGACTTTGGCCCACTGATTGTGCTCGTACATAACCGGTACAAGAGGTATATGCTTTCTTTTCCCCAACTCAAGTTATAAGCCATTTCAGATGAAAATGTTACATGTGTACCACACATGTATGGTTCTGTCAATTCGTACAGGATTACTGTAGCTGGATACAGTTATGTTTAAATTACTCCCTTTTGGCCAAAGAGAAGCTTATGAGAGTGCATGTGCACTCTTACTTTTGATAGTCACTCTCAATGTTCGTTCTTGTAGACCACACGAGAATGAGATGGCAAGAACCGAGCTTGTAAAGGCAATTGAGACGTTTTGGGAACATGATCTGCCTTCACCAAGAGTATGTACTTCCGTATGACTTTATTCTGTAAATACGTCGTGACAGTCGACGCTTTAGAGGGTCACATCATTGCTTCTGATTATTCTCGTTCATCACCTGCAGTGTGTCGCAGTCGATGCGTGCTCCGAGCCAGGCCTCGTGGCCGCTCTGAAGGTGTCTGGTTTCCCCGAGTTGCTCTTCACCAATGCAGGGAGGATACTACACCGAGAGAAAGGTACCTTGTCCATTCTTCCATTCTTAGATGAATATTTTCTTCATCAAGTTTGCTGATACGAAACCACTTGTACTAGCTGTCCGTTCGGCTGAGGTGTTGGCGAGGATGATAGCCTTCTTCTACTACAAAGCGGCGAGACCACCTTGCTTGAGCGAATCAGACGGCCAGGGGCAAGAAAAGGTCCCTCTGATGTCATGAGGAACAAAGTGGAAGGGTATTTTGTGGTAGTATCTTACATCAGTGTAGCCCATACATCAGTAGAAATACTGTTAGTAGGAATCCTGATTCTCACATCTGAGTGACATGCCTAACGGTTTATGTATGATTCTATTCTTCATGCTGAATACCCATGTGATCATGTCCTCCTTAAGTTATGTACTTAAGTAGTAATCGTTAATAATATTGGACAAACTCAGAAAGCACGCGTTAAGCTGCACAAAAAAAAAGTTTACCTGATTCAATTAAGCATCAAAGTTCAGTAATGTTCTTCCGTTCCTTCAGGCTTCAGCAAAGCTCTTGTAGAGAGCACAACCCAAACCATTTCGATTTGGGCTAGGCTTGTGACAAAAAAAATGAAAAAACCATAACCGGGCCGTGTTTTTCTTAGTCGTAGAGTGGAACACGGGCCGCCGCACGAGCCCAAGAGCCCGAAGACAACTCGTCCATTCCTCCCGAGAAATAACTCTACCCCTGGGTGGCAATTTTCTAATTTTCCGTCGCTAAAGGCAAATCTTCCTCAGGCGTTCCCGGAGCCTGCGCCGTGACGAGAAGCGCGCGCGTGGCCTGGCCTTCGGTCCTCGCGCCGGCGCGACGGAGGGAGCAGCTGGGAGGCGGTCGACCTGGTGGGCACCTCGTCTCGCAGCGATCGGCGCCGCGAGCCGCCGAGCCGGGACGATGGATTCTGCTCGCCCCAGGAGGGTTCCCAACAAATCCCGACGCCCGGACTGGAGAGAGGAGGTACGTTCCAACTCTGTGCTGGTCTCTCCGGCGGCGCAGCTAGTTCTATGTTGTTATGCCGCACCAGGCAGTCTGGAGGGATGCTGGTCCGTGCCTTGCGCACAAGGTGTTCGGTTAATTGTCGGACTCTGAGGTGTCACCTGAAGTTTAAATAAAAATATTCCTGCTATCTTTTGTAAATTGTGTTGGAATAGGTTTTTAACTGAACTGCCTCTAGGGTGCCATTTGCATCAAAAGTTTCACTGAACTACATTCTCGGCGGTCGTATTGCTTGCCTGTCAAAGCTTGATGCCAGTATCTTTCAATTATTACGCTCCTTCAACTCGTATTATTCAGAACTTGTGCTTATCCCCTGTCATGCTACCCACAGCTTAGGAAAAATTGCTTGGAAAGAGTTAAAAATGAGAGACTCCACTTGCTCCGGAAGGTCAGGACCCAAGGGCGGCTACCTGCTAATGACATGGTATCCAAATGTGTTTCATTCCTTTTATCATATTTTCCATACCTTTGTCATCTTATGCTCCTCTAGTATAGTACTTAAGGGAAACACAGTATGTTCCTTTACCTGAGTGCAAGGTCCTAGTTTAAGTTACTATTTTTTAAGGTTAATCGAAACTGACGGATCAAATTCCATGTATGGCACCAGTTCTAAATGCTTACAGTTTGTTTTACCCTGCATCCTGCAGTTTAATCATAGGCTTGAATAATTGGTAATTATTAAATTTTCTGGCGATTGTATGGTTTAATTTTTTTATAGCTCTTGTTCCCTTTCTTGTCTTGTTCAAATTTGAAAAGCCTCACCTAAAAAATGACATGCCAAAATTTCTATTGGTTGAATATGATGTATTGACTTGTAACACAGCAAGGACGTACATAATTTGTTGATGTCTCCAGGGTTATGCTTTTAAGGCCTGTTCCTGATTATACACGTCATGCCTCATTGACAACCTAGGTCTATTCTGGTTCCATTTGCTATCATCATTTTTTTAGAATGTTTTTCTTTCTTAAATATTGACATACTGGAGCAGTCCACGATAATAAAACTGGATACACTGTGACTACCCCAATCGATAAATATGGCGAATACATACATGTCTTGATTTTCCTTCCTCTTTATGTATGCACTGTCTCTGATTTATCTACATATGTCAACTGACAGAAAACGGTCGAATCTGCAGTCAGGAGCATTATCTCTGATGAGGTACAGAAACTCAAACAGTGTGTGGATGGAAAAGAGGACCAAGGTGCTGATATGATATGGGAATATCAAGGACCACAGGCAGCTGAGCCTGCTGAATTTGATAGTGAAGACATATTGCTTGAAATGGAAAGACTTCTTTATGAAGATCTGCGGGAAGAATTAATTAGAAAAGGTTGTGTTTTGTGTGTATATTTTCTTACTTTTTTGTTGGTCTGCTGCATGACAGCTGAAGTACCTGACTACCAATCTCCTCTATTCACCTCTCTCTAGAATTTTTAACTGCAAAACAACCTAATCATCTGTTTCTCGCATCTCTATGTCTACATCTTTACAATCTTAATGTGAATGTCTTCAATTTCATAGGCATGGCAGCTCACACTTCATCGCCTATCTGGATTTTGTTTTTTTTATCGTTTTAAAATCCCCTGCTAACATTGACTTTTATTCAGAAATAGAGGCCCTTGATGAGGAAGATGCATACTTAGCTCAGGCTGCTTTTGATCAAATGCATTTAAATGAGGAGGTATGGGTTTATGCAAGGCTTGGTTCATCAGTTTGCCTTGAAATTTTTTCTTGTGTATAATCTTTTCTGTATTCCCTCATGGTTTCTTTATATGCCAGAATTAATTTTTGTTTGTTCCATTACTTATCTTTGAAGGGCATGGTTTGAATTAAACCGTTTCCTCCTTGCTTCTGGTCTTCTGTTTATCTGGGAGGGAGGAACTACTAGAGAGTTGCCAAATTTTCAGTGCCATTTATTGCAAACTTGTGGAGAAGATTTCCAAATTAATGGTTCAGTTTGGATAGCCAAAAGATGTGATCTACTGAAGCAGTTTGTCAGTGCACTGTTGTTCTGATTGTTACTAGAAAGGCATAAATAATAATTCATATCCTATAGAAACTACTTATAACTGGCCACCATAGCTTGAACCTCAAGTAGTCCTGATTACTCAGTAAATTCTCGGTTGACTGTTTGTTTGGATTATTATGTCAATTAAATTTCCTATTATCTACTTCTCTTCTCATTATCATCTTTTGAAAAAAGACTTCGTGTATCCTATAATCTATTCCAGGGTGCCGAAAATGCTAAGCTCTGGTGTCCAGTATGCAAACAAGGAGAGCTACGAGAAGCTCGTAATCTGATACACTGTACTCTCTGTGAGATGCGGCTTGACCTTGGAGAAGACAAGGTAGTTTTCGTTTGCAGCTTTGCAGTTTTTCCCGACATACCGAGTCTTATATGACACCATCTTACTGAATATGATAACTTCAACCTGTTCAATTAGGTAAACCTGGATTTCTTACGGGAGCGGTTGGCTAATGCGCATATGGAGCATTTAGACAGAGGATGCACATTATCACCCAAGTTCTGCTTACAGACCATGTTTGGGTTGAGCGCTCTTTACATACAGTGCGATAAGTGCAGCACTTTTGATGTTGTGGTGTAAATACTGCAATAACAGCACAGGAAGGTTGTGGCAGTCTTTGCTGTAAAAAGGCACACATGTACCCGTGGTATGCTGATGTGTCCAAACAGTAAGCCATACAAATGTAACTGCATGTGTGCCTTCTGCCTTTTTTTGCCATGTAAAGACCTCCAGTGCAGTGTAATTAGCCAGTTAGTTTTGGTCAATATTTTGTTGGCAGCTTTCATGACACTTAACAGTGCATTGACCAGCATGAAATGAAATGTTCTTTATTTCGTGATGCTGTGAACTCTCAGGGTTTAACCTGTTAAGTTATCGTTTTTCCTTTACTCCACTCCAGAGTCTTCAAGTGATGGCATTTTCCTTATGTGGTTCATGCTTTTACACCCATATTGTCAGCTGTTTCTTGACAGACACTGTAGCAGTAATATATCTCCAATTTGCTGAGTTTTGCAATTCTTTCTTCACGTCAGCTCTGGTCACTGGTCAGTCATAGGATTTTGTAAGGCTTTCATAGGAGCAGCTGGGCGAAGATGCATAGCATGTTGAAATGGATCTTGTCAAAGGTGTCATGATACTGTTAAAAGAAAGGTGTCATGATAATATTGTTATTGGAAGGGCTTTCTCAGTATTTTTCTGGTCTCCCAAGGCAAATGTCCTTTTTTGACAACAACGGGACAGAGAAGTGCGGTGCGGTCATAACAGAATTTTCTGGTACATGTCGTGATGTCTGACAAAAGCCATTCCATTCTAGAACACCAAAACCGCTTCCATATAATGATACAGAATGGTGAATGATAGCGCAAAAAGGATTAGGTTATAGTCTTGCTGACACCTAAATATCCAGTTAGATAAATTCTGCTACGATGGGAGGAAAATATCTTTGTTCTTGTGTGGGGAAAACAAGATGACGCATCAAGCAGATTGCGGTAAATGTTCGTCAAAATTCCGTTTACGTGTGTGATACATTTTTCTAATGTTCCAGAGTGGTTGCCATACATGTGTTCGGACTTCGGAGTGGTTGTCATTGTTGCACTGTAGATGCAGCTATACAGGTAAGCTGCCGAGGTCAGCCATTGGCTAAACAACTTGGCGTGCCACAAGCTGTTTAATTACAATTTTGAAGCACCTATTCGTCATCCACGGCAAAAAGGTTCGGAACAAAGACCAAAGAAATACCTGTCCGTCAGACAATCCCAAAAGCTCATCAAATACCTAGTCCTCAGCAAGGGAGCAGAATTCCTACTTTGCATGCAGAATCAAGCGAAGCATGGGTTCCTGTAATGATGCAAGTGGGTTAGTATTAGGGTACTCTCTACCCTGTTTAGTTCAACAAGCTGAACTAAATTTATGATGACATCATCATTTAAAAAAGTTTAATTCATTTATTTGAACTGAAAAAGGTAAAAGGTACCCTAGCTAATTGTGACCCATTCGCATCTTTAGGTGTCTGGTTGGAGCTGAAGAATCCCTCAGGGTTTTCGCTAAATTTTCCGCTCAAAGATGGAAACATCATGCACAGTTTTCTTGTCAAGCTCCAATGTTCCAAGCGCCCACCATGGTCCTTATGTGCGAGGCCATCACGTTTGCCGGCTTGCTGCTGATTCCGTATTTCAATTGATAAAGAAGTCAGGTTGGTATTATCGTTTGGCCCGGTGAGCGATAGTCAAAGACTGAAGGTGGCAGCAGGTGAGCACGTCGTCGCCTCGGAGGCTTGTAACCTTTGCAAGTAGTATCAAATTAAGGATGAGGCCCAGGTTAATTGCTGTTTTTCGTGACTTCACGGTGGATATAGATGCTATTCATCAAATCATTTGAATATTTCAAATACTAGGAAAAATCTTACATAGACACGTACCAGAAGCCACGTTCAAATAAATTAAAAAAAAGAAGAAGTTCAGAAGTATTGATATACATGTTCATATAACACCATAATTAAGTATGGACCGACCAAGTAGCATTATTACAACATGTATTTTGTCATCTACGGTACTTAGTAAAGTTGTAGGAGTATTTAGAAATGACCATCCTTTGTTTTGCGACAAATGTATCGGTAAGGAGTAGCTGAGCTATCGCTAGCTATAAAGCTAGCTGTAGTGCATACATCACAACTTTGGCCTGTCACTCGCCGATTGGGGTCCCAATTACAACTTGAACCAGGCACATGTCGTGAGTCCTATCTCGTTTCTGTGCTTTATGATCTTTCTTCCATGAAACATTCGTTCCGTGGAGGAGTACTTACGACTACTAGTTCGTCTTGTGATGTCAGGTGAAGGTGGGGAAATAAGCTCGTAGTAGTGCGCTGTAACCTGCCACGCCAAGCAATGGATATGTTCTTCTTACGCTGTAGTACGCCAAAAGAAAAAAAAATGTTTTATTGAGCAATCTCAAGCCGTCTACTGAACGGAAAAGTCGTCCAACCAAACAACCAAACCATGGACGAAATCTTCAGCTCATCAGCTGGCTGCGACCTATGAAAACCACAACCGTCGCGCCATACGACACAACTCCAAATGGCAACGTCAGCGTGCCAAAAAAATAATATTGAGAAGCAAAGCGTCACACGCTGAAGACGGGTTCTTGTGCTGCGATGGAGCAACTAACGCTGCGTATTATACGAATGAATGAATTTACAGTTTGCATCGGAGATTAGGAATATTAATCGGAACGCCACATTATTCGGAACCAAATTAAGCGTCACACGCCAAAAAAAACAAAACTACTAGGGCGCTCTGACGGGTTGTTCTTGTGATGTGATGTGATGCCATGCGATGCGATGGAACAGATAACGCTATGTATTTTTTTTGCGAAATTCCACCGATTCCATTAATAATCATCAACAGCAGTATAAAGAGGATTAAAAGTAATAAAAATTACAAATTTGTTCTTGGACCACCTAATGACGAATGAACTTACAAATTTGCTTTGAAAACGAGTACTGGAACACGACATGCGCATAAATGCGTATTTTAGGAGAAGCGAGTCGAAATCCGCCATTCATTTTTTTATCTTCTCCATCACTTTCGGTATTATTTTTTTAAAGTAAACGCCAGTGACAGGTGCTGGATCTCTATTATTCACCGCCCGTCCGAATATTCTGAATTCACGACGTTGTACATCAGATGAAATTGCCATCTCTGAGCAAATTTATAGCAGGCGACTGACGGTCTTGATCAACAACGGGAAGCTACACGTACACTACACGTGAATCTGCACCGTCCGTCTGAGTTTACGATCTTTCATTCCTTTCTCCCGGGACATACCTGTTTAGTGTTTACTGTTCCAGCACGCGCATACGAAGATGGAAGAGTTCGGTATAAAATGGCCCACCCAAGTACCCAACCCAACAAATCCCCCGATCGAGACTCTGAATACGCATCCCATCGTTCATTCATTTCCCACCAACCCCTCCTCATCTTCCCCACCTCGCGATCATGACTTCATCGTCGCAGGTGGAAGGCCTCCTCCCGTTCCTCTACAAGGCCATCAAGGACCGCCGCCGGAGCAATAGCCGGACCGCCTACCACGGCGCGGACGCGCAGGACGACCACGCCGGAGTGGACCTCGGTGACACGGCGCAGAGGCGGCAGTGGCTGGAGCAGGAGCTGCGGTCGCCGATCCGCGCCGCCGGGCCGTCGTCGTCGTCGTCGTCGGCGGCGGCGGCGGAGGGACACGGGCGGAACCGGTCGCTGGAGGAGCTGGCGGGCCAGGTGGGCACGCCAGACCGGCGCATGCGGGTGCCGCTGCCCAAGGCCAGGAGCGTCCGCGTCTTCTCCTGCATCGGCGCCGGCGCCGCGTGACCACCGTATGTACATCTAGGTGTAGCCGTAGACGTGACGTATATGCGTACGTTGATTCATGTGCAAGTCAAGTGCAGTGTAAGTTTTTTGCTGTACATACGAGTGATTTTCGGTATATGGCTGGAGTTGGAGATTGACAGATTGTAAAATGAACAGGTGCTTCTCATTTCAATTTTTTACTACTGATTAGCCCTCTTAGCTACGAGTTGGAGTACGAGTACATGTCTATTGTCGTGTTTTCTAACAGCTACGAGTAATAATTAGCCCTCTTAGCTGTTAGCTAGTTACTGCTGATATTTTTCCATCTTTTCTTCTAATAATTCTTTATAAAGGAAAAATATATATTTAAAATAGGAAAATGATACAGTTCTCCCGGGGGATCGCGCGTTCCGATCCCCGGGTCTGTCCCGCACGCGGCTCTTCCAGAAAAAAAAACTGCCCACCTTATCTTCTCCAACCAGGCGCCGTGGTCGACGACCTCGCCCCGACGCTGCTCCTCTAGCCTGCTCCGCTCCTTTAGCTCGTGCCGCCGCCCTCCTGCAGTTCGTGTCGCCGCCTCCCTCCTGCAGCGCGTCGCCACCGCCGCCCTATAGGTCGCCGCCGTCACACCTCTGCAGATCCGCGCCCCAGCCTACGCCATGGCCGTCTTCTCCTCCGCGCCTTCTACAGGGAGGGAACGGGTCCGATCCGTTAGGTGCGGTCCGGCGAACTCCTCCGTGACGCCCTCCTCCGATGTGCCCTCCTTCGCCAGTTCCTCCGCGATGCCTCCTCCGCGATAGGTGCTCGACCACGAGTCGGAGGCCCTGGCCCTCGACGACGGCAACCTCAACCTCGGGCCAGGAGCTGCTACCCATGGCTGCGGGCTCTGCTATCTACGGCGCATGTAGCTGCTACCGACGGCGACATTCTCTCCTACCGACCGCGACGCGCTCTGCTGCCGACGGAGGCGGCCTCTGCTACTGACTGTGACGTGCCCTGCTACCGACAGTGGTGTGCTCTGCTGCTGACAACGGCGGCCTCTGCTACCGACCGCGAGGTGCTTTGCTACCGACAGCGGCAACCTCTGCCACCGAACTTTTTTTTTGCTACATGGTCTGCAACCATGTATCCAGCGAAGTTAGTTTTTTTGCTACATTAGAAGAAGTTTGTTGCTACAACCGTCTTGTGGTTTTGCTACAACAGTGTCAACTATTTGCTACAAGGTCTCCAGCAAAAGTCACCGGCGAGTTTTTTCCGATGATGTCTCCGGCGAAGTCGTTTTTGCTACATTAGCACAATTTTTTTGCTGCATGGTCTCCGGCGAAGTCTCCGGCGGGATGTTCTATTTTCTGGAACGAACCGTTTTTTGCTTCGGAAGCAAAACCGGGAACATTTGTAGCAAAAAGAGGGTGTTTTGCAGCAAAACCGGGATTTTAGGGTATTTTTGGAACACGTGGCGCGCAGGGGAGGAGGACGATGAGAAACCCCAACCGTCGGGGGATGCCTAGCGCTGGCCTTTAAAATATCAGACAGATACGAAAAACAAAACAAAAATCCAAGGTACCCCCGGACAAAACATGGACGTTCCGTTCTTTTCAGACAAGAAACCTCTAAAAGGTCCAGCTTTTAAATTAGGGTTTATTATTACTGTAGCATCAGTTTTCATCAAAATTATAGTTATGTCTGGCTAACTTGCTATCTATTTGATCCGTTTCTTTAACTTGCTATGTAGCTTCCCATCGGACTAGTGCTACACCACACCATTGGTTTCATCTGACACGTCAATTAGGCCAGTAAGAAGCACTCCTTCAGTTTGCATGCAACGCTTACAATGCCGGCGATTTATTTCCTAAATAATGCAGTTGCTTCCATCCGAAGAATATTTTGTTTTCCAATTATAATGAACTTTATTTATAGTGTTTATGTAAAAAAAAACTTTATTTATAGTGCAACTTAAATTTGCTTCTTACAAATATATTTTGATTTTCTGATACAGAATGATTGCTCCGAGTTTTGATCCAATTTGTTTCTAGCGCAAAAAAAAAGGTGCTTCGTAAGACAAAAGAATTATTTCCATGCAGCTTTAAAAAAAATTACATCAACATAGATTCCAATAAGAAGTTCCTTCAAAAGTATATAAGTACATATTTTTCAATTCTACTATACTTTTCTTCGCATGCAATCAAAGGTTCTTCAAGCCAAAGGAAAACATGTCTCCGTCAGTTTTAAACTACTGTATCTATCATGTAGTTTACTTCCTTAGGAAGCACAATATATTTCCAAAGATACTCCACTTTACTTCGTATGAAAATAAAATTTGCTTTGAACACATCAATTTTTTTTACGGTGAAAAATGTGCTTCCATGTGAATGAAGTTTGCTTCAGATTACAAAATAAATCTATATAGTTTGCTTCCATAAGAAGCATATTTTGTTTCCGATGTCACCGCACATGGCTTCCTATAGAACTGATGTTTTCTTCTATGAAGACATATTATAATTGGTAATCACATATGTTACATTATTTGTATTACTTGCTTCATACATAGACGAATAAAGTTTCCATATATTTTTATTACATTGCTCAAAGAACCGACAACATGCTAAGTCGTCAGGGAAGACACCAACATGGATGGCGCAGTTTGTGGTTGCAACCTTCACCATGCCCGGGATTGGATCACGGCCGATGACAACACATATTGGTCCACTGGTTCCATCCACATGTCGTGTGTTTGCTACACGATCAACGTGGCCTCTGGCCTCCTATACGAGAGGAACTTATTTGAGAAACAAAGAAGCATGGTCAACCTTGTTGGAAGCAAAGATGGCTAGTGTCTTTAAGCAAAGTAGCAATGTTGGTGTGTTTCTTACCAAGTCCATCAAATAGATCGTAGATATGTGAGCTTTAATCTTGAAAATTCTAACAGTATCTTCCTACTGAGAAACCTTCAGATCTAGCACACAAGTATCATATCTTAGTAAACCAAACAAAATACAAAAAGGATGTACATTATTAGAAGGTAGAAATACCATATGGCTAACTTCGATGAGAAAGTCGCTGTTTTCCCAGGTAAAGATTCAAGAACATGACCTGCCGCCTTCGACTGCGGTGTTGGAAGTCGCTGCTGCTGGTTATTGCAAAGGGAATCGAAATTATTGCTGTGGGATGGGGTACCGATGATGGAGATGGACACCGTCGCCGCCTAACAGTCGACGACGCCGCATGCACTGAAAGAATGGGGCAGGTGCCATCACGTGGGCCTTAAGAACGACGATGCAGGAGGAGGTGCAGGTCGACGAGGCAGGAGGGATGGCGCGGCGTGTTGGGGAGAGCAATGGTGTGGCGTGTTGGGGAGAGCAATGTTGGCATTATGGACAAAGTAATGGCAGCGTCGCGGCAGGGAGGAGCGATTTGGCGGAGAAGCAACGCGGTTCAAAATAGGGAGCGATAATTTGGGAAACAGATCGCTATAATTAGCCTATTTTTTCTTGGACTCTGGAAGCGTGGAAGCAATCTCCTATGGGCCGAGCGATGCCATACAGATTGACGACAACCGATGGGTCTGACGAATTGATTTCCACCGGACCACCATACATAGTGTTTACCATAACTTAACCTCATCATATACAATGGCAACTTCTTGCAACAAAACACTCTTGGTTGGGAGGTATGGTTAAGTAAACTGATATAATGACTACAGATCATCCAAAATAGTCTCGTGTCCTCTGTCTCTCACGACTCCCATCTAGATTGAGGTTTCCCTGCCGTTGTCCTCCTCCGCGGTAGATCGAGGCCTCCTCCTCCATTGGCTCCACCAGGAAGGTATGGGGATGCCGTAATATAGAGGTGGGAGTTGTAGCTAATTCCATTTTGGGGCGTTAGGCAGGTTTGCGCTTGCCCATTGCTTCGGCCCTTCAGGCCATGGTGGCGACAATATTCAACAATGGCACCTCAATCTTTTTCGTCAGCCTCGGTGGTACGTGTACCACCAGATCGAATTAAAATATAGGGCGAACATGTATGCTCTGTTTGGATGCACAAAATTGAATTCAGAAAATAAATTAGGTGGGAATTCCAAATCCTGCTTGGAAAGAAAATGGCTACCATTTCGAATTTTGTTGTTTGGGTGACTTGGAAGGTGCTACCCAATTTTGTTGTTTGTGTGGCTTGGAATTCTTTTGTTTGGGTGGCTTGAAATTTCCTGTTTGTAGCCCATCACTTCGTTCCTTCCGGCGGTGGTGGCGACGGATAGGGTCCTGTTGGAATCAGAGGGTGCTACCCAATCCTGTTGTTTGGGTGGCTTAGAATTTCCTGTTGGAATCGGAGGGTGTTGAGTAAAAGAGCAATTTACCAAGAGAATTAACCATAATAAAAGGTAGAAAAAACATGAATAGAATAATAGAGATTAATCTAATCATGTGATTTAGTGAATAACCTACTGCAAACAATAAGGTACGACAGACTATCTCACTAACATAAACAAGATTGAAAAACATGGTATACATCACAGCAGAGGAACCACCCGTGTTGACGTTGGTACCGTCGTTAGCCATGTCGTTGAGGAAGAGGCTGTTGATGTCGGGGAAGAAGTCACCGTTGGGAAGACACCGGCGCTGTCGCTATACGTGAAGGAGTTCGTGATGAAGCCATTAGTCGCGCTAGTAGTGCTCCCCAAAAACCTTATCGCCCTTCTCCCATACATGACTCGAAGCAGCGGGGTCTCGGACGCCTACTGTCCCGGCTAGCGGTGCATGCCGCAAGACGGGATGGGAAAAATCTAGGTAGCGCAGTGCTCTAGAACTAGAGGCGCAAATGGATGTGCGTTGATGTGTCTGAGGAGAGGAGCGACCTCTCACTCTTATAGGCACGGGTAGGCAGGCGAACAGTCGGTGTTGGGAGAGAAAACGAACAGGCATCAACGACCAGCCTCCACTAAGTTCGAAATAAATCTCTACTGAGTTCATATTAAACACCCACTCATGCAGACTGTTCAAATTATTATTCATTCATACATGAAAAAAGAAAGAGAAGCTCTCGGCTCAAGGCATTCCCGCAACCCGCGGTGCGACGAGGCGAGGAGGGCGGCGGAGGAGGAGCACGTGTGTATGCCTCTCTCCTTCTCATTCTTTTACCAAGTGGTAGAAGAGCCCTCTTTATAAGGTGGTGAAACCTTCCTTCAACTAGCAATGTGGGACTAAACATTTGTCCCACCTCTTTCCATGCATGAATGGCCCACATGGGCCTCTAGTATTTCAGGAATTATTAAAATGAAAATATAGGCTCGGCCATTTAGGCAAAAATTCCAACAATCCCCCACAAGATCCCAGAGGCACATGAAGTTTGCCTTTGGTTCCAAAACATTGTTTATATACCGATACTGCAGTGGAGACTATTAAGTTGAACTTCCACCTAGAGCTTTATGTTATACTAGGCTGCAAATTGTACAGTGGACTATGCCTTGGACTGCAAGTTTGTTGCGAACCTAGCTTCACACAAAGTATTGATCGATACTAGGCTACCGTGGGACTTCCCCGTGGGTGGAGCTTATGCATCATACTCCATGGCCTTTCATGAGTTTATTAAAGAGCAGCCTACTCTCATAGATTGCAATGTTTAACAGCCAGACTCATATATGTGTGTTCTTCAAAAGATGTTCTGCAGGACAACATCTCTGCTTAAGATAAGCCATTTAGAACACATTAAGATAATAAATCAACCTGCCGTGCATAATAGGAAAGTATTGCATCTTCATGGAGTGGTGTTATTAAAGTAGGGATACTTTCCTCTCAGTTAACCAATAGCTTGTCTCCCAATTCTAATTCACGGGATCTCCGATCACATAGAGTGGTTTGTCATTGTGGAAAACTCATATTGTGGGTTTCATACCCATCTCCTTTTGATGCATTTTCTATCACGTTGCGTGATAGACCCTTTGTGAAGGGATCTGCCAAGTTTTTAGATGTTTGGATATAATCAAATGCAATAACTTCGGAGTTTCTCATTTTCCTGATAGATTTCAGCCTCCTCTTCACATGTCTTGATGCCTTCATATTATACTTAGAACTATTTACTTTGAAAATCATAGTTTGATTATCGTAGTTCATAAGGATTGCGAGTATTGTTTTTCTACCATAGATAAGTTCATCAAGAGTTCATGAAGCCACTCTGCTTCAACAGTGGCTGTGTCTAATGTTGTGAGTTCTGCTTCCATAGTTGACCTTGTTAAGATGGTCTGCTTGCAAGACTTCCAAAAAATAGCACCAACACCAAGTGTGAATACATATCCACTCGTGGCCTTTATCTCGTCAGCATCATATATCTAATTTGAATCACTATAACACTCTAGTACCCTTGGATACCCGGTATAGTGAATGCCATAGCTCGCAGTGCCTTTTAGATAGCACATAACTCTCTTCAGAGCATGCCAATGATCATCGATTTGCCACAAATCGACTTAGTTTGCTTACAGCAAAAGCGGTATCTGGCCTCGTGGCGCTAGCTAAATACATAAATGAGCCAATAATTTGAGATTATCTCAGTTGGTCTCTAGCATTTCCTCGATTCTTTCGAAGCAACACACTAGGATCATAAGGTGTAGGAGAACACTTGTAGTCGATGTACCTGAACCGACTCAAGACCTTTTCCACATAGTGAGACTGAAGCAACGTAATTCCACCATCATCATCTCTCAATAGCTTGATATTCAGGATAACATCAACTGCTCCTAGATCCTTCATCTCAAAAGAACGAGATAAGAAATCCTTGACCTCCTTAATTGCATTAAGGTTGGTTCCAAAAATTAGTATGTCATCAACATACAAACATAGGACGACTCCTTCGTCCCCACCGTGGCCATGGTACACAGACTTGTCATCTTCATTTACAACAAAGACTGTAGTAGTTGATGGCTCAAGATATCTCAAGCTCGTTGGGAACCCCAAGAGGAAGGTATGATGAGCACAACATCAAGTTCCCTCAGTTATGAAACCAAGGTTATCGAACCAGTAGGAGCAAGGAAACAACTCCAAGGTGTTTCTAACAACTTGGAATCTTGCACAACATAACCACATAACTTTGCCCCAACTTACAGTGAGGTTGTCAATCTCACCAGTTTTGCTGAAAAGAAAGGATTAAACGTATAGTATGGAAGATAGTAATTGTTTGCAGAAAGTAAATAGTAAACAGTAAATAGTAAACAATAGATGGTATATCAATGGTAAAATAATGGACCGGGGTCCATAGTTCACTAGAGGTTATTCTCCTTAAGATAAATAGCATGTTGGGTGAACAAATTACATGGGGCAATTGACAGATTTGAGAAAGCATAACAATGCATATACTATACATCTTGACTCCTATGAGATTTGATTGGGCATTACAACATAATACATACACCGTAATCCAACTGCATCTATGACTAATAATCCACCTTCAGGTTATCATCCGAACCCCTTCTAGTATTAAGTTGCAAGCAACAGATAATTGCATTAAGCAAAGTGTGTAAAGTAAACAATATGATTGCCCCATGGACAAATGATTGTTGTTTTCTCCCTAGTAGCAATAGCACATCTACAACTTTAGAGATTTCTATCACTTCCCCAGATTACTAGAGGCATGAACCCACTATCGAGCATAAAAACTCCCTCTTGGAGTTGCAAGCATCTACTTGGCCAAGATAGTTACTAACAACAGAGAGCATGCAAGATCACAAATAACATAGACATGATAGAATCAATAATGAATCTGAAATAGAATCTCAATATCCATCGGATCCCCATAAACACAACATGTAAGATTACAAATAGATGATCTTGATCATGAACGGAGCACACAAGATCTAAACATGATAGCACAAAGGAGGAGAACCAACCATCTAGCTACTACATGGACCCATAGTCAAAGGATGAACTACTCACGCATCACACCGGAGATAGGCATGGTGATGAAGAAGGCCTCCAGGGTGATCTCTCCCCTTCCGTAGGGTGCCGGGAAGAGCTTCGGATCCCCCCGATCTGGGGATGGAGATGTCGACGGCTAAAGACTCTTTCATGGATTTCTGATTGGGTCTCTGATCAGGTACTTAGGGTTTTCGTCTGGGGAGGTTTTTATAGGCGAAAGGGCAAGGTCGGAGGAGCACCAGGGGGCCCACACCCCCTGGTGGCGTGCCCCCCAGACCGTGCCGCAACAGGTGTGGCTGCACTGGTGCGCCACTTCGTCTCCCCTTCGGACTCCGTGTTGCTTCGGATAAAATATTGACTTTGACTTTTGTCCCATCTAATTTCGAGAATATTTCCTTACTAGCTTTTATGAAACCAAAAACAGCAGAAAACATGCAACTAGCAGTGTGGCATCTTGTTAATAGGTTAGTTCCAGAAAATATATAAAAATACCTCAAAGTGTGAACAAAACATAAGAAAGTAGATATAAAACAAGAATGGAACATAAAAAATAATAGATACGTTTACGACGTATCAAGCATCCCAAGCTTAACTCCTGCTCGTCCTTGAGTAGGTAAGTGATAAAAAGAATAATTTTTGAGGTGACATGCACCATCACAATCTTGATCGAGGTATTTGTAAAACATTGATAGCTAGGATCATAGTACTCTAACATAAAGATGAAAGATATAGTTCTAACAATAAGACATAGAAACTATGTTGTAACATGAATAGGTACAAACAAAAGATTTATGAATAACAATGCTTTGAAGACGTTTCTTTGTTTCACATATAGAAAACATAATAAGAGTGGTATTCAGCCTGTCCCTCATGGTATAGCAAAACATAAATGCATAGGACACCTTCAAAGTTCATAAGGGTGACTAGATACAAATAATTTAAAAACAAGCAATATCAAAGTTATGAATCAATCAACAAGTTTTTGGGACAATGCACATTAAACTAAGAATGATCACTATGCTCTCTCAATTGGTACATAAAGATAGAAGATGGAGACTCAACATAAAAGTAAAAAAGAAAGGCCCTTCATAGAAGGGAAGTAGGGATTTCAAGTTTCATAAAGAGCTTCCAAAAATAATGGTACTTATTAGCTTTCAGCTCTCATTACCCCTATCATAAGCATCTTTAGGTGATTAAGGTTAAAATGACACAAATATGAGGATATGCTTGACAAGTTATAAGTTGAAAATCTCATGCCCCTTGCTTACGAGTACCAAACCTCATGCTACTCAACTTTAGTCACGAGCAAGCTCTTGTCATTGTAAGTACATGTGTATCGTAGAGAACCGCCAACGGGGTACCCCTTGCCCCATGATACAGGAGCTATCCCATATCAAAATGACAAGGCAACAGACAATGAGTATCTCAGCGATCTATTTATTTGCTATTTGCATAGATTTTTATTGAGGATGCTTCACAAAATGCTCACTATGGTTACGCTGCAAGTTTCCACCATGATTAGGCATGGCTTAGGCTAGCCACACAGGCGTTTCTCTAACACACATACAAACTCCATGAGCTTACAAGCTCCCCTTTTATTTCACACCACCGAGATCCATAAACAAAATAACATGATAGCAACTGAATAATAAGTGCAATGTTGAAAGTGTTCCCCATGGTACATGGTTCTGCTAATTCACAACTTATAAGGCGCAAGCATATACTCAACATAGATGGACACAATGGTTCAAGTTTATTAAGTGCAGGAAAGTAAAGTGTGCCATCAAGTTTGTGAGAGCTTTAATCACTAATTTTCACATAACAAGTTTAATTCGGAAGGTAGATAAAAACATGAATATACTTGGAATAGCAATAATGCTAATAGGTAGGTATGGTGGACTCTTTGGAATAACTTGGTTTCATTTGGAGTTGAATGAATGAGTAGAACTCATACTTGGTACATGTGGAGGCTAGCAAAAGACTGGGAGCGACCAACTAAGAGAGTAATAATGGCCATAATCATGCAAAGCAACAAAACATTATTAATTAAAGAATAAAGTAATATTACAAGTCAAAAACTAAATGATCATAGAGGCTAAGGTGACTAGTATAGTCTTAACATGGTGTAAGCATGCGCCAAGTCAACCCAAATAAAGCATCAAAGGAGAATACCAAAATATTATGCTTTTGTATGCTAAAACAACACATGATTCTTTTTCAAGGAACATTAAGCAATCTCAATTGTTTGGAACAAGTCATGCTAGATCAATAATTACTAAGCATAAATTCAAAGCAATATCAAACATGACAGGATAAAGTCTAAGCCATAGTCTAAACAAGCTCCTTTTGTACCACTTATAAGCATGGAACTTCCTACTCTTTTCCAACACAAATCAACTTATTTGAAACTATGTATGAATGCGGGGGTCCAACCAATTTATTTAAGCAAACCAAACAAAAAAACTATAAAAAAACTAATACGCTCCAAGAACAACACAATTGTGCATGAAACAATAAAAACGAAGTGTTTGGAAGAAAACCTGAGATTATTATTGATGAAGAAGGGGATGCCTTGGGCATCCCAAAGCTTTGAAGCTTGTACTTCTTGAATGTTTCTTGGGGTGACATGGGTGGCATCCCCAAGCTTGAGCTTTAGTCCATTCTTCATCTCATTACTCATTCCTTCCATATACCTGAAATTTTTCCTTCATACAAAACTTCACACAATTAGCAACATTAGTGCACTCAAGATAAATAAGTCTCAAGGTTCAGTTCTAACACCAAATAAACTTCCATTAGAACACTAGATACTGTTGCACTTCCCTCAAAAAGCTCAATTCCCCAAAAGAACTCAAGAAGGAACTATCAAGAAGCAAATGCAGAAAATGGCAGAAATTTGTCAAAACAGACCAGAAGGTAAAGACGATTTTTTTCAAAGACCTTCTGTTGCTCAAATCAAAAAGTGTTGAACTAACGAAAGTTAGATAACAATCTGGGGCAGAAGAACAAAATATTACAGCTCCATCCGACATAGAGAGCTCTCTCACGATTGTTTACGGTGAAGCACAGAAATCTGTTTCGGGACAGCAACTTTCCCAATCATCACTTCACTCTCATTAGAGGTTACTCTTGGCACAAAAAGCAAAAAAAAAGGATAAGGATAGGTTATTACTGAGGTAATAACTTGTAAGACTCATCTAAAACTCTTGGGTTATCTCCCAACAAGTACTTTTCTTTAACGCCTTTAAGTTAGGCATGAGCAAAAACTAAAGTGAATAGAATAGAAGTAAGCGAAGATAATCATGGTGAAAACATTGTTTTGTTCACTGAAATCCTTTTGTTAACAAGGTCTATCAGGTCTTGTTACCAAAACAATTTCATATGAGACAAAGCTTTGGATTCCACTAATGATTATGTTACCTCAACCTTGATAGCAATGGTCCCAATCATAATAGTTCCGAATTTTTCTCTTCATATGGGACAATATATTTCTCCAACTTGAATGCCCTCAACATGTTCAATTGAATTCAAAATATAAGTCCTTTTAATCTTCTTGAGGAAATAGACAATGTGTTCCTTGTCATTGACATTGAAGGTCACCCTCCCTTGATTACAATTAATAACAGCTCCTGCACTATTTAAGAAAAGGTCTCCCAAGAATAATAGACATAATATCATCTTCAGGCATACAAGTTTGAGAGGATGCTCTCATAAGAAATATGATTTGAAGTAAAAGAGAGCATCAAGAAGCAAATCCAAAACACATTTAAGTCTAACCCACTTCCTATGCATAGGAATCGTGTATGCAAATAAATTTGCAAAGAACAAAGTGGCAAGCATAGGAAGATAAAACAAGAGTAACTTCAAAACTTTCAGCACATAGAGAGGTGTTTCTATACCATGAAAACTTCTACAACCATATTTTCCTCTCTCATAATAATTTTCAGTAGCCTCATGAATAAACTCAACAATATAACTATCACATAAAGCATGCTCTTCATGATCTACAAGCACTAGAGCTTCATCATAAACATTATCAAGAGAAACCTCAGGAACATAACATTCATTCTCCTTTAGTGAGCAAGGGGGACAATCAAATAATGTAAGGGATAAAGAGTTACTCTCATTATAAGGTAGGCATGGGTAGGTAATCCATTCTTCCCCCTTTTGTTCATCACTCTCCTCCTCTTTTTCATCTAATGAGATTTCAAGTTCATCAATTTCTTCTTCCATAGGATCCTGCAAGGCATTAATCTCTTCCATTTGTAGAAAGTATCTATTAAAATATTCAAGAATATAGCAATTTTCATCCTTATAATTATCAAAGCAAAATTTAAGTATACCATACACCTCATATTTGTAAGGTGAATCATCAATATTTTCAAGCAAACTAGCAAGTTCAAAAGCACCCTTCCAAGCAATAAATTCTTCAATTTGTTCCGCATCATAAAAGTCATAAATTCCTTTAGCATAGGAAAATATGGTATCATTATCACTATACTCACATTGAAAAGGGAGGTGTTTATACCTCTTTCTGCAACGAGACTCATCACAGCAATAAGTAACATAATAAGTAGAGCACACGTTCCTAGCAATGGTATACAATCTATCAATTTGTTCCCATAAGTGTTTCCCTTTTTGTGACAAGCAGTGTTCCTTATAATAATATCTTTTATCTTCCATGAACCCACCTTGCCAATAAGCTTCAGTTTCAAAGAAACCAACCATTGCCAACAAGCATGATAAAGCAAGACAATAACAGACCAACGAAAATAACAACTAGAGTAGGAACTATTTTTTTTGTTTTTTGATAAAGAAACAAGAAAACGAGGAGAAAGATAAACTTAGCTTGAACAATAGAGAATCCAAGTGAACTTGATAAATAAAGCTATGTTCCCCGGCAACGAAGCCAGAAAATAGTCTTGATGACCCACAAGTATAGGGGGTGTATCGCAGTATTTTCGAGGGAAGTGAAACCCAATTTATTGATTCGACACAAGGGGAGCCAAAGAATATTTATCAGCCTTAACAACTGAGTTGTCAATTCAGCTGCACCTGGAAACAATCTTGCTCACAGCAGTTTATCAGTAGCAACAGTTTTGTAGTAGGAATAGTAAAGTAACAACACTAGTAAAGCAAGGACAGTAGTAACAAAAGTAGTAAATAGTGGGACTCGAGTGCGGTAGGCATAGAGATGGATGGACGGGCGTTGCATGGACAAGACAATTCACATAACAATCAGAACATAGGGCAATTGCAGATAAATAAGATAAAGCACCCAAGTACTAGACAATCCTAGGCATGTGTTCCATATATAGTCATACGTGCTCGCAATGAGAACTTGCACAACATCTTTTGTCCTGCCAGCCTGTTTGCAGCGGGGCCTCTAGGGAACTACTGGCAATTAAGGTGCTCCTTTTAATAGAGCACCAGAGCAAAGCATTAACACTCCGTGAACACATGTGATCCTCACATCAAAGCCTTTCCATTCCGGTTATCCCGATTTCTGTCACTTCGGGGCCATAGGTTCCGGACAACGACGTGTGTATACAACTTGTAGATAAGACCAAGAACAATACTATCATAATGAATCAATAATAAGTTCAGATCTGAAATCATGGCACTCGGGCCCTAGTGACAAGCATTAAGCACAAAAAGTCGCAACAAAGTCATAAAGCACTAATAAAAGATACTAGGCACCATGCCCTAACAATCTGATGCCATTACATGAACGATCTCATCCAATCCCTACCATCCCCATAGCCTACAATGGGGGATTACTCACTCATAGATGGGGGAAACATGGATGGTCGATGGAGATGATGGTGAAGATCGATGGAGATGGCTCCGGGGGCACTTCCCCGTCCCGGCAGGGTGCCGGAACAGAGGCTTTTTGTCCCCCGAATCTCCCCTTCGGTGGCGGTGGCGTAGTGGAACTTTTTGTGGAAAAACGTCGAACCCCCCGAAGTTTTTAGGTCAGAAGGCTTCTTATAGGCGAAGAGGGAGACCGAGGGGGTGCCTGGGGCCACCACACCAGGCCCTAGCGCGGCCAGGCCTAGCCCGCGCCTGGGGGTGGTGTGGCCAGCCCCTGGCCCTCCTCCGTCTCGTATTCTGGCTCCTTGAGTCTTCTGGAAAAATAGGCACTTTGGCTTTTGCCTCGTCCAATTCCGAGAATATTCATTTTCTGACTTTCCTGGAACCAAAAACAACAGAAAACAGGCAGCTGGCACTGTGGCTCTTGTTAATAGGTTAGTCCAAGAAATCATATGAAAAGTACTCCAAAGTGTGGACAAAACACAAGAAAGTGGATAAAACCAAGCATGGAGCATCAAAAATTATAGATACATTTGCAATGTATCACACATGCCTAGGATTGTCTAGTACTTGGATGCTTTATCTTATTTATCTGCAATTGCCCTATGTTCTGATTGCTATGTGAATTGTCTTGTCCATGCAACGCCCGTCCATCCATCCCTATGCCTACCGCACTCGAATCCCACTATTTACTGCTTTTGTTACTACTATCTTTGCTTTACTACTGTTGTTACTTTACTATTCCTACTACAAAACTGTTGCTACTGATAAACTGCTGTGAGCAAGATTGTTTCCAGGTGCAGCTGAATTGACAACTCTGTTGTTAAGGCTTATAAATATTCTTTGGCCCCCCTTGTGTGGAATCAATAAATTGGGTTTCACTTCCCTCGAAAATACTGCGATACACCCCCTATACTTGTGGGTCATCACATATTATCAAGGAGCTTTGTTGAAGCACCTAAAGTAATGGTCATAAAAGTGCCTCCAGCAGCAGAATCCAGCAGATTTCTTGAAGAATAATTTAGTCCTGCATAAAAGGTTTGGATAATCATCCAAGCAGTCAGTCCATGAGTGGGACATTTCTTTACCAAAGATTTCATTCTTTCCCAAGCTTGAGCAACATGTTCATTATCAAATTGTTTAAATTTCATTATTTCACTTCTCATAGATATAAGCTTAGTAGGAGGATAGTATTTTCCAATGAAAGCATCTTTGCATTTCGTCCAAGAATCAATACTATTTCTAGTTAGGGATATCAACCATTCTTTAGCTTTTCCTCTCAAAGAGAAAGGAAACAATTTAAGCTTAATAATATCTCCATCTATATCCCTATGTTTTTGCATCTCACAAAGTTCAACAAAGTAATTAAGGTGAGCAGCAGCATCATCAGTACCAACACCAAAGAATTGTTCTTTCATAAAAAGATTGAGCAAAGCAAGTTTAATTTCAAAGAAAGTAGCTTCAGGAATAGGTGGAGCAATAGGTGTGCACATGAAATCATTGTTGTTTGTGCTAGTAAAGTCACACAACTTAGTGTTTTCAGGAGTATTCATTTTTGTAAGATTAAAGCAAGCCAACAAAAATAGAAAATAATTTTTTTGTGTTTTTGATAAAAGAAGCAAACCAGTACAACTATTTTTGTGTGTTTTTGATAAAAAGAAACAAGCAAACAAAGCAAAAATAAACTAAGAAAAACAAAAAACAAAGTAAAGGAATTGGTTATGAGAGACTCCCCTTGTGAAGCTGTCCTTAACTCCCCGGCAACGGCGCCAGAAAAAGGCTTGATGGCTCAAGATATCTCGAGCTCGTTGGGAACCCCAAGAGGAAGGTATGATGAGCACAACATCAAGTTTCCCTCAATTATGAAACCAAGGTTATCGAACCAGTAGGAGCAAGGAAACAACTTCAAGGTGTTGCTAACAACTTGGAATCCTACACAACAGAACCATAGAACTTTGCCCCAACTTACAGTGAGGTTGTCAATCTCACCGGTTTTGCTGAAAACAACGGATTAAACGTATACGGTGGAAGATAGTAATTGTTTGTAGAAAGTAAATAGTAAAAAGTAAACAGTAAATAGTAAATAGTAGATGGTATATCAATGGTAAAAGAATGAACCAGGGTCCATAGTTCACTAGAGGTGATTCTCCTTAAGATAAATAGCATGTTGGGTGAACAAATTACATCGGGGCAATTGACAGTTTTGAGAAATCATAATAATGCATATACTAGACATCTTGACTCCTATGATATTTGATTGGGAATTACAACATAATACATAGACCGTAACCCAACTGCATCTATGACTAATAATCCACCTTAAGGTTATCATCCGAACCCCTTCTAGTATTAAGTTGCAAGCAACATATAATTGCATTAAGCAAAGTGTGTAAAGTAAACAATACGATTGCCCCATGGACAAAGGATTGCTGTTTTCTCCCTAGAAGCAACAACACATCTACAACCTTAGAGATTTCTATCACTTCCCCAGTTTGCTAGAGGCATGAACCCACTATCAAGCATAAATACTCCCTCTTGGAGTTGCAAGCATCTACTTGGCCAAGATAGTTACTAACAACGGAGAGCATGCAAGATCACAAATAACATAGACATGGTAGAATCAATAATCAATCTGAAAGAGCATCTCAATATCCATCGGATTCCCGTAAACACAACATGTAAGATTACAAATAGATGATCTTGATCATGAACGAAGCTCACAAGATCTAAACATGATAGCACAAAGGAGGAGAACCAACCATCTAGCTACTACATGGACCCATAGTCCAAGGATGAACTACTCACGCATCACACCGGAGGCAGGCATGGTGATGAAGAAGGCCTCCAGAGTGATCTCTCCCCTCCGGCATGGTGAAGAGAAGAGCTTCGGATCCCCCAATCCGGGGATGGAGATGGTGGCGGCTACAGACTCTTTCGTGGATTTCTGATTGGGTCTCTGATGACCCACAAGTATAGGGGGTGTATCGCAGTATTTTCGAGGGAAGTGAAACCCAATTTATTGATTCGACACAAGGGGAGCCAAAGAATATTTATGAGCCTTAACAACTGAGTTGTCAATTCAGCTGCACCTGGAAACAATCTTGCTCACAACAGTTTATCAGTAGCAATAGTTTTGTAGTAGGAATAGTAAAGTAACAGCAGTAGTATAGCAAAGACAGTAGTAACAAAAGCAGTAAACAGTGGGATTCGAGTGCGGTAGGCATAGGGATGGATGGACGGGCGTTGCATGGACAAGGCAATTCAAATAGCAATCAGAACATAGAGCAATTGCGGATAAATAAGATAAGCATCCAAGTACTAGACAATCCTAGGCATGTGTTCCGTATATAGTCATACATGCTCGCAATGAGAACTTGCACAACATCTTTTGTTTTGCCAACCCGTTTGCAGCGGGGCCTCTAGGGAACTACTGGCAATTAAGGTGCTCCTTTTAATAGAGCACTGGAGCAAAGCATTAACACTCCATGAACACATGTGATCCTCACATCAAAGCCATTCCCTTCCGGTTATCCCGATTCTGTCACTTCGGGGCCATAGGTTCTGGACATCAACGTGTGTATACAACTTGCAGATAAGACCAAAAATAATACTATCATAATGAATCAATACATTTTCAGATCTGAAATTATGGCACTCGGGCCCTAGTGACAAGCATTAAGCACAACAAGTTGCAACAAAGTCATAAAGCACTAATAAAAGATACTAGGCACCATGCCCTAACAATCGGATGCCATTACATGAATGATCTCATCCAATCCCTACCATCCCATAGCCTACAGCAGGGGATTACTCACTCATAGATGGGGGAAACATGGATGGTCGATGGAGAAGCGATGGTGATGATGATGGCGATGATCTCCTCCAATTCCCCGTCCCGGCAGGGTGCCAGAATGGAGTTTTTGGTGCTGTTTCGTGGAATCTGGTGGTGGCGGCGGAGCGGAACTCCTTCTGGAAAAACGTCAAACCCCCCGAAGTTTTTAGGTCAGAAGGCTCCTTATAGGCAAAGAGAGAGGCTGAGGGGGTGCCTGGGGGGCCCACACCACCCCCTGGCGCGGCCTGGCCTGGCCCGCGCCACCAGGTGGTGTGGCCACGCCCTAGCTCTTCTCCATCTCGTATTCTGGCTCCTGTAGTCTTTGGGTGAAATAGGATTTTTGGCATATTTTCCAGGATTTTTCCTGATTGTTGGTTTTCTGCACAAAAAGTAGACACCAAGGCAATTCTGCTGAAAACAGCGTCAGTCCGCATTAGTTGTATCCAAATCACACAAGTATAGAGGAGAAACAATAGCAAAAGTGTTCAGGAAAGTAGATATGTTTTGGACGTATCAACTCCCCCCAAGGTTAGCTTATTGCTTGTCCTCAAGCAATTCAGTTGAAAACTGAGTGCGATAAAAGAACTTTCACGAACACATTTGCTTCATAAGATGTAAATATTCTCAGCAATGTGATCAACTACTTAGACAGTTCATAATAAAGAGTATGCAACTGAGTCTACTTAATAGTCTTTGCAAGCTATGAAGAGATTCCAACTCAAGAATAATAAGTAGCATGAGGCACAAACATAAGCAACATTGCAATGCTCATAGAAAGGTATGATAGAGTGGTATCTCGCTTGCCTTTGATTATGAATGTCGAGGCACCTCTGAAGTTCAACTGATGACTAGAAGTAAATATATCAAGGGTACAAGCATCACATAACACAAATAATCAAGTAATGAGACAAGCAGGAAGAATGACAACTATGCTCTCAAGAAGGTGCTCGGAGAATATGTGGAGACTCAACAAGTAGAAGAAAAAGTTTTGAATAATTTGAAAGGCTTCCAAATGCTGAATAATGGCCATAATCATGAAAAGCGACAAAACATTATTAATTAAAGAATAAAGTGATATTACAAGTCAAAAACTAAATGATTATGGAGGCTAAGGTGACTGATATAGTCTTAACATGGTGTAAGCATGCGCCAAGTCAACCCAAATAAAGCATGAAAGGAGAATACCACAATATTATGCTAAAACAATGCATGATTCTTTCAAGGCACATTAAGCAATGTCAATTGTTTGGAACAAGTCATGCTACAACAATAATTACTAAGCATAAAGTCAAAGCAATATCAAACATGATAGGATAAAGTCTAAGCCACAGTCTAAACAAGCTCCTTTTGTACCACTTATAAGCATGAAACTTCCTAGTCTTTTCCAACACAAATCAACTTATTTGAAACTATGTATGAATGCGGGGTCCAACAAATTTATTTAAGGAAACCAAACAAAATAAAACAAAAAACAAAAAAGAAGACGCTCTGATGACCCACAAGTATAGGAGGTGTATCGCAGTATTTTCGATAAGTAGGAGTGTCGAACCCAACGAGGAGCAGAAGGTGCTGGCTAGTGGTAAGGATCAGGAATTCTCCGCAAATACTTAGCAAACAGATTTTTAGGGGTTTTTGATAAAGCAAGTAAACAAAATACGAGTAAATAAAAGATAGTAAGAATAATTGCAGCAAGTGGCCCAATCCTTTATGCAGCAAAGGACAAGCCGGTTGTATTTCTATAGATGACCAAATGTTCTCGAGGACACATGGGAAGACTGTCAAGTGCTTTCGCTTCATATAGTCGATCAATCTTCTAGCTTGCTAAGTGTTGTGTGGGTCAACCTGTGCTAATGTACCGCCCCATCCAAGACTTAATACATACTTGTGATTAAACCCCCTTGCAAACATCCTAAGTACAAGAAAGTAATTAAGGTAAAACCTAACCACAGCTTTAAACTCTAAGACCCTTACGTCCCTTGTGCAATGGTTTCCTAACGGGGGTTCAGGTTTCTGTCACTCCGGCAACCCCTACGATTAGTAGCCAAATACACAATGCATTCCCCTAGGCCCATATAGGTGAAGTTTCATGTAGTCGACATTCACATGACACCACTAGAAGAAGTACACCACAACTTAAATAACAATCTATTGAATCTTTCTCAACGCAACTCCACTACTAACAACAAGACTTCTCCCATGTCCTCAAGAACAAAACGAACTACACACAAGACATCATATGGATCATGATCAGAGATGGAATAATGATGTATAACAATCTGAACATAAACAATAATTTAATGGTTCACTCAATAGCATCAACTACAAAGAGTAATCAACACCGGGAAAGTTTCCCCTATGAACTATAGCAAGATTCAACAAGTAGAAGAAAAAGTTTTGAATAATTTGAAAGGCTTCCAAATGCTGAAAGTATGGTACTCGTTAGCTTTGAGCTCTCATTGCCCCTATCATAAGCATCTTTAAATGGTTAAGGTTAAAGTGACACAACTAAGAGGATATGCTTGACAAGTTATAAATCGAAGCCTCATGCCCCTTACTTACTTAGACCGATCCTCATGCTACTCAACTTCAGTCACGAGCAAGCTCTTGTCATTGTAAATACATGCGTATCATTGAGAACCGCCAACGGGGTACCCCTTGCACATGACACAGGAGCTATCCCATAATCAAAATGACAAGGCAAGCAGACAGTGAGCATCTCAGCGATCTTTTTATTTGCTATTTGCATAGGTTTTTATTGAGGATGCTTCATAGAATGCTCACTATAGTTATGCTGCAAGTTTCCACCATGATTAGGCATGGCTTAGGCTAGCGGCCCAGGCGTTTCTCTAACATACATACAAAGTCCATGATCTTACAAGTTTCACTTTTATTTCACACTGTCGGGATCCATAAGCAAAAGAACATGATATCAAGTAGGTACAAAGTACCTATGAAGCGTTGAAAGCGGTCCCCATGATACATGGTTCTGCTAACTTCAACTCATGAAGCGCAAGCATATGCGCAACAAAGAAGGACGCAATGGTTCAGGTTTATTAAGTGCAAGAAAATAAAGGTGCCATCAAGTTCGTGAGAGCTTTACTAACAAACTTTCTCATAACAAGCAAACATTTTATTCGGAAGAAAACAAGGCATATTGAATATGCACGGAGGTAGCAAATGATGCTAGTGGGTAGGTATGGTGGACACTTTGGAAATATTTGGTTTAGGGAGTTGGGAACTTGAGTAAAACATACTCAGTGAAAGTGAAGGCTAGCAATAGTAAGGGAGCGACAAACGAGAGAGCAATAGCTGTCATTATCATGCTTGCAACAAAACAAGACTACTCATGGCATGAAAGTGATTCAAGATCCTCAAGGCAAAATAATTCATCAAGGCTTATGTAGTGACCTCGGATCGTTAAAGATCCTAAGTCCCAGTGATTAACATGCTAGTCCCTAGATCATTAGCTAGCACTCACAGTCGATGAAATTGAAGGAAATATGCCCTGAGAGGCAATAATAAAGTTGTTATTATATATTTCTTGTATATGATAGATGTTTATTTTGCATGCTATAATTGTATTGATAGGAAACATCAATACATGTGTGTTTAATAAACAAAAAGGGTTCCTAGTTATGCCTCTCTTATAGACTAGCGTGTTGATTAACAAGATGATCAAAGTTTCCTGATCATGGACATTGGATGTTGTTAATAACAAGGTCACAGCATTTGTGAAATGATGTGATGAACATTCATCTGAAGTATAGCATTACGATCAAGTCATTATGTTTATATTGCTATAACATCATACAAAGTAGTCTTAGTCCTTAGACCATGAGATCATGTTAATTGCTAACACCGGAAGAGTATCTTGATAACATCAAACGTCACACCGTAACAGGGTGACTATAAAGATGGGTTCAGTACTACGAAGATGTTATGTTGAGGCTCATGGATCAAGAGTGGAATTTGTCAATCCAGATGACGGATAGATATACTCTGGGCCCTCTCGGTGATATCACATTAAGATAGCTTGCAAGCAAGTGATGTGATCACTGGAATGTTGTATCACGGGAACGAGAAAAGAGTGCATGTCAGTAACGAGATCAAACTAGGTATTTGGATACCGATGATCGAATCTCGGACATGTATTATATCATGAGACAAAGGGATTAAATTGCTGACGTTAAAGGTTCTCACGATCACAGAAGTCATCGTTGAATGTGCAGGAGTCAGTATGGATCTCCAGGTCCCGCTTCTGATTATTGATCTGAGAGGAGTCTCAATTATGTCTGCATTATTCGCGAACCATAGGGTGACACACTTAAGGGTTGCCGGACACCATTTAGGAGCACATATGTTCCAGACAAAAGGTTTGCAAAACGTAGGAAATGTTTCGATATAAATAGGAATTGTTTTGATAGAAACCGGAATTGTTTCGGGTGAAATTGCAGAAAGTGGTTCTGCATGTAATATTTAAATGTTGCAAGGGGTTTTATGTGAATGTTTGTTAATTAAAGTAATTAACAAAATTCTGAATAAAATAAATAAAAGAGTTTTATTAAATGAGAGAGCATTAAATTTGGAGAAATTTAATGCATTTAAAGTGGAGACTTTAAAAGGGAATGTGAAGAGGCATTTTAATGTGGAGGGGTTACCACCACATGAATGGGGGAGGTGAGAGGTCACCCCCCCATGCGCCGGCCATGGAGAGAGGGGGCACCCCCTCCTCCTATAAAAGGCCACCCATTCCCTCCTTCATCCTCACACCTCCTCGTGAAGGATCTCTCTCGCCCTCTAGATATTCCCCCATGGTCTCGGATTAGCGAGATACATGTTCCCGGTGGCCTTGCGTCTGGAAGGAGTTGCTTCTTCTGCTGATTCGCTGGAGCGAGGAGGTGGAGGTTGTCTGGTGGCTTGAACGTGTGTGCGAGGACGGATGCGCTGCTGATTTGCGGCGCTCGGACTTCCACACGATCTTGAGATCGGCAAGCGTACGACTACATCAACCACGAGTTCCTACTCATTAACAAAACTCGTTGTCTTCGAGGGTAAGTTCTCCATGGATGTATGTCCACCCGTTGCTCTGTATCTAGTAGATAGATCTTGGCGTATAGTTCCCATCGTAGGAATTTTTTTGTTTTCTATGCTGCGGAACCAACAGTGGTATCAGAGCCTGATCTATGTGTAGGTGCTTTGCACGGGTAGTACACATATGTTTATATGTGGGTGATGATGATCATGTTATTGCATCTTCTATGTACTTTGGATATTGGTGGCATAGTGGGATGAAGCGGCCCGGACCAACCTTACATGTCATCGTACATGAGACCGCTTCCACGACTGACATGCAACTTGTTTTGCGTCAGTGGCTGGCGGGTGTCTGTCTCTCCTACTATAGTCAATATCTGATTTAGAACGAGTTGCTAATAACTTGGTTATCCTCGTTGTGGTTTATGTTCGTAGGTAAGACCGGTTCTATCTCTGAAAGCCCTAAGCCACGTAAAACTTGCAATTGATAAATTAGAGGCGTCTAGTTTAGATCGTTGATGGGCTAGTGTCTTGATATGGTATTGTTGTAAGTAGATGTATGATAGATACTCTTACAACTCACTTAACGTGTAAGTTCCATAGACCTTGGCCTTACACACAAAGGAATGATAGAGATCATACCACGATGCAAATGATAGAGATCAAATGCATGGACCATATCACCTCACTTCACACATTAGTGTTGGAGATATGCCCAAGAGGCAATAATAAAAGTGGTTATTATTATATCTTTGTGTTTATGATGAATGTTTACATCCCATGCTATAATTGTATTATTAGGAAACACTAATACATGTGTGTTTTGTAAACATAAAAGAGTCCCTAGTAAGCCTCTTGTTGAACTAGCTTGTTGATTAATTGATGATCATGGTTTCCTGATCATGGACATTGGATGTGATTAATAACAAGGTTATATCATTAGGAGAATGATGTGATGGACACACACCCATAGTAAGCGTAGCATAAGATCAAGTCATTAAGTTTGTATTGCTATAAGGTTTTAAATGCATAGTAACCTAATCCTTCGACCATGAGGTTGTGTTAATCACCATCACCGGATGGGTACTTTGATGACATCAAACACCGCTTCGTAACTGGGTGGTTATAAAGGTGTCATTGGGTATTCTGAAAGTATGTGTTGAAGCGCATGGACCAAGATTGGGATTTGTCCATCCATATGACGGATAGATATGCTCTGGGCCCTCTCGGTGGAATGTCATCTAGTTAGCTTGCAAGCATGTGACTGGGTCACAAGGGATGACATAACATGGAACGAGTAAAGAGTACTTATCAGTAACGAGGTAGAACTGGGTATGGAGATACCGACGATCAAACCTCGGATAAGTAGAGTATCGCGTGACAAAGGCAATTGGTTTCGTATGTTAATGGTTCTATCGATCACGAAGTCATCGTTGAGTATGTGGGAGCCGTTATGGATCTCCAGATCCCGCTGATGGTTATTGATCGGAGAGGTGTCTTCATCATGTCTGCATATTCACGAACCGTAGGGTGACACACTTAAGGTTCGAAGTTGTTTTAAGTAGATATGGAATGTGCATTGGAGACCGAATGTTGTTCGGAGTCTCGGATTGGATCCGGGACATCACGAGGAGATCCGGGATTGTCCAGAGAATAAGATTCATATATTGGGGATCATTTTCTAAGTTAGGAAATGTTCTGGAGTATTTGTATGAGGATTCTAGAAGGTTTCGGAATGTTCCGGAAGGTTCTAGAAGATTTCTTGGAGTTTGCTTGAAAACCAAGAAAGGATCAAGGAATCCTTGTGGGGCAAGACAAGGAGTAGTGGGGGAGGAGGACTCCTCCCCCCTCCCAATCCGCCGGCCAAGGGAGAGGGGAGTCCTACAAGGACTCCACCTCCCCATGGCGCCTCCCTCCTTTAAATAGAGGGGTGGAGGCGCCACCCCCTGGCCCCTCTCCACTCTTGCCCTAGCCGCCTCTCTCCTCCTCTTTTCTTCTGCTCAGGCTTAGGCGAAGCCCTGCAGAATTCTCTACTCCACCACCACCACCACGCCGTCGTGCTGCTGGGATTCCATGGAGAAGATCTACTACCTCCGCTGCTCGCTGGAACGGGGAGAGGAAGGTCTGCTTCGACTCCGCACGTGTGACCGACTGTGGAAGCGCTGCCGGAACGCGGCGCCGGAAGGATCGTCCACTCGATCTTGAGATCGGCAAGTGATCGACTACATCAACCACGAGATCCAATCTCGTAACGCTTTCGGATCTACAAGGGTTAGTACAGATCTATCTCGTTGCACATGTCTAATAGATTAGATCTTGGATTTTATCTAGATTAGATCTGGGTTTTGTTCGTTCTTGTGGTAGATTTTTTTTGTTTTCCATGCTACGAACCCATTAGTGGTATCAGAGCCGTGTTTATGCGTAGATTTGTTGCACGAGTAGAACACAATGGTTCTATGGGCGTTGGTGCTCGTGCCGTCTTTTGCTTTGTGTACTTTGCATCTTGCGGTATGGTGGGATGAAGCGGCTCGGGCTAACCTTACATGTCATCACACATGAGACTTGCTCCACGCTTGACGTGTAACTTGCTTTGCACAAGTGGCTTTGCGGGTGTCTGTCTCTCTCACCATAGTATAGATCCAATTTACACTTTGCACTTGATAGCACTTGTATCACCGTTGTGGTTCAGTTTCGTAGGTAAGATCCGTTCTTATTCGAAAGCCCCAAACCACGTAAAACATGCAAAGAAAATTAGAGGCGTCTAACTTGTTTTTGCAGGGGTTTTGTGATGTGATATGGCCATCATGTGATTGTGATTATATTTGATGTATGCAATGATCCTTGTTGTAATATGGCAACCGGCAGGAGCCTAATGGTTGTCTTTAATTCTGTTAAGACCTGCGTGTCTATTCATCTTGTAATAGCTTTATTCCAAGTAGTTGTAATAGTTGCTAGTGATGATGGACAACCATGAAGCGGCGCCACTGACCTTGACGCAATGCTGGAGATGATGGGATCATGTCCGTGCTTTGGAGATGGAGATCAAAGGCGCAAGAAGAAAGGGCCATATCATATCACACTAATTATGAATTGCCTGTGATGTTAATCCTTTATGCATCTTGTATTGCTTAGATCGCGACGGTAGCATTATAAGATGATCCCTCTCACTAAATATCAAGTAATAAAGTGTTCACCCTTAGTTGGCACCGTTGCTAAGACTCGTCGTTTCGAAGCATCTCGTGATGATCGGATGTGATAGATTCTACGTGTGCATACAACGGGTGCAAGCCAGATTTGCACATGTGGAAACTAAGGTTAATCTTGATGATCCTAGCATGTACAGACATGGTCTCGGAACACGGAATACCGAAAGGTAGAGCATGAGTCATATAAATGATATGATGAACATGAAGATTGTTCGCCGATGAAACTACATGTTCTCTCGTGAAGATCGGACTTGGTGTAGTGGACTTGGTTCGTGTAATCACTAAGACAATGTGAGGGATGTTGTTTTGAGTGGGAGTTCACCTAGTTAATTTAAGAATTAAATTTGAACTCAATTTATCATAAACTTAGTCTAAACTACTTGCAAATTTGTTGTAGATTATGGCGACCCCCTCCATCAATTTCAATGCGTTCCTAGAGAAACAAAAACCTTAAGAACAATGGAAGCAATTTCACGGACTGGTTCCGTGGACTGAAGATCGTCCTCAGGGCTGGTCAGTTGACCTATGTGCTCGAAGCACCGCTAGGTGACCCACCTGCAGAAGATGCCACCGATGACGTAAAGAATGTTTACGCCACTCGGAAAAATCATTACTCGACAGTTCAGTGTGCCATCCTGTACGGTTTAGAAGCGGAGCTTCAGAAGCGTTTTGAACACCACGACCCGTTCGAGATCATTAAGGAGCTCAGGCTGATTTTTGAGACTCGCGCGGCCATGGAGAGCTATGAGGCCTCCGAAAAGTTCTTTAACTGTAAGATGGAAGAGGGTAGCTCCGTTAGCGAGCACGTTCTCACCATGTCTGGGTACGCAAACAAGCTCCAAGAGTTGGGGATATCAATTCCTAATGAGTTAGGGATTCACCGTCTCCTCCAATCGCTGCCACCGAGTTATAAGAACTTTGTGATGAACTACAATATGCACTGCATGAACAAGACGTTGCCTGAACTATCGTCCATGCTGAAAACTGCTGAAGTGGAGATCAAGAAGGAGCACCAAGTGTTGATGGTCAATAAGACCACCAATTTCAAGAGACAGGGCAAGCCTAAGAACAAGGGCAACTTCAAGAAGGACGGCAAGAAAGCTGCCGCACCTGCAAAGAAGCCCAAGGCTGGTCCCAAGCCTGAAACTGAATGCTTCTACTGCAAGGGTGCTGGTCACTGGAAGCGTAACTACCCCAAGTACCTGGCGGATCTGAAGAATGGCAACATCAAGAAGAAAGGTATATTTGATATATATGTTATTGATGTGTATCTTACTAGTAATCGTAGTAGTGCCTGGGTATTTGATACTGGTTCGGTTGCTCATATTTGTAACTCGAAACAGGAGCTACGGAATAAGCGAAGACTGGCGAGAGACGAAGTGACGATGCGCGTTGGAAATGGCTCCAAAGTTGATGTGATCGCCGTCGGCACGCTCCCTCTACATCTACCTTCGGGATTAGTTTTAAGTTTGAATAATTGTTATTTGGTGCCTGCGTTAAGCATGAACATTATATCTGGATCTTGTTTATTGCGAGACGGTTACTCTTTTAAGTCCGAGAATAAAGGTTGTTCGATTTATATGAGTAATATCTTTTATGGTAATGCACCTGAGATGAATGGTTTATTCTTACTGAATCTCGATAGTAGTGATACACATGTTCACAACATAGAAGCTAAACGAACAAAATTGAATGATAATTCTACATACATGTGGCACTGTCGTCTTGGTCACATTGGAGTGAAGCGTATGAAGAAACTCCATTCTGATGGACTTCTTGAATCACTTGATTTTGAATCACTTGAAATATGCGAAGCATGTCTAATGGGAGAAATGACTAAGACTCCATTCTCTGGAATAATGGAGCGAGCTACAGACTTATTGGAAATAATACATACCGATGTGTGCGGTCCAATGAGTGTAGCATCGCGTGGTGGATATCGTTATGTTCTCACTTTCACGGATGACTTAAGTAGATATGGGTATGTCTACTTTATGAAACATAAGTCCGAAACTTTCGAGAAGTTTAAGGAATTTCAAAGTGAAGTGGAAAATCATCGTAACAAGAAGATTAAATTTCTGCGTTCTGACCGTGGAGGTGAATATCTAAGTTATGAGTTTGGCATGCATTTAAAGAAATGTGGAATACTTTCGCAGTTGACACCGCCGGGAACACCACAACGTAATGGTGTGTCCAAACGTCGTAATCGAACTCTCTTAGATATGGTTCGGTCTATGATGTCTCTTACAGATTTACCGCTATCGTTTTGGGGCTATGCATTAGAGACAGCCGCATTCACTTTACATAGGGCACCATCTAAATCCGTTGAAACGACACCGTACGAATTGTGGTTTGGAAAGAAACCTAAGTTGTCGTTCCTTAAAGTTTGGGGTTGTGAAGCATATGTAAAGAAGTTACAACCTGATAAGCTTGAACCCAAAGTGGAGAAATGCGTCTTCATAGGATACCCTAAAGAAACAATTGTGTATACCTTCTATCATAGATCCGAAGGCAAAGTTTTCGTTGCCAAGAATGGATCCTTTCTTGAGAAGGAATTTCTCTCGAAGGAAGTGACTGGAAGGAAAGTAGAACTCGATGAGGTTATTGAACCTTCTCTCGGATTTGAGAGTAGCGCAGCACCGGAAGATGTTTTTGTGCCGCCTGCACCAATTGGAGAGGAAGCTAATGATGATGATCATGAAACTTCAAACGAAGTTACTGCTGAACCTTGCAGGTCAACGAGGGTTCGTACCACTCCTGATTGGTATGACCCTGCCTTGAACGTCATCTTGGTGGACAACGCTGATGACCCTGCGACGTATGAAGAAGCTATGGTGAGCCCAGATTCCGACAAATGGCTAGAAGCCATGAAATCCGAAATGGGATCCATGTACGAAAACCAAGTGTGGACTTTGGTGGACTTACCGGATGGCCGTAAGGCTGTCGAGAACAAATGGATTTTCAAGAGAAAAACAGATGCTGATGGTAATGTTACCGTCTATAAAGCTCAACTTCTCGCGAAAGGGTTCCGACAAATTCAAGGAGTTGACTATGATGAGACATTCTCACCAGTAGCGAAGCTAAAGTCTGTGAGGATTTTGTTAGCAATTGCTGCACATTTCGATTATGAGATTTGGCAGATGGATGTCGAAACGGCGTTCCTTAATGGTGACATTGAGGAAGAGTTGTATATGGTACAACCCAAGGGTTTTGTCGATCCTAAAGATGCTGACAAGGTATGCAAACTTCAGCGCTCCATTTATGGACTGAAGCAAGCATCCCGGAGTTGGAATCAACGTTTTAATAGTAATCAAAAACTTTGGATTTATACAAACTTATGGAGAAGCTTGTATTTACAAGAAAGTGAGTGGGAGCTCTGTAGCATTCCTAGTACTATATGTAGATGACATATTATTGATTGGGAATGATATAGAACTTCTTAATAGTGTCAAAGCCTATTTGAATAATAGTTTTTCAATGAAGGATCTTGGCGAAGCGGCATATATTCTAGGCATCAAGATTTATAGAGATAGATCAAGACGCCTAATAGCGCTTTCACAAAGTACATACTTAGACAAAGTTCTAAAGAAGTTTAGAATGGAACATAGCAAGAAAGGGTTTGTGCCCATGTTGTCAGGTAAGACCTTGAGTAAGACTCAAAGTCTAGCTACGGCAGAAGATAGAGAGAAAATGAATAAAATTCCCTATGCCTCGGCCATAGGTTCTATCATGTATGCCATGCTGTGTACAAGACCGGATATAGCACATGCTGTTAGTTTGACTAGCAGATATCAAAGTGATCCTGGAATGGAACATTGGACAGCGGTCAAGAATATCTTGAAATACCTAAAGAGGACTAAGGATATGGTTCTTTCTTATGGAGGTGATGAACAGCTTGTTGTAAACGGTTACACCGATGCTAGTTGGAACACCGATCCGGATGACTCGAAGTCACAGTCGGGATACGTATTTATTTTGAATAGTGCTACAGTGAGCTGGAGGAGTGCCAAGCAAAGAGTTGTGGCGAAATCTTCAACTGAATCGGAATACATAGCTGCTTCGGAGGCTGCACAAGAAGCCATATGGATGAAGGAATTCATTACTGAACTTGGCGTGATTCCCAGTGCGTTGGACCCGATGGCTATCTACTGTGACAACACAGGTGCCATAGCTAATGCACAGGAGCCAAGGTCACATAGTAAGCTGAAGCACATCAAGCTACGTTTCCATGCTATTCGCGAGTATGTCCAAGATGGCGACATAAAGATTTGCAAAGTACACACTGATCTAAATGTGGCAGATCCGTTGACTAAACCTCTACCTAGGGCAAAGCATGACCAACACTAGAACTCCATGGGTGTTAGGTATATTACCATGTAATCTAGATTATTGACTCTAGTGCAAGTGGGAGACTGTTGGAGATATGCCCAAGAGGCAATAATAAAAGTGGTTATTATTATATCTTTGTGTTTATGATGAATGTTTACATCCCATGCTATAATTGTATTATTAGGAAACACTAATACATGTGTGTTCTGTAAACATAAAAGAGTCCCTAGTAAGCCTCTTGTTGAACTAGCTTGGTGATTAATTGATGATCATGGTTTCCTGATCATCGACATTGGATGTGATTAATAACAAGGTTATATCATTAGGAGAATGATGTGATGGACACACACCCATAGTAAGCGTAGCATAAGATCAAGTCATTAAGTTTGTATTGCTATAAGGTTTTAAATGCATAGTAACCTAATCCTTCGACCATGAGGTTGTGTTAATCACCATCACCGGATGGGTACTTTGATGACATCAAACACCGCTTCGTAACTAGGTGGTTATAAAGGTGTCATTGGGTATTCTGAAAGTATGTGTTGAAGCGCATGGACCAAGATTGGGATTTGTCCATCCATATGACGGATAGATATGCTCTGGGCCCTCTCGGTGGAATGTCATCTAGTTAGCTTGCAAGCATGTGACTGGGTCACAAGGGATGACATAACATGGAACGAGTAAAGAGTACTTATCAGTAACGAGGTAGAACTGGGTATGGAGATACCGACGATCAAACCTCGGATAAGTAGAGTATCGCGTGACAAAGGCAATTGGTTTTGTATGTTAATGGTTCTATCGATCACGAAGTCATCGTTGAGTATGTGGGAGCTGTTATGGATCTCCAGATCCCGCTGATGGTTATTGATCGGAGAGGTGTCTTCATCATGTCTGCATATTCACGAACCGTAGGGTGACACACTTAAGGTTCAAAGTTGTTTTAAGTAGATATGGAATGTGCGTTGGAGACCGAATGTTGTTCGGAGTCTCGGATTGGATCCGGGACATCACGAGGAGATCCGAGATTTTCCGGAGAATAAGATTCATATATTGGGGATCATTTTCTAAGTTAGGAAATGTTCTAGAGTATTTGTATGAGGATTCTAGAAGGTTTCGGAATGTTCCGGAAGGTTCTAGAAGATTTCTTGGAGTTTGCTTGAAAACCAAGAAAGGATCAAGGAATCCTTGTGGGGCAAGACAAGGAGTAGTGGGGGAGGAGGACTCCTCCCCCCTCCCAATCCGCCGGCCAAGGGAGAGGGGAGTCCTACAAGGACTCCACCTCCCCATGGCGCCTCCCTCCTTTAAATAGAGGGGTGGAGGCGCCACCCCCTGGCCCCTCTCCACTCTTGCCCTAGCCGCCTCTCTCCTCCTCTTTTCTTCTGCTCAGGTTTAGGCGAAGCCCTGCAGAATTCTCTACTCCACCACCACCACCACGCCGTCGTGCTGCTGGGATTCCGTGGAGAAGATCTACTACCTCCGCTGCTCGCTGGAACGGGGAGAGGAAGGTCTGCTTCGACTCCGCACGTGTGACCGACTGCGGAAGCGCTGCCGGAACGTGGCATCAGAAGGATCGTCCACTCGATCTTGAGATCGGAAGTGATCGACTACATCAACCACGAGATCCAATCTCGTAACGCTTTCGGATCTACAAGGGTTAGTACAGATCTATCTCATTGCACATGTCTAATAGATTAGATCTTGGCTTTTATCTAGATTAGATCTGGGTTTTGTTCGTTCTTGCGGTAGAATTTTTTTTGTTTTCCATGCTACGAACCCATCAATTAGATGTTAGCATCTTATATTGCTAGTTTGGCACTTTTGGTAGCATTATAAGATGATCCCTCATTTAGATATCAAGATAAAATGTGTTCTTCCTTAAGTATGCACTGTTTTTTGGATCGTGTTTTGAGGCATCACGTGATGATCGGGTGTTCTCGACTCTACGCTTTCATACAACGGGTGTAAGACAGTGTTACACACGCGAATACTAAGGTTCTTACTTGACGAGCCTAGCATGTACAGACATGGCCTCGGAACACGGACCGAAAGGTTAAGCATGAGTCATATAGTTGATATGATGCCCATATAGATGCTCACCTTTGAAGCTACACCGACTCACGTGATGATCGGACTTGGTGTAGTGGATTTGGTTCATGTAATCACCAAAAGGACACGAGGGATGTCATTTTTGAGTGGGAGTTCATTAGTAATTTGGATTAGTTGAACTCAATCTATCATAAACTTAGTCTAAATATATTTTACAAATTCTGTTGTAGATGGCACCACCTGCTTTTAATTTCAATGTGTTCATGGAGAAAGAGAAGCTTGCTGCGAATGGTAGCAACTTCACCAACTGGGCTATGAATTTGAGGATTCTCCTCACTGCTGCACAAAAGCAATATGTGCTAGAGGCACCGCTAGGCCCCCGACCAGCTCCTGATGCCCCTGACGAGGAAAAGAACGTCTATATAACTCGTCAGGAGGACCACAACTTAGTTCATTGCGACATACTGTATGGGCTAGAACTAGAACTTCGAAAACGTTTCGAAAATGGCAATGCCTTTGATACCATGGGAGAATTGAAAATGATTTTCGATACCCATGCTGCCGTAGAGAGATATAATGCTTCTGAAAAGTTCTTTAGCTGCATGATGGAAGAGAACAGCTCCGTTAGTGAGCACGTACTCAAAATGTCTAGGTACGCCGATAAGCTTGTGTCCTTGGGAATAACGATTCCCATTGACTTAGGCATACATCGTGTTCTCCAATCTCTGCCACCTAGCTACAATAGCTTCGTGATGAACTATAATATGCAGGGCATGAAGAAGTCTCTTCCCGAGCTTCTGTCAATGCTTAAGACTGCAGAAGTGGAGATTAGGAAAGAACATCAAGTGTTGATGATCAATAAGACCACCGGTTTCAAGAAGGACAAGAAAGGCAAGCAGAAGGGAAAGAAGGGCAGCAAATCTGTTGCCGCGCCTGAAAAGAAACCCCGAGCTGGCCCTAAGTCTGACACCGAGTGCTACTATTGCAAGGGGACTGGCCATGGGAAGCGCAACTGCCCCAAGTATTTGGCGGACAAAAAGGCCGACAAGGCAAACAAAGGTATATATGATATACATGTTATTGATGTGTACTTTACTAGTACTTGCAGTAGCACCTGGGTATTTGATACGGGATCGGTTGCTAATATATGTAACTCGGTTCAAGGGCTGCGGAACAAGCAACAACTGGCAAGGGATGAGGTCACGATGCGGGTCGGCAATGGATCAAGAGTTGATGTGATCGCCGTCGGAACGCTGCCTCTCCATATGCCGTCGGGATTAGTTATATACCTGAATAATTGTTATTTGGTGCCTGCACTGAGCATGAACATTGTATCCAGATCATGTTTGATGCAAAGTGGTTATTCGTTTAAATATGAAAACAATGGTTGTTCGATTTATATGAATAATATATTTTATGGTCATGCACCTGTGTTGAATGGTTTATTTCTATTGGATCTCGATAGTAGTATTACGCATATTCATAATGATTGATGCTAAAAGGATTAAACTTGATAATGATATATCTGCATATATGTGGCACTGCCGTCTAGGTCATATTGGCGTTAAACGCATGAAGAAACTCCATTCTGATGCACTTTTGGAATCACTTGATTTTGAATCATTTGATACATGTGAGCCATGCCTTATGGGCAAGATGACTAGAACGCCGTTTTCCGGTTCAATGGAACGGGCGACAGATTTATTGGAAATCATACATACTGATGTGTGTGGACCAATGAGTGTGTCGGCGCGAGGTGGATATCGTTATTTTGGTACTTTCACGGATGATTTGAGTAGATACGGGTATATCTATTTGATGAAACACAAGTCTGAAACTTTTGAAAATTTCAAAGAATTTCAGAATGAAGTGGAAAATCATCGTAATAGAAAGATCAAATTTCTACGGTCTGACCGTGGAGGAGAGTATCTTAGTTACGAGTTTAGCACACACATGAAAGAGTGTGGAATAGTTTCACAACTCACGCCTGCCGGAACACCACAACGTAATGGTGTGTCAGAATGTCGTAATCGTACTTTATTGGATATGGTTCGATCTATGATGTCTCTGACTGACTTGCCACTGTCATTTTGGGGTTATGCACTGGAAACCGCTACATTCACTTTAAATAGGGCACCATCTAAATCCGTTTAAAATACACCGTATGAATTATGGTTTGGAAACAAACCTAAGCTGTCATTTCTTAAAGTTTGGGGATGTGATGTTTATGTGAAGAAACTTCAACCGGATAAACTCGAACCCAAAGCGGAAAAATGCGTCTTCATAGGATACCCTAAGGAAACGATTGGGTATACCTTCTATCATAGATCCGAGGGCAAGGTCTTTGTTGCCAAGAATGGATCCTTTCTTGAAAAGGAGTTTCTCGCGAAAGGTGTGAGTAGTCGGAAGGTAGAACTCGAAGAGGTTATTGAACCTTCTCTTCATGAAATGGCGAGTAGCGCAGCACCGGAAGTTGTTTCGGAGTTGACTTCACCTAATGAAGAGAGAGCTAATGATATTGATCATGAAACTCCGAAAGAGGACACTACCGAACCTCGCAGGTCAAGCAGGACACGTACAGCTCCTGAACTGTACGGCAATCCTGTTATGAATTTCATGATTGATGAAATAGATGACCCTGCGACGTATGAAGAAGCGATGATGAGCCCTGATTCCAACAAATGGCTAGAAGCCATGAAATCCGAGATGGAATCCATGTACGAAAACCAGGTTTGGACCTTGGTGGACTTACCTCACGATCGAAAGGCCGTTGAGAATAAATGGATTTTCAAAAGAAAAACTGATGCTGATGGTAATGTAACCATCTATAAGGCTCGACTTGTCGCAAAGGGGTTTCGAGAAATTCAAGGAGTTGACTACGATGAGACATTCTCTCCCGTAGCGATGCTTAAGTCGGTTAGGATTATGTTAGCAATTGATGCATATTTTGATTATGAAATATGGCAGATGGATGTCAAAACTGCGTTCCTCAATGGTAATATTGAAGAAGAGTTGTATATGATACAACCAAAGGGTTTTGTCGATCCTAAGGATGCTAATAAGGTGTGCAAACTCCAGCGATCCATCTATGGACTGAAGCAAGCATCACGGAGTTGGAATCTCTGCTTTGATGAGGTGATCAAAGAGTTTGGATTTGTCCAAACTTATGGAGAGGCTTGTATTTACAAGAAAGTGAGTGGGAGCAATGTGGCATTTCTGATATTATATGTGGATGACATATTATTAATTGGAAATGATATAGATCTTTTAAACAGTGTTAAAAGTTATCTAAACAACAAATTTTCGATGAAGGACCTTGGTGAAGCTTCATATATATTAGGCATTAAAATCTATAGAGATAGATCAAGACGCCTGATTGGGCTATCGCAGAGTACATACCTTGATAAGATATTAAAGAAGTTTAATATGGACGAAAGTAAGAAGGGGTTCTTACCTATGTTGCAAGGCAAGACATTGAGTAAGTCTCAAAGTCCGGCTACGGCGAAAGAAAGAGAGATGATGGATAAGATCCCCTATGCCTCGGCCATAGGCTCTATTATGTATGCCATGCTATGTACAAGACCGGATGTGGCACATACTATTAGTTTGACTAGTAGGTACCAATCTTATCCAGGTTCGGAACACTGGAAAGCGGTAAAGAACATCCTCAAGTACTTGAGAAGAACTAAGGATATGTTTCTTATATACGGAGGTGAAGAAGAGCTAGTCGCTAAGTGTTATGTCGATGCTAGCTTTGACACCGATCCGGATGACTCTAAGTCTCAATCCGAATACGTATTTCTCTTAAACGGAGCAGCAGTTAGTTGGAGGAGTTCCAAACAACCTGTGGTGGCTGGATCAACAACGGAGGCGGAATATGTTGCTGCTTCAGAAGTGGCGCAGGAGGCAATTTGGATGAAAGAGTTCATTACAGAACTGGGTGTGGTTCACAGTGCGTTGGACCCAATGGTGATGTATTGTGACAACAATGGAGCCATAGCCAATGCAAAGGAACCAAGGTCTCACAAGAATTCCAAACATATTAAGCGCCGGTTTCACTCCATCCGCGAGCATGTCAAGGATGGAGATATAAATATTTGTAAAGTGCACACGGACCTAAATGTAGCAGATCCGTTGAATAAAGTACTCCCTAGGGCAAAACATGATCAACACCAGAACTCCATGGGTGTTAGATTTATCACTGTGTAAACTAGATTATTGTCTCTAGTGCAAGTGGGAGACTGAAGGAAATATGCCCTGAGAGGCAATAATAAAGTTGTTATTATATATTTCTTGTATATGATAGATGTTTATTTTGCATGCTATAATTGTATTGATAGGAAACATCAATACATGTGTGTTTAATAAACAAAAAGGGTTCCTAGTTATGCCTCTCTTATAGACTAGCTTGTTGATTAACAAGATGATCAAAGTTTCCTGATCATGGACATTGGATGTTGTTAATAACAAGGTCACAACATTTGTGAAATGATGTAATGAACATTCATCCGAAGTATAGCATTACGATCAAGTCATTATGTTTATATTGCTATAACATCATACAAAGTAGTCTTAGTCCTTAGACCATGAGATCATGTTAATTGCTAACACCGGAAGAGTATCTTGATAACATCAGACGTCACACCGTTACAGGGTGACTATAAAGATGGGTTCAGTACTATGAAGGTGTTATGTTGAGGCTCATGGATCAAGAGTGGAATTTGTCAATCCAGATGACGGATAGATATACTCTGGGCCCTCTCGGTGATATCACATTAAGATAGCTTGCAAGCAAGTGATGTGATCACTAGAATGTTGTATCACGGGAACGAGAAAAGAGTGCATGTCGGTAACGAGATCAAACTAGGTATTTGGATACCGATGATCGAATCTCGGACATGTATTATATCATGAGACAAAGGGATTAAATTGCTGACGTTAAAGGTTCTCACGATCACAGAAGTCATCGTTGAATGTGCAGGAGTCAGTATGGATCTCCAGGTGCCGCTTCTGATTATTGATCTGTGAGGAGTCTCAATCATGTCTGCATTATTCGCGAATCATAGGGTGACACACTTAAGGGTTGCCGGACACCATTTAGGAGCACATATGTTCCAGACAAAAGGTTTGCAAAGCGCAGGAAATGTTTCGATAGAAACAGGAATTGTTTCGATAGAAACCGGAATTGTTTCGGGTGAAATTGTAGAAAGTGGTTCTGCATGTAATATTGAAATGTTGCAAGGGGTTTTATGTGAATGTTTGTTAATTAAAGTAATTAACAAAATTCTGAATAAAATAAATAAAAGAGTTTTATTAAATGAGAGAGCATTAAATTTGGAGAAATTTAATGCATTTAAAGTGGAGACTTTAAAAGGGAATGTGAAGAGGCATTTTAATGTGGAGGGGTTACCACCACATGAATGGGGGAGGTGAGGGGTCACCCCCCCATGCGCCGTCCATGGAGAGAGGGGGCACCCCCCTCCTCCTATAAAAGGCTACCCATTCCCTCCTTCATCCTCACACCTCTTCGTGAAGGATCTCTCTCTCCCTCTAGATATTCCCTCATGGTCTCGGATTAGCGAGATACATGTTCCCAGTGGCCTTGCGTCTGGAAGGAGTTGTTGCTTCCGCTGATTCACTGGAGCGAGGAGGTGGAGGTTGTCCGGTGGCTTGAACATGTGTGCGAGGACGGATGCGCTGCTAATTTGCGGCGCTCAGACTTCCACAGGATCTTGAGATCGGCAAGCGTACGACTCCATCAACCAAGAGTTCCTACTCGTTAACAAAACTCGTTGTCTCCGAGGGTAAGTTCTCCATGGATGTATGTCCACCCGTTGCTCTGTATCTAGTAGATAGATCTTGGCGTATAGTTCTCATCGTAGGAATTTTTTTGTTTTCTATGCTGCGGACCCAACAGAAATATCATGTAAAACACAAGTTTTTATTACATGAATCGAATAATCCAGAGTTTACATTATTACAACAGAAGCAATATATATACAACTTGGAGTCCCATCAATGCCATAGGGAGGTTGAGTGAAGCCCCGCAATCCTAGCGCACCTTTCAACGATCTCCAATTTCTGCACATGAAACGTGCAGCCAAACGAGTTGGTCAATACTTTGAATGTATTGGCAAATTACACCAAAGAAAGAATAAAACTAACTCTACATGCAAGGCTAGAGTAGGCTTTGTGGTTTATTTGCATAAAGCCAATTTTCACAAAATAAGAAGAAAAGAGGGAGAATTTTACCCTACTTTGTAAACATTGTTTAAGTAATATAGGGTCGAATGGAACACGAGGATATTACTCACCAAGTGCCCAAACAACCTAACACTTGGATATTACTCACCAAGTTCCCAAGATCCCACCCATTAGCGGTATTACTCACGCCATGGGGTTTCATAAAAACTTTGGAAAGAGAGAGGAAGATCCTTCAGAGGCTCCATCCTTCAGATGCTCAAAATGTTCTTTTCCGTGAACTCGGCTGATCAATCAGATTGCAATACTCTCGAGAGATTGTGCACTTTCCCCACAATCCACGGTCAAGTCCTTTTACAGACAAGACCATGGCGAGGCCTTCCCTTAGTAGCCCCTCTACCAGCTGGATCCAACTGTGCCAAGAACCTCCAAATGTTGGTACCCCCGATGAGGTTTCCCACTAAGTACTAAGCCAAGACAAAGCCCATATGTATTGTGGTTGCACTGGAAGCTTCTGAATTCTGAAACATGGCAGACTTCTTTGATTCCTGGGCGGCCGTCCTCCACCAAAATCCCACTCGTTGTCCCGACAACCATTCCACCCAGAAGAAAACTTAGTTTTATTTTGAAGGGGGTTTTGGAGAAGAACAGTTCGCTCGAGAGAGCTCTGATACTTAGAAAATTTTGAGTCTTTCGAACCCCCCCAACGGTACTTAGTATATATATATAGCATAGCAAGCAACACTTAGCAAAAAAAGGGGAACCTATTAGGATGGAAATTCCTAAGTATAAATCTACTCATGGCATACTACAAAACCGCACTTGCAAAAATAGTAATAAGAAAATCTACTAAAGACCTACACATGGATACTACAAGATTTGAAGAGTAAAACATGCATAGTTAAAAACTGGGACATAATATGTACAAGTGGTGTAACTTGCCTTATGTTTGTGTTATGAGTGATGATTGGATTCTTCTGCAGCAATCACACTCTCCGAACAATCTAACGCGAGGACAAAACAATTCCAATCAACACAATTACAAACATAACAAGCACAACAATGATGATTATGCATGATGGTTTAATGTCACAATGGATGTACTTAGTTTTCTGGACACTATTATAACACATGATGCATACATGAGATCAGTTAATGTAATAGGGTACTTATTATTGAATCTTGATGACCATATAAGGGGTTCTAATAGTTTTGTTGCAACATCTGTCCTATTTGTCGAGTTAAATTTGGTTCTGGAGTTTACTAGATAGAGGACATTAATACGAACCAGTAGGAATTGGATTCATCTTAAACGGAGTTGTAAATCTTTTTCTACGATTTAATTACTATTTAATAGAGTTTAAATCATTTAAAATAGTTACTACATCATAAATTATATCTAAGACCAGATCTATATTATACGTGAAATTGTGAATCCATAGACATATTATTTATATTTTTCCGATCTATAAATAATTTATTACAAGTTTTATAATCTAAATAGCCATTAAAACTAATTAAATTACTACAGTAAGTATACACTACGAAATTATATATAATAGAATATTAATGTCGTATATTAAATTATGAAACCATCGGTACTTTATTTGTAATTTTTGGATCTACAGATAATTTACTAAGATTTATTTAGTAGAAAAGGGCTATTAAACCAATTAAATTACTGCAGTAAAACTTTACAGTAAACTTTAGATCTAATCTTGTATTAATATTCTACGTATTTTTTTGAATCCAACGATATATTATTTGCAATTTTTGGACACATATTCAATTTAATATGAATTTTACAATATTTGCTTATTTTATGTCTTTTTAAATTAAATTTAAATTACTAGATGCTGACCGTGCTTGCTTAGTCAGCAAAAGGCTGGCATGGCGCTGACTGGGGCTGACCTGGCGCAACATGTCATTGATCTGGCGAAGGGATCATCCGCGACCGCTAGATGTGGATCGAGCGGCGGTGGAACAATGGCTCACGGACGGCTCGGCTTGCTGTCCGGCTTGGCTGGAGCTTCGGCTGCGGTCGGCCCGCAAGATCTGGACGGTCAATACCTGATCGGACGGCCCTGGTGATGATGACGAACTGGCGGCGACGATGATGATGGTGGGCGGCGGTGCGGTGCAGAAGGCGACAGTGGCGATGGTTCTGACGAGTTCCTGATGTGGACGAGCATACGACGCGCTACGGAAGACTACCGCGGTTCACTTTGTGCCCTCGGTGTCAGCTTCTCTTCAGTGGGATGGCGGCCGAGCTCAGCTGCAGTCCTCCATCTCCGGCGGTGCTCCGGTAATCGATTCCTAATGCTCATGTGGTCCTAGGAGAAGGGGAGAGGTGTGAGACGACGAGGAAGAGCGAGGTAAGGAGGATCAGAGGGAGTAGAGGGCGAGGGGTGGTCGGAACCCGCACGGATGGAGCTCGACCGGAGCTTCAATGGCGGCGGCCGGTGGCGGAACTTCGGCGACGAATCTCGTAGCAGCCTGGCGGCGGCTGGCTAGGGTTGTTGAGGGGGAACCGTTCACAGAGTAGAGGACTATTTATACGCGGAGGAATCGTGGAGGAGGGGGCACGAAATCGACGGAATTCGTTCACGGTCCTCTCAGGTAGTTCGTGCCGTGTTCATCCCAGTCTCCGGCTCGAGGAGGGGGATGACCGAGGTGGGACCGGCTTGTCAGAGGGAGAGGGGAGGAGAGTGTGCTGAAGCTGGGCCGCGGCTGCTGCTGCTCTATGCGATGCGCGCTGCGTGCCGCTCGCTGCTCATGCGGGTGCGGTAGGGAGTAGATGGGCTAGGCGGGCCGGCCACTCCGGTTAGTAGATAATTTTTTTCTATTATTCTTTTCTGTTTTTATGTTTTAGTATTTCTTGTATAACTTCTGCATTTAAACTCCAAATGAGTTGTAACTTGTTTCTAAAATTTTCTAAATTCAACTAGATCTTTTAGGCTAGTGTTTAACAAATTTTTCTATCTTAGCAATAATGGTTTTAACAAAGCCTATTTAATTCCCTTTAGAATAAAGTGGCACATAGAATTCATGGTTCTTAGTTCATTATTCCGATTTGCATATTATGCATGATGCCATTATACAAATCAAACACAAATGCTTTGGAGTTTTTCAAAACTTCCCAACCAATGTGATAGTCATATTAATCCACTTCTTTTAATGTGGCTTGGTAAAATTCAAACAACAACAAAAGTTTCTTTTTATTCAAAAAAATAACAACAAGATCAGACAATTCAATCAATTTACTTTATTATTTTAACATTCCAAAATAGGAAAAACTTTTGGGATGTTACAGCTTAACTGATTATCGCAGTCATGTGCATGCGTGAGCATGTGCCAAGTCAATTGAATTGAAACATTCAGAGGAGGATACCGCGGTGTCATACTAATTTATGAATAGAGCAATGCAAGCAAACATTCATAAGACATGCTACAAACTATTAGAGAGCTGGAGCTAATCATAAGAAAGCAAGAACTAGTAAGCATCCAAAGATAACATACACCCTACTTGAACGGACTAAGCAAGCTCACAATGATGAGTGTATGTACAAAATGAAAACAAATAGAGTTCGTTACCAGCCTCTTACCATGCCTCAAGTTGTCATTGATCCTCATTATTTCTCTTCACTTGTCTGGCTTGAATAATAATATGAAACCAATATCTACTGAGGACTTTTGAACCCTGTAGCAAACTCACAAAACCAAAGAAGAACGACAAATATTTTTGGTGTTTTCGATTTTTAAACAAGAGCCAAAAGGGAAAAACAAGCAAAGCAAAATCTTTTTTGGTTTTTTCGAATATTTTAGACAAACAAAAAGGGAAAAGCAAACCAAGGCAAAAAGAAGAAGCAAACCAAAGAGAAACAACAAAAATATTTTTGGTCTTTTGTGTTTTTAGAAAGCAAAAGCAAAGAAGAACGAAAACTAAAAAGAGAACGGAAACATGAATATACAAAGTACCGACGCAACATGATATGGAGATGAGTGCGATGTCGGCATACCTCCCCCCAAGCTTAGGCTTTTGGCCTAAGTGGGTATCAATCCATGTACGGATAGGGGTTCCAAGCGGGCGGATCTTGGTAAGAATGGTCGTAGCTGGGCCCATGAGAAGAAGAAGAAGCTCCCCAATCATAAGCGGGCTACTGATATGAAGATTCTCCCTCATTCGAGGGTTGGACCGAATCATCCGTGACCTCCCTTCTAGTGTCCTGTTCCTGTTGGGAGAGCTCTCCCAAGTACGTGTCAAGCTCCTCCTCAGTGAGGGACCATCCTTCCCTGTTATCAAGGTTAAACAAAATAGGTGCAGGCAAAAGAACAACATGCTCGGACTTGCTCTTTCTCCAACCAGCTTTGAGAAAGGTTATTTCATAAGATAACTCACTCATACTAGCCCACGAGGAAACAAATTTATACTGTATCATGGAATTAAGATCAAGCCTTTCTATGGGAAACTGTAGGTCTAGATGATGAGGCACTAAACCATGCAATTCTAATAGACGAGAAGCAATGAGGCCTCCACAAATTCCACCATTCCCACGGTTAGAAGCAAGACGGAAAGCTATCAAAGCACCCAAGTTGTAAGACCTATCTCGTCTAAGAGCAGCAAGATAAATGCTAGATCAAACGAAGATAACTTATTGGCAGTTTTCCTAGCAAGAATACACTTGGCAATAAAGTAGGCAAAGTAGCGAATGGAGGGAAGATGAATGTTACAGATTTTTCCACTATCTTTTGAGAAGCTACTCCCTTGGCAAATTTCTGCATATAAATCCATGAGTGGTTCAGGTCTCTCTTTAATCTTCCTACATGATCCCCATTGAGGTACCTTAATAGCTGCACAAAAATCATCAAGAGAAAGGTCGACAGCTATATTGTAAATTTTGTAATGGACCATGGGGTTAGGCAAAGAGTGACTAAATTGGAAGTCCTGCACCGTAGACATGGTTAGCTTCACAAATTGACAAGGTTCATCTTCCAAAAAGTGCTCTAATCCTGCATTAGAAACCAAAGTGTGGAAATCTTGTAGAATTCCCGCAGCTCTCATAAACTCAGAGCATGGATAAATGGAGGGAAAAACTTCCTCCACCCGGTGGACCTTCATGACCTCAGGCACCCAATGCTCATGTTGGTTTAGGTGGTGTTCACTCATCTTCTATTCTGAAATTTAAACACCTATTAAACAAGTGATTGCAAAGTAAATATAATGAAGGATTCTACTCATAGGGACTTGCAAGAGGCCTAAACATGCATCAAAACTATATCTCTAAGCATCAAACAATATTACAAGCTCTCATAACCAGTCACCTACAACAGCAAAATAGTCAAGATATAATCCACTAAACACAAATCTACTTGGACAAGGGGAGGAGTCACATACCAGGGAACAAATGCTCCAAATTTTAGCAAGAAAGATGGGCTGAGTAAGGAGATCGAAAAAATCGAGAGCAAGCACAGCAAGAACAACAAGAACACGATTTTGAGCAATGAACTAGAGCTTACTCGGGAGAGAGAAGAAAGTGGCAGGTGAGAGAGTTAGTGGGGGGCCAGGGGTGGCCCACACAAGGGCATGGCGCCACCCAAGGCTGGCCGCGCCACCATGTGGTTTGCCTGCCTGGTGGGCCCCCTGGTACCTCCCAGGTACTCCTCTGCCCCTTTTTTTCACGTAAAAATTTAATATGAATTTTCTGGAATTTTTCGAGACACTTTATTTTTGGGCATTTTCAGAGATAGAAGAATGATTTTTCTGACAGACATATTTTTTTTGGAAAAGGACAAAACAAGGCTAGAACTACAGAAGTTCTAACATGCAAGCAACTAACAACAAAAAGAAAACTAAACGAAAGCAAAAATTAAAATGCAAAGGATAGAAATAAACGGAGATAATCATAATGAAAACATTGTTTTGTTCAATGGAATCCTTTTGTTAACAAGGTTGATCAAGTCTTGCTACCAAAAAAATTGCATATGAGACAAAACTTTGTATTCCATTAACGATTATGTTATCTCAACCTTGATAGCAATGGTCCCAATCATAATAGTTTCAAATTTTTCTCTTGGTATGGGACAATATATTTCTCCAACTTGAATGCCTTCAACATGTTCAATTGAATTTAAACCATAAGTCCTTTCAATCTTCTTGGGGAAATAGACAGTATGTTCCTTGTCATTAACATTGAAGGTCACATTTCCTTGATTACAATTAATAACAGCTCCTGCAGTATTAAGAAAAGGTCTCCCAAGAATAATAGACATATTATCATCTTCGGGTATTTCAAGCACAACAAAATCAGTTAATATCAAGCAATTGTGAGCCACCTGAACAGGTACATCCTCACATATACCCACAGGAATAGTGGTAGATTTATCAGCCATTTGCAAAAATATATCAGTTGGTATTAATTTTTCAAGTTGAAGCCTCTTATAGAGAGAGAAAGGCATAACACTAACTCCAGCTCCCAAATCACACAAAGCAGTTCGAACATAACTGTTCTTAATAGAGCAAGTGATAGTTGGAATCCCTGGGTCTCTAAGTTTCTTAGGAACCTTACCATTGAAGGAATAATTAGCAAGCAAAGTAGAAATTTCTTCATTAGGGATCTTCCTTTTATTCAAGACAATATCCTTCATATACTTTTAGTAAGGAGGCAATTTAATAGCATCAGTTAAAGGAATTTGCAGGAATAAAGGTTTCATCCACTCACAAAACTTATTTTAATGTTCATCTTCCTTTGACTTGTGTTTCTTATCAGGGAAAGGCATAGGTTTTTGGACCCAAGGATCTCTTTCACTACCATGTTTCTTAGCAATAAAATCTTCTTTAGTGTATTTAGTATTCATAGTGTGGTTTTCAGGTTCTTCTTCAACTTTTTCTTCATTACCACTTTCAGTTTCAGCATCAGAGATATATATACTATTAGGATCTATAGTAGGTTCAGAGGGTTCTACAATAGTTTTATGTTTCTTTTTCCTTTTCTTACGAGTAGAACCACTATTTTCAGCTTGTTGAGAATCTTGCTCAATTTTTTTGGGATGCCCCTCAGGATATAGAGGATCCTGGGTAGCAGCACCACTTCTAGTTCTAATTTCATAAGCATGTTTTTCTTTAGCAGCATTAACTAGCAAGTCGTTTTGCACTTTAACGAGTTGATCTATTTGAGTTTGAACCATTTGAAAGTGTTTAACAATCATTTTAACATCATTAGAGGTTCTTTCCACAATATCTTTCAACTCAACAATAGCTCTAGTGTTTTCCGTTAGATGATTTTGCACCCTTTTATTAAAGTTATCTTGCTTAACAATAAAGATATCGAATTCTTCTAAGCATCGATCAAGAGGTTTAGAGTAAGGGATATCACCTTCATCAGAGTGTTAGAGAGAGTGTACCTCAATAGTGGATGAGTAGGAAATAGGCTTACATAATTCTTCTATAGGAGGTAAATTCTTGACATCTGCAGCTTTAATTCCCTTCTCCTTAAGATATTTCTTAGCTTCCTTCATCATTTCATTCAATAACTCCCCTCTTCTTTGATGTTGGAATAGGCACAGGAATAGATGGTTCAGGTACAATTACTTCAGGTATAGCTTGTTTAGGAGGAGTCCAATGTTCATAATTCTTGCTTATTTTAGCCATTAACTCCTCACCTTCCTTAGGAGTCCTATTCCTGAAAACACAATCAGCACAACTATCTAGGTATGTCCTAGATTCTTCGGTTAGTCCATTATAAAATATATCAAGAAGCTCATTCTTAGGTAATGGACTTCCAGCCTGTGCATGAATCAAAGCACAAAACCTTGCCCAAGATTCAGGCAATACCTCTTTTTCTCCCTGTTTAAAATCAAAAAGTTCCTGCAAAATAGCATGTCTAGCACTGGGAGGAAAATATTTCTGCAGGAAAGTACTAAGCAAGCACTCAGGGCTATCAATAGATCCAGGAGGTAAATTACTAAACCAAGTTTTAGCTTCTCCTTTCAGTGAAAAGGGAAAAATATTAGCAACAAAGTAAGTACGCATCTTAATATCATTAGAAAACAAGCCACTCATGGTAGAAAGTTCATTCATATGTGCTACCGCACTTTCATTCTTAGTCCCACAAAAAGGTTCTTTCTCGACAATAGCTATGTAAGATAGACCGAGAGAGAAATCATAATCTTAATCTATAATGTTTATGGGAGAAGCAGCAAACTCAGCAGCAGGAGATAATTTGGGTCTAATAGTACGCCTCTCAAGGAGACTCTTAGCAGCGCTCCTATCATGGGTGTTCTTACATTCTTTAATAAACTCATCGGTCATCTCAACATAACCATCTTCAATGTCATAACTCTCACTAGATAAGGTGAGCTAACAAGTGTGGTAGTGTCTTCATTAGGAGTTTCAGTATTTCCAGCTATAGTTCTAGCAATCGTAGCATCTAGGATAGGACCTAATGAACCACTCTTATCAAGCACAGTAGAAGCAGCATCATAAGCATCAGAAGTTTCAGATTCAGCAGTAGTAGCAGTGTGTGTAGCATGTGTATGTGGTGGTGTAAGGAACTTACTCATAACAGACGGTGAATCAAGAGCAGCAAAGGTGTTCAGAACCGTACCTCTTCTTGTAGTGGATGGTAAAATAGGAACCTTGCCATCATGAGACTTACCCATGATGTATGGATAACAACAAACAATAGAGAATCCAAGTGAACTTGATAAATAAAGCTATGCTCCCCGGCAACGGCGCCAGAAAATAGTCTTGATGATGCACAAGTATAGGGGGTGTATCGCAGTATTTTCGAGGGAAGTGAAACACAATTTATTGATTTGACACAAGGGGAGCCAAAGAACATTTATAAGCCTTAACAACTGAGTTGTCAATTCAGCTGCACCAGGAAACAATCTTGCTCACAACAGTTTATCAGTAGCAATAGTTTTGTAGTAGGAATAGTAAAGTAACAGTAGTAGTAAAGCAAAGACAGTAGTAACAAAAGCAGTAAACAATGGGATTCGAGTGCGGTAGGCATAGGGATGGATGGACGGGCGCTGCATGGACAAGACAAATAAAATAGCAATTAGAACATAGGGCAATTGTAGATAAATAAGATAAAGCATCCAAGTACTAGACAATCCTAGGCATGTGTTCCGCATGTAGTCATACGTGCTCGCAATGAGAACTTGCACAACATCTTTTGTCCTGCCAGCCCGTTTGCAGCGGGGCCACTAGGGAACTACTGGCAATTAAGGTGCTCCTTTAATAGAGCATAGGAGCAAAGCATTAACACTCTGTGAACACATGTGATTCTCACATCAAAGCCATTCCCTTCCGGTTATCCTGATTTCTGTCACTTCGGGGCCATAGGTTCCAGACATCAATGTGTGTATACAACTTGCAGATAAGACCAAAAACAATACTATCATAATGAATCAATAACATGTTCAGATCTGAAATCATGGCATTCGGTCCCTAGTGACAAGCATTAAGCACAACAAGTTGCAACAAAGTCATAAAGCACTAATAAAAGATACTAGGCACCATGCCCTAACAATCTGATGCCATTACATGAATGATCTCATCCAATCCCTACCATCCACATAGCCTACAACGGAGGATTACTCACTCATAGATGGGGGAAACATGGATGGTCGATGGAGAAGCGATGGTGATGATGATGGCGATGATCTCCTCCAATTCCCCGTCCCGGCAGGGTGCTAGAACGGAGTTTCTAGTGCTGTTTTGTGGAATCTGGTGGTGGCGGCGGAGCGGAACTCCTTTTGGAAAAACGTCGAACCCCTCGAAGTTTTTAGGTCAGAAGGCTCCTTATAGGCAAAGAGAGAGGCCGAGGGGGTGCCTGGGGGGCCCACACCACCCCCTGGCGCGGCATGGCCTGCCTCGCGCCACCAGGTGGTGTGGCCACCCCTAGCTCTTTTCCGTCTCGTATTCTGGCTCCTGGAGTCTTCGGGTGAAATAGGATTTTTGGCATATTTTTCGGGATTTTTTCTGATAGTTGGTTTTCTGCACAAAAAGTAGACACCAAGGCAATTCTGCTGAAAACAGCGTCAGCCCGCATTAGTTGTATCCAAATCACACAAGTATAGAGGAGAAACAATAGCAAAAGTGTTCAGGAAAGTAGATACATTTTGGACGTATCAACTCCCCCAAGGTTAGCTTATTGCTTGTCCTCAAGTAATTCAGTTGAAAACTGAGTGCGATAAAAGAACTTTCACGAACACATTTGCTTCATAAGATGTAAATATTCTCAGCAATGTGATCAACTACTTAGACAGTTCATAATAAAGAGTATGCAACTGAGTTTTGGGAACAAGAAATATGAAAGTTATGAATCAATCAACAAGTTTTGGGACAATGCACATTAAACTAAGAATGATCACTATGCTCTCTCAATTGGTGCATAAAGATAGAAGATGGAGACTCAACATAAAAGTAAAAAAGAAAGGCCCTTCATAGAAGGGAAGTAGGGATTTCAAGTTTCATAAAGAGCTTCCAAAAATTATGGTACTTATTAGCTTTCAGCTCTCATTGCCCCTATCATAATCATATTTAGGTGATTAAGGTTAAAATGACACAAATATGAGGATATGCTTGACAAGTTATAAGTTGAAAATCTCATGCCCCTTGCTTACTGATATGTCCAAAACGTATCTACTTTCTCGAACACTTTTGCTATTGTTTTTCCTCTAAACTTGTGTGATTTGGATACAACTAACATGGACTGATGCTATTTTCAGTAGAATTATCTTGGTGTCTAGTTTTTGTGTAGAAAATCAACTATTAGGAAAAATCCTGGAAAATATGCCAAAACTCCTATTTCACCAGAAGACTCACGGAGCCAGAAGACGAGACGGAGGAGGGCCACGAGGGGCCCACACCACCTAGCCACGCGGGTCAGGCCAGGCCGCGCCTGGGGGTGGTGTGGCCGCCTCGGTCACCCCCTCGGCCCCCCTCTTCGCCTATAAGATGCCTCCTGACCTAAAAACCCAGGGGTCGTTCGACGTTTTTCTAGAAATGTTTTGTTGCGCTGCCACCATTAGATTCTGTGATTCAGAACCAGAAACTCCATTCTGGCACCCTGTCGGGACGGGGAATTGGAGGAGATCATCACCATCATCATAACCATCGCTTCTCCATCTACCATCCATGATTCCCCCATCCATGCGTGAGTAATCCCCCGTTGTAGGCTATGGGGATGGTAGGGATTGGATGAGATCGTTCATGTAATGGCATCAGATTGTTAGGGCATGGTGCCTAGTATCTATTATTAAGTGCTTTTTGACTTTGTTGCAACTTGTTATGGTTAATGCTTGTCACTAGGGCCCGAGTGCCATGATTTCCGATCTGAACATGTTATTGATTCATTATGATAGTATTGTTTATGGTCATACCTGCAAGTTGTATACACATATTGTTGTCCGGAACCAAAGGCCCCGAAGTGATAATAATCGGGATAATCGGAGGGGATGGCTTTGATGTGAGGATCACATGTGTTCACGGAGTGTTAATGCTTTGCTCCGGTGCTCTATTAAAAGGAGCACCTTAATTGCCAGTAGTTCCCTTGAGGCCCCGCTGCAAACGGACTAGCAGGACAAAAGATATTGTGCAAGTTACGTGATACATTGCAAATGTATCTATAATTTTTGATGTTTCACAGAATGCTCACTATGGTTACGTGATACATTGCAAATGTATCTATAATTTTTGATGTTCCATGCTTGGTTTTATCTACTTTCTTATGTTTTGTCCACACTTTGGAGTACTTTTCATATTATTTCTGGGACTAACCTATTAACAAGATGCCACAGTGCCAGTTGCCTATTTTCTGCTGTTTTTGGTTCCAGAAAGTCAGAAAATGAATATTCTCGGAATTGGACGGGACAAAAGCCAAAGTTGATATTTTACCGGAAGACTCACGGAGCCAGAAGACGAGACAGAGAGGGGCCACAGGGTGGCCACACCATGTGCTGGCGTGGGCTAGCCCTGGCCGCACCACCAGGTGGTGTGGGCCCCTTGGCCGGCCACCGACCTTGCCTCTTCGCCTATAAGAAGCCTCCCGATGCAAAAACCCTAAATCGTCAAGCCTCCAGCCACGAAAAGTTCCGCAGCGCCGCCGCCACCGAAGGGGAGATTCGGGGGACAGAAAGTCTCTGTCCCGGCACCCTGCCCAGATACAGAAGTGCCCTCGGAGCCATCTCCATCGATCTCCACCACCATCTCCATCACCATTGCTGATTCCCATGATGAGGAGGGAGTAGTTCTCTCTCGAGGCTAAGGGTTCTACCGATAGCTATGTGTTCATCTCTCTCTCTCTCTCTCTATGCATGATCATATTGTGATCATGAGCTTTGTAATCAAGTAGATCTACCTTGCTACTCAAGTGCTTTAATAGATCTCTGCTCTCTGTGTGTGAAGTTTGCAGTGTATACACCATGGTGGCACTTAGGCTAGATATTACAAATACTTGTTATGAGTTATATTTGGAGTTGGATGTCTTTATGAAATTGTGGTGTTTGTTGGAACCATCTAGTACTCAAGGTGACAGTGTGGGGTTATCTAGATGGGAAATATGAACTTTGAGGTGTGCTATTATAGCCCTACCATCGATTAGAGTGTCCAACCGGAGAGTAGTTTAACGTAGTATCATAAAGAAGAATATATTTATATGAGAGTGTTCACTAGTGAAAGTATGATTCCTAGGCCTTGTTTCTAAGCACTAAAACACCGTTTGCTACTAGATCTGTTACATGTTTGCTTGCTTCTATCTTTATTTCAGTTTACTTTAGTATTTTCCACGCTATTAAGCTATTTTCTATCACTGTTACCACTTATAATTATCCATACCACTTGTATTTCACTATCTCTTTGCCGAACTAGTGCACCTATACACTTGACAAGTGTATTGGGTGTGTTGGGGACACAAGAGACTTCTTGTATCTTGATTGCGGGGTTGCTTGAGAGGGAATACCTTTGACCACTTCCTCCCTGAGTTCGATAAACCTTGGGTGATCCACTTAAGGGAAAACTTGCTGCTGTTCTACAAACCTCTGCACTTGGAGGCCCAACAACTGTCTACAAGAATAGAAGTGCATAGTTATCAAGCTATTTTCTGGCGCCGCTGCCGGGGAGGTAAGGTAAAAGGTACTCACATCCTCCGGTGTGAGTGCTCAAAGTTATTTCCTTTAGATTCTGCAATTTTGTCTTTTTATTTCTTGTTTTCACTAGTTAGGCTTAATGGAAAAAAAATAGAGAGCTTTTTAGTATTTTCCCTAAGGTAGAACATGATTTCTTTGAATTTTTTTTTTAAAAAACCTTGGAACCTTCTTTGCATGATAATAGCAATGTTACTAGTATGAATCTTTTGAACACCTTTGTTACTAATGCTATGAGCGTGGGGAAGTTAGTTTTTATGAAAATGATCTTTTTAGTTTCCCAGTTTTAAAGAAGAAAATTTGCTCTGATGATACTTTATCTCCCATATGTGTTAATTCTAATGATACTTGTGATATTGTAAATCCACATACTGAAAGCATCCCTTTTAAAATACCTATAAAAATTGTTGAACGTGTTATGCAACTCTTATTTTGGAGATGGAACTGTCCATCCTGCTGATCATTTACTCTTTATACATGAATTATGTGGGTTGTTCAAGTGTGCATGTATTTCAATGAACCAAGTTAAGAGGAAGCTATTCTCTTTATCACTTAAGGGCAAATCAAGGGAGTGGTATGAGCTACTAGATGATCCTCATCATTTGGAGTGGAAGGAACTTGAATCTCTCTTTTACTCTAAAGTTTATCCTCCTTGTGAAATTCATAAAGATAGGAATTATATTTATAATTTTCATCCTCATGATGGAGAAAGTATTGCCCAAGCATGGGGGAGATTGAAGTCACTAATGCTCAAATGTCCCATTCATGAGCTCCCCAGGAATATTGTTATTAATAATTTCTATGCAAGGCTTTCATGACATTACAAGGACTATCTAGATACTTGTTTAGAGGTATCCTTCACGAGTAAGGAGGTCAAAGCTAAGTGGGATATTCTTGAAACAATTCAAAGCAAGACCGAAGATTGGGATAACAACAAAGGTAAAGAACCATGTATAAACTAAGAGTATGATTGCATTAAGTCTTTTGATGAAACTGCTGATTTTCAAGAGCTTAGTGCTAAATATGGTATTGATCCTCAAATTCTTATTGATTGTTTTAAAACCTTTGCTTCTCATATTAATGTCCCTAAAGAAAAGTGGGACATGTATCATGAGCCTTTTAAAGACACTTGCATGGAAAATTAAGTTGTTGTTAATGATAGCAATAAACATGCTCAAACCTTTGAAAGTACTATTTTTTATAAGCATGTTAATTTTTGTGGAATACATAGACCTTGTGAGAATAATCAAATTGAAGAAGAATATTGTATCACCCACAGGAATGAAAAAACTAGAATGTGGTATAGGGCTTTAAATGATCTTGGTAAAAAAGTTTGTGCCCTTTATCCTTTTATTTGTGAACTTTGCTTTGAAGTGGGTCATTTCAATTTTCAATGCTCAAGCCATAATAATAGCCCTTCTAATCCAATGAGTACTACAAGTTTGTATTCTGATGACATGATCACTCCTAATCAGCATGATGAACTTACATTATTTTTGGGGTGTGAAGAATTATCAAGAAAAACTTCTTTGGTAGATATGAGTGATTTTGATATGAATAGTGTCCTGCAAGGTTGTCATCTGTTGATAATTCCCACACAAATACTTACATACAAAATATTATAGAAGATGAGATTTTACCAAAATATGATAGGACTAATATGTGTTTTGATCTTATTAATAAAAAGGAGGAATCCTCCAAAGTTTCTTCTATTGTCTCTAATAATGAACCAGGGTATATGGAGAAGCTTCCTTTCAAGCCTCTCCCTCCTAAAGAGAAGAAGAAAAAGAAGAAGAGGAGAAGTAAAAGGAGAGCGGAAACGTTTTGTATGAAGGAAAAATTTCAAGTGTATGGAAGGAGTGAGTAATGAGATGAAGGATGGACAAAAGCTCAAGCTTGGGGATGCCACACGTATCACCCCAAGAAATATCTAAGAAGTACAAGCGTAAAAGCTTGAGAATACCCAAGGCATCCCCTTCTTCATCAATAAAAATTCCAGGTTTCTTCCAAACGCTTCATTTTTATTGTTTCATGCACAGTTGTGTTGTTCTTGGAGCATCTTCTTTTTAGTTTTCGTTTTGGTTTTCGTTTGCTTTGTTTGCTTAGTTTGCTGAATAAATTGGTTGGACCCCCTCTTTCATACATTGGTTTTCAAATAGTTTAGTTTGGATTGGAAAAGAGTAGGAAAGCTCATGCTTAAGTGGTAAAGAGAGCTTGTTTTTGACTGTGGCCTATGCTTTGTCATGCCATGCTTGATATTGTTTTGGCTGTATGCTTAGTATTCTTTGTTGTAGCATGACTTGTTATAAACAATTGAGATTGCTTAATGTGCCTTGGATGAATCATGCGTTGTTCTAGCATATTAAAGCATAGTATTATGGTATTCTCCTTTGATCCTTTATTTGGGTTGACTTGGCGCATGCTCACACCATGTTATGACTATCCCAAGTCACCATAAGCCTTTATGATCCTTTAGTTTTCAACTTGTAGTATCACTTTATGCTTTGATCAATGATGTTTTGTCGCTCTGCATGATTATGGCCATTATTGCTCTCTTAGTTTGTCGCTCCCAGTCTTTTGCTAGCCTCCACAACCAAGTATGAGTTCCACTCATGCATCCAACTCCCTAAACCAAGTTATTCCAAAGAGACCACCATACCTACCTACTAGCATATGCTATTCCAAGTATATTCATGCTTTTGTTTACCTTCCAAATTAAACTTGTTATGAGAAAACTAGTGATTAAAGCTCTCAGGAACTTGATGGCACACTTTACTTTTCTTGCCCTTAATAAACTTGAACCATTGTGTCGTCTATGTTGTATATGCTTGCACTTATTTGTTGGGGATTAGCAGAACCATGTTGTCATGGGGAACGCTTTCAACATTGCACTGGTACTTTGTACCTAGTTGATATCATGCTCTTTTGTCTATGGATGTCGTTGGTGTGAAATGAAAGGGGAGCTTGTAAGTCCATGGAGTTATGTATATGTGTTAGAGAAACGCCTGGGCCGCTGCTCTAATCCATGCTGACATGGTGGAATCTTGCAGCGTAACCATAATGAGCTGTCTATGAAGCATTCTTCTTATTAAAAAAGAGTCCTATATTGAGAAAAAAGATAAAAAGATATTATGAAAAGAGGAAAGAGAGAAAAAAGCACCATATTCCCATGGTAAATAAGAAGATTTCTGAGATTCTCGTTGTCTGCTTGCCTTGTCATTTTGATATGGGGATTCTACTGTATCATCGGGCAAGGGGTACCCCGTTGGCGGTTCTCTATGATACACATGTACTTACCATGACAAGAACTTACCGGTGACTAAACTTGAGTAGCATGAGGACCGGCCCTCGTATTCAAGGGACATGAGATTTCTAACTTATACTTCGTCAAGCAAGTACACCATAGTTTGTTCACTTTAACCTTAATCACTTCAAGATGCTTATGATAGGGGCAATGAGAGCTGAAAGCTATAAGTACCATAATTTTTCGAAGCTCTTTATGAGACTTGAATCCCTACTTCCTTCTATGAAGGCATTTCTTCCACCATTATATTGAGTCTTCACCTTCTACCTTTATGCGCCTACTTTGAGAGCATAGTGGCCATTCTTAGTTCTATGTGCATTGTCCCAAGACTAGTTGATTGATGCATACCTTGATATTGCTTGTTCTAAACTATTTGTATCTAGTCACTCTTATGAACTTTGAAGGTGTCCTATGCATTTATATTTGCTACTCTATGAGGGACAAGCTAAATGCCACTATGCTATGTTTTCTTTATGTGAAACAAACAAACATCTTGCAAAGCATTGTTATTCATGAATCTTTTGTTTGTGCCTTTTCATGTTGCAACATAGTTTCTTTGTCTTATTGCTAGAACTTTGTCTTTCATGCTATGTTAAAGTACTATGATCCCAGCTATCAATGTTTTATAAATGCCTTGATCAAGATTGTGATGGTGCATGTCACCTCAAAAATTATTCTTTCTTTTTATCACTTACCTACTCGAGGACGAGCATGAGTTAAGCTTGGGGATGTTGATACCTTGCAAATGTATCTATAATTTTTGATGTTCCATGCTTGGTTTTATCTACTTTCTTATGTTTTGTCCACACTTTGGAGTACTTTTCATATGATTTCTTGGACTAACCTATTAACAAGATGCCATAGTGCCAGTTGCCTGTTTTCTGTTGTTTTTGGTTCTAGAAAGTCAGAAAATGAATATTCTCGGAATTGGACAGGACAAAAGCTAAAGTTGATATTTTACCGGAAGACTCACAGAGCCAGAAGACGAGACGGAGAGGGTCCATAGGGTGGCCACACCATGTGGTGGCGCGGGCTAGCCCTGGCCGCGCCACCAGGTGGTGTGGGCCCCCTGGCCGACCACCGACCTTGCCTCTTCGCCTATAAGAAGACTCCCGATGCATAAACCCTAAATCATCAAGCCTCCAGCCATGAAAAGTTCCGCAGCACTGCCGCCACCGAAGGGGAGATTCGGGGGACAGAAAGTCTCTGTTCCGGCACCCTGCCGGGATAGGGAAGTGCCCCCGGAGCCATCTCCATCGATCTCCACCACCATGTCCATCACCATTGCTGATTCCCATGATGAGGAGGGAGTAGTTCTTTCTCGAGGCTAAGGGTTCTACCGGTAGCTATGTGTTCATCTCTCTCTCTCTATGCATGATCATATTGTGATCATGAGCTTTGTAATCAAGTAAATCTACCTTGGTACTCAAGTGCTTTAATAGATCTCTGCTCTCCCCATGTGTGTGAAGTTGACAGTTTGCACACCATGGTGGCACTTAGGCTAGATATTACAAATACTTGTTATGAGTTATATTTGGAGTTGGATGTCTTTATGAAATTGCGGTGTTTGTTGGAACCATCTAGTACTCAAGGTGATAGTGTGGGGTTATCTAGATGGGAAAGATGAACTTTGAGGTGTGCTATTATAGCCCTACCATCGATTAGAGTGTCCAACCGGAGAGTATTTTAGCGTAGTATCATAAAGAAGAATATATTTATATGAGAGTGTTCACTAGTGAAAGTATGGTCCCTAGGCCTTGTTTCTAAGCACTGAAACACCATTTGCTACTAGATCTGTTACATGTTTGCTTGCTTCTATCTTTGTTTCAGTTTACTTTAGTATTTTCTACGCCATCAAGCTATTTTCTATCACCGTTACCACTTATAATTATCCATAGCACCTGTATTTCACTATATCTTCGCCGAACTAGTGCACCTATACACCTGACAAGTGTATTGGGTGTGTTGGGGACACAAGAGACTTCTTGTATCTTGATTGCAGGGTTGCTTGAGAGGGAATACCTTTGACCGCTTCCTCCCTGAGTTCGATAAACCTTGGGTGATCCACTTAAGGGAAAACTTGTTGCTGTTCTTCAAACCTCTACACTTGGAGGCCCAACAACTGTCTAGAAGAATAGAAGTGCGTAGACATCATTACGCTGCAAGTTTCCACCATGATTAGGCATGGCTTATGCTAGCCACACAGGTGTTTCTCTAACACACATACAAACTCCATGAGCTTACAAGCTCCCCTTTTATTTCACACCACCGGGATCCATAAACAAAAGAACATGATATCAACTGAATAATAAGTGCAATGTTGAAAGTGTTCCCCATGGTACATGGTTCTGCTAATTCACAACTTATAAAGCGCAAGCATATACTCAACATAGATGGACACAATGGTTCAAGTTTATTAAGTGCAGGAAAGTAAAGTGTGCCATCAAGGTTGTGAGAGCTTTAATCACTAATTTTCACATAACAAGTTTAATTCGGAAGGTAGATAAAAACATGAATATACTTGGAATAGCAATAATGCTAATAGGTAGGTATGGTGGACTCTTTGGAATAACTTGGTTTCATTTGGAGTTGGATGCATGAGTAGAACTCATACTTGGTACATGTGGAGGCTAGCAAAAAACTGGGAATGACCAACTAAGAGAGCAATAATGGCCATAATCATGCAAAGCGACAAAACATTATTAATTAAAGAATAAAGTGATATTACAAGTCAAAAACTAAATGATCATGGAGGCTAAGGTGACTGATATAGTCTTAACATGGTGTAAGCATGCGCCAAGTCAACCCAAATAAAGCATGAAAGGAGAATACCACAATATTATGCTTTTGTATGCTAAAACAATGCATGATTCTTTCAAGGCACATTAAGCAATGTCAATTGTTTGGAACAAGTCATGCTACAACAATAATTACTAAGCATAAAGTCAAAGCAATATCAAACATGATAGGATAAAGTCTAAGCCACAGTCTAAACAAGCTCCTTTTGTACCACTTATAAGCATGAAACTTCCTAGTCTTTTCCAACACAAATCAACTTATTTGAAACTATGTATGAATGCGGGGTCCAACAAATTTATTGAAGGAAACCAAACAAAATAAAACAAAAAACAAAAAAGAAGACGCTCTGATGACCCACAAGTATAGGGGGTGTATCGCAGTATTTTCGATAAGTAGGAGTGTCGAACCCAACGAGGAGCAGAAGGTGCTGGCTAGTGGTAAGGATCAGGAATTCTCCGCAAATACTTAGCAAACAGATTTTTAGGGGTTTTCGATAAAGCAAGTAAACAAAATACGAGTAAATAAAAGATAGTAAGAATAATTTCCGCAAGTGGCCCAATCCTTTATGCAGCAAAGGACAAGCCGGTTGTATTTCTATAGATGACCAAATGTTCTCGAGGACACATGGGAAGACTGTCAAGTGCTTTCGCTTCATATAGTCGATCAATCTTCTAGCTTGCTAAGTGTTGTGTGGGTCAACCTGTGCTAATGTACCGTCCCATCCAAGACTTAATACATACTTGTGATTAAACCCCCTTGCAAACATCCTAAGTACAAGAAAGTAATTAAGGTAAAACCTAACCACAGCTTTAAACTCTAAGACCCTTACGTCCCTTGTGCAATGGTTTCCTAACGGGGGTTCAGGTTTCTGTCACTCCGGCAACCCCTACAATTAGTAGCCAAATACACAATGCATTCCCCTAGGCCCATATAGGTGAAGTGTCATGTAGTCGACATTCACATGACACCACTAGAAGAAGTACACCACAACTTAAATAACAATCTATTGAATCTTTCTCAACGCAACTCCACTACTAACAACAAGACTTCTCCCATGTCCTCAAGAACAAAACGAACTACTCACAAGACATCATATGGATCATGATCAGAGATGGAATAATGATGTATAACAATCTGAACATAAACAATAATTTAATGGTTCACTCAATAGCATCAACTACAAAGAGTAATCAACACCGGGAAAGTTTCCCCTATGAACTATAGCAAGATTCAACAAGTAGAAGAAAAAGTTTTGAATAATTTGAAAGGCTTCCAAATGCTGAAAGTATGGTACTCGTTAGCTTTGAGCTCTCATTGCCCCTATCATAAGCATCTTTAAATGGTTAAGGTTAAAGTGACACAACTAAGAGAATATGCTTGACAAGTTATAAATCGAAGCCTCATGCCCCTTACTTACTTAGACCGATCCTCATGCTACTCAACTTCAGTCACGAGCAAGCTCTTGTCATTGTAAATACATGCGTATCATTGAGAACCGCCAACGGGGTACCCCTTGCACATGACACAGGAGCTATCCCATAATCAAAATGACAAGGCAAGCAGACAGTGAGCATCTCAGCGATCTTTTTATTTGCTATTTGCATAGGTTTTTATTGAGGATGCTTCATAGAATGCTCACTATAGTTATGCTGCAAGTTTCCACCATGATTAGGCATGGCTTAGGCTAGCGGCCCAGGCGTTTCTCTAACACACATATAAACTCCACGATCTTACAAGTTCCACTTTTATTTCACACCGCCGGGATCCATAAGCAAAAGAACATGATATCAACTAGGTAAAAGTACCAATGAAGCGTTGAAAGCGGTCCCCATGATACATGGTTCTGCTAACTTCAACTCATAAAGCGCAAGCATATACGCAACAAAGAAGGACCCAATGGTTCAAGTTTATTAAATGCAGGAAGGTAAAGTGTGCCATCAAGTTCGTGAGAGCTTTAATAACTAATTTTCTCATAACAAGCAAACATTTTATTCGGAAGAAAACAAGGCATATTGAATATGCACGGAGGTAGCAAATGATGCTAATGGGTAGGTATGGTGGACACTTTGGAAATATTTGGTTTAGGGAGTTGGGAACTTGAGTAAAACATACTCAGTGAAAGTGAAGGCTAGCAATAGTAAGGGAGCGACAAACGAGAGAGCAATAGCTGTCATTATCATGCTTGCAACAAAACAGGACTACTCATGGCATGAAAGTGATTCAAGATCCTCAAGGCAAAGTAATTCATCAAGGATTATGTAGTGACCTCGGATCGTTAAAGATCCTAAGTCCCAGTGATTAACATGCTAGTCCCTAGATCATTAGCTAGCACTCACAGTCGATCCCTGAGAGGCAATAATAAAGTTGTTATTATATATTTCTTGTATATGATAGATGTTTATTTTGCATGTTATAATTGTATTGATAGGAAACATCAATACATGTGTGTTTAATAAACAAAAAGGGTTCCTAGTTATGCCTCTCTTATAGACTAGCTTGTTGATTAACAAGATGATCAAAGTTTCCTGATCATGGACATTGGATGTTGTTAATAACAAGGTCACATCATTTGTGAAATGATCTGATGAACATTCATCCGAAGTATAGCATTACGATCAAGTCATTATGTTTATATTGCTATAACATCATACAAAGTAGTCTTAGTCCTTAGACCATGAGATCATGTTAATTGCTAACACCGGAAGAGTATCTTGATAACATCAAACGTCACACCGTAACAGGGAGACTATAAAGATGGGTTCAGTACTACGAAGGTGTTATGTTGAGGCTCATGGATCAAGAGTGGAATTTTTCAATCCAGATGACGGATAGATATACTCTGGGCCCTCTCGGTGATATCACATTAAGATAGCTTGCAAGCAAGTGATGTGATCACTAGAATGTTGTATCACGGGAACGAGAAAAGAGTGCATGTTGGTAACGAGATCAAACTAGGTATTTGGATACCGATGATCGAATCTTGGACATGTATTATATCATGAGACAAAGGGATTAAATTGCTGACGTTAAAGGTTCTCACGATCACAGAAGTCATCGTTGAATGTGCAGGAGTCGGTATGGATCTCCAGGTCCCGCTTCTGATTATTGATCTGAGAGGAGTCTCAATCATGTCTGCATTATTCGCGAACCGTAGGGTGACACACTTAAGGGTTGCTGGACACCATTTAGGAGCACATATGTTCCAGACAAAAGGTTTGCAAAGCGCAGGAAATGTTTCGATAGAAACAGGAATTGTTTCGATAGAAACCGGAATTGTTTCGGGTGAAATTGCACAAAGTGGTTCTGCATGTAATATTGAAATGTTGCAAGGGTTTTTATGTGAATGTTTGTTAATTAAAGTAATTAACAAAATTCTGAATAAAATAAATAAAAGAGTTTTATTAAATGAGAGAGCATTAAATTTGGAGAAATTTAATGCATTTAAAGTGGAGACTTTAAAAGAGAATGTTAAGGGGCATTTTAATGTGGAGGGGTTACCACCACATGAATGGGGGAGGTGAGGGGTCACCCCCCATGCACCGGCCATGGAGAGAGGGGCCACCCCCCTCCTCCTCCTATAAAAGGCCACCCATTCCCTCCTTCATACTCACACCTCCTCGTGAAGGATCTCTCTCCCCCTCTAGATATTCCCCCATGGTCTCGGATTAGCGAGATACATGTTCCCAGTGGCCTTGCGTCTGGAAGGAGTTGCTGCTTCCGCTGATTCTCTGGAGCGAGGAGGTGGAGGTTGTTAGGTGGCTTGAACGTGTGTGCGAGGACGGATGCGCTGCTGATTTGCGGCGCTCGGACTTCCACACGATCTTGAGATCGGCAAGCGTACGACTACATCAACCACGAGTTCCTACTCATTAACAAAACTCATTGTCTTCGAGGGTAAGTTCTCCATGGATGTATGTCCACCCGTTGCTCTATATCTAGTTGATAGATCTTGGCGTATAGTTCTCATCGTAGGAATTTTTTTGTTTTCTATGCTGCGGACCCAACACTATTTCCTCCCATTCCAAAGCTTGACCATTCTTCAGCAGCTTATACCATTCCTCGGCTCTTCCTTTCAGTGATAATGAGAATAACTTCTTCTTAACTTGATCTGTAGTAATACCTGCACACTTGAACAACCCGCATAATTCATGTATAAAGAGTAAATGATCACCGGGATGGACAGTTCCATCCCCAACATAGTAGTTATCCATAACACGATCAATAATTCTTGTAGGTATTTTGAAAACATCTTTCTCAGCAGGTGGTGGCTGATCTACTACCTTAGCAGTGATAGTAGCATTACCAAATAAGAAACTCAGTGAATTATCCATAACGAAAATAAAGCAACTAACAGAAGTAAACAATACTCACAGTAGAAGTTTCCTTTACCAGTTCCACTCTCCAATAGCGCTTCACTCCCTGGCAACGGCGCCAGAAAATAGTCTTGATGACCCACAAGTATAGGGGCTGTATCGCAGTATTTTCGATAAGTAAGAGTGTCGAACCCAACGAGGAGCAGAAGGTGCTGGCTAGTGGTATGGATCAGGAATTCTTTGCAAATACTTAGCAAACATATTTTTAGGGGTTTTCGATAAAGCAAGTAAACAAAGTACGAGTAAATAAAAGACAGTAAGAATGAATGCAGCAAATGGCCCAATCCTTTATGCAGCAAAGGACAAGCCGGTTGTATTTCTATAGATGACCAAACGTTCTCGAGGACACATGGGAAGACTGTCAAGTGCTTTCGCTTCATATAGTCGATTAATCTTCTCTAGCTTGCTAAGTGTTGTGTGGGTGAACCTGTGCTAATGTACCGCCCCATCCAAGACTTAATACATACTTGTGATTAAACCCCATTGCAAACATCCGCAAGTACAAGAAAGTAATTAAGGTAAAACCTAACCACAGCTTTAAACTCTAAGACCCATACGTCCCTTGTGCAATGGTTTCCTAACGGGGGTTCAGGTTTCTGTTACTCCGGCAACCCCTACGATTAGTAGCCAAATACACAATGCATTCCCCTAGGACCATATAGGTGAAGTGTCATGTAGTCGACGTTCACATGACACCACTAGAAGAAGTACACCACAACTTAAATAACAATCTATTGAATCTTTCTCAACGCAACTCCACTACTAACAACAAGACTTCTCCCATGTCCTCAAGAACAAAATGAACTACTCACAAGACATCATATGGATCATGATCAAAGATGGAATAATGATGTATAACAATCTGAACATAAACAATAATTCAATGGTTCACTCAATAGCATCAACTACAAAGAGTAATCAACACCGGGAAAGTTTCCCCTATGAACTATAGCAAGATTCAACCAATTGTTGCAGCAATATGGAGATGGTGATGAGGGTGCTGATGGTGATGATGCTGGTGGTGATGATGATGATGATCCCGATGAAGTCCAGCTTGATGGTGGTGTTGATGGCGACGATCTCCCCTCTCCAGGAAGGAATTCCCCCGGCAGAAATCTGTCTGCCAGAGAGATCTTTCTCTCTCGGTGTTTTTCGCCCCGCAGAGGCGGCGGAATCTTTCGGTGGTCGCTCCCCGAGGCTTAGGGTTTCGGGAGGTTGACATACGCTAGAGGAGAGATGCTGGAGTGGGCCAGGGCGGCCACACCACTCCCTGGCGCGGCCTAGGCTTGCCCGCGCTATGGGGTGGTGTGGGCCCCCTGTGGCCCACCTCCACTCCATCTTCTGGCATCCTGAGTCTTCTGGAAAAATAGGATTTTCCGTATATTTTCCGGATTTTCTGATCTTCGCGAATTTTGCCTCCAAACAGCACCTTTTCCATCAGAATCCTGACTGTAGCGGTCCATGCTCCAAAAGTCATCAATCATGCAAAAACAGATGAAATAACATAAGTATCACCTCTCAATACAAAATATATCAATGAATAATAGTGAATTAATACATAGAATAGTGATGCAAAATAGACGTATCACGCTCCAAGAACAACACAATTGTGCATGAAACAATAAAAACGAAGTGTTTGGAAGAAAACCTGTGATTTTTATTGATGAAGAAGGGGATGTTGGGAATATGCCCTAGAGGCAATCATGTATGATGTTGTTCCCAATATATTCATAAGGTTTTTGTCCATGTATGAACTACTGATATGTATCATTGAATATGTGATTCGATTGTGGAACTGAATATTCATGTTGTTCATACTTATTGTCCTTGGTTGTTAAGGTTGTCTTGGACACACAGCTTAGACTAATGTGAAAGTCGGCAGATGACTCGGTTCCACTTGTCATGGGCATGGGGATGCTATTCCGACTTACACGGATTCAGCTAAAGAGTTTAGCAAGTCGGACTGACCCATATTGAGATGCAACGAACAAGTCATCATTTGCACATCTCAATCAATGTAATCCTTAGACCTGAGGTTATTGCACAATCCGAGTTGAGGATCACCGACTTAGGTTCTGGCAAACGCTGTTCCGTCACTGGGCAGTTATAAAGGTGGAGTTCAGGTCGACTGAGAATCAAGCTGCATGATGTGAATAACCAAGATGGGATTTTGCCCCTCCGTTTGTTTGTTTGTTTGTTTTAGATGAACATCATCACATATTCTCTTGCTAGTTACTTAGGCCATTGCAGTTCATGAGTTGTGTTGTCCTGTATGACACTTCATACCAACCAATTCGGTATCCAATACCGTAGAACCACATTGTTTAACAAACAAGGAATACAGCCATAACATGTATCTTCTATATATCTAAGTTGGACATCTCCAATCTTTTCTTTTCTGCCAAATATTTTATAGATTCTCTTTCAGCAATTCCTTTTCTTTTAAAAGAATCTATCAACATCAATAGTGGTGCCATTCACATGACACATAGTACAAAGTGTATATAGTCAACTACTAATACCTTTGGACTTGCACTTTGAGGTGGATCACCATCATCAAATGTTTGGTGTTCTTTCAAAAATCCATTCTTTAGTAATCTTTTAGTGTAGTAAACATTTTACTTACATCTTCTATTCATCCTTATCATGACAACTTTCATGATCAAGCTGCTATAGCTTATAAAGGTGAATTGCGAGTATAATGTTTCTTTTTCAAAACCTTTTGGAGGATTAGGACGACTAGCGTCTCCAATCTTCACAAATTCTCATCAAATATGAGGACGTATAATCTATCATGTTGTAACCAACACATTGTTTTAGATATCACAATACCTTTCACATATGATGGTTTCTGAAACATTGCTTTCAGCTCTTAAATAAACTTGATATTAAAAAAACAATCTTTTGAGTATCAAGAATCATGGAGGCAAACATGATACATTAGATACTAACACTGGAATTGTTACTCTTGATTTAATACTATTTATTAAACTTCACAGAGTAAACGAAGTTTGCTGAAAGTTTGCAACGGGACTTTTAAACTTTAGATTGACACTCAAAACAATACGATACCAGTTCGTAAAGCAAATATCCAGAATTTCTATAGTTCCACTATCTCAACTATAACTAAGCGTAAGGTGGTGAACGGATGCCAATGACTACAACAAACTATGCAAATTCACTTTGATTGTGTTCATGATAAATTGAGTTCGACTAATCCAAATTACAAATGAACTCCCACTCAAAACAACATCCCTCGAGTTGTTTTAGTGATTACACGAACCAAATCCACTACACCAAGTCCGATCATCACGTGAGATGATGTAGCTTTAAAGGCGAACAATCAACATGTTCATCATATCATCCATATGACTCATGCTTTCCCTTTCGGTATTCCGTGTTCTGAGACCATGTCTGTACATGCTAGGCTGGTCAAGGTTAACCTTAGTTTCCGCATGTGCAAATCTGGCTTGCACCCGTTGTATGCACACGTAGAGTCTATCACACCCGATCATCACGAGATGCTTCGAAATGACGAGTCTTAGCAACGGTGCCAACTAAGGACGAACACTTTATTACTTGATATTTAGTGAGAGGGATCATCTTATAATGCTACCGTCGCGATCTAAGCAATACAAGATGCATAAAGGATTAACATCACAAGCAATTCATAATTAGTGTGATATGATATGGCCCTTTCTTCTTGTGCCTTTGATCTCCATCTCCAAAGCACGCACATGATCTCCATCATCACCAGCATGGCGTCAAGGTCAGTGGCGCCGCTTCATGGTTGTCCATCATCACTAGCAACTATTACAACTACTTGGAACAAAGCTATTACAAGATGAATAGACACGCAGGTCTTAACAAAATTTAAAGACAACCATTAGGCTCCTGCCGGTTGCCATATTACAATAAGGATCATTGCATACATCAAATATAATCACAATCACATAATGGCCATATCACATCACAAAACCCCTGCAAAAACGAGTTAGACGCCTCTAATCTTCTTTGCATGTTTTACGTGGCTTAGGGCTTTCGAATAAGAACGGATCTTACCTACGAACATGAACCACAACGTTGATACAAGTGCTATCAAGTGCAAAGTGTAGATTGGATCTATACTATGGTGGGAGAGACAGACACCCGCAAAGCCACTTGTGCAAAGCAAGTTACACGTCAAGCGTGGAGCAAGTCTCATGTTCGATGACATGTAAGGTTAGCCCGAGCCGCTTCATCCCACCATACCGCAAGATGCAAAGTACACAAAGCAAAAGATGGCACGAGCACCAATGCCCACAAAACCATTGTGTTCTACTCGTGCAACAGATCTACGCATAAACCTGGCTCTGATACCACTGATGGGTTCGTAGCGTGGAAAACAAAAAAATTCTACCGCAAGAACGAACAAAACCCAGATCTAATCTAGATAAAAGCCAAGATCTAATCTATTAGACATGTGCAACGAGATAGATCTGTACTAACCCTTGTAGATCCGAAAGCGTTACGAGATTCGGATCTCGTGGTTGATGTAGTCGATCACTTGCCGATCTCAAGATCGAGTGGACGATCCTTCCGGCGCCGCGTTCCGGCAGCGCTTCCGCAGTCGGTCACACGTGCGGAGTCGAAGCAGACCTTCCTCTCCCCGTTCCAGCGAGCAGCGGAGGTAGTAGATCTTCTCCACGGAATCCCAGCAGCACGACGGCGTGGTGGTGGTGGTGGAGTAGAGAATTCTGCAGGGCTTCACCTAAGCCTGAGCAGAAGAAAGGAGGAGGAGAGAGGCGGCTAGGGTTTGGAGTAGTGGAGGGGGCCAGGGGGTGGCGCCTCCACCCCTCTATTTAAAGGAGGGAGGCGCCATGGGGAGGTGGAGTCCTTGTAGGACTCCCCTCTCCCTTGGCCGGCGGATTGAGAGGGGGGAAGGAGTCCTCCTCCCCCACGACTCCTTGTCTTGCCCCACAAGGACTCCTTGATCCTTTCTTGGTTTTCAAGCAAACTCCAAGAAATCTTCTAGAACCTTCTGGAACATTCCGAAACCTTCTAGAATCCTCATACAAATACTCCAGAACATTTCCTAACTCAGAAAATGATCCCCAATATATGAATCTTATTCTCCGGACAATTCCGGATCTCCTCGTGATGTCCCGGAACCAATCCGAGACTCCGAACAACATTCGGTCTCCAACGCACATTCCATATCTACTTAAAACAACTTCGAACCTTAAGTGTGTCACCCTACGGTTCGTGAATATGCAGACATGATGGAGACACCTCTCCGATCAATAACCATCAGCGGGATCTGGAGATCCATAACGGCTCCCACATACTCAACAATGACTTCGTGATCGATAGAACCATTAACATACGAGACCAATTCCCTTTGTCACGCGATACTCTACTTATTCGAGGTTTGATCGTCGGTATCTCCATACATAGTTCTACCTCGTTACTGATAAGTACTCTTTACTCGTTCCATGTTATGTCATCCCTTGTGACCCAGTCACATGCTTGCAAGCTAATTAGATGACATTCCACCGAGAGGGCCCAGAGCATATCTATCCGTCATATGGATGGACAAATCCCAATCTTGGTCCATGCGCTTCAACACATACTTTCAGAATACCCAATGACACCTTTATAACCACCCAGTTACGAAGCGGTGTTTGATGTCATCAAAGTACCCATCCGGTGATGGTGATTAACACAACCTCATGGTCGAAGGATTAGGTTACTATGCATTTAAAAGCTTATAGCAAAACGAACTTAATGACTTGATCTTATGCTATGCTTACTATGGGTGTGTGTCCATCACATCATTCTCCTAATGATATGATCTTGTTAGTAATGACATCCAATGTCCATGATCAGGAAACCATGATCATCCATTAATCAACAACCTAGTTTAACAAGAGGCTTACTAGGGACTCTTTTATGTTTACAAAACACACAAGTATTAATGTTTCCGGTTAATACAATTATAGCATGGGATGTAAACATTTATCATAAACATAAAGATATAATAATAACCACTTTATTATTGCCTCTTGGGCATATCTCCAACAGCTGGGGCGCAGGTGCTTAGAGTACAAGGTTAGGTCACTCCATGTGTTGGAAACCCTAGCTCCAGTCCGTCTTGTCGCCGCCGTACCGGACCTAGCAGTCCACCGCCGGTGCTCCTCCTCGTACGTGTGGATACTGGCAGAGGTGTTGTACATTCAACACTTCGACGATCGTGAAACCGGAACGGATCGTGAGGCGTGGAACAGGAACGGATCGTGAGGACTGCACTGCACCAAGCGACGTGCTTCATCGATTCTGCAACTGCGCTTCTAGTAGTAATCCTCGTGGCCTTCTACCTGAGCTGGATCTTGGGATCACCGTGTAGGGAAAAAGTTTTGTTTATCTCTGCGTGGCCCAACAGGGGATGCCTTGGGCATCCCCAAGCTTTGAAGCTTGTACTTCTTGAATGTTTCTTGGGGTGACACGGGTGGCATCCCCAATATTGATCTTTTTTCCATCCTTTATCTTATCACATTATTCTTCCCTACACTTTAAAATTTCCTTCATACAAAAATTCACACAATCTTCATTAGCATCATTAGTGTATTCAAGATAATAAGTCTTTCGGTTTAGTTTCAACACAAGTAAAACTTCCATTAAAACACAAGCTACTATAGCAATTCCTTCTAAATGCTCAACTGATCAAAGAGAACTCAAAGAGAAAGAGATTAAGAGGCAAATGCAAATAATGGCAGAAATCTGTCAAAACAGACCAGCAGGTAAAAACCGATTTTTTCGAAAACCTTCTGTTGCTCAAGTCGAAAAGTGATAAACTAAAGAAACTTAGATAACAACCTGGGGCATAAGCACAACTAATTACAACTCAGTCCAACGTGTAGGTATTTTTCACGGTTTTTTATAGTGAGGCACAAAAGTCTGTTTCGGGACAACAACTTTTCCAAGTCTTACTTCTCTCTCATTAGAGGTTATTCTCGGCACAAAAACCACACAAAAAGGATAAGGAGAGGTTATTACTGAAGCAATAACTTTCAAGACTCAAAAAAAGAAAAACTTACTGAATAAAAATTTGGGTTATCTCCCAATAGTGCTTTTCTTTAACGCCTTTGAGCTAGGCATAGGAAGCAAGATTCAAGTATTCTCAAATGAAGAAGCATTAAGACCAAATTTTGTTCTAATAGGAGAGGCAAAATGAATCTTCTATCTCTTCTAAGAGAAGTGTTCTGTACCTTTCTTGAGTGGGAATTGATATTTAATGGTGCCTTTCTTCACATCAATAATGGCACCAATAGTTCTAAGAAAAGGTCTTCCCAAAAAATAATAGGATAAGAAGCATTGCATTCAACATCCTAAACATACAAATCAACAGAGACATAGGTATTTTTAACCATAATAAGAACATAAGTAATACTCCCCATGAGTTTCTTTTTAGCATTATCATCAAGTTGGACATCTAAATAACAATCTTCCAATGGTGGCAAATCAAGCATTTCATAAATCTTTCTAGGCATAATAGAGACACTAGTACCAAGATCACATAAAGCTTTGAGATCAAAATCATTCACTTTCATATTAATGATGGGTTCCCAACCATCTTCTAATTTATTAGGAATATAAGCTTTATGTTTCAATTTTTCTTCTTTAATTTTTATGAGAGCATCTTTAATGTGTTTTGTAAAGGCCATATTCATAGCACTAGCATTAGGACTTTTAGCAAGCTTTTGTAGGAACATAATTACTTCAGAAATATTGCAACCATCAATATCAAAATCATAATTACCATCCAAGGTAGTAGAGCTATTGTTTCCCATATTTCAAAGAATTTCAGCAGTTTTATTGGAAAAGGTTCTATTGGTTTTAGGCATTGTTGCAAAAGGAGTGGGGACTTCATGTGGTTTGCTAGCATCAACTTTGGTGGTGGTAATAGTACAAATACTACTATTTCTAGCCATTTCAGCTTGTCTTTCCCACTTAGCATGCACTTCAGCTAACAGTGTAACATTTTCATCAATTCTAACTTGTATGGAATTAGTAACAGCAAAGGGGTTTTCCATAGTTTCAGGTTTAGCAGCCATTTTATTAATCAAAGAGGATTGTGCTTCAGACAAAGAGGATATATTTTTTAAGCATTCAGAAGTTTTTCCTCAATAGTTTTATTGAAAGAAGTTTGTTTTCTAATAAAATCCTTAAGCATGACTTCAAGTTCAGAGGGTGCACTTCTATTGTTGTTGTAGGAATTTCCATAAGCATTGCCATTATTGGGAGGATATGGCCTATAATTATTACTACCAAAATTATTCCTATAGGCATTGTTGCTAAAATTATTGTTTCTAATGAAGTTCACATCAACTTGATCTTCTTGAGCAACCAAAGAGGCTAAGGGAACATGATTTGGATCAATATGAGCTTTTCCATTAACAAGCATAAACATAATAACATCATTTTTTATCACTCAAGGAGGAGGTTTTTTCAACAGAATTTACCTTCTTACCTTGTGGAGCTCTCTCAGTGTGCCATTCAGAATAGTTAACCATCATATTATCAAGGAGGTTTGTTGCAGCACCCAAAGTAATGGTCATAAAAGTTCCTCTAGCAGCAGAATCCAGCAGATTTCTTGAAGAATAATTTAGTCATGCATAAAAGGTTTGGATAATCATCCAAGCAGTCAGTCCATGAGTGGGAAAATTCTTTACCAATGAATTCATTCTTTCCCAAGCTTGAGCAACATGTTCATTATCAAATTGTTTAAATTTCATTATTTCACTTCACATAGATATAATCTTAGTAGGAGGATAGTATTTTCCAATGAAAGCATCTTTACATTTAGTCCAAGAATCAATACTATTTCTTGTTAGGGATAACAACCATTTTTAGCTTTTCCTCTCAAAGAGAAAGGAAATAATTTAAGCTTAATAATATCTCCATCTATACCCCTATGTTTTTGCATCTCACAAAGTTCAACAAAGTTATTAAGGTGAGCAGCAACATCATCAGTACCAGTACCAGAGAATTGTTCTTTCATAACAAGATTGAGCAAAGCAAGTTTAATTTCAAAGAAAGTAGCTTCAGGAATAGGTGGAGCAATAGGTGTGCACATGAAATCATTGTTGTTTGTGCTAGTAAAGTCACACAACTTAGTGTTTTTGGGAGTATTCATTTTTGTAAGATTAAAGCAAGCCAATAGAAATAGAAACTGAAATAGGAACTAATTTTTTGTGTGTTTTTGATAAAACAAGCAAACTAGTACAACTAATTTTTGTGTGTTTTTGATAAAAATAAACAAGCAAACAAAGCAAAAATAAACTAAGCAAAACAAAAAACAAAGTAAAGGGATTGGTTGTGAGAGACTCCCCTTGTCAAGCTGTCCTTAACTCCCCGGCAACGACGCCACAAAAAGGCTTGATGGCTCAAGATATCTAGATCTCGTTGGGAAACCCAAGAGGAAGGTATGATGAACACAACAACAAGTTTCCCTCAGTTATAAAACCAAGGTTATCGAACTAGTAGGATCAATGAAACAACTCCAAGGTGTTGCTAACAACTTGGAATCCTGCACAACGCAACCACATAACTTTGCCCCAACTTATAGTGATGTTGTCAATCTCACCGGTTTTGCTGAAAATAAAGGATTAAACGTATAGTATGGAAGATAGTAATTGTTTGCAGAAAGTAAATAGTAAACAGTAAACAGTAAATAGTAGATGGTATATCAATGGTAAAAGAATGGACCGGGGTCCATAGTTCACTAGAGGTGGTTCTCCTTAAGATAAAGAGCATGTTGGGTGAACAAATTACAACGGGACAATTGACAGATTTGAGAAAGCATAACAATGCATATACTAGACATCTTGACTCCTATGAGATTTGATTGGGCATTACAACATAATACATAGACCGTAATCCAACTACATCTATGACTAATAATCCACCTTCAGGTTATCATCCGAACCCCTTCCAGTATTAAGTTGCAAGCAACAGATAATTGCATTAAGCAAAGTGTGTAAAGTAAACAATACGATTGCCCCATGGACAAAGGATTTTTGTTTTATCCCTAGTATCAATAGCACATCTACAACCTTAGAGATTCCGGTCACTTCCCCAGATTGCTAGAGGCATGAACCCACTATCGAGCATAAATACTCCCTCTTGGAGTTGCAAGCATCTACTTGGCCAAGATAGTTACTAACAACAGAGAGCATGCAAGATCACAAATAACATAGACATGATAGAATCAATAATCAATCTGAAATAGCATCTCAATATCCATCAGATCCCTGCAAACACAACATGTAAGATTACAAATAGATGATCTTGATCATGAACGGAGCTCACAATATCTAAACATGATAGCACAAAGGAGGAGAACCAACCATGTAGCTACTACATGGACCCATAGTCCAAGGATGAATTACTCACGCATCACACTAGAGGCAGGCATGGTGATGAAGAAGGCCTCCAGGGTGATCTCTCCCCTCCGACAGGGTGCCGGGAAGAGCTTTGGATCCCCCTGATCTGGGGATGGAGATGGAGGCGGCTACAGACTCTTTCTTGGATTTCTGATTGGGTCTCTAATTGGGTACTTAGGGTTTTCGTCATGGGAGGTTTTTATAGGCGAAATGGCAAGGTTGGTGGAGCACTAGGGGGCCCACACCCCTGGTGGCGTGCCCCCTAGGCCATGCCACCACCAGGTGTGGCCGCCCTGGTGCGCCACTTCGTCTCTCCTCCAGACTCCGTGTTGCTTCGGATAAAATATTGACTTTGGATTTTGTCCCGTCCAATTCCGTGAATATTTTCTTACTAGCTTTTCTAAAACCAAAAACAGCAAAAAACAGGCAACTGACACTATGGCATCTTGTTAATAGGTTAGTTCCAGAAAATATATAAAAATACCTCAAAGTGTGAACAAAACAAAAGAAAGTAGATATAAAACAAGCATAGAACATTAAAAAATTATAGATACGTTTACAACGTATCAGTAGTTAAAGTTCTTTCAAACTTCGCGTGCCACTTCTTATGGGCTTTTTAGGCCATATAAATACTTCAAAAAATTGCACACCTTTCCTTCTTGACCACTTACCACAAAGGCATCTGGCTGATCCATGTAAATTTCCTCATCCAACTCTCAATTTAGGAAAGTTCTATTAACATCTATTTGATGAACGAGAAGACAATGCGAGGCAGCTAATGAAAAGTAGTACTCGAATAGTGGTCAATCTGGAACATGCGAGTAAGTTTCAAAAAAGTCTTCACCTTCTTTTTAGTGTAGCCCTTGGTTACAAGCCGTGCCTTGTACTTCTCAATAGTACCATCATGCCCAAGATTTTTCTTAAACACCCACTTGCATCCTACAGGTTTACACCCATAAGGGCGATCAGTGATCTCCCATGTTCCATTAGCTAAGATGGAATCCATCTCACTATAGACGGCTTCCTTCTAGTAGTTAGCATCAGGGCTTCTGAAATGGAAGTGAGAGTGTCATCCACAAGGTACACAATGAAATTATTACTAAAGGACTTTGCAGTCCTCTGTCTCTTGCTCCTTTTAGTAATTTCATTATCATCCTCCTTAGGACTTTCAGAGTGTTCAATTGGAATGGTAGGTTAAGAAATTGTAGCAAATTTGTGATTAGATGAACTAGGTATCTCCGGATTTGATGAGTTAGGTTTATCCTTCATAGGAAAGATATCCTCAAAGAAAGTCGCATTAGTCAACTCCATGATTGTACCAACATGTATGTCAGGTACTTCAGATTTTACTATCAAGAATATATAACCAATGATACGGAAAGCATAGCCTAGAAAAACAAAACCAATGGTTTTTGGTCCCAGTTTGCGTTCCTTGGGAATTGGTAAATTAAACTTTGCCAAACAACCCCAAGTATGTAAGTAAGAGAATTTTAACCTTTGCTTCTCTCATTCTTCGAATGGAGTAATTTCTTTGTTCTTTGTTGGAACTCTGTTTAGGACATGACACGCAGTCATTAGTGCCTCCCCCACCATTCCCTGGAGAGTATGTGTCTGACATGGCGTTAACCAAATCTGTTAGAGTATGGTTCTTTTTTCGGCTACCCCATTTGACTGGGGTGAGTAGGGCGACGTCCTCTCATGAATTATGCCATGTTCCACACAAAAGGAATCAAACTTGTTGGAAAAATACTCTCCACCACGATCAGACCTAAGTCTCTTAATCTTTCGATCAAGTTGGTTTTTTGCTTCAGCTTTATAGATTTTGAAGAAACTCAAAGCCTTATCTTTTGATTCCAGAAGATATACCTGACAGTATCTCATAGAGTCATTGATCAACATCATGAAATATTACTTTGTAACTTTTGTTAACACACCATTTATCTCACAAAGATCAGAATGTATGAGCTCTAGTGGTGTTAAATTTATCATCTCCGCAGTCGTATGTGACTTGCGAGATTGCTTTGCTTGCACACAAACTTGGCACTTAGATCCCTTGATAGTAGTGAAATCAGGGATTGAATTCATTTTGGCTAGCCGCGTCATACAACCAAAATTAATATGACACAGATGAGAATGCCAGGCATTTGATTCAAAATTCGTGTAAATATGATGAACGATTCTATTACAAACGTCTGACAGGGATAAGCGGACCAAGAATCCACACTCATAACATTTACCAACAAAGGTTTCATACTTAGAAATTACAAATTTTTCGGACTCGAATACAATCTTGTAGCCGTCTTGACATAGAAGAGATCTGCTAACAATATTTTTATTTATTGAGGGAACATGATGCACGTTCTTTAGGCGCACGGTCTTTCCCGAAGTAAACTTCAGATCGATCGTACCAAAACCATGAACAGAAGCATGTGAGCCATTCCCCATCATCACGGATTGAGTCCCTCTGACCCAATATGAAGAAAATATGGAAATATCAGAGCATACATGTACATTAGCGCCCGTGTCAATCCACCAATCAAGAGAATTACATAATGAAAGAACAGTAGGTAATATACCATACCCAACATCCTTCATCTCAACGTCGCCCATGATAACATTAGTAGTCTTGTTGCCCTTCCCATGTCGGTGCTTGTCAAAACGGTTGGGGCAAGCAGGAGCCCAATGATTAGGATCACCGCACACATGCCAAGCACATTTCTTCTTATCAGTCTTCTTCTTGAAACTGGTATACTGTGATGCTTTGTTTTTTCTGTCGAACTTTCCTCTGCCATCAAACTTGCCCTTGTTCTTGAACTTGTGAGTCTGGAAGTTCTTTTTATGTACCAGGTTGGCACTTGAACCTCCCTCGGTACCTCGAGCATGTGTGTCTTATGCTCTCGCCTTCTTTTCCACATCAAGAGTTCCAATGAGATTCTATATGGAAAACTCTTGTCTCTTGTGTTTCAGGTAAGTAGCAAAATTCATCCACGAAGGGGAAGCTTGGAAATAATACCCCCGACAACAAACTTGTCTAGTAACACACAAGGAAAGTGCTCAATCTCCTTCGCCAGTGACTGTATCTCATGAGCCTACTCAACCACGGAGCGGTCATCAGTCATATTTTAGTCATAGAATTCCTCCATGACATACAGTTTACTACCAGCGTCCGAGACCCCAAACATGGCCTCGAGCGTAGCTCACATGTCCTTGCCATTATCAAATGACATATGGGGTTCAACAATGTTTTCCCCAAGAACAAACAACATATTAACCTTGAACAAGGTATCAGTTTTCTGAAAAACTTGTTGCTGAGGAGGAGTAAGCTCTCCCTCGAGCTTGCCAAGAGTGGCGTCATAGCAGTTCATGTTCTGAAACCAGAGAACTACTCTCCCACGCCATCTCTTATAATGCGTACCCTCAAAGACATATGGCTTCACATGTACAATGAAACCACTTGGAGTAAATTGCCTATCATAAGGTTTTTGGATTGTTGAGTAAAAGAGCAATTTACCAAGAGAATTAACCATAATAAAAGGTAGGAAAAACATGAATAGGATAATAGAGATTAATATAATCATGTAATTTAGTGGATAACCTACTGCAAACCATAAGGTAAGACAGACTATCTGACTAAGATAAACAAGATTGAGTAAGATGGTATACATCACAGTAGAGGAATTTCCCGTGTTGAAGTTGGTACCGTCATTAGCCATGTTGTTGAGGAAGAGGTTGTTGATGTCAGGGATGAAGTCGTCGGTGGGGAAGATGTCGACGTTGTCGCTATCCGTGAAGGAGTCCGTGATGAAGTCAGTAGTCGCGCTCCCCGAAAACCTTATTGCCCTTCTCCCGTACATGACTCGAAGCAACAGGGTCTCAGAGGCCTACTGTCCCGGCTAGCGGCGCACACCGCGAGACAGGATGGGGGAAGATCTAGGTAGCGCAGTGCTCTGAAACTGGAGGCGTAAAGGGATGTGCATTGGTGTGTCTGAGGAGAGGAGCGACCTTTCACTCTTATAGGCACGGGTAGGCATGCGAATAGTTGGCGTTGGGAGAGGAAATAAACAGGCATCGACCGAATCCGAACAACCTCCACTAAGTTTATATTAAACACCCACTCACGCAGACTGTTCAGATTAGTATCGATTCATGCGTGGCAAAAAGAAAAAGAAGCTCTCGACTCAAGGCATTCCCGCAATCTGTGGCGCGATGAGGCGAGGCAGGCAGAGGAGGAGGAGTGCGCGTGTATGTCTCTCTCCTTCTGATTCTTTTACCAAGTGGTGAAAGAGACCTTCTTATAAGGTGGTGAAACCTTCCTTCAACTAGCAATGTAGGACTAAACATTTATCCCACCTCTTGCCATGCATGAATGGCCCACATAGGCCTCTAGGATTTCAGGAATTATTAAAATGGAAATATGTCTTTGTTGAGCCTGTGGTGCTGCAATTAGGGCTGCGAAGCGGCAACCCGTGAGAGCCCACGAAAGCAAAATTTAGTTTAAACTAGAGAAATTTTGATGAAAAAATTGAACTAGACAAACAAATTTTTCCTACGAAACGGGACGGATCGAGTGCCGCTTCGCAACCCTAGCTGCAACACCATCGTTGTTGATCTGTTCATTCCCTCGACTCGAGCGGACATCTACATGTGATCGACCCAATGTCCTGGATCCTTCAGTATTGACTTCGTGAGCACCTCCCGACGGAGATTGGTGTTTCCTGGTTGTTTGCATGATAGTATGTATTTTCTATCCCAAGCAGATTCAACAATGGCTTAGAAATCAGCACACTCGTCAGCATGCGGGATGGAGAGGATGAAGGTCTCCTCAAGGACTAATTTTTTTCTATCGGTGATTCTTTTGTAATGTTAGTGTTTGATTAATATAGAGCTCCATTGATTGGCAAGAACAAAGGAGGTGAACTGATATAAGAAGAGAGTCTTAAAGGAGTCATCCCGATGTGAGTGAAGGGGAACATAAACAAGTACACTTATTTCATGTAGCAATGGGCACATAAGGTCCAGAATGAAATGTGTGAGAAACGGGATTGTCAGAAGTCGCAGAACTGATATACCAATGAAAATTAATGAAGTGTTCTTAGAGGTTTCTAATGAACAAAGTAACTTTATCTATGTGGTGCTTGCTTTACGAATTGGAGAACATAGTAAAATACTATACCCCTTTTGCGCCACCCGGGCGCGGTTGTGACTTGTGAGGATCGCTCCTCTCTGCGCGACACGAGGCATGGCTATCAGTCAAAACGTTGATGACATGGGTTAGGCAAATCTTCTGATGATGTAGAGGAAGTGAACATAGACAAATAAAACCGCGGTCAAATTTACTCATACACGCGGCGGGTACAAGTTTGATGCGCTCCTGGACGTGCGCCGTGAGGTAGAAATTTGGATGATTATTCAGCTCCTAACCCGAAGATGTGGATCATCCAAGGCACATCAGCATGGCGTACTCCTCCTCTTTGAAAATCGTTCCTTTTTTCCTTCGCGTATAGAAAAGGGAGGAATAAATCAATCAAATTACGAGAAGTCTCATAAAATGAAAAGTCCATATCGCTTTATATCACATAAATGGAAGTGATGTGCACTGGTACAGATCGGTCCTTCGCAGACGGTAGAATGTCCTTTCAGACATGGTGAACCAAACCGTCGCTACCCGAGGGTGGACGATGAGCCTCTACTACGCACGCGGTTTATTGAATCATGTGCGAAAGAACACACATTTCTAGAAAATCAACCTTTTGTGAAGTAGGGACCATATGCAAACATGTTTTCCTTTCAACCATCTACGTTTCCACATGATTGCAAATGACTATTGTTGTGTCGTATGTGTTTAACTAATTTCTCACACGATTAGTTATTACTAACTGTAAGCTGATTCCAGACACTTGCAAACGTTTTTACTCTTAACCGTCTCTAGTGTGGACCTAGATAGTAGATATGCAAATACAGTATCCAACCTCGGTTTTATTTTATTATTGCACATCGGGGTATATCATATGTTTACATACATTTTCAACATAGATTTATTTGGTATCTATACAAACAAGAAGATACACAAAAAGTGGAGAATCTGTAGCTTTTTTTGGTTACGTCTTTGTCTTTGTGACAGTGTACCTTGCAAGGATAAAAATGGAAAAATGTTTCCCCACTTATCCTTGGGTCACCATCACCGTGCACCATGTTTCAGCTTGAATACTCCAGTCATGATATCGCTTCTCCGCAAAGGATCCCCAAATATAATACCAGCGGTTCTTCAATGCGAGAAATGTAAGCACATAGTAAAAATTATTATATGTGCAAATTAAAATAATTATTCACTTAATGTTATGGGATAAGGCAAAGTACACCTTAATTTTAACATTGGGAAACCCTTGCCCTTCCCTTGCCTTCGTACTATGAAGTGTCACCAAAATAGCATCCCTTTTATACAAGTGTAGAATAGAAATATATTAATATAGATGGTCATACACATTCACCGTTCATTTGAAGGAATTTGAAAAATACAACACAAAATAGAGTGCATATGTACATCTAAAGTACATAATCACACTAACAGCAAAGTACATAACAAATCCACTGTGTATTTGAATAAATTAAAAAAGACCAACACAAGGTCGACTAGTGCATATGTTGATCTAAAGTGCATAACCACACTAACATCAAATTAATTAACAAATCCACCGTGCATTTAAAGGTACTAAAGAAAAACACAATGTCGGCCTTATGCATATGCAGATCTAGAGTACACAATCATAGTAAGAGGAGAGTAATTAACAAATCAACCGTACATTTAAAGGGATAAAAATACTAGCTAGTACATGTGAAGGATTTAACAATCTTTGGTTGGGAGAGTAACTGTTGTAGATCGGGAGGCTGACCGCCATCCCATGCCACGTGGATGAAGAGGATGTGCCAAAGTAGATGCGACGCCTCGGTGACATGGTTGAACATCTCATCTGAGAAGTGTCGGAGAATACCTGACACAACACCTAGCATATGTAGATCTGACTAGGTGCGATTCCTAGATGCACCTAACACAAAAGGGGAAGTGGCAACCGTGGTGGGGATTGTGGTCATATTCTCAATGCTTGGTCCCCTTCTATAAAGGTATGATTCCACAAAATGGGCCCCGAAGGGCCTCCCACATCGCACACTATATTTCATGGTAAAACCGTCGCGAATATGGCACATGCTTTTCCTAGGAAACTCGTTCTTTACTTATGCATGCCAACATGTGTGAATCAAATTTCGATGAATCACTTGAACAAACTATAAAGTTTAACACATGAAATTTGTGTACCAACTCAATCTCATCGCCTTCTAACCATCACATACGGATTATATAGCGTAGAAACGTTTGATATGAGATTTGAAGAACATGTCATAATATTTGGTCGGATGGACATGAACCAATCAAACATGGTTTGCCCTTCCTGTTACAAAAGACAGTGTTAATAATATTTGACCATTGGTGCCGATCGGAAGGGCTCCAATCAAACATGTTTTCCCTTCCCGTGTTACAAAAGGACTACTAATTTCATAGTACATACATATATATGGCGTAATCAAACATATCTAAGTTGCTAAGCCTCCACCTCGTCACCACAGGAGAGGTCGATGACATCATCGTCAGTGCCTGATGCCTGTGCATCATCGGAGCCTCCTTCTCCCTATCCAGAACCTGATGCCTTTGCATAGTCTCCTCCACCGCTCTCTCCAGAACCTGATGCCTCAGCATCATCGATGAAAGGCTTGATGGTGCCCAATGATGCCCCCAATCCCAAGAGGTCTTGTGCCTTACCGCATCCATCCAAATCGCCACAATCTCGCCGAACCCGACGCAGGGAAACTACGGACATGTCGCTGCATGCCTGGCCTTTTTCTTACCTTTTTGCTTGGCGTGCAGCCATGCACACACCCGGTCGTCGTTGAGAGTCTCGAAGGATTCCTCCACGACACGATGCACCACTTTTTCCTCATGTCGCGCCGACAGGATGGAGTCCACCACCACCATGTGCTCCCGCAAGTCCTCCGACTTCAACCCGTCCAGCTCATTCGCCTCTGCACCATTCTTCCCTCCTCCTCTAGAACATGCTCCTCCTCTGAATTAGACCCCGTGAGGTCGGTGACGCTTCCCCCAACATTTTGCTATGAGGAATGCTCCTCCTTGCCATCCGACGATGCGAGGTCGATGTACCCGAGAGTGTATTTGTAGGAAGGCATGGTGTCGATGAGAGAGGCATCCACCAGGAAGATTACGTGAGGCATTTTATAGATGAGGGAAAACAACACGAACAATATGAGACTTCCAATTACGAACAAAAATGGTAAAGCAGCAAGAATCGGACGACCAAAAATTATTCGCATACGACTACGAGTAATAAATCGTTTGTGATGTTCATCCCAAACTGTGCGCAACTAAGAAAATCCCAAACATTTCAACCAAAGGAAATTGTGGGTGATAGATAAACATCACAGACGCTTTAAAGATGCTGAAGCGTGAGCCAAATTACATGGAATGAGCTACGACTATAATTGCTACTACTTCTCGTCATCGTCGCAGATGTAGATGACTCCTTCTTGTAGGTGGACCTAGAGTCCTTGGCTGTGATGGGATCTGTGATATTGCTAGACTTTTCCGCATGCTCTCTATCTGCTTCGTGTTTCTTTTAGGTGAAGTACTCTAGTAGCCTTTCCTTCTCCTCGAGTATCTCGTCCTCCTCCTCCTTGGCATGCCCGCTCAACACGTCATCCTCCAAATTGATTTCGTAGTCCTTGGCCGAGAAGGTCTAGATGTAATACGAGGGGGAGGAGCCTCTGTTGTAGTCCGGCGACGGAACGAGGTGCTCATGCTCCCCAACCACTGGAGCTTCCTCCTCCTTCACCATCAGAGAGTCATACTCATCACGGCGGCACTTCACTAGCGGGCACTACCTAACGCAAGAAAGGTGAGTGGTCTTATTTTGGCCACTACATAACTTTCCGATCGGTCACCCATCCTTAAATTGCTCTAGGTCAAGAACGCTTAACCTGGAGGTTCTTTTAGGATGAGCTTCTGGAAAATAAGTTGCAACTTGTTGATATGAGTATCCTATCAATTCTATTAGGCCATGTGCCAAGATCTCACACCAAGTAAGGCATGTATCCCTCTAGAAACCCCTTCCAACATATCTTTAGGCAGATAAAATAACTCCCGAATAATTTTTGTGATACCATCTCTATCTCACCTTTGAAACTGTACAACATGTGGAAACTACCGTTCCACTTGCCTTGAATCAAGTCTAAAGTCACCTCCTTCCCATAAAAACTATGTAGTAAAGAATTAGAACATTAAAAATTTCACTAAGCTTCGATCTAAGTTTAGCAGTTTAGTGTATGATCATGCATCACCCAATAAGGTACAGTAGCAGTTATCCACTTGGTCGAAACAGGCCTTATTTTTCACTTAAGTAAATATTAGGGAAGTTATGTTTCTTGGTGTTTAACTTGATTTGCATTTGATAATAAACTAATAAATCTTCCAGTAGATTAGATATGTAAAAAATAGTTATTGCAACCTAAAATGGGTTACTCCCCTCATTGGGCATGCATGCAATCTCCATTTACAGACTTTACTTTCTTACAACGCACTCTTAGATTTTTTGGTCACTCATTTCAATGTTATACTCGAGCCCAAATTTTATTGCAACGGTAGTAACTGCATATCTGCATTCTACACTCTCAAAGACAGTACCATCATAAATTGTAAGGATGTACTTGTCAAAGTATATTACCGAGTTGTCCTTGTCTTCGTCATCATGTTTGCATCTCATTTCCACATCTTCAACATTCTCATCCTCATCAGTCCTATAGTCAGGCTTAAAGTTCGGATCAACAAAATATTCTCCACTTTTCATCCTATCGGGATTAGCAACCACATCTGGATATGCTTTATCATCATCATCATCATCATCTCCAAAAAATCATCCTCTACAATCCCCATTTCTTTGTCTTTCTGCTCGCTTGACAAACCATCATGTTTAAAGACAAGTTGGGTGGTTATGCTCGGTTGCACGAGGAGAGGTTGTGTTGTTATGCTCGGTTCAGTCGTTTGAATAGCAGATGGCCCAAAATAATTAACGACAATCTCATGTCCAGTCTCTTTCTTAACAATATTGACAAACATTAACACAGTCCTCTTGGCCAGGTGTTTACCTCACATCATGACCAAGGCCTCGTCAGTCCTAACTTTGCATTTTTTTGAGAATTTGCGTCATAGTACCTGGTTACGAATTTCACTTTCCGGCTAATCGAGAACTTGCTAAATTCCGTGTACAAATCACATAGCGTTAGGTTTGCCACCTCTACTGTAAATCGATAATCAAATTCAGAGCTAATTTCACTTCTACCCTAGGGCAAGGTTTCAGGTTAACACCGATACCGAATCTTCAGTAGAAATCTGGATGCAACAGACGTCCTATGTTTATCAACGCATATCCTCGCAATTACCACAGGATTCGAATCACTAATTAAAAAATCAGAGATGTAATTTCAGTTCTTACCCTTTAGGGAGGATAATTGACGCATTCCCCGGGCTCTAGAGCTGCAAAGATTTTCTTACCATGTCTTCTGCCCCTGCGCGCTCTCACATGTGCTTTCCAGCTTTGCAGGATCCATCTCAGTGCTCTCTAGCCTTACTTGATACTTCTCTAGGCCAAATCCGCTTCACATCCATTGTCGCAGGCGTGCAGCCAACGTCCGGGGATCACGCTTTTCGCTTTGAGCCGCCTGAGCATGCTAGGGCAGTGGACACCAGCCAAGAGGGATGGCAAGGGACAACGGATAATAGGTAGTGGCAAGGGCAACCATCATATGCCTAAGGGGAGGCCGAGAGGGGTGCAAGACGGTGTAGGACAGAACGATGTGGCGGCAGGAGAAGCAAAGTAGTTGAGCGGAACGAGGGAGCCCCAATCCTCGACCTCGGGTGCACACCATCCACCGTTGAGCCGGTGGGGCCCACCGGTCAGAACTACGATACAACAATGACTGAGCCAGATTGGACCCACGTTTAAAGAAAGGTGAACACTATGTATCGTGGTCCGGTGGAAATCAATTCATCGGACCCATCGGTTGCCGTCACCCAAAAAAAAGTTCTCATTATATTGGATGAGATCAGTTCAATGCAATAATAATAAAAGAAACATTGTCTAGGAGGAACTAGACACTTTTTGATATAATAGAAGCGGGATAGTGTGAGAATTTTAAAAATTCATCCCTGACAGGGATCAAACTCTGGTCAATGTGATGCGCCACCATGACCCAACCACTAGGCTATTGCCCCAGTTGCCCTTAAGAGGCAAGTGAGATTCTTTACCCTTTTACAGGCAGACAAACATTTCTAAGAAAAGATAATGAATCGATATTTCGTAAAAGAATAGTCCATTACTCTGTCTGTTTTAAATTAGTTGCCGCATTTTTCCGAAATGGACCTATAAACTGAAACGTGTTTAGATACATGCTTATCTAAACCAAGTCTGACTAAAACTATGATAATTAATTTGGAATGTAGTAAGTACAAAATATATTCTTATCCTAGCTTGTATCACGCATGATGTACTCTGCATCTCAATTTATAACTCGAGTCGAACAGAAGTCGCTTTTTCTTTTTTACATACAAGTTAGCTAAGCTTTGATTCGCTCGCTCAAACTATAACTTGTCTACAGGAAAAGTCACGGAACAGATCTAAAAAAACCAAATCCATCTCGCAGTGGGGACAAGCGGTATGTGTCGCTTGTAAACTGTAATAAGGAGCCCAGGAAGGATGAATGGATGATCACGTTATCATTTTACCAATTAAAGCAGAAAAATATCGAAGATAACATTTTGCCAGCAAAGCACATGTTTTTATGTGGAAGGTTGTAGATGTTCCAAAAGTAAAGCTGTACAACAGACACAAAATAATATTGTTTTTACATATATGGAAACTCTTAAGTATCCGCCTTTTAAAAAGTTTGAAACTGAATGCACGAGACAAATTACATTTTTTCCAAAACGACACGTAAAGTGAAACGTACGGGATGTGAAACGCATGCTAGAGTGAATAGCCCAGATTTTTAATAATAAATATCTTACTCCCTCCGATCCAAATTAATTGACTCCAATTTGTTTAGATTCGGATGTATCTAGACATGTTTTAGTGCTAGATACATCTAAATTCAGACAAATCTAAGTCAATTAATTTGGATCGGAGGAAGTACTAAAAAGCTCTGCCCGTCCTATTTTGCCCTTATGGCTCCTTTTAAAGCCTATATGCAGGGAGGCATTCAACACACACAAAACACAAAGATACTAAGTATAACACAGGCTTTTCTTTTCTCTTCTAGCTAGAGGGTGATTAGAGATGTCCCTCATATCACCTCCTCCTCCTCCTCCTCCTCCTCCACCACCACCACCACCACCAGTATCTCCGATGATTACACCATATGGACCAGGAAGCGGCCGTGTTGGGTCCGTTTCAAGTGGTTCTTACGCACCGCTGATCACAATTCTAGTCATCATTGCATTCCTCATATTTGCATCCTTGGTTTTTGCGCAAACATGTGTTAGGCGTTGGGTGTTCGTCAATGATATGTCTGGTATGGGATCCTTCATGGATCAAGAATGTGGCATGTGCGTTGGTGAGGGCACCACACCTGTTGCACCTCCTGTGAAGAAGGAAGATGTCATCGAGGTTGCGGCTTTAGAGGAGGTGGAGGAGTTGGAGCCGCCACAAAATGAAGATGAGGATGAGGATAGTTCTTCCCGAGAAGGTTTCTAAGCATCCATCAATCTAGGTTGTACTTTTCCTTGAAGTTTTACATCCCATGTATTCCTTAAATGGTATATGTATGACATCTTGAAAGTTATTTGGATGAAATATCTAAGTTTGATCTGGCGGATCTCTCTATTGTTTAGGTTTTGGTGTTTTTCTTAAATTGAGGTTGGTATTCGTTTTGTGCTATTGCAATTCTAGATAAGGTATAGAGCGGTTCTTTTGAAGGAGTTAGGTTCGCGCCAATTTTTAAGCACCTCCTACCGTCCGATTAAGACTTGAACGGCTAAAATAGTGTGGGAAAGTAGTTTGAACGCTATGCACGTCGTACCTCATAAATCTTATACCTCCCTACCCCCACCCAAAGATACGCATACCCATGATCGGTGCGGACTAATGAATATCGAACTAATTGGTGTTTACATACTCCTGCAAAAAAAATGGTGTCTTCGTACACATCTCTAGATTATGGACATTTCGTGGTGTGCGAAACCAATATGAAATGAGAAATATTTCTATTTTGTTTCCATCCAAGTTTTCTGGCACTTAGTTAGTACGTTTCTATTGCATTGTCCGTGCATTTGAACATGTATATTTTGGCAGCTATCAATTCTCTGTGGTGTCTACAGCGTGGGTACGTGAACCTTATACCCTTATAATCTTTATATACCCTCTATTGGAAAAAAATCACACACGAGAGACAGAACATGAAAACAAAATACTCCGTCGTCTTTTCTGTGAAAAGAAAAAACTGTAGCCATATATTGCTGAAATTTCCTTGGGTGCCTAGAGCAAAAATATGTATGTCAACTATGCACTAGTGACGAAATTGAGCTCTTGCAAAGCATGCATCAATGTCGTGCTGATTCCGCGTGCTAACCCCCAGCTCCATACTTCGTGGCCACACAATTCCTTGGATTTTATTGACATGAAACTATAGTATGCGCATCACCTCATCGGCTGTAAACATGTATCCTTATCCGCATAGGTAAATACGATGGAGAATGGTGATGGACCATGTGAGTTGATGTTAGCTAGCCAGCTGGCACTAGCACCGCAACAATTTTTTTAAATAAAACACCCCCAATCCATAATAAGTGTCACTAATCTAGTATAAAGTTGTACTAAATCTGCTACACTTATTATAGATAGATGGAGTACAAAATCTGGAATGTTTCTCAATATTGTTTCGTGGTTCTGGACAGCAACAACAAAACTGAAATTGGTTCTCACAACATTGAGGTGTTGGCTGACGGTTGTACATATTCTTATGTTTTTTAAATTATTATTACTCTTTTGGTTTCATATTAATTAAAGTTTTAGCTTTCTCGGAAGTCAAATTTAAGTTTGACCAAGTGTATACAAACATATATCAACATCTGCAACACAAATTAGTTTTGGATAGATTCATTGTAGAATATATTTTTTATACTATGTATATTCGGTTAAAACTATAAATATTGACTTAGGATAAAGCTAGTACTACAATAAATGAATTTACAGGTATTGCACCGGAATATTTCATATTTTGAATATATAATCTATATATCTTATCATATATATATATAGAAAAAGGTGATGCCCCAAAGATTTATTTCAAAAAAAATGCAACTTGCGTATTTTCAACTTGATAAACTACAAAACCTAGTATGGACAATTGGAACCTATAGAGCTACAAGGAAATTTATAACTCACTCAAGATCACAAGTGCGTAAACACAATCTCTCAACTATAAACATGCCAAATTAGTACAACTCCAACTTGCACATTTCAACTTCATGCAAAACTAAATTTCCTGACTTGACCCTATCACATTTCAACTTACACTTATCATATTCTAACATGAACAAACTACAAATAGGTCGTGTGTGGAGGGGTGAGGAGTGACTCAGATCTCATATATACTCTTCCTACTTATGTGTTTTACCTGCCTCTCATTTGTAAGTGAATAAGGTGCATGATAGGCCGAGTGTGCATTGTAGTGATGCATAGGGAACCATGCATGAGGAGAGTGTCCTGGTGATAGAGCATGGCTAAACACCATGCCATTGATATAAAATTATTGTGGAGAAAGGACATGAATAAATATCATGTCACTCGGAGGCAAAACCCATAGAAGAAGAGGAGCCAGATGCGTGTTATTCAATAAAATATGTATGGAACGCGACAAGTGGATCATCTAAGAAGGTGCGTTATTTGTCGGGAAAGTAGGCCGCGAAGCCTAGAGCAAGGGGTGTTAATTAAAGGTATTGTGATATTTTCCAATTGGTACATGACTTGATTGTGTCCTTGAATCATGTGTTATTTGGTTTACACCCATCTCTTGACATACCAAGCATTTCACTCAAGGTGCAAAAGTCACGAGCATGCTAAACTGCAAAAGGAGTACATATTAGACTAAAATGGCAAAATAAAACGATACACCAATGACGTTGTCTAAACCCAACTCGGCATTAACACTTTTTTAGAACACATAGGAGGTAAGGGTGGAAGTGGGTAACCTTTAGGGTACCCTCTTTAGTACAAAAAAAATGAACTATGTTTTCACAAATCATCACTTCTTGGCAAAACTAGTTCATTTATTTGAACTAGACTAAAATAAAGGGTACCCTAAAGGTTCCTAACTGCCATCTCTAATAGAAGGAGACTCACCACGACACCACCCTTTGCACATGTTAATGCACATAATCATGAATTGTCTTGCCAATGCGTGTGGACGAGTTTAACTTCCACATAAAACCATATAAAGGCAGAACTAAGTGGTTGCAAGGTACCAAGAGAAAAATAGTCCAATATTGGATACACAAGAAACTAGTGTGAGCACCTCTAGATGGTTTTTTACCTAGTAGATAGAGCACCAAAGGCTGCATTAGAGACTACAGATCAATGAAATGAATAAGCATAAAAATTACATGCAAAATGTTGGAAAATTCGGACCATATGGATCTAGTGGGTATGCGTAAAAATTAAAACATTACTTTGGGCATGGTCTAGTGCATTCTTAGGCAAGGTCCAACGTTTTGCAGCAATTGCTGACTAGTGCTGATACGTGGCTCCCACCTCCTGGGCTCCAGAGAGCAGGTATTTTTTTAAAAAAAATACAGATTTAAGAGTTTCAAAAATGTATTTTATTATGCAAATACTTAAAGATGATTCCTATAAAGCTATAGAATATTATGGAAAAAGGTGTATTTTTCCTTACACAAAAATCTCCAAATATTGACATTAAAGAATCAGTTTTGATCTTCACATTTGTCTTTTTTGTGTAGAGCACAGATGATAACATAATTCAAAGAAACTTTGTGCATACATGGTAGCATCTAGGTCTGGACGTAAAGCTTGAAGCTTGACCAGCTTAACAAGCACTCGTTTTCTCTGGTTGTTTGAGATCGACTCGTTTTCTTAACAAACCGAGCTAAGCAACAATTTTTGCTCATTATCCTTTTTTTTGCGGGGAAAAACATTTGTATTACTCATAAACATCAGGGTTACATTCTTGACGGCATATGCTCAGGAGACCATCAGGTCCGGACCCGAGCCATACAGTCGTGCGAGCCTCAGATCTAGCCAAATTTTCCATGAAATGACTACTATTATTCTGGCTCCTCCTAATATGAGTAATATTTGTCTGACAAACGTTCATCAATGTTTTGATCTCTTCTATTATTGCAGAAAAAATAGACCGGTCCAACTCTCCAGAGTTTAGTGCTTTGACCATCTCCAAACAATCTACTTCTACCATTAGAGGCTGGTTACACCAATGCAGTGCCAAAGAAATACCTTCCACAAGCGCTCCGACTTCTGCTCCAAGAGCATTACGACAAGAAACAATTGATGGCAAGATGAGATAATGATATCACCATTGTGATCTCGAAGGACAATGCCAGCGCCTGCACTGCCATCACTACCGAAAGAGCCATCAGTATTCAGCTTTGCCCAACCTTCATGAGGCGGACACCATACAGGCAAGCTTACGGGTTCCTGAATTGTGTGCATCTTTTGCTCATCGGGGTCCATAATGAACTTGTCTTTGATAATATTTTCGAGCGGGTGATGCTTTATTTGGAAACTGGAATCTAAATAGCTCACCAGAAATCGCCTAGACACATCCAAAGGAGGTGGTGCCTTGTCGTGAACAATTTCATTTTGGACGTGCTATATTCTCCATAAAGTCATCAGAACTTTGCTTGTCATTGCATGTGGCAAATTGCTCAAAAAATTCAGCAGCCATTCCGTACCTGTATTGACGATGGAGACCAGCAACGGAAGGTGCCATAGCTGCGCCATATATTCCCATAGGTGCCATAACAATTATCCTCTGTCTCCCGCCCACATACAGGGCACATATCAGAAGGCTCCAAGCTGCGAATGTGCTTATTTTTCCATGTTGGTAATGAGTCTGTAGCTAGCTTCCATGTGAAATGCTGCACTTTAGGAGGAATGGTTGATTTCCAAACAAGGTTCCAAATCTTCCTCGAACCATCCGGTGCAGAGCTAGTGGAAACAGTGTAATCTCTCCAAGTTTCCTCCATTCCAAGTCTGTACGCACTACTAACAGTGAACAAGCCATGTTTGGTGGACGCCCAAGCGAGCCGATCATCCAACAACCTCGTAGATGGAATTACTTTTAATATCTCTGACACATCAGCTAGAGTGAAGTATTGATCTAAAACATCGGTTCGCCAACGGCCATATTGATCAATCAACACTGACAAATCGCAGTCGACATCTATTCTTCTGTGATATTGGACGGAAGGAGAGAGGCCTAGGTAACTAAGGGTCTCTCCAAATCCTGATTTGTTGACCATTACCAATACGCCAAATCGGGCCTTTCTTTAGTAACTTCAATCCATATAATATCGCTTTCCATGTGGAAGACACGTTACCTGTAAAGACAATATCTTCTAATCTTCCATTAGGGTAATACTTTGCCTTGAGCATTCTAGCACAAAGGCTATCTGGCTTTGTAAGTAATCTCCATGCTTGCCTAGCAAGAAGTGCATGGTTGAACATACGAAAATCACGAAAATCAAGGCCTCCTTGATTCTTTGGTCTTTGCATTTTCTCCCATGAATGCCAATGGGTCTTCCTTTTTCCATCCTTCGAGCCTCAATAAAAGTTCCTCACCATTTTTGTGAGATCATCACACACAGAAAAAGGTAGCTTGAAGATACCCATTATATAAACTGGAAGAGCTTGAGCAACTGGCTTAATAAATACCTCCCTTCCAACTTGAGTAAGGTTACCATCTCCCCACAGCACCAGACGCTTTGCCAATTGTGCCTGGAGATTCTGTACCTTGCCCTTTGACATACGTCAATTCGGTGTAGGAAGACCCAAATACTTCTCATCGAAAATCTGAGTCGTAACTTGGAGAGCCAGCCGAACACCCTCCTGCACTTCAGCCGAACATGAGTCCCCAAACAACAAGGAACATTTTGCAGGGTTTATAAGTTGACCCGTTGAAGAAGCATATAGATCCAAAGATTGCCTAACTGCAGCCGCTTGGTCAGCATTAGCTTTGAAAAAGAGCAATGTATCATCAGCAAAAAGCAGGTGTGAAATACTAGGAGCCCTTCGACACACTTTGATAGGAGATATAGCATTCTCATCAATTCCTTTATTTAGAAGAGCGGACAAACCGTCAGCAACAAAAAGGAATAAGAACGGGGATAACGGGTCACCTTGTCGTAGCCCACGCGACGGTGCAAATGAATCTAAGAGGGTCCCATTGAATTTTACAGAATACCTCACCGACGTTACACATGACATTATCCAATCAACGAAACGGTGAGTGAAACCAACTTTTGCATCACTTGCCTCAAGAATGACCAATCAACCCGATCATACGTCTTAGAAAGATCAAGCTTATAAGCACAAAAACTCTTAGTACGATCTTTTTCTTGTTTGATATGATGAATACATTCAAAAGCAAGAAGCGCATTATCTGTAATCATCCTCCCAAGAATAAACGCACTTTGGAATGGCGAAATAATATCAGCAAGGAGGGGTCTTAAATGATTTACCAAGCACTTTGAGACAACTTTATAGACAATGTTGCACAAGCTGATTGGGCGGTACTCAGATAACTTAGTTAGATTGGGTACTTTAGGAATCAAAACAATAGAGGTGTTATTTGCTCCTTCCGGCATGATACCTGTTTTAAAAAATTCCTGGACAGCGACAATGACTTTCTCCTTCAAAGTACCCCAATTCCGTTGGAAAAATCTAGCTGGAAACCCATCTGGCCCAGGTGCCTTTAGTGGACCAATCTGGAACAATGCATCTGACATTTTCTCAGAGAACTCGCTACATAAAATGACATTTGATTCATCCGATAGACGTCTCTCCACCAGATCAATCACCGGTGTCGGATCCAATTCATCATCCGCTACAAACAGGGAGGAGAAGTACTCATTAACCATAGCATGCATAGTAGGAATATCCTCATGGACGGCACCAAGATCATCATGCAATTTACGGATTTTATTTTTCCGTGCTCGCCAGACTGCTTTATTGTGAAAAAACTTGGTGTTTCTATCACCCTCCTTTAACCAAGTAAGTCGATATCTCTGTAGCCAAATCATCTCCTCGGGATAAATTAGCTCGTTCATCCTGTTAGTAACTCGCCGAATTTCCTGCATGTCCACATTCATGAGCATAAGCTGCTCCAGTTGCTCTCGGGACTTCTGAAGTTCAAGTTTAACACTTCCAAATTTGGCTTTACTCCACTCTTGCAATTTTACATAGTACGACCAAGCGCTGAACCAATATCACCCAAATCCTGGACCGATCCAAAGGAATCGTAGGAATTTTTTATCATCTCAGGAAGAGAGCATTCATGCTCCCACATTACTTCATATTGTTTGCACCGTTTCACGCCATGTTGCATTTCCTCCCTTTCACCAGACACCAACAGAGCAACATGATCAGAGCATGGAGTCACTATATGCTTGACCGAATAATGAGGGAATAAATTACGCCATGAATTTGTTGCAAGAGCACGATCCAGATGTACTTTAACATTAGCAGCACCGGCCCTCTTATTATCGTATGTGTAGGGAACTCCAGAAAAGCCCAAGTGAACTAGTTCACATGCTTGTACAACATCCTTGAAAGCAGCCATTTGAGCCTTAGGCCTAGGTGAATTCGGAAAGTGTTCGAAACTCCAAAGACATTCGTTGAAGTCTCCTACTACCAGCCACGGAAGATCATAGCCTGCACTTAACTGAAGCATCTTGTCCCACATAAGTTGACGGTTCTCAGTTTTGGGCTCCCCGTAAATACATGTCAACCTCCATTGAGGAGTGTCATCGAAACTTTTAATAGTGAGATCAATGAACCGATCCTCCACATCCTCAACAGTGAACCGTAGTGATTCATGCCAATACACTGCCAAACCACCACTAAAACCTTCGCTGTCCTTACCAGCAAAACCTTGTAGACCAAAGCGACCACGGATACTTCTCATCTTATCAGCTTTCTGTCGTGTCTCGCACAAAAACACCACAAAAGGGGAATGCGACTGGATAAGAGTCGCAACATCTCGAACGAGCTAAAAAATCAAGTTGATGATATTCATGAGCTACACAGTAAGCTCGGTAACAACCAAGTGTTGGTCCACTTATATTGTTGCATGCCTAAGCTTACAGCCCATCTAAGGTGAATGAGGTAAATGAAACCTATTAAAGGAGACCAAAGCACTGACCGAGCAAACAATGTAATGACCCAACGAAGCCCATTAAACCTAGTTTGCTTAGCTGAATGTCTGATTGCTTTCTTACTCAGCTCTATCTGAATCTGACTATATTTTCTTAACGAGCAAGTCGTGAGCACTCGTGAACATATAACGAACCAAGCCGATCTTTACTTTTTGCTCGTTATTCTTAATGAGTTTAATGATCTGAGTCTTAATGAACGTGAGCCTTAACGAGCTGAGCCTTAATGAGTCGAGTTGCTCGATAGTCCAACCCTATCGATATCCATATGTAATTGTATATTTTTCTAGAAACTTTAAGTAAAAAAATGGAGTTTTGGATTTTGGAAACCAGGCTCTATTTGGAGTTTCCGAGAAAGTGACATACTTCCTTAGTTCCTAAATTTTGGGCGTATAGTTTTTTGGCACAAAAATTAAAGATCGCCCGTTCAGGAAAAGTTACACAAGTTTTGGGCGAGATTACACCTGACTAATTAACATGAAAAATAGAAAAACTTGCATGAGATAAGGAAATGTGATCAAATCTCAAAAGAAAATTGTCCAAATGAGTTGTGCAACCTAATACATCTTATATTTCGGATTTTTTTCTTAAAAAACTATACACCTGGTAAAAGAAACAGAGAGAGTATAGTCCAAACTGGAATTAGCTCTTTAAGAATAAAATAAAATAAAATACTTGGATCAATTCTTTCTGCAAAATATGTATTCTTGAGGTAAATTTTAGAATTTCCATAACTACAGATTTTGGCACGAACATTATTCCGGACCACGCAAAATTATCCAACATTTTGGAAATCTCGAATGGGAATGATCCTATCTAAATTCCATCCAATTGGATGAATTTTGACCAAGATTGAATTTGGATCAAATGCAGGCTAACATTATGAGGTAAAACAAGCTATTTCGGTACACACCAAAATTACCGAAAATTCAAGAATTTCGTCAGCTTGACGGTCGCACAAGTATCATCGATTTGTCTACATGTGTCGGGTTACTGTAATAAAAGTAGAAACGAAGCAATTCTCCTCTCGTAGCGCGCCGTACGTCCTCTTCAAGCGCAGGACGAAACGCTGATGTTCCGGCCCTCCGTCGGCACGAACGCCATCGCGATCAAGATGGCCATGAGCCCGACCGGGACCAGCAGCAGCAGCGACGGCGGCGGCGGTAGCGGCGGCAGGACCAGCGGCAAGAACACCAGCAGCGCGGTCAGACAGAGGAACACCGCGGCCAGCTCCGCCGTGAAGTATCCCCCCGTCTCGGCGGGCACCTTCGACCGCTTCCCCTCGGCGCCGCGCGTCCTCTCCAGCGACCCATGCTCTCTCGCCTTCCTCTCCATCGACATTCGGCAGTGGACTGTCACAGCTCGACAACTGCAGCGGTGTTTGGAGTAAGATAGCTACTATCTGCCTGGTCGTATGAGTAGCAGACGAGTACATACGTTGTAAGTACATATAGAAACTATCTAGCAGGCCTTTGCTGCCTGTTGTCTTGCTTGTAATCAAAGATAGCTCCGAATTCGGACGGCACGATGGCCAAGGAAGGGGATACTGGTGCGTGCTGCACAAAGTGCGGGTCGATCGACTGCCCAAGATAGATGCGCAACTGTGCTCGTCGGCCAACTGGCCTGTGTTGGAGGGGCAACCCCGGCCGTGAAGATTTTGGAGGTCTGGGTGCAATGTACCAGACGCTTTTGCGTCCCTGGGGAACGGTGGTGGTGCATCTACATAGCTGGTCATGATCCTTCGACGCCTTTTTTCCCCTAGTGTGATGCAGGGATTGCAGGCAGACGAGACAGCCTCACGTGGCTTCAGATTCAGTGTTGTTAAGGTTCCTCCCCCCTGGAGAGAATGAATCCCGCCCGTCCAAGAAAAATCACGTCTCTCATTATGCCTTTCTTGACAGCCTCGATTGCGGATGATTCGATGTTCTTTAGCTCCCAGTAGTGAACCCGATGTACTGGCAGGACTCATAGCCGGTCGTTGCAGGATCTCAAGCGAGATGTCCAGTATCTCTTCGGGATGACGAGATCACGCCAAGGATCAAACCGAAAACTGCTCATTGTGCATGCATCGGATATTTGGTGGATTAAACAAGGCGACCGTGGTGTACTCTTGAGAATCGCAACACGCATCAGCGTATCCGCTTGTTCAGTAAGGAGCGGTTTGCTTATATAAAATGCTTATTATGAATAAGGAACGATACTTATTTGTACTCAATCAGTAACACTTATTATGAACGGGGGAGTACTCCCTCCGTTCTGTAATATAAAATGCTTTAGCTATGGGACGGAGGGAGTAGTAAATAATTTGCATAGCGAGCACAAGCTACGCTTAGAGCATCTCCACTCGTCTTTCTAATACGGCGTCCGGCGCGGCTCGATTTTGGGCCATATGGGGACGCCGAATGAGTTCACGATTTGGAGGGGCGCTGGTTCCCAGCCGTGCTCCCCATACAAAAAAAATTAATAAGTTTGTTTATCAAATCAACAAGTTTGCTTTTTAAATCAACAATTTCAAAATGGGTCGCCGTGCAATGGGTCGGCGACAAAGTAGTCGGCGTAGAGCATGCAGTAGCCTTCCATCCTCTGCCTCGACTTGCTCTTGTGCCGGCCAAGCTTCGAACCCCCAGCAGACGGTTTCTCCTCGGCGCCGGTCATCATGCCAATGAGGGAAGCGACAATCATCTTGTTATATGTTGATCCAAATTCTACAAAGTAAAGGCCAACTTCTGACGGAGCGGGGCGAGGCCCGTCGCCGGAGGCTTGGGCCGATGCGGAGGTTACCCTTGCGGTACGGATCGTTGATGACCTAGGTTACCACCACTATATATACTTCTTGTAAGCCGCCGGTTAGGATAAGTTGCATCTGTGAAATCCCCGGCGTTGTGTAAACACTCTCCGTTATAGTAAAGTTTCGCTAGCTGGTGCCCATGGTTTTTCCCCTCTCTTTGTTGGAGAGGGTTTTCCACGTTAAATCTGTGTCCCCCTTGCTGCGATTTTATTTTCGTTCTTCGTTATTTACTTGTCGCAAAGCTAACACATCTCATGATCGTCGTTGCCGACGGTGTCTCGGGCGGCAGCAGCAAAGACGACTTCGTCGCTCATCAGAGCGGCCAACATCTCTTCCTCATTTGAATCCATGTTTTTGGCAAATCGCCAAACATCTAGTGGGAATGGAGGTTGTGTCACGGGCTTGGAGCTACCAGGAGGCGGAACGGCGGCGGCAGCGACATGAGCGAGGGGGTGGATTGGGAGGGCGTGGGGAGTATTTCTGGCGACTGCGAGGGTGGATCTAGCAGACAGAATGGTAGACGGCGGCGAGGGGTGGTGGCGGTGAGCTGATGGAGTGGTCGTCGTTGGGGAGGAAATGCAGAATGTGGGCGACTTTGCAGGCGTGTTCGCCGACAGGGCTGCCCGCGTCATTTTCATCTCCATCCGGCGCCCCTGCTTGCTCCCATGGGTTGGGTTCGGCCTGTGAGCACTGGATAACAAAACGGGTCGCGCCAGCGAAAAAAAAGATTGGGGGCAGCTTGGAGTGAATTTGGGTGCCGGCACCCTGATAGCCCTTTAGGGGGCCTTTAGGGCCCCCGAGTGAAGATGTTCTTAACTTGGAGAGATGGATTGGACCTAGGCGCCCGCTGGGCTGGGCGGGCCACGACCTAGTTTTGCCCCAACTAAGTCCCATCCTCACTCCTGGGCTGGGCGGGCCACGACCTTGTTCTGCCCTAACTAAGCTCCGCAACTGCTCCTAAACATATGCACGTACATGATCAATTGCTTCCATGTGATCGAGCATGTGTTGTTTGGTTACGAGCGATGCTGATAGTGTCGTAGTGAGTAGCCACTAAAACTGGATGATCATTGCAGATTCACAATCACAAATGTATTTATTGCGATAATATGATAACCGTGGAAATAGTAACCAATTTTGGAATCGTACCATTGTTGTCATTGGCGGACCTATAAACTTTTTGAAGAATGTACAAGCTAAAGTCGAGATGTAAATTTGACCTGTAAACCACCGTAAAACATCACAACATGTAAGGTGTTGTGTGTCCGGCAAGCCCATGCAGCTGCCAGGTGGGAGGGGTGCTAGGTAAGCCAATGCTTGTTCTCTTACATACATGCACTAAAATTAAGATGAGAAATATATATTTGAAAATGAGAAATGGGGCAAGACCTAGTCTCTAGATCCCCGCGTCCAAAGTTTGGCTCGAGTCTTGGGACAGAAGGAGATTGTCCCCATGATTGAGCATAGAAGCGGGAGGAAGAATGACGACCTGTTCTAGTTGCTGGTGGGTTAGAGGTTCAGGTCGATCTTGGGAATGATGGGGGTGCACTTTGAAAGGGAATTCCCTCCCTAAATGTTTTTTGGATGTTTTTTGATCGATAACACGAGTGAGTTTAACAGTGTGCTAAGTGTTTAGGTACATCTACTAAAAAACACGAGACGGTGATTGACCCCTCAAAAGTGAAGTGCTAAGTATTTTAGGTACATCCAATGAAAAACACAAGACGGTGTTCGACCCCTCAAACATGAAAAGATCGAGAAGGTTTCTCTATATTTTTCAAGTTGTTTGAGCCGTAGGAAACCCGTACTATCAAGAAGGGTTGCTCCTTGTAAGGTAGGAGGGAAATCAAATCATGTACACAAACCCATATGCACCCACAGCCTTCTGAAAGCTCAATGGAGAAGATCCCTCAAAAACTTGTTGTTGATGTGTCATAGTCCTGGAGACTTCTGTGTTCTTGGCCCGGAGACTCCAAGGTTTCATGTCTACAGACTCTGGCCAAGGACTCTAGCCTTGCTGGTTCAGGTGGTGCAAGCTCCTGGAGTTGCCCTAGAGTCCTGGCTCGGAGACTCCGGTTTGGGCTAGAGACTCTGGTGCTTCAAGCTAGAGACTCCGGGTTTAGTGATCCTACAATGGCTAGTTTTTTAGGATACCTGTAAAAAGAAGCATTCTTCTTCCTATAAAGGTCGCGGCTTCCACTCTCTCCTCCATTCTTGTTGAGCTCAATCTTGCTAGATCTCCCTCCGTAACCACTAGAATTTGATGCCCTTTTGGGAATCAAGGGACCGGACCTAGATCTACACTTTCATCGAAGGGATTTTATATCCCCCACTTTCCATTGAGCAATTTTTTATTCTTGGGTTCTTGGAACCCTACATGGAAGAGGTTGACATGAAGCTCATTCTTGGTGTTGTGAAGCTTCTGGGTCGTGTTGGGAGACTCCAATTGAGTTGTGGAGAGTGATCCAACAAGTTTGTAAAAGTTTCGGTCACCTCCTTCAAGGCCACTACATAGTGGATCAGGTTCCCACATCTGTGGTGCGCACACGGGATAATAAGGTGAACCTTCGTGGTGTTGGTGGCCTCTATGGAACCACATCTCTCCAATTAAGACATACTTCCCTTAACAAGAAAGCAACTTTAGGAATACATCCTCTTGTCTCAACTACGGTTATTTCTACCCTTTACTCTTCTATCATTGTTTGTCTTGTTTACTAGCTTACTTGTCATAAAGGAAAATTCGTGTAGTTGCATATCTAGAGAATTTATCTTTGTGTCAAGCCTAAATTAAAAAGATCTAAAATTTGGTTAGGTCCTATTCACCATCCCCTCTAGTCGCATGTACGTTCCTTTCACACTTGATTGATCACTACAAGAAAAGTTTCCTTCCGCAACAAATTGGCCCGACGGTTGTCGTAGAAGGTGCGTTTTCCGCGACGAAATTCTCGGCTCGGCCGTGGCCGATGGAAAACTTTTTTTTCCCGGTTTCGCGGCCCTCTACCACGACGGGTCTACTAAAAACATGGAGGAAGCTTGGTTGGCGCGTGGCAGAAGCAAGATTCGTGTTTCCTCGCGCGATGTTGACTCGTCAAACTCTTTTGAGGCGTGTGAGTCCCGGACGTCAGTGTCTCTAGCGGACCATACTTTCCGGTCGCGCCTCCTTGATTTGAACTCGATAACGTAGCTCGAGGCATGTGCCGTTTAGTCAGGCTGCTAGGTCCCACATGTCAGCCTCTCATTATAAGGATCGTGTGTATGATGGAATTTTTTTCCTTCGCTCGTGCTACCCTGTTCCGAAGTTGATAGCGTTGCTCGATGCATCTACCGTCTAATCAACCTCCTAGGACCCATATGTCATCCTCTCATTAGAAGAAACGTGTGTCTGATGGAATTTTTTCCTTCGCTGGCGCTACCCCGTTCCGAGTTAATAGCGTTGCTCGATGCATCTACCGTTTAACCAACCTCCTGAGCCCCACATGTCATCCTCTCATTAGAAGAAACGTGTGTATGATGGATTTTTTTCCTTGGCTCGTGCTACCCCGTTCCGAGTTGATAGCGTTGCTCGACGCATCTACCGTTTAACCAACCTCCTGAGTCCCACATGTCATTCTTTCATTAGAAGAAACATGTGTATGATGGATTTTTTACCCTCTATCGCGCCTTCGTGTTCCGAACTTGATAGCTTTGCTCGCTGCATCAGTCGTTTATTCAGGCTGGTGGGTCCCTTATGTCAGCCTCACATTAGAATAATCATGGGTATGATGGAATTTTTTTCTTCTCTAGCGCTACCCTGTTCCGAACTAGATAACGTTGCTCGACGAATCTGCCGTTTGCTCACGATCCTGGATCCTCCATTTCAGCCTCTTATTAAAAGAAACGTGTACATGCTAAACTTTTTTCTCGCTCGCGCCTCCCTGTTTCGAACTGGCTACATTGCTCGATGAAGCATCTGTATAAAGTAGCGTTGCTAGGTCCCACATATCAGCCTCTCTGTAAATGAAACGTGTGTATGATGTACTTTTTTTGGCCATGTCCGCTGTTTTGACCTTGGAAACTTGCTGGGTCCCAGATGTCAACCACCTCTGTGCAAGAAACATGTCTATGTTGAGTCCCAGCTGACAACCTCTATTTGAAAGAAACGTGTGTATATTGGACTGTTTTTTCGGGTCCCAGATGTTAGCCTCAGAGTACAAAAAATGCTCAAAAAGGCCAAATTAAAAAGATTCTGGGCTAACTCGGGGTAGACACCCAATTCATCATGGCTTATATTCCATGGGCTCACTCCTAAATTGAATGGGCTACGAAAAGGCCAAATTAAAAGATATTGGGCTATGCTTGGGGCTGATAGGCTATACTTGGTCCTGTTGGGTCCGACATGTCAGCTTCTCTGTAAGTGCAACGTGTGTGTGATGGACTTTTTTTTGGCCGCGTCCGCTATTTTCACCGTAGCAGTCGTGTATGGTCTTACTGATGGGGCCATTATGTCAGCCTCTCTGGTATGTTCTGGTTTAAGGGTCCTCGATGCAGCCTTGTATGTTCTGTCTGGTGGATCCCCAATGCGAGCCTCTCTGTACAAGTATTTAAACTTTTGTTTCGAACCCACCCTCAAAACAAACTCCAGGGACATTGCATGCTGGTGGGTCCGTGATGTCATCCTCTCCATAATGCGATATTGCTAGAAGAAGAAAAAATGTAAAGCCAAGATACACACACACACAAAGGCGATTCGAACAAAAGATCTTCAAATCAAATAAACGTAAACTGAGTGCCAAATACAACAAAGATATATATAGAAAAAATATCATTAAACTTTTATTAGTACTACAACTTCTGTATTAGTCTTCTTAAAATATTTTATGTGTCTATGTTTATCTCTATTAAAATATAATAGGGCAGCGCTCCTGGCATCTCAATTTATAAAATGCCACATAATGGAGTATTTTCTTAAAAACATGGGTAGGCAGAGTTTTTTTATTATGAGAGGTGGGGGCAATGCCCAAAAGGTTGAATTAAAAAGAGTTTGGCTATTGCTCTATGTGGGTTATATTCCATAGGCTATGCTCCATGGGCTTCATTCTCAAATTTTACTGGCCTGTGCTCAGTAGTCCGCTGACCCCTAAAAGGTCGAACTAATATGTTCCCGGCTATGCTCCATGGGCTCCTTTCTAAAATTTCTGCTGGCCTATGGTCAGTAGTACCTGACCCCGAAAAGACTCAATTAAAATGTTCTGGGCTAAAGAGGGGCCGAATGAGCTACTCCAGTCGCTCCGATCCAAATTAATGTTCTCGGATTGGGCTAGATTCGGACGTGTCTAGCACTAAAACATAACTAGATATGTTAGAATCTAGACAAATGTGAGAACATTAATTTGAAATGGAGGGAGTACTAGATTTCTTCTCCTAGTTAATAAAAATTGCATTGTGATGTGCTCTACCGGATTCCAAAACGACAGAATATTTTGGATTCGAAACGACAGAATATTTGAGAGATCAGTAGCTTTCCTTCTTGAAATTCAATAGCAGTACAGAGAGAACCAGTTCTTGTTCCAGCTAAAAAAACTTGGCCCACGATCAGTTTGGCATGTTCTCCGAATATAATCAATCATTGGAGCAAGAAAAACTGACGATCAAGTCTGCTTCTGTGTGAGAACCTCCTCCTTACATCAATGCCTCTGTGACTGCACATAGCAACCCAAAATGTCTAAGACTCATTCAGATAATTGTAACAATGCTAAGTTTCAAAAGAAAAGCTAGACAATCTGATGCACTTCATCTAACCAAGTACCGGTACATCACAGTTCGTTCTACAAAATATTGTACTAATAGTAACGACAGAACATTTGACAGATTCAGTAGCATTTGGAAGATTCAACAGTATAGAATATACCGTAAAAATATCAAATAGATTCCCGATTCATATTCAGCAGCACTTGACAGATTGGCAGTACACAGACAGTGACCAAAAGAATTGACAGATTCAGCAATGCATACATTGAAATTCAATAGATGTAGCAAGGACTGATTCAAAAGGAAAGCGAGACCATATTATGCACTTGACCGGTCGATCTGAACAAGTACCGAACAAAACTTTTGATAGGTTTAGTAGCATTTGAAAGATGCATCAGTACATAATAAGAAAGAAAAATATCGACAGATTACAGTTTACATTCAGCGTCACTTGGACATATTCAGCAGCATTTCAAAGTGACAGATTCAGTTTGCCCTTTTCTCTGAACACTTGTCATTGGAAGAAACAAAACTGACGATCAAGTCTGCTTTTGTGTGCATGCCTCCTTCTCGCATTAATGCATGTCTGTGACCTCCATAGGCAACTCAAAATTCCCAAAGCCTTGTCTAGATTATGTGTTTATGACAAGGCCAAGTTATAAAAGAAAAGCAAGACCATCTACTACACTTGATCTATACTGAGCTATCCTATTACATAGTATTACGATTACTTACGGTAGTTTGGTTCCAATCGCGGGCATTGGCGATGCTCGGGATGAACCATAATGGAGTCTCTAGAGATTTCCATGCAACATTGGTTGAGAAACCAACAGCTGCTTCTTCGGTATTTAGACTGAAGCAGCATATTTTAGGAAACGGCGTATATCCAAGTCCTATTGCATGGTGGGAGGTGTAGACACAGTTGCTTCTCGTCGGATATCCTGGAGCAACATCTGCACCGCCTACCACAATATTAATCAGATAGTTCAATCCAAGGAAAAGGGAATATGCTCCTAGGTTAGCAATCTCTATCCATGGCCTAGGTGGATACAAGTAAGCAGTGTCCTTTGAGTACACCTTGCAGCCAAACCCAATAGCATAGGTGCCACAAGTGCGACCACAGTGCTCAACACTATGATCAGCAACAAGATTGCCATCACCATAATAAGTACCGCCATAAAACTCATCATCAGTAACACCCACGGTATGGATAAGAAGAAGGCAAGATTCATCTACATATATTTATAAGAACCATAAACTAGGTTCGGGCTCGTCATCATCTATGGCATCAAGGTTTCCCTCCTCGAGATGCGCGACGGGTGGTGACGGGAGCAGAATAGGACCTACAAAAAGAAATGACGGCCAAATTAGCCAACACTAGTTTACATCCATTAAAACTGAAGCTAGTGTTTAGAACAACAATGGATCAAACTTACCAAAATACAGATGATTCCAAACATAAACACTGCCACTCTCAATGGCTGCAAACACCAGACCCTTGTGGATAAGTGCATCTATATATCTGAAATAGCACTGGAACTGGTTCTCAAGAACTGTCCATGCATACTCATCGCCATCAAGGGTAGCAATTGAGTAGTCGAAGAGAGAAATCTAAAAAATCAGCCGTAGATGTGGGATCTCGGCAAATAGCAATCTCCTGGAGGAGAATAGGGCGATCATTATGCATGAATGTAAACGGGTCGTTGGTGGGTACAAACTCATTGATTTGTGGTAGAGGAATGTGTTGATGAGTGTACACATTGGCAAGCTCCCACTTGCACTCGGACCCAATAGTGGTGATCCAATCTCCATTGGCACATACCCACTGCTTACCCATACAATTCGGGAACACAACATCGGAGGAGAACCTATCCAGCGGCGTCAGCTTGCATGTCGTGCCCTTTCCCTCAAAGTACTCGTTGCATTCCCATGGTTTCTTAGTCGGGTGAGAATGAAGAACACAGGGGAGGCCAAACGGCTGAGAAGCATGTAAAGTTGCACTATATTTTGCCGAGTCAAGAAGATGTTTGGATGAACCGGCGAGGCTCGTGGCGGTGATGAAGTTGCATTTGGTTATGCGTTCTTCATGCGAGCCTTCGCTAAAAACATGCTGAAACAGCTCAGAATCATCACTGTCCTTGCTCGGTCCTACCATCGCAAGGGAGCTGATGGAAGTTGGGACAGTGGCTTGATTTGGTTTTCTGGAAAAGAGGGAAGATCGATGGCGGGAGGCGGGACAGGGAGAAGAACAAACACTCTCATAATGTACGGTGAACAAGATACGAAAGCGACATTGTGGAGGAGAAGAATGGCGGCGCTTGGTGTAGAAGTGGGGATAGAGCATATAGGCGAGGTTGAATAAAATGAAAACGGATGCATGTTCCTCTACTCCAGTTCCCTTCAGAATAGTACTACTCTGCTCCCAATTCCCTCCATAATAAATCTTTCTTGTAAATTGAAGAGGAAGTAGTATGAAGAGTAGGGCCTGATCATCTGCTCTCTCGAGGAGCCGAACCCGACTATTTTCTTTGCTAAATTTTATGGTCCTTTATGCTAAATGCATGGACCTCAGTGTAAATTTACCTTTTTTAGGTCCTTGGTGTAAATGTACCCTTGATACGTCCATTTTGCATCACTATTCGATGTCATAATTCACTGTTATTCATTGATATATTTCATATTAAGAGATAATTCTTATGTTATTTCATCTGTTTTTGCATGGTTGATGAGTTTTGGAGCATGGACCGCTTCAGTCAGGATTCTGATGGAAAAGGTGCTGCTTGGAGGCAAAATTCGCGAAGATCAGAAAATCCGGGAAAATACATGGAAATTCCTATTTTTCCAGAAGACGAAGGAAGCCATAAGAGGGGCTGGAGATGGGCCACATGGGGCCCACACCACCCCCTGGCGCGGGCCACCCTGGGTTGCGCCACCAGGTGGTGTGGCCGCCCTAGTCCACCCCTGGCTCTCCCCTCTGGCATATATATTCCTCCCGAAACCCTAAGAATCGGGGAGCGACCACAGAAAGATTCTGCCGCCTCTGCGGGGCGGAAAACACCGAGAGAGAAAGATCTCTCCAGCAGATAGATTTCTGCCAGGGGAATTCCTTCCTGGAGAGGGGAGATCGTCGCCCTCAACACCACCATCAAGCTGGACTTCATCGGGATCATAATCATCACCATCATCACCATCAGCACCCTTGTCACCACCTCCATATTGCTGTAACAATTGAGTTGAATCTTGCATAGTTCTTAGGGGAAACTTTCCCAATGTTGATTACTCTTTGTAGTTGATGCTATTGAGTGAACCGTTGAATTATTGTTTATCTTCAGATTGTTATACATCATTATTTCATCTCTGATCATGATCCATATGATGTCTTGTGAGTAGTTCGTTTTGTTCTTGAGGACATGGGAGAAGTCATGTTGTTAGTAGTGGAGTTGTGTTGAGAAAGATTCAATAGTTTGATATTTAAGTTGTGGTGTACTTCTTCTAGTGGTGTCATGTGAACGTCGACTACATGACACTTCACCTATATGGGCCTAGGGGAATGCATTGTGTATTTGGCTACTAATCGTAGGGGTTTCCGAAGTGACAGAAACCTGAACCCCCATTAGGAAACCATTGCATAAGGGATGTAAGGGTCTTAGAGTTTAAAGCTATGGATAGGTTTCTACCTTAATTACTTTCTTGTACTTACGGATGTTTGCAAGGGGTATAATCGCAAGTATGTATTAGTCCTAGGAAGGTTGGTACATTAGCACAGGTTCACCCACACAACACTTAGCAAGATAATGAAGATTAATCAACTATATGAAGCGAAAGCACTTGACAGTCTTCCCATGTGTCCTCGAGAATGTTTGGTCATCTTCAGTAATACAACCGGCTTGTCCTTTGCTGCATAAAGGATTGGGCCACTTGCTGCATTTATTCCTATTGTCTTTTGTTTACTCGTACTTTGTTTACTTGCTTTATCAAAACCCCCTAAAAATCCATTTGCTAAGTATTTGGTGAGAATTCCTGATCCATACCACTAGCCAGCACCTTCTTCTCCTCGTTGGGTTTGACACTCTTACTTATCGAAAATACTGCGATACACCCCCTATACTTGTGGGTCATCAAGACTATTTTCTGGCGCCGTTGCCGGGGAGTGAAGCGCTATTGGACAGTGGAACTAGTAAAGGAAACTTCTACTGTGAGTATTGTTTACTTCTGTTAGTTGCTTTATTTTCGTTATGGATAATTCACTGAGTTTCTTATTTGGTAATGCTACTATCACTGCTAAGGTAGTAGATGAGCCACCTGCTGAGAATGATGTTTTTAAAATACCTACAAGAATTATTGATCGTGTTATGGATAACTACTATGTTGGGGATGGAACTGTCCATCCCGGTGATCATTTGCTCTTTATACACGAATTATGCGGGTTGTTCAAGTGTGCAGGTATTACTACATACCAAGTTAAGAAGAAGTTATTCTCATTTTCACTGAAAGGAAGAGCTGAGGAATGGTATAAGCTGCTGAAGAATGGTCAAGCTCTTGAATGGGAGGAAATAGTGCCTCTCTTTTATTCAAAGTTTTATCCTCCTAGTGAGATTCATAAAGATCAGAATCAAATATACAACTTTTGGCCTCTTGATGGAGAGAGTACAACCCAGGCTTGGGGGAGATTGAAGTTACTAATGCTCAAATGTCCCATTCATGAGCTCCCCAACAATATTGCTATCAATAACTTTTATGCATGGCTTTCTCTACATGATAAGGATTTATTGGATGCTTCTTGTGCTGGATAATTCACTCGCATGGAAGAAGAAGCTAAATGGGATCTTCTGGACATATTCAAGTTAATGCTGAAGCTTGGGAGAATGACAAAGGTAGAAAGTCAGGTATAAATTATGATTATGAATGCATTGAATCTTTTATGGGAACTGATGACTTTCAAAATATTAGTAATTCTTATGGTATTTATTTACAAGTTATTACAAATTGCTTTAAGGCTTTTTCTTCCTATATTGAAATTCCAAAAAATGGATGGAACAAGTACCATGCACCTTACAAAGATATTGTTGACTTTGTTCCTGTTGGGAGTGCTGAGTATTGCACTATGGATCACATCTTACCTGAACCTTATTTCGAGAAGATCCCCTTCCTAGATAAGGTAAAGGATCATCCTATGATAACTAGTGTAATCACTAAAAGTGAAAAGAGAACAGTAAAACCTGATGAACAAATAAACATTGAACCTGTTGTAGCAATTGTTAAAGATCTTGTCACTAGAAGTGTAGAAGATGGGCACATAGTCTTTTGTGAGGATGCTTCTAATATTGTCTCACATCCCAATAGAACTAAAAAGGCTAGTATCCATGTGCTTTCTGTTCGAATTGGTGATCATTGCTATTATGGTTTGTGTGATATTGGTGCTAGTTCAAGTGTTATTCCTCATAAGCTTTATAAAGAAATTATGCATGAAATCAGTCCCTGCGAGTTGGAAGAGAATTATGTAGTTATTCACCTTGCTAATAGAGATACCATCTCTCCAATTGGTATTGTACGAGATGTGGAAGTTCTTTGTGGTAAGATTAAGTATCCTGCTAATTTTCTAGTACTTGGTTCAGCTGCTAGTAAAACTTATCCTATCATTTTTGGTAGACCTTTCTTAAGTACTTGTGGAGCTATTATAGATTGCAAGAGGGAGAAAATCATGACTAAGTTTGATGGGGAATCTTATGACTTTAATTTTTCGAAATTTACTAAAGAACCTTGTGAAGAGGAAACCCATAATGAGGATTTTAGAGTTGAACAACTTGCCTCTATTTCTCTTGCTCCTAACAATGCTTTTGCAGCAATTTATGGAAGACCACGAAAGTGAGATCTTCATGGAGGAAAGGAATGAGATTGACGAGATTCTCCATCGTCAACCCAAGATGCTTAAGCATAACTTGCCTGTAGAAGACTTGGGTACCACGTTGCCACCTAAAAAGGATCCGGTCTTCGATCTAAAACCTCTCCCTGATGATCTTAAATATGCTTATATTGATGATAAAAAGATATAACCTGTTATTATTAGCTCTAAACTTTCAGGGAAGGAAGAAGAAAGGTTATTGGAGGTTTTGAAAGAAACACCGAGGAGCTATGGGCTATACTCTAGATGATTTAAAAGGGATTTCACCTACTATATGTCAGCATTCTATCAATATAGAACCAGATGCAAAGCCAGTAGTAGAGCACCAACGACGTTTAAATCCTAAGATGAAGGAAGTGGTAAGAAATGAGGTATTGAAACTCCTTGATGCTGGTATTATTTACCCTATTGCTGATAGTGAATGGGTTAGTCATGTTCATTGTGTTCCTAAAAAAGGAGGAATTACCATTGTTCCTAATGATAATGATGAGCTTATTCCCCAAAGAATAGTAGGCTATAGGATGTGATTGATTTTAGGAAAGTCAACAAAGTTACTAAGAAAGATCACTACTCACTTCCTTTTATTAATCAAATGTTGGAAAGGTTGTCTAAAAAGACCCATTTTTGTTTTCTTGATGGCTATTCTGGTTTCTCTCAAATTGTTGTTAAACAACAAGATCAAGAAAAAACTATGTTTACCTACCCTTACGGAACTTATGCTTATAGACGTATGCCTTTTGGTTTATGTAATGCTCCTGCTACTTTTCAAAGATGCATGTCTGCTATCTTTCACCGGTTTTGTGAGGAAATTATGGAAGTGTTCATGGATGACTTTTCTGTTTATGGAACTTCTTTTGATAATTGTCTGCGCAACCTTGATAAAGTTTTGCAGAGGTGTGAAGAAACTAATCTAGTTCTTAATTGGGAGAAATGCCAGTTCATGGTTAATGAAGGGATTGTCCTTGGGCATAAGGTTTCTGAAAGGGGCATAGAAGTTCATATAGCTAAGGTTGAGGCAATTGAGAAAATGCCATGTCCAAGAGACATCAAAGGTATTCATAGTATCCTTGGTCATGCTGGTTTCTATAGAAGGTTTATTAAAGATTTTTCTAGGATATCAAAACCCCTCACTAATCTTCTTCAAAAAGATGTACCCTTTGTTTTTGATGATGATTGTAAGGAAGCTTTTGAAACTCTTAAGAAGGCTTTAACCACAGCTCCTATCATTCAACCACCTGATTGGAGTTTACCCTTTGAAATAATGTGTGATGCTAGTGATTTTGCTGTAGGTGTTGTCATTGGGCAACGAATTGATAAAAAGCTAAACGTTATTCATTATGCTAGTAAGACTCTATACGCTGCTCAAAGGAATTATGCTACTACTGAAAAAGAATTTCTAGTTGTCGTGTTCGCTTGTGAACAGTTTAGAGCCTATGTTGTAGACTCCAAAGTCACCATTCATACTGATCATGCTGCTATTAAGTACTTTATGACGAAGAAGGACGCTAAGCCTAGGCTTATTAGATGGGTGCTACTTTTACAAGAGTTTGATCTACATATAGTAGATAGGAAAGGTGCTGAAAACCATGTAGCTGATAATTTATCTCGATTGGAAAACATCTCTTTTAACCCTATGCCTATTAATGATAGTTTCCCAAATGAACTGTTGGCTGTGGTAGGGGTAAGCTCGTGAAGGAGCCCTTGATACGCTGATTATGCTAACTTTATTGTCTCCAAGTATTTGCCTCCAACTTTTACAGCTCAGCAAAGAAGGAAGTTCTTTTATGATTTGAGGCATTATTTTTGGGATGACCCATACTTATATAAAGAAGGAGTGGATGGTATTATGCGAAGATGTGTTCCAAAATATGAACAAAAGGAGATATTGCGTAAATGTCATGGTAGTGCTTATGGAGGACATCATGCAGGAGATAGAACTACGCAAAAGGTGCTTCAATCAGGTTTCTACTGGCCTACCCTTTTTAAAGATGTAAGAAATTGTGTTTTATCTTGTGATGAATGTCAGCGTGTTGGTAATATTTCTAGATGCAATGAAATGCCTATGAACTACTCTCTAGTTATTGAACCATTTGATTTGCTGGGATTTGACTTTATGGGTCCTTTTCCTCCCTCGAAAGGTTATACTCATATTTTTGTTGCCGTTGATTATGTTACTAAGTGGGTAGAAGCCATTCCTACGAAGAGTGCTGACGGGGAGACTTCTCTAAAAATGCTTAAGGATGTTATCTTTCCTAGGTTTGGAGTGCCTAGGTATCTCATGACTGATGGGGGTTCTCATTTCATTCATGGTGGTTTTAGAAAGACCCTTGCTAAATATGATGTTAATCATAGAATTGCTTCAGCTTATCACCCCCAAACTAGTGGGCAAGTAGAGTTATCAAATAGAGAAATTAAATCCATCTTGCAAAAGACTGTTAATAGATCTAGAAAAAACTGGGCTAAAAAGTTGAATGATGCTTTATGGGCTTATAGAACTGCCTACAAAAACCATATGGTGATGTCTCCTTATAAAATGGTTTATGGGAAAGCTTGTCACCTACCTTTAGAATTAGAACACAAAGCTTACTGGGCAATTAAAGAACTCAATAGAGATTGTAAGCTCGTAGGTGAGAAAACATTATTTTATTTAAGTTCCTTAGATGAATGGATGAGTGAAGCCTATGAAAATGCTAGGCTCTTTAAAGAAAAAGTTAAAAGATGGCATGACAAGCGAATACTTAAGAGAGAATTTCATGTTGGTGAGAAAGTTCTATTGTATAGGTCTCGTCTCAGATTTTTTGGAGGGAAGCTACTGTCAAAATGGGAAGGACCCTTTATTATTGAAGAAGTGTACCATTCGGGAGCAATAAAAATTTCTTCTTTAAAAGATAATACTACACAAGTAGTGAATGGGCAGCGACTCAAGCACTATATTGCTGGAGATTCTTACAATGAAGATGTTGATGCCTTTCAAGTTATAACTCCGGAAAGATTTATCAAGGACCAAATTCAGAGACCTGCAGACTCCGTTTTTGAATAGGTAACAGTTTTGGTAGGAAAAGTTCCGCGAAAATACTATCCAACTATACTTTTGCAGTTTTTAGTCAATAAGGAAAGTTATGAAGTGAAAGAGGGACGGAAATGGAGCCAGGGTGGCTCACACCACCCTGTAGCGCGGGCCCACCCCTAGCCGGAGTCCACCACGGACTCCGCCTCTGACCTGTTTTCTCCCAGTACCTTCCTTTTGTTTTGAAACTTCGTAATATATAATCCCCCGGATCTCCTGAGGTCCGTATATCGTGTTTTCGTCGTGTTTCCATTTTGATCTGTTTCTGACAGGTAGAGTCCCAGATTTGGAGCCACAATATCTTCCTCTGGATCAGCCAAGAGAGATTCCTTAGAAGATATCATCAACCCATATATGAGAGAGTTGAAGATTCATCCCAAGGAGTTGTTTCTTGAAGATGGGGAGGTCCAAATAAAAGAGGTTCAAGCCCCTAAAGGTGAAGGAAGTCTAGAGGACAGCATGGAAGCACTAGAGCAAGAAGTTTTTAGGTACAAGAAGATGGCAGAACACAAAGTGGATATCATCCATAAGATTTGTTTCGAACTCATCACCGAGCAACAAAAAGAGACTGCTGAGCTCAAGGATAAAGTCCTCTCACTCCACCAAACAACCAACAAACTACAAGCACAGCTCTATGATGTTCAAAATCAAAACTGTGAGTACGAGGTTAGATTTAAACGCATAAGTGCTTCTGCAAGTTTCAGGATGCTGGAGACCACAATGTCCTTTGTTGATGGGGAGCCTTTACCCTAGAAGTCGGACGATGACGAGAGGATACCACCACCACCGAAGCAGTAATTCGTCATCAGGTTTGCCATCTCCTTGGTTTGTTCCAAGGTTGGGGGAGTGCCGCGGTATCATATCACTGTCTTCTATCTTTTACCTTTTTAGTAGAGTCATATCATGAATAGAGAAGTTATCATGTAGGATGGTTTGCATTATGGAAGTGTCCCCTCTCTCGTTAGATATGTATCCCTTGGTGTGAGTTGCTGTTATGGAATACTAATGAGAAGTTCTATCATTTACTCTTTTGCATAGCTTATATTAGTTTTCAATTCATGGTTATATGATTGATCTTGCTGTTAGTATTGGTAGCACTTTGGGATCAATGAGTTAATTTAGTTGGTTTTGGCAAACCTGGCTCGGTCAGTAGCAACACTATTTTTGAGAGTTGAGTGAAAAGATAAAAGTACTCTAAAGAAATATAATTTCATCATCTTTCTTTCTTGATTTGCTCATAAGTCTAGTATTCTCTAGTTAAGATCGTTTGTGCTTTCAAGAAAGATTGCATGTTTGTTTTTATCACTTGTATGTTTGTTTGTTTCCTTCAACTCTTATACTTGGTACCCAGCCTTGCTAGCCAAAAACCTGTACTGAGAGGGAATTCTTCTTGTGCATCCACCTCCTTAAACCAAAACCTCTGCTATTTCTGTCCACCATACCTACCTAGTAGCATTATTGCTATTCCAAGTAAATTCTTGTTTTTGTCTACCTTCCAAATTAAACTTGTTATGTGAAAATTAGTGATTAAAGCTCTCACAAACTTGATGGCACACTTTACTTTCTTGCATTTAATAAACTTGAACCATTGGCTCCTTCTTTGTAGCTTATATGCTTGCGCTTTATGAGTTGAAGTTAGCAGAACCATGTATCATGGGGAACGCTTTCAACACTTCATTGGTACTTTGTACCTAGTTGATATCATGTTCTTTTGCTTATGGATCACGGCGGTGTGAAACAAAAGGGGAACTTGTAAGATCATGGAGTTTATATGTGTGTTAGAGAAACGCCTGGGCCGCTAGCCTAAGCTATTCCTAATCATGGTGGAAACTTGCAGCATAACTATAGTGAGCATTCTATGAAGCATCCTCAATAAAAACCGATGCAAATAGCAAATAAAAAGATCGCTGAGATGCTCACTGTCTGCTTGCCTTGTCATTTTGATTATGGGATAGCTCATGTATCATGTGCAAGGGGTACCCCGTTGGCGGTTCTCAATGATACACATGTATTTACAATGACAAGAGCTTACTCGTGACTGCAGTTGAGTAGCATGAGGTTCGGTACTCATAAGTAAGGAGCATGAGACTTCCTTGTCAAGCATATCCTCTTAGTTGTGTCACTTTAACCTTAATCACCTAAAGATGCCTATGATAGGGGCAATGAGAGCTGAAAGCTAATAAGTATCATAATTTTTGGGAGCTCTTTATGAAACTTGCAATCCCTGCTTCCCTCTACGAAGGGCCCTTCTTTTACTTTTTAGTTGAGTCAGTAAACCTACTCCCTTCTACCTCAGCAAGTATTTTGAGTTCTTGTGTTTCATTCATTCTTATGATGATTTATTCAATCATGTTTCTTATGTTCCTTGTTTTGCACTTTGCTCTTATCTTGATGTTTACTACTTTGAAAGATATCATTGAAAACCATTTATTTGTGAACTTTAGCAAATTATCAACTATTCTTCGACCAAGAGCTAAGTTTTCCATTACCAATTATGATTCACTTCATGTATCTTTGTTGTGTTTCCTTTACTCATTGCAAGTTGAGTTATATAATAGTGAGTTGTCTTCTATTATGATCTATGTATTGATGAATGTGATGCTTCTTGTCCGTATTCTTTTATCGACTCTTCACTCCATAAACCCGAGGTCATGTTTATTGAGCTCAGTTTTGCTTGGAGACAAGCGAAGTCTAAGCTTGGGGGGAGTTGATACGTCCATTTTGCATCCCAATTCTATGTCATAATTCACTGTTATTCATTGATATATTTCATATTAAGAGATGATACTTATGTTATTTCATCTGTTTTTGCATGGTTGATGACTTTTGGAGCATGGACCGCCGCAGTCAGGATTCTGATGGAAAAGGTGTTGTTTGGAGGCAAAATTTGCGAAGATCAGAAAATCTGGGAAAATACATGGAAAATCCTATTTTTCCAGAAGACGAAGGAAGCCATAAGAGGGGCTGGAGATGGGCCACAGGGGGCCCACACCACCCCCTAGCGTGGGCCACCCTGGGCCGCGCCACCAGGTGGTGTGGCCGCCCTAGTCCACCCCTGGCTCTCCCCTCTGGCGTATATATTCCTCCCGAAACCCTAAGACTCGGGGAGCGACCACAGAAAGATTCCGCCGCCTCTGCGGGGCGGAAAACACCGAGAGAGAAAGATCTCTCCCGTAGATAGATTTCTGCCGGGGGAATTCCTTCCCCGAGAGGGGAGATCGTCGCCATCAAAACCACCATCAAGCTGGACTTCATCGGAATCATCATCACCACCATCATCACCATCAGCACCCTTATCACCACCTCCATATTGCTATAACAATTGAGTTGAATCTTGCATAGTTCTTAGGGGAAACTTTCCCGGTGTTGATTACTCTTTGTAGTTGATGCTATTGAGTGAATCGTTGAATTATTGTTTATGTTCAGATTGTTATACATCATTATTTCATCTCTGATCATGATCTATATGATGTCTTGTGAGTAGTTCGTTTTGTTCTTGAGGACATGGGAGAAGTCATGTTGTTAGTAGTGGAGTTGTGTTGAGAAAGATTCAATAGTTTGATATTTAAGTTGTGGTGTACTTCTTCTAGTGGTGTCATGTGAACGTCGACTACATGACACTTCACCTATATGGGCCTAGGGGAATGCATTATGTATTTGGATACTAATCGTAGGGGTTGCCTGAGTGACAGAAACCTGAACCCCCATTAGGAAACCATTGCACAAGGGACGTAAGGGTCTTAGAGTTTAAAGTAGTGGTTAGGTTTCTACCTTAATTACTTTCTTGTACTTACAGATGTTTGCAAGGGGTATAATCACAAGTATGTATTAGTCCTAGGAAGGTTGGTACATTAGCACAGGTTCACCCACACAACACTTAGCAAGCTAAACAAGATTAATCAACTATATGAAGCGAAAGCACTTGACAGTCTTCCCATGTGTCCTCGAGAACGTTTGGTCATCTTAAGTAATACAACCGGCTTGTCCTTTGCTGCATAAAGGATTGGGCCACTTGCTGCATTTATTCCTATTGTCTTTTGTTTAGTCGTACTTTGTTTACTTGCTTTATCAAAATCCCCTAAAAATCCATTTGCTAAGTATTTGTAGAGAATTCCTAATCCATACCACTAGCTAGCACCTTCTGCTCTTTGTTGGGTTCGACACTCTTACTTATCGAAAATACTATGATACACCCCCTATACTTGTGGGTCATCAACCCCCACCATCTGTGTAAAATTCTAACCAAAAACTATAAGTTGTGAAATTTGACAAATTTAAGCTTAGTCGTCAACGAGTATGAAAATTCTTGGATTTCAAGCCGAACGACATAGGTCAAGGCCATATCAACATCATACTTTATGGTGATGATGCCATGTCCAAGAATTAGCATGCCGATAGATTTGGACATATTTTGAAAACAATGGAAGATGAAGTAGTACGAAGAGTATGGCTCGATCAGCTGCTCTCTCGAGAAGGAGCCATACACGACTGTTTTCCTTGCTTATTTTTAGGGGGTGCTAAATGTATGGATATCGATGTATTTTTCCCTTTTTTGGGAACTTGATGTAAAATGTACTTCCACACACCATGTAAAATTCTAACATAAAAGTGTAAGTGGTGAAATTTAGACGATTTTAAGCTTACTTGTCAATGAGTATGATCATTCTTGGATTTTAGTCGAACGACCAAGGTCAAGGCCATATAAACATCATACTTTATGCTGATGATCCCATATCAGAAAATCTGCATGGCAACAGATTTGGCCATATTTATAAAATAATCGAAGAGGAAGTAGTACGAAGAGTTTGGCTTAGATCAACTGGTCTCTCGGTAAGGAGACAAAACAAAAAGTTTCCTTTGTCGGGTCCTTTGTGCTAAATGTATGGACCTCCATGTAATTTTTCCTTTTTAGGTCCGTGATGTAAAATGTACTCCCACCGACCGTGTAAAATTCTAAACTAAAAGTAAGTGGTGAAATTTAAACGAATTTAAGCTTAGTTATCAATGAGTATGAACCATATTCTTGGATTTTCAAGACAAACAGCCAAGGTCAAGCCATATCTACACCATAATTTATGCATATGATCCCATATCCAAGAATTTGCATGCTCACAAATTTGGCCATATTTTGAAAACAATCGAAGATGAAGTAGTGTGAAAAGTATGGCTCGATCAGCTGCTCTCTAGAGAATGAGTCAAACCCGACTGTTTTCCTTGCTTAATATAAGGATCATTTGTGCTAAATGTATAGACCTTGGTGTAATTTTCACTTTTTTAGGTCCTTGATGTCAAATATACTTCCACACCCGTGTAAAATTCTAACCTAAAAGTGTAAGTTGTGAAATTTAGACGATTTTAAGCTTACTTGTCAACGAGTATGACCATTATTGGATTTCAAGCCGAACGACCAAGGTCAAAGCCATATCAACATCATACTTTATGTTGATGATCCCATATGAGAGAATTTGCATGGCGACAAATTGCACTATTTTGAAAACAATCGAAGAGGAAGTAGTGTGTAGAGTTTGGCTCAGATCAGCTGACCTCTCGAGAAGGAGCCGAACCAGAATTTTTTTCCTTTTAGGGAGCTTTATGATAAATGTATGGACCTCAATGTAATTATTGATTTTTCGTGTCCCTGGTGTAAAATGTACTCTGACCAACCGTGTAAAAATCTAACCTAAAAGTAAGTGGTGAAATTCAAAAAAAAGTTAAGCTTAGTTGTCAATGAGTATGAACCATTCTGGGATTTCAAGATGAATGACCAAGGTAATGATCCCATATTCAAAAATTTGCACCCCGGCAAATTGTGCCATATTTTGAAAAGAATCGAAGATGAAGTAGTATGAAGAGTATGGCTCGATCCGCTACTCTCTCGAGAAGGATCCGAACCCGACTGTTTTCTTTGCTTAATTTTAGGGTCCTTTGTGCTAAATGTATGGACCTCAATGTAATTTTCCCTTTTTAGGTCCTTGATATAAAATGTACTTCCATGCCCATGTAAAATTCTAACCTAAAAGTCTAAGTGGTGAAATTTCGACGATTTTTAGCTTACTGGTCAATGAGTATGACCACTATTGGATTTCAAGCCAAACGACCAAGGTAAAGGCCATATATATCAACCATCATACATTATGTTGATGATCCCATATGAGAGAATTTGCATGGTAACAAATTTGGCCATATTTTCAAAACAATCAAAGAGGAAGTAGTATCAAGAGTTTGGCTCAGATCAGCTGATCTCTCGAGAAGGAGCCGAACTAGAAATTTTTCCTTTTAGGGTCCTTTATGCTAAATGTATGGACCATGACGTAATTTTTGCTTTTTTGAGGTCCCTGATGTAAAATGTACTCCGATTGACCGTGTAAAGTTCTAACCTAAAAGTAAGTGGTGAAATTTAAACGAATTTAAGCTTAGTTGTCAACGGGTACGAACAATTCTTGTATTTCAAGACGAACGACCAAGGTCAAGGCCATATCTACATCATACTTTATGTTGATGATCCCATATTCAAGAATTTGCATATCGATAAATTTGTCCATATTTTGAAAACAATCGAAGATGAAGTAGTATGAAGAGTGTGGCTCGATCAGCTACTCTCTCGAGAAGGAACTGAACCCTACTGGTTTGCTTGCATAATATTAGGGTTCTTAGTGCTAAATGTATGGACCTCGATGTAATTTCCCCCTTTTTAGGTCTTTGTTGTAAAATGTGCTCCCATCGATCGTGTAAAATGCTAACCTAAAAGTAAGTGATGAAATTTCAACAAATTTAAGCATAGTTGTCAACAAGTATGAAAAAATCTTGGATTTTCAAGCCGAATGACCACGACAAGGCCATATCTCTACATCATACTTTATGTTGATGATCACATATTCAAGAATTTGCATGGCGACGGATTTGGCCTTATTTTGAAAACAATCAAAGAGGAAGTAGTATGAAGAGTATGGCTCGACCAGCTACTCTCTCGAGAAGGAACCGAACCCTACTGTTTTGCTTGCATAATATTAGGGTCCTTGGTGCTAAATATATGGACCTTGATGTAATTTCCCCCTCTTTAGGTCTTTAATGTAAAATGTGCTCCCATTGACCGTGTAAAATGCTAACCTAAAAGTAAGTGATGAAATTTCAACAAATTTAAGCATAGTTGTCAACAAGTATGAAAAAATCTTGGATTTTCAAGCCGAACGACCACGAGGTCAAGGCCATATCTCTACATCATACTTTATGTTGATGATCCCATATTCAAGAATTTGCATGGCGAAGGATTTGGCCATATTTTGAAAACAATCGAAGAGGAAGTAGTATGAAGAGTATGGCTTGACCAGCTGCTCTCTCGAGAAGGAGCCAAACCTGATTATTTTCTTTCCTCAAATTTAGGGTCCTCTGTGCTAAATGTATGGACCTCGATGTAATTTCCCCCGTTTTAGGTCTTTGATGTAGAATGTACTCCCACCGACCGTGTAAAATGCTAACCTAAAAGTAAGTGATGAAATTTCAACAAATTTAAGCATAGTTGTCAACAAGTATGAAAAAATCTTGGATTTTCAAGCCGAACGACCACGAGGTCAAGGCCATATCTCTACATCATACTTTATGTTGATGATCCCATATTCAAGAATTTGCATGGCGACGGATTTGGCCGAAGAGGAAGTAGTATGAAGAGTATGGCTCGACCAGCTGCTCTCTCGAGAAGGAACCGAACCCAACTGTTTTCTTTGCTCAATTTTAGGGTCATTTGTGCTCCCACCGCGACCGTGTAAAATGCTAACCTAAAAGTAAGTGGTGAAATTTAAACGAATTTAAGCTTAGCTGTCAACGAGTAGGAACTTTCTTAGATTTCAAGCCGAACGACCACATGGTCAAGTCCATATCTCTACATCATACTTTATGCTGATGATCCCATATCCAAGAATTTGCATAGCGAAAAATTTGGCCATATTTGTAAAACAGTCAAAGAGGAGGTAGTATGAAACGTATGGCTCGACCAGCTGCTCTCTCGAGAAGGAGCCGAACCCGACTATTTTCTTTGCTCAATTTTAGGGTCATTTGTGCTAAATGTATGGACCTCAATGTAATTTTCCCTTTGTTAGGTACTTGATGTAAAATGTACTCCCACCGCCCGTGTAAAATTCTAACCAAAAAGTAAGTGGTGAAATTGAAACGAATTTAAGCATAGTTGTCGACGAGTACACAAAATTCTTGGATTTCAAGACGAACGACCAAGGTCAATGCCATATCAACTTCATACTTTATGCTGATAACCCCATATCAGAGAATTTGCATGGCAACAGATTTGTCCATATTATTTTGAAAACAATCAAAGAGGAAGTAGTATGAAGAGTTTGGCTCAGATCAGCTAATAATATCTCGAGAAGGAGCCGCACCAATGCAACAAAAGGTTTTCCTTTTAGGGTCCTTTGTGGTAATTGTATGGGCATCGATGTAATTTCCCCCTTTTTAGGTCCTTGATGTAAAATATGCTCCCATCGGCCTTGTAAAATGCTAACCTAAAAGTAAGTGGTGAAATTTTAATGAATTTAAGCTTAGTTGTCAACAAGTATGAACTTTCTTAGATTTCAAGCCGAACGACCACAAGGTCAAGGCCATATCTCTACATCATACTTTATGCTGATGATCCCATATCAAAGAATTTGCATGGCGACAGATTTGGCCATATTTTGAAAAAAATCGAAGAGGAAGTAGTACGAAGAGTATGGCTCGATCGACTACTCTCGTGAGAAGGAGCCGGACCCGACTATTTTCCTTGCTTGATTTTAGGGTCCTTTGTGCTAAATGTATGGACCTCAATGTAATTTACCCCCTTTTTAGGTTTAAAAGTGTAAGTGGTGAAATTTATAGGATTATTTTAAGCTTACTTGTCAACGAGTATGAACATTCCTGGATTTCAAGACGAACGACCATGGTTGTCAAGGCCATATCAACATCATACTTTATGCTCATGATCGCATGTTAGAGAGTGTGCATGGTAACAGATTTGGCCATGTTTTGGAAACAATCAAAGAGCAATTAGTATTAAGAGTTTGGCTCAAATCAGCCGATCTCTCGAGAAGGAGTCGAACCAGAAATTTTTCCTTTTAGGGTCCTTTATGCTAAATGTATGGACCTCAATGTAATTTTTGCTTTTTTGAGGTTCCTGATGTAAAATGTACTCCGATCGACCATGTAAACTTCTAACCTAAAAGTAAGTGGTGAAATTTAAACGAATTTAAGCTTAGTTGTCAATGATTATGAACCATTCTTCAGTCCAATACGAACCACCAAGGCCATATATACATCATACTTTATGCTCATAATTCCATATCCAAGAATTTGCATGCTGACAAATATGGCCATATTTTGAAAACAATCGAAGATGAAGTAGTCAGAAGAGTATGGCTCGATTATCTACTCTTGTGAGAAGGAGTCGGACCCGACTATTTTCCTTGCTTAATTTTAGGGTCCTTTGTGCTAAATGTGTGGACCTCGATGTAATTTTCCCCCTTTTTTGGTCTAAAGTATAAGTGGTGAAATTTCAATGATTTTTTAGCTTACCGGTCAACGAGTATGACCATTATTGGATTTCAAGCCGAACGACCAAGGTCAAGGCCATATATATCAACCATCATACATTATGTTGATGATCCCATATGAGAGAATTTGCATGGGAACAAAATTTGACCATATTTTGAAAACAATCGAAGAGGAAGTTGTATCAAGAGTTTGGCTCAGATCAGCTGATCTCTCGAGAAGGAGCCAAACCAGAAAATTTTCCTTTTAGGATACTTTATGCTAAATGTATGGACCTCGACGTAATTTTTGCTTTTTTGAGGTCCCTGATGTAAAATGTACTCCGATTGACCGTGCAAAGGTCTAACCTAAAAGTAAGTGGTGAAATTTAAACGAATTTAAGCTTAGTTGTCAACGGGTACGAACCATTCTTGTATTTCAAGATGAACGGCCAAGGTCAAGGCCATATCTACATCATACTTTATGCTGATGATCCCATATTCAAGAATTTGCATATCGACAAATTTGGCCATATTTTGAAAACGATCGAAGATGAAGTAGTATGAAGAGTGTGGCTCGATCAGCTACTCTCTCGAGTAGGAACTGAACCCTAATATTTTTCTTGCTTAATATTAGGGTCCTTTGTGCTAAATGTATGGACCTCGATGTAATTTCCCCCCTTTTTAGTTCCTTGTTGTAAAATGTACTCCCATCGATCATGTAAAATTCTAACCTAAAAGTAAGTGGTGAAATTTAAACGAATTTCCGCTTATAGTTCTCAACGAGTATGAACATTCTTTGATTTCAAGCCGAACGACCACAAGGTCGAGGCTATATCTCTACATCATACTTTATTCTGATGATCGAGTATCCAAGAAATTGCATGGCGATAGATTTGCCCATATTGTGAAAACAATTGAAGAGAAAGTAGTATGAAGAGTATGTCTCGATCAACTGCTCTCTTGAGAAGGAGCCACACCCGATTGTTTTCTTTGCTCAAATTTAGGGTCCTTTGTGCTAAATGTATGGACCTCGATGTAATTTCCCCCTTTTTAGGTCTTTGATGTAGAATGTACTCCCACCGACCATGTAAGCATAGTTGTCAACAAGTATGAAAAAAACTTGGATTTTCAAGCCGAACGGTCACAAGGTCAAGGCCATATCTCTAGATCATACTTTATGTTGATGATCCCATATTCAAGAATTTGCATGGCGACGGATTTGGCCATATTTTGAAAACAATCGAAGAGGAAGTAGTATGAAGAGTATGGCTCGACCAGATGCTCTCTCGAGAAGGAGCCGAATCCGATTGTTTTCTTTGCTCAATTTTAGGGCCCTTTGTGCTAAATGTATGGACCTCGATGTAATTTTCCCTTTTTAAGTCCTTTATGTAGAATGTACTTTATGCTTATGATCCCATATCCAAGAACTTGCATGCCGACAAATTTCGCCATCTTTTGAAAACAATCGAAGATATTAAAAACAAAAAATAATCAATTTCATTTTTCCAAGTGACAGGAATTTATTTTCAAAAAATCAAGTAAGAAGAATTTATTTACTTTTTCAGTTAAAAAAATAAAGAGCAAGAAGAGACTATATGAGCACAGAGGAGGCAGCGAGAGAGCTGCGAAGAGGAGGATTTGAAGGAGGTGCGATGTCAGAGCAAAGCTAGGATGGGTTCCTAACACAAGGTACAGGGTATAGTGAGTAGAGTAAATTTCAGTACCACAATACTATATATGCACGCAAAACAAAATGTGTTTTCTCTCTCCTTCACTCCCCCATCACCACCCCCACACCTTGGCCGGCTGATTTCTCCCTCGTCCACAAAGTGGCACTGCGCACGCGTGATACGTTGCTAAAGTATCCATAATTTTTGATGTTCCATGCTTGGTTTTATCTACTTTCTTGTGTTTTGTCCACACTTTAGAGTACTTTCTATACACTTTCTTGGACTAACCTATTAACAAGAGCCACAGTGCCAGCTGCCTGTTTTCTGCTGTTTTGGTTCTAGGAAAGTCATAAAATGAATATTCTCGGAATTGGACGGGACAAAAGCCAAAGTCAGCTTTTCACCGAGGGACACAAGGAGCCAGAATACGAGACGGAGAGGGGCCAGGGGGCCGCCACACCACCTGGCCACGCGGCCTAGCCTGGCTCGCGCCAGGGGGTGGTCTGGCCGCCTCCGGCACCCCCTCGGCCTCCCCTTTCGCCTATAAGATGCCTCCGATACAGAAACCCTAAGCACCCGATCAAAATTCCACAAAAGAGTGTAGCCGCCGTCATCTCCATCCCTAGATCGGGAGAGATCTAAAGCTCTTCCCGGCACCCTGCCGGAGAGGGGAATTCACCCTGGAGGCCTTCTTCATCACCATGCAAGCCTCCGGTGTGATGCGTGAGTAGTTCATCTCTAGACTACAGGTCCATGTAGTAGCTAGATGGCTGGTTCTCCTCCTTTGTGCTAACATGTTTAGATCTTGTGAGCTCCGTTCAAGATCATCTATTTGTAATCCTACATGTTGTGTTTGCGAGGATTCGATGGATATTGAGATGCTATTTCAGATTGATTATTGATTCTATCATGTCTTTGTTATTTGTGATCTTGCATGCTTTCCGTTGTTAGTAGCTATCTTAGCCAAGTAGATGCTAGCAACTCCAAGAGTTAGTATTTATGCTCGATAGTGGGTTCATGCCTCTAGTAATCTAGGGAAGTGACAGAAATCTCTAAGGTACTAGATGTGTTGTTGCTACTAAGGAAAAAACAGTAATCCTTTGTTCATAGAACAATCGTATTGTTTACTTTACATGCAATGCGTGTTGGGGGATACCCCCGGGTAGGGTCACACCGGGGTATAAAGGCCGAGTTAGCCGAGGTACAGCAAGGTTAAAGCAAGAGATGGCCGAGTCACCTCAAGGCAGGCCAAATCACGGGGTAACCCGGACTGGAGGATGTCTGCCTAACTGAGTCCCGGCCGACCTATGTCGTATGCCGGCAGGATATATCTAACTTGTATGCAGGAACAGGTGTGGCCGGATTAACCAGGCATGATCCGGGTTATATCAGGCTTGTAAGAGAAGGAAGGTATCTCGCTGGTCAAAAGGAGGTCACTGTACCCAGGAGCGTGAGCGAAGCGGACAGAGGGTAGGACCACCGAGGCGTGGCCGACAAAGGTGACGTTGCCTGTGTCAGATGACACTAGCGCCGCAGAGGCTCACGTAGCCTCTACATGGCTTACAATGGGGAAAAGTGACCCGGTCGGTTTACTATTTTGGGAAGAGGCATATTCCTTGGAATATGCCTCCACGTATGCCCTGATTGGAGACCTAGCCACCCCTATATAAGCAGGGCTAGGGCCTTTGTATAAAGGCTTGATCTCTAGTGGGTTGAGTTCTACTTGTTGGGTTCTAGGTTCCTGAGAGCTAGTTAGTGGTGAGAGTAAGAGAGTTCCTTCTTCCTCCTCTCCCCAATACGGCTCAAGGAGCAATTGTAACCTTGGAAAACCATTGAATACAAAGCAACTGTGTGTGGAATCACCACACTATCCCTCCCTGGATTCCTCTAGAGCATATAGTCCCCACCTTTAGCCTATCCATGGCATCTGCCGTGACACCACCACGACAGTTGGCGCCCACCATGGGGCTAGTGGCGCTAGCAGGAGTGAAGATCCGGACGGGAAACCTCATCGGCACTGGCAAACGCATCGTATCCAGGCTTGTTCAGCGCTTTGGAGCGCTGGACTTCGTCAGCGACAACGCTGGCTGCTTCGGCAAGCGACCTCTCCCGCACAACGGCCTCTTCGTCAAGCTTGGCACGCACAAGATCTACGTTGCTATCGATGTGTCGTGCAATCACCCGTGGCACGTCATCGAGGGAGGCTCGCGGGGCGTGTATTACTCGCTCCCCTGACCACGCCGAGGTGATGATGACTGCATCTGGAGCTGGCGTGAGCAAGGAACCAGCACCAGATTCGGAGGTAACACCCAAGGCACCGAGGAAAAGTAGAGGTCCTCCGCTAGAGAGGCCAGAGAATGTGCTGCAACAGGCAATAGATAGCTTGGCAAGCCCCGTAGCAATAGTGGTAGATCCGGCTTAGGCATAGGCCGAGTTAGAGGAAACTAGGCAGAAAATACTAGAGGGTGCAAAAAAGATAGCCGCGGCTCAGTAGTCGTCGAACATGACACTGCGTGAGTACGCAAAGGCAAATAAGGTAGATGCTGTAAAAGTGAAGGGGAGAAACCTCATGAGTGAAATGAACAAAGAGGGTGATTCTAGAATTGAGGAATCAGAGAACTGTATGTTCGTGGGGCTGCCGAAGTACAGTACCCCAACAAAGAACCTCAAAGCAGCGGATGCAGCTGCATCCGAGTTAGAGGGTTTGACAGGTGAAGCCCGGCAGAGACAGCAACAAAGGGTCAATGAGTTAGTTCAGATCGCAAACAGACAGAATGAGGAGTTGCTCATGGCTAACCCGGAAAGAGCTAGGGCCTCCAAAATCATTTATTCGGTAGTAGGTAACCCGGAGAAATCCGTGGGAGCTGCATCGTCTCCTCATGGTGGTCCTAGGAGAGAAGAGGTAGTAACCTCGGCCAGGGGGAACAAACAGATAGTCCCATATGACCCGGCACGGGCAGGGAAAGGAAAAGCAGTGCAAGGAAATGAGGATCGACAAAGTGCGAGCCGAGGTGAAGCTGGTCAAGGTAACCGCGACCAAGGCAATGTCGGTCAAGGGAACACTGTGAACGGCAATGCCGGACAGCGCAACCCCGCGGGTGTAGGAAAACCACAGCAGCGGAATATACCACGGCAAGAGCGCAATGCCGCCCAAGGTATGCAACAGAGAGCAGCTCCACAAGAGCAAGATAGATATAATGATGGTAATTCGGAGATGGTGAACGCTGGGTATCCCAGGGCGTACTATCACGTGATAGGTTCAAGATTGGGAAGCAGGAACTTGATGCCTGACGACGCCAGGTTAAAACTGGATCAGCTTTATAGGTCGGAGCAAATTGAGTGTCAAGGTCCTCCGGGTCCAGCGTGTTTTGGCCCCCGGATCATGAAGGAGCCTCCGGTACCTAACTTCCAGTTACCAAGAGGCACTAAGACATATGACGACAGCACAAAGCCGGAGGATTGGTTGATTAACTATGCAACAGCGGTAAAAATTTCTACAGGCAACTTGAGATGGGCTGTGAGATATGTACCTCAGATGCTGGAGGGACCAGCGAGGGTATGGCTAAACAATTTGCCACCCGGAAGTATTAACTGTTGGATCAATTTTGAGGAAATGTTTGTCAGTAATTTCTCAAGCACGTATCAGAGGCCCAACTGACCACAGACCTTAGCAATGTGCAAACAGAGACCGAATGAGACAGACCGGGAATTCTTAACCCGCTGGTGCACAGTGCGAAACTCATGTGAGGGTGTAATTGAGTCACAGGCCATAGCTTGGTTTGCGCAAGGGTGCAGATATGCAAGCATGCTATGGCAAAGGTTACAAAGGGATATGCCAACTACATTGGCAGAGACAATCTGGATTGCTGATTCATATGCTTTGGGTGATCCGGCTCAGCCTAGGCTCATGTCCAACGAGTCAAGCAAGGAGTACTATCAGCGAGATGGAGTCGGGTCATCCCGGCGGAATGATTACCGGGGTAAGAGAAGAGATGAAAGACCGGATTACCGGTACAATTCGCAACAAGTTGCCACTATGAATCAAGATCAACTCGGAGCAGCAAGCAATCAACGTCAGAAAACTAGAGGGCAGCAATGGACTCCAAGGAGTGAGGGCAAGAAAACTTGGACGCCCGAACAAAAAAGACAGTGGCATGAGAAGAAGGACATGCCGAGGTATACTTATGAGGCAATGTTGGATCAGCCGTGTAAATTTCACACGTCAAATCCGAGTAACCCAGCGGGTCACACAACCCGGCAGTGTGAGTGGATGAGGAAGATAGAACAAAGTGGTTCGGGGAATGCTCAGGCACCTCGGAATGATCAACCTCGGCAGGAGTTAGCCCGGCATCAATTTCTCTTCGGAGCGAACACGCAACAGTTAATGTTGCCACCACCTCCGCCGAGGTATGAAAACCATGAGAGAAGGGATGCAGTGCATTAGGTGGAAAACCAGCATCAGCCAGATCAAAGGTACCCTGGAAATGAGGGCAGAAATGAGTACAGAGAGCATCACCAGAGTTATTGTGTGTTCACCACAGAAGAGACAGATAGAAAGAGCCTGCAGCGCCGACATATGGAAGTCAATGCGGTAATGCCGGTGGTGACGAGGTATATGCCTTGGTCAGATCAAGAAATTACCTGGAGCATCAAAGACCATCCCAGGCTTATGGCGAGCCCTGGTTCGTATGCGTTCGTACTAGATCCAACATTCATTGGTCCAAACATCAACGTAAGGTTCTCAAAGGTGCTGATTGACAATGGCAGTAGCATCAATATCATGTACGTAGACACGATGCGCAAGTTGGGTATCTCGGAGAACATGCTCCAAGCTACAAGGACAACTTTCCATGGCATTGTGCCAGGTATTTCCTGTGAACCCATTGGCAAGGTCCGGGTTGACTTGTTGTTCGACACGAGAGATAACTGCCAGACTGAGAATTTGGAGTTCGAAGTTGTCAATTTGGAGAGCGCATATCACGCGTTGCTCGGCAGGCCAGCCCTGAACAAGTTCATGGCAAGTACTCATATTAGTTATTTGAAGATGAAGTTTCCCGGGCCAAATGGTGTGTTTACCATAACTGGTGATTTCCGGCGTTCCATCGAATGCGCGTCAGCCGGGTCTAACCTGGCCGAGTCACTCGTGATTGCGCAAGAGAAGAGAAAAATCCAGGAGGTGGCGGCATTGGCTCAATTCGCGCAACAATATATGCCGGCGCTTAGTAACCCGCATGGTAGTGTCTTATTTCAAGCGACAAAGGATACCAAGAAAGTGCCTGTTGATGATATGTTCCTAGAGCGCACCGTAACAATTGGTGCCGGGTTAAATGATAAATAGGAAAGCGAGCTCGTCAACTTACTATGTGAGAATCGGGATATCTTTGCTTGGTCCACACAGGACTTGCAGGGTGTGTCGGGGGAGTTGGCCGAGCACTCTTTGAATGTGTGATCCGGAGCAAAGCCGGTGAAGCAACCTCTCCGCCGCTTCGCCGAAGACAGGAGAAAGGTCATCGGAGATGAGATAGCTCGGCTCCTAGCAGCTGGATTTATCATGGAAGTGCTTTACCCGGATTGGCTATCTAATCCGGTGCTGGTGGAGAAGAAGAAGGATGATCCGAACGTGGCAGTGGTTTGGCATGTGTGTATCGATTACACGAACCTGAATAAGGCGTGTCCGAAAGATCCATTCCCACTGCCAAGGATAGACCAAGTCATAGATTCTACTGCTGGGTGTGAACTGTTGTCATTCATTGATTTATATTCCGGTTTCCACCAGATACCTCTGAACCCAAGTGATCAAATAAAGACTACGTTTATCACCCCGTATGGGGCTTATTGCTATCGCACCATGCCTTTTGGTTTATGTAATGCAGGGGCAACGTACCAAAGATGTATGCAGAAATGTTTACACGACCAAATTGGTCAAAATGTGCAGGTATATGTGGATGATGTTGTTATAAAGACCAAGGAAATCAAAACGCTCCTTGACGATATCAGGCAAACGTTCATGAACCTGAGAAGATTCCGAATGAAGCTTAACCTGGAGAAATGTACCTTCGGTGTCCCGGCTGGAAAATTACTCGGATTTCTTGTCTCCAGCCGAGGTATCGAAGTTAATCCAACTAAAATCCGAGCCATAGAGCGAATGGAACTACCGAAGTGCCTTAATGATGTCCAGAAGTTCACGGGTTGCTTGGCATCCTTAAGTCGGTTTGTATGTCGGTTGGGAGAAAAGGCACTGCCTCTCTATCAACTCATGAAAAAGTCGGACAAGTTCATTTGGACGCCGCAGGCCAATGAAGCCTTTATCCAATTAAAGAAAATGTTAGCCACTGCACCAGTGTTAGCCTCTCCACTATCAAAGGAGCCAATGTTGCTCTATATAGCCGCAACCAACCGAGTTGTAAGTGCGGTAATTGTGGTAGAGGACGACGAAGAGGGCAAGTCAGTGCAACGGCCAGTATATTATCTGAGGGAGGTATTATCTGCTTCGAAACAAAACTATCCCCATTATCATAAGATGGCATATGGTGTGTATATGGCGGCTAAGAAGCTAAAGCACTATTTTGAAGAGCACCCCATCAAAGTAATATGTGAAGCCCCCATATCCGAGATAATGAGCAATAAGGATGCAAGTGGCGGGATTGCAAAATGGGCAATTGAGCTAACCCCTTATGCACCACAATATGACAGGAGAGAAGCAATCAAGTCTCAGGCTGTGGCTGACTTTTTTGTGGATTGGGCCGAGGTGCAATTTGAGCCACCATTGCCAGATCCGAACTACTGGAGAATGCACTTTGACGGATCAAAAACAAAAACCGGGTTAGGCGCCGGAGTTGTGCTTACCTCGCCAAGAAGGACCAACTGAAATATGTGCTACAAATCCACTTCGCAGCATCAAACAATGTTGCAGAATATGAAGCACTTGTGCATGGGCTCAAAGTGGCAAAAGAAGTTAGAATACGTCAGATCCAATGCTTCGGTGATTCGGATCTCGTAGTCCAGCAAGTCTCCAGACAATGGGACGCTTTGGATGCAAATATGGCATTATACAGATTTCATGTGCAGAAGATATCCGGAAACTTTGAGGGATGCGAATTTCATCACGTACCTCGGGCGGAAAATGAGGCTGCCGACGTATTGTCGAAGCTCGGATCAACACGACAAGCAATCCCGCCAGGGGTAGCACTAGAGCACCTCAGAAAACCGTCTATCAGGCCATCCCCAGAATCAAAGTCAATTTATATCCTGGCAAATCCGGAATCGGAAGTTGTGCCCATGGACATTGATGTGGGAAGTGGTTCACGAAACCCGGGGACTGCTTCGCAAGACCCTTGGGACTGCGCAGCGTGATCCGGTTGAGGTTATGCCGGTGGTTCAGATGGAAATTGATGAGGATGTGTTCCCAGTACGAGCTATACCAGCTTGGGCACGCCCATATTTTAATTCCTGAAAGATGGAACTTTGCCTAGTGAGGAGGTGCTTTCCAGGCAAACTCAGAGGAGGGCAAAAGCATACACGATCATCAACTCCGAGCTATACAAGAGAAGTGTGACAAACATCCTCCAACGACGTGTTGACCCGGAAGAAGGGCTCGACATCCTCCAGGATATACACCAAGGGGAATGTGGGCATCACGCCTTGTCGAGAGCCTTGGTAGCAAAAGCTTTCCGTCATGGGTTTTACTGGCCAAGTGCCTTGGAACAAGTAGAGGATCTGGTAACAAAGTGCAATGGTTGTCAAAGATATGCGACCAAGACACATACGCCCATGTCGGAGCTCAAGACCATACCAATTACCTGGCCATTTGCCGTATGGTGTTTGGATATGGTTGGCCCGTTTAAACCAGCAAGAGGGAACATGACCCACATTTTGGTCATGGTTGACAAGTTTACAAAATGGATTGAGGTGAAGCCAATAAGAAAATGTGATAGAGCTACCGCCGTGACATTCCTCAAAGATATCATCTTGAGATACGTTTATCCTCACAGTATCATAATAGATAATAGCACAAATTTCGCTGAAGGAGTTTTTGTGCGATTCTGCCGGGATAAGAAGATCCGGCTGGACGTTGCCTCGGTAGCCCACCCCGCATCGAACGGACAAGTGGAGAGATCCAACGGATTAGTATTATCTAGGATAAAACCCCGGCTCATTGAGCCGCTGCAAAGATTAGCGGGATGCTAGATAGAAGAACTACCAGCGGTACTGTGGAGTTTAAGAACAACTCTAAATCGATCAACAGGCTACACGCCATTCTTTCTGGTATATGGGGCAGAAGCTGTATTATCAGCCGACATAGAGCATGATTCGCCTAGGGTTACCCAATACACAGAAGCCGAAGTGCAAGAAGCCCGGCAAAATGATGTTGATCTGCTGGAAGAAGCTAGAGAATTGGCATTGTCCAGATCCGCCATATATCAGCAAAATCTCCGACGCTATCATAGCCGGAAAGTAAACCCCCGAATTTTCCGGGAAGGTGATCTGGTACTCCGGTTGGTACAACGTACTGCTGGCATACACAAATTATCCACCCCCATGGGAAGGGACATTCATTGTGAGAAAAGCATTGCACAATGACTCTTATTATCTTATCAAGTCAAAACCACAGGAGAAGAACAAGGCGGACAGGTCCGGCGAGGAATCTAAGCGCCCATGGAATGTAGCTCTACTTCGTCCTTTCTACACTTAGCAAAGAAGTGTGTGGATCCGAGTCTCTCATACGTCGGTATGTATGCCGGCAATGAGCTTATCAATGAAATGGTGGCACCTGGAGCAGTAACTCAGGGACTGTCTTAATAATATATGTTGTCTTCTATACTTGTTATAATTTTTATGTCGGCTGGTTTAAGTTGCTTCTGCCTAAGCTGGATTAGTAGTGTGTGAGCACCAAAAAACTAACTCTTCGACTTGCTGCTGTCCAACAAGATTTGGCTTCATGGCAAGCAAGAGAACAAGTTTGGAATTGCGTAGCACATGAAAAACGACTAAGGAATAGAACGTAATCAAGCCGACATTTGTTATTTAGACTAACTTTGTGTTTACCTTGTTCTTGCTATGTTGAATTATTTTGAGCTAGTCCTAAAGTTTCTAAGTATTGTTAACTCGGACTCGTAAGTCATAAAACCGAACCAAGGTAGACGCGAGCCGAGCCAAGAAATTGGAGAAACAAGAAAATGAAACTCAAGGACTACGCCCAAGTTAATCCCGCACGAGCAACTTAGTAGCAAAATATGATCATTGTGCTTAATACATTTGCACCCGGCATACCGGGGATTTGATAATATTCAAAGTGTTTGTTATCAAGGAGCAGCAGGAGGAGGTAACTCGGCACCAGCAGGCAGAACTCTGGCCTCGGCTTCAGCATTATCTCCATCTTCTTCGACGTCCGAGGCTTCGCCCTCATCATCTTCACCCGAACCATCTTCGACGTATTCGTCGTCAACAACGTCAAGGACACTTGGTCCTTTGTTCCATTGATGGATGGGGGCATACTAAATGAGGTTATGGGTGCAAGCTTTGCACCGAGCTATCCAATCCGGGTCATTGGACCACCTTGATCCGGTGCGCATGCGCTCGAGAATATTGAGATTTATTTTCTCATACCATGTGAGCACGTAGTGGAGAACGGTCTCAGCTCTGGCACGTCCGGCGGATTCCCTCCAGAGGTCAAGTTGGGTCTCGCACTCCATTAACTTGTTGATTAGAGCAGCGGAACCCTCCGGAGTGTCTTCACCAGGCCAAAGGGCATTGAAGATCCGGACTGCTGCGTCTAGGATATCCTTACCATGGTTCTTCACAATCTCGACGCGAGAAGATAAGCTGACCAGCAGATCCTCCATGTCATAAAGAATATTCTCAGAGCCAGGAACAGTTGGGGTACCCCTCTTCTGGCAGAACTTGGCAACGGCGGTGGCTGCAATGGCATCACCCTCCGGAAATTTGTCTGAAAAACAAGACAAGTGAAATAAGTGAAGGAGGTTGAGCCGGAGAGATTCATGCCGGCTGAAGAAAAAGAACTTACGAGAGATATGGCTGTGGATCCGGGTCAGCTCCATGGTGCAGTTGTCACGCCTCTTCCGGAGTTGCACAAGTTCAGCATTTGCCGACTCAAGCTTAATGTCGGCCTCCTTCTGTAGTTCTTGATCTTTGGCAATTTGGAGGTTGAGGCGTTCTCGCTCTTCAGTAAAATCTTGGCCAGCTTTATCCATCTTGGATTTGTGGACCGCCTTGAGCCTCTTCATTTCTGCCTTCAGCTTGGCAATCTCATCATCCTTGGTCTGGAGGAGCGTGATGACCCACAAGTATAGGGGGTGTATCGCAGTATTTCCAATAAGTAAGAGTGTCGAACCCAACGAGGAGCAGAAGGTGCTGGCTAGTGGTATAGATCAGGAATTCTCTGCAAATACTTAGCAAACGGATTTTTAGGGGTTTTCGATAAAGCAAGTAAACAAAGTACGAGTAAATAAAAGACAGTAAGAATGAATGCAGCAAGTGGCCCAATCCTTTATGCAGCAAAGGACAAGCCGGTTGTATTTCTATAGATGACCAAACGTTCTCGAGGACACATGGGAAGACTGTCAAGTGCTTTCGCTTCATATAGTCGATTAATCTTCTCTAGCTTGCTAAGTGTTGTGTGGGTGAACCTGTGCTAATGTACCGCCCCATCCAAGACTAAATACATACTTGTGATTATACCCCTTGCAAAAATCCATAAGTACAAGAAAGTAATTAAGGTAGAAACCTAACCACAGCTTTAAACTCTAAGTCCCTTACGTCCCTTGTGCAATGGTTTTCTAACGGGGGTTCAGGTTTCTGTCACTCGGGCAACCCCTACGATTAGTACCCAAATACACAATGCATTCCCCTAGGCCCTTAAAGGTGAAGTGTCATGTAGTCGACGTTCACATGACACCACTAGAAGAAGTACACCACAACTTAAATAACAATCTATTGAATCTTTCTCAACGCAACTCCACTACTAACAACAAAACTTCTCCCATGTCCTCAAGAACAAAATGAACTACTCACAAGACATCATATGGATCATGATCAGAGATGGAATAATGATGTATAACAATCTGAACATAAACAATAATTCAATGGTTCACTCAATAGCATCAACTACAAAGAGTAATCAACACCGGGAAAGTTTTCCCTATGAACTATAGCAAGATTCAACCAATTGTTACAGCAATATGGAGATGCTGATGAGGGTGATGATGGTGATGATGGTGGTGATGGTGAGGATGATGATCCCGATGAAGTCCAACTTGATGGTGGTGTTGATGGCGATGATCTCCCCTCTCCGGGAAGGAATTCCCCCGGCAGAAATCTGTCTGCCGGAGAGATCTTTCTCTCTCGGTGTTTTCTGCCCCGCAGAGGCGGCGGAATCTTTCTGTGGTCGCTCTCCGAGTCTTAGGGTTTCGTGGGGATGATATACGCCAGAGGAGAGAGGCTGGAGTGGGCCAGGGTGGCCACACCACTCCCAGGTGCGGCCTAGGCCTGCCCGCTCCATGGGGTGGTGTGGGCCCCCTGTGGCCCACCTCCACTCCATCTTCTGGCATCCTGGATCTTCTGGAAAAATAGAATTTTCCATATATTTTCCTGGATTTTCTGATCTTCACGAATTTTGCCTCCAAACAGCACCTTTTCCATCAGAATCCTGACTGCAGCGGTCCATGCTCCAAAAGTCATCAACCATGCCAAAACAGATGAAATAACATAAGTATCACCTCTCAATATGAACTATATCAATGAATAATAGTGAATTAAGATATAGAATAGTGATGCAAAATGGACGTATCAGAGCGCAAGCTCATCATCCTTCTTCTTGAGTTCGGCCTGATGCTGCCCTGCTTGTTCGAGAAAATGCAGCATCATATCAGGCACGGGCACACTATCTTCAAAAGATGCTGAAATATTTTGTTGACCCGGCAAAGCCGAGGTATGAATATCTGCCAAGCCAAGAAGAAAAGGAAAGAGGTCGTAGAAAGAGACTAAGCGAAACAGACTTACCTTTTATCTGGTCCAAATTCTTCCGCATGATGGTGTTCTCAGCTTCTACTCCAGATGCGCAATCCGAATGATGAATTAGTACGGGGGAAAAACAAAGTAAGGTGGAAAAAAGCCAAGGAAAAAACTTACCCCGTTTCTCAAACTCCACGAGGAGCGTAGAATGCTTCGAGCGCAGCGCCTTATGTGTGTCCAAGAGACGCTGAAACTCAGCGCTCCGGCAATTGGTAGTCACCTGAAAAGAGCAAGAGTAGCTTAGTCATATGCATATTCGAAGCACACAAAATCCGGGCCAAGTGGAACTTAACCCGGCTCTAGGTGTGTGCATATTCGAAGTGTACAAAATTTGGGCCAAGTGGAACTTAACCCGGCTCTAGGTGTGTGCATATTGGAAGTGTACAAAATCCGGGCCAAGTGGAACTTAACCCGGCTCTAGGTGTGTGCATATTCGAAGTGTACAAAGTCCGGGCCAAGTGGAACTCAACCCGGCTCTAGGTGTGTGCATATTCGAAGTGTACAAAATCTGGGCCAAGTGGAACTTAACCCGGCTCTAGGTGCATGCATATTCGAAGTGTACAAGATTCGGGCCAAGTGGAACTTAACCCGGCTCTAGGTGTGTGCATATTCGAAGTGTACAAAATCCGGGCCAAGTGGAACTTAACCCGGCTCTAGGTGCGTGTATACTCGAAGTTACTAAGGAGCTACGCTAATTCTCTAAGGAGCATCCGGCCGAGTAACAAGTTACTCCCCCGGAGGCTCGGGGACTAATGGTTATATTACTAAGCACTAGTACATGTTAAAGAAAAGATGAAGTAGTGTACCTCCATCATCCTACCCGCAGGGTTTATAGCCTTGGCGGCTGTGTTCATCTGCGCAGCAAACTCCGCAGGCCCAAATTTCTCCGGGAGATCGTTGTTATGGACGAACTCCGCCTTGTTCCAGTTATTAACAAACTCGGTCAAGGCCGGACGATAGCGTTCTCCGCTAAGCATGTGGGGCGTGACCAAAGCCTTGGCGTGGACCTCCCTTTTCTCAACTTGTGCAACAGCGAGGCTGGTGTGGAAGACAAGTTGCGCATCAGCTGACCCGGTAGAGGTATCTTTCTTTGGTGGGGTCTTCACCGGAAGCATGGACGCAAGCGTGCGCTGTCCAGCCTCGATAGTTGCTGCCCTGGCGGTGTCAGAAGCTTTCTTGCCCTTGGGCTGCTGCTGAGAAGTTGAGGTTTGGGCGGCGGATTTACCCTTGGGCACAACCTTGGTGCTAGCCTTGGTGCTAGTTGTGTTTTCTCGCCGAGTCTTGGAAGACTCGGACGAGGCAGAAAGAGTTGGTGCTGCTGGCACTTGTGCTGCTGGCGCTGGTGCTGGTGCTGATGTTGGTCTTGGCGGGGGTGCTACAGGTACCTCGGTGGTCGCTGGTTGCGGCTGAGCCGAAGAGGAGCTAGGGGCAACCGCAGCCTCGGTAGAACCACTTCCCCTTGCTCCGAGGTTGCCCTCCTCTTGACGAGGTGGGCTAGAACCCGGAGTAGCCGCTGAACCGTCCTGAATGGGGCTCAACGGGCGTGAATCGTCGCCACGAGGGGGAGAAGGGCTATGCCGGAGGGGCGAAGCTATGCTTGATCCGCTCTGAGGGACTTCCACCATAGCCCTGCCAAATCAAATGACGAATAATAAGTTACCACAGAAGAAAAGCGTGAACCAAAGGTTTGGACAAAGAGAAAAGTAACTTACTCATCTGAGGTCAAGGGCTCCTTGGGCTTCCGAGCCCTCCGAGTTATGGCCTTAGTCGTAGACTTGGTGGTAGCTTTGTCTGCGAACTTCTTTCGCCTCTTGGTTGGCTTGGGAGGCCCGAAAAAAGAAGTAGAAGCAGCTCCCCTTTTCTTGGACGCAACCGGGACAGGCTCGCCTGTGGCGAGAGGAGGATCTTCATGAATCTGCCCACCCGGGTTAACTGATGCCGGATAGGCGTAAGAAAGGGGACAACGTCAAATGATTCCATCACCTCAACGTCAGAATCATCTTCATCGTCAGGCCAATCTCTAATGGAAGAGAATTTACCGGTATGTCGCTTGGTCGCATCAGGGAGTGGCAGGAACATTTCCTGATCTGGCTCCTCCTCGTCTGGGGCATCTCGATCCTTCGCCCATTTATGCGAAGGGTCGGCACCTTCTTCGAGTGTTTGCTGAAGAAACAGCATAGTGAGAAACACAAGAAGATCAAATAAGCAACATACTCCGACATACAATATAACTCAGAAAGAAATTGGAACACGAGAATTACCACAGGAGGAAGCCTATCCTGGCAGAAATGTTCAACTCCCCACTCCCAATCAGCGGAGAAGTTCTTGTCAGTGGTGAAAAGGGCCTTGACCCGGCGAAATATCTCGGTATTGCTCAGCTCAAAGGAGGAAGTCCGGTTCGGGTCAAGGCACCAGCTCATATGGCACAACTTGTGTATGCGTTTCTAGAGAGGGGAGATCCGGTTGCGGACGAAAGTGATCATCGCATCCTCGTTGCACATCTTGGCGTCTTTCAGATCCTGAAACCGTTTGTTGACTTGGTTCGCCAGGACCGTGGGTTTCTTGGAGATCCGGTCCCACAGATCCGGATTAGGAGGACCCGGAGCATAGGGGCGCAGCCGGATCAGATCTTCCTTCGTGCTATTTCTAACATAAAAGAAGGTTCAGGCCCAGCCCTTGCAAGAGTCAAGCCCCATGACCCGGGGAAAGACGGACTATTTTCGAGGAGAAATAGAGGCAGCGCCGAACTGCGTGAGTTGTTTGTCCTCCGGGTCAAGCTCTTTATTCGGAATCATGTTCCGGCGCAGACCGAAAAACCGGATCTAGAGCTCCTTCGTGGGCCACAATCCATGATACCCCTCTATGGTCGAGGCAAAGCAAGAAAGGGAAGTGATGGCGTTCGCCAGAAGGTGGTGCGGTTGAAGCTCGTAGGTGTTGAGCCAATCTTGGAAGAAATCGCTAACAGGGAGCCCAAATCCGCGCTGGAAGTGGGAGAGAAATACTACGAACTCACCCGGATTGGGTGAGGGAGCGAGCTCTTCGGTAGCGAGACGAGCAACGACGCCTTCCGGGATACGGCATGTGCGGTAGAGCCAGTCGAGATCGTCCTGGCAAACCCAGGACCCAGCCCAGGTGCCACGCTCGGCGTTCTCCGCGTCCTCCTCCATCTCCTGTTCCGCGACGGTGAGGTCATCTTCTGTCATGTCTAGGTCGCGGTCCTCACTGGCCCTATCGGCGGTGGGGGGCAGTGCCTTGGACTAGCGCAGACCCGTGGCGGTGGAGATGCACGGGAGTAGCGGTGATGCTGGTGCGCAGGGAACGGTGCAGCGGCGGCGCTGCTAAGCAGGTGCGACGGCAGCGGTGCTGTCGCTGGGAGAAAGAAGAAGAAGAAGAAGAGGCAGAGGGGCGCGAGAATGGGGAAAGTCCCAAGGGGCGCGCCCCTCCCCTATTTAACTACGCCCCAGCGGGGTAGTGGGATCGTGCGGTGCGGAAGGGCCACATGGTGTGTCCGTGTATAATCCGGATCAGCTAATCAGCGACGAGCCACAGGAAGGGCCACAGGGCGCAGCATATCCCACGACGTGACGTTATGATACAGTTACAAGGAGACAGACACGATGTGACGTGTGCAACACTAACATCTGACATTAACTGCGGCAGTTACTGGCGCAGGCCCTTAAAATGAGGCAAGATAATGATTACCCTCCATGTGGGATAGCGTACAAGAGAAGGAAGAATAACCCGGATAACCAAAGGATGACCCGGCCAGCGAGTGAAAACTCGGAATGTGCCAAGGGAAAGTTAGCCTATGGAATCTGGACTATGAGATAATTCGGAAAAAGGAGCAAAAGGTTCGGAAAAATGGAACCTGTCGTGGCCTTAGCGGCAGGAGCTGCTAAGACCGCACCAGCTTCGGGGACTAATGTTGGGGGGATACCCCCGGGTAGGGTCGCGTCGGGGTATAAAGGCCGAGTTAGCCGAGGTACGACAAGGTCAAAGCAAGTGCTGGCCGAGTCACCTCAAGGCAAGACGAATCACGGGGTAACCCGGACTAGAGGATGTCCGCCTAACTGAGTCCCGGCCGACCTATGTCGTATGCGGGCAGGATATATCTAACTTGTATGCAGGAACAGGTGTGGCCGGATTAACCAGGCATGATGCGGGTTATATCAGGCTTGCAAGAGAAGGAAGGTATCTCGCTGGTCAAAAGGAGGTCACTGTACGCAGGAGCGTGAGTGAAGGGGACAGAGGCTAGGACCACCGAGGCGTGGCCGACAAAGGTGACGTTGCCTGTGTCAGATGACACTGGCGCCGCAGAGGCTGACGTAGCCTCTGCATGGCTTACGACGGGGAAAAGTGACCCAGTCGGTTTACTATTTTGGGAAGAGGCATATTCCTTGGAATATGCCTCCACGTATGCCCTAATTGGAGACCTAGCCACCCCCTATATAAGGAGGGCTAGGGCCTCTGTAGAAAGGGTTGATCTCTAGTGGGTTGAGTTCTACTTGTTGGGTTCTAGGTTCCTGAGAGCTAGTTAGTGGTGAGAGTAAGAGAGTTCCTTCTTCCTCCTCTCCCCAATACGGCTCAAGGAGCAATTGTAACCTTGGAAAACCATTGAATACAAAGCAACTGTGTGTGGAATCACCACACTATCCCTCCCTGGATTCCTCTAGAGCATATAGTCCCCACCTTTAGCCTATCCATGGCATCTGCAATGACACCACCAGGACAATGCGTAATGCAATTATCCGTTGCTTACAACTTAATACTAGAGGGGGTTCGGATGATAACCTAAAGGTGGATTATTAGTCATAGATGCAGTTGGATTACGGTCTATATATAATGTTGTAATGCCCAATCAAGTCTCAAAGGAGTCCAGATGAGTAGTATATGCATGTATTGCTTTCTCGATGTTTGTCAATTGCCCCACTGTAATTTATTCAGACAACATGTCATCTATCTTAAGGAGAGCCAGCACTAGTGAACTATGGACCCCGGTCCTTTCTTTTATCATCAATATACAATCAATTGTTTACTGCTTTGTGTTTACTTTCTGCAAACTATTACTTTCTTCCACACAATACGTTTAATCCTTTGTTTTCAGCAAAACCGGTGAGATTGACAACTTCATCGCAAGTTGGGGGCAAAGTTATGTGGTTGTGTTGTGCAGGTCTCCACGTTGCTACTGACGCCGGTAGTGCGCCCTACCAAAGTCCAGCTAGCAACACCTTTGGGGTGTTTCCTTGCTCCTACTGGATTGATAACCTTTGTTTCACAACTGAGAGAAAACGTGCTACTGTGCTCATCATACCTTCCTCTTGGGGTTCCCCAACGAGCTCGATATATTTTGGGCTAAGCAACCCACATCAACCGACAACCTACCTTGTGTTGGCGGCTCCGTGTCTGTGCCTGGTGTGTTCGTCAGCTGCGTCGGTGGGAACCATTTTGGTCCTTGGCTGCAAAAAGTATTACTACTACAGTAGTAGTACAATAGAGTAGTGATACATTGCAAATGTAACTATAATTTTTGATGTTCCATGCTTGGTTTTATCCACTTTCTTGTGTTTTGTTCCAACTTTGGAGTACTTTTCATATGATTTCTTAGAGTAACCTATTAACAAGAGCCACAGTTCCAGCAACCTGTTTCCTGCCGTTTTTGGTTCCAGGAAAGTTAGAAAATGAATATTCTCGGAATTGGACGGGACAAAAGCCATAGTGCCTATTTTGCCGGAAGTCATCAAGTGCCAGAATACGAGACGGAGAAGGGCCAGAGGCCGGCCACACCACCTGGCCGCGCGGCCAGGCTGGGCCCGCGCCAGGGGGTGGTGAGGTGGCCCCTAGCATCCCCTCGGCCTCCCTTTCCGACTATAAGATGCCCTCGGGATGAAAACCCTAAGTGCCCGATCAAAAATCCACGAAAGAGTCTGTAGCCACCGTCATCTCCATCCCTAGATCGGGAGGGATCTGAAGCTCTTCCCGGCACCCTGCCGGAGAGGGGAATTCACCCTGGAGGCCTTCTTCATCACCATGCAAGCCTCCGGTGTGATGCGTGAGTAGTTCATCCTTGGACTACGGATCCATGTAGTAGCTAGATGGCTGGTTCTCCTCCTTTGTGCTTTCATGTCTAGATCTTGTGAGCTCCGTTCATGATCAAGATCATCTATTTGTAATTCTGCATGTTGTGTTTGCGGGGATCCGATGGATATGGAGATGCTATTTCAGATTGATTATTGATTCTATCATGTGTTTGTTATTTGTGATCTTGCATGCTTTCTGTTGTTAGTAGCTATCTTGGCCAAGTAGATGCTAGCAAATCCAAGAGTTAGTATTTATGCTCGATAGTGGGTTCATGCCTCTGGTAATCTGGGGAAGTGACAGAAATCTCTAAGGTACTAGATGTGCTGTTGCTACTAGGGAGAAAACAACAATCCTTTGTCCATAGAACAATCGTATTGTTTACTTTACACGTAGTTCATAAAGCAATAATCTGTTGCTTGCAACTTAATACTAGAGGGGGTTCGGATGATAACCGGAAGGTGGATTATTAGTCATAGATGCAGTTGGATGGCGGTCTATGTATAATGTTGTAATGCCCAATCAAGTCTCAAAGGAGTCAAGATGATTAGTATATGCATGTATTGCTTTCTCGATGATTGTCAATTACCCCGCTGTAATTTGTTCACCCAGCATGTTATCTATCTTAAGGAGAGCCACATCTAGTGAACTATGGATCCCGGTCCTTGTCTTTGACATTCAATCTACAAACTGTTTACTTATTTGGGTTTACTTTCTGCAAACTTTTACTTCTTTCCGTTTGATACGTTTAATCCTTTGTTTTTCGCAAAACACGGTGAGATTGACAACCTCATCGCAAGTTGGGGACAAAGTTCTGTGGTTCTGTTGTGCAGGTCTCCACATTGCTACTAGCACCGGTAGTGCGCCTTGCCAAATCTCAGCTAGTAACACCTTTGGGGTGTTTCCTTCCTCCTACTGGTTCGATTAAACCTTGGTTTCATAACTGAGGGAAACTTGCTGCTGTGCTCATCATACCTTCCTCTTGGGGTTCCCAACGAGCTCTACATCATCATTGCTCCAGCATTTTTCTGGCACCGTTCCCGAGGAGTCAAGGACATATTCACAAGGGGAGTCCCTCATAATCAATCTCTTTACTTTGTTATTTTTGTTTTTCTTAGTTTCTTTTTGCTTTGTTTGCTTGTTTCTTTATCAAAAACACACACAAAAAATTAGTTTTACTAGTTTACTTTCTTATTTGAAAAACACAAAAAAATTAAGTCTCATATAGTTGTTGGTCTATTATTTCCTTGCTTTGTCATGCTTCCTATCAATGGTTGGTTTCTTTGAAACTGAATCTTATTGGCATCGTGGGTTCACGGAAGAACAAAAATATTATTATAAGGAACACCGCTTGTCACAAAAAGGGAAACACTTATGGGAACAAATTGATAAATTGAATACCATTGCTAGAAACGTGTGCTCTACTTACAATGTTACTTATTGCTTTGATAAATCTTGTTGCTGTAGGAGGTATAAACACCTCCCTTTTCAATGTGAGTATAATGCTAATGTTACCATATCTTCTTATGTTAAAGGGAATTATGACTTTTATGATGTGGAACAAATTTAAGAATTTATTGCTTGGAAGGGTGCATTCGAACTAGCTTATTTGCTTGAAAATACTGATGATGCACCTTATAAATATGAGGTTTATGATATACTTCAATTTTGCTTTGATAATTACAAGGAAGAAAATGGCTATATTCTTGAATATCTTAATAGATGCTCTCCACCTATGGAAGAGACTAATGCCTTGCAGGAGCCTATGGAAGAAGTAATTGCTGAAACTGGAAGCTCATTGGATGAAAAAGAGGAGGAGATTGATAATCAAGGGGAAGACGAATGGACTACCCATCCCTACCTTCTAATGGAAGTAACTCTTTAGCCCTTACATTATTTGATTGTCCCCCATGCTTATCAAAGGAGGACGAATGTCATGTTCCTGAGGATTCTTTTGAAAATGTTTATAATAAAGCTTTAGTGTTTGTAGATCATGAAAAGCATGCTTTATGTGATAGTTATATTGTTGAGTTTATTCATGAGGCTACTGAAAACTATTATGAGAGAGGAAAATATGGTTGTAGCAGTTTTCATGGTATTGAAACACCTCTTTATGTGCTGAAAGTTTTGAAATTATTCTCGTTTTATCTTCCTATGCATGTCACTTTGTTCTTTGTGAATTTATTTGCATAGGAAGTGGGTTAGACTTAAATGTGTTTTGAATTTGCTTCTTGATGCTCTCTTTTACTTCAATTCATATTTTTATGTGAGCATCTTCTCAAACTATCATGCCTAACTTAAAGGCGTTAAAGAAAAGTACTTATTGGGAGATAACCCAAAAGTTTTAGATGAGTCTTGGAAGTTATTACTTCAGTAATAACCTCTCCTTATCCTTTTTATTTGCTTTTTTGTGCCAAGATTAACCTCTAATGAGAGAGAAGTAATGATTGGGAAAGTTGCTGTCCCGAAACAGATTTATGTGCTTCACCATAGCAATTCGTGTAAAATCTCTGAACGTCTTTTTGAGGCGTGAATTTTTGTGCTTCTGCCCCAGGTTGTTATCTAAATTTCGTTAGTTCAACACTTTTTTATTTGAGCAACAAAAGGTCTCCGAAAAAATTCGTCTTTACCTGCTGGTCCGTTGGGGTTCCCGTTGGGGTTCCCAACGAGCTCTACATCATCATTGCTCCAGCATTTTTCTGGGCGCCATACTCAGAGCCATCAAGTAGCAATTGAAACTTTCCCAGTTTCGAAATTTTCACTTCCTTCACAGACATCCGGGGGGTGGGTGGAGGGAAGGATATTCAAAAGATCGCCATTCGCAGTACTACTAATACAAGTACGAGTACTACTTAAGTGCTGGACAAGGGATTGGTTGATCTGGCCAGCAAAAAACCAAAACGTCCCATCGCATTGGATGCTCACCATTATGATCTGAGCAGCCTACCTACTCCGCACTACTCCACCTCCGTACCCTAGGAAGAGGAAGCACCAAGCACACCCGTAGCAAGCTGGTTCGAAAGTGAGGAGCGCTCCTTTTTTTCTTCCGTGAAGCAAGTAGTACTCCCTCCTTCCCAAATTAGGATGCGTATTACTTCTGGTTAGAGTCAAATTTAATAAACTTTGACTAAATGTACGACATCAACTCAATGTCACCTATGTATAAGGTGAACTTTTGCCATAAGATGGGACCCACATAGCTTATGGAAATAGCTACAATGGATGAGGTCAAGTTCACCATAAGTTGGGACCCACTTATCTATTAAAAGTACACACAAGCAAGAGAGAGAGGATAGAGTAAAATAGTTGTTTATTGCTTATGGACAACCCACAAGCTTGTCGGTCACCCTTAAGGAAATTTCCCTAAAGTGAAAATCCACTATGTATATGGATAGCCTTATGGACTACTTTTTGTCTTGTGGATAGCCTTATGGACTACTATATTTTCATATTATATGCATTTGTCATTAGAAAAGTCAGTATGTTTTTACATATAGTTGGTCAAACTTTATAAAGATTGACTTTGAACAAACCTAATATGTGTCCAAAATTGGGAAAGAGGAAGCAATATGAAGAGTATGGCTCGATCAGCTGCTCTCTCAAGGATTTGTACCCGACTGTTTTCAATTCCTTGTTTGGTTTCAGGGTCCTTTGTGCTAAATGTATGGACCTCGATGTAGTTTTCCCTTTTTTTAGGTCCTTGATCTAAAATGTAGTCCCACCATCCGTGTAAAATTCTAACCAATTAGTGTAAGTGGTGAAATTTAAACGAATTTAAGCTTACTTCTCAATGGGTATGAACATTCTTGGATTTCAAGCCAAACGACCAAGGTCAAGGCCATATCAACATCATACTTTATGTTGATGGCCCCATACGAGAGAATTTGCATGCCAACAGATTGGGCCATATATTTTGAAAACAATCGAAGAGGAAGTAGTATGAAGAGTTTGACTCAGATCAGCTGATGTCTCGAGAAGGAGCCGAACTAGAAAGTTTTCCTTTTACGGTCCTTTGGGCTAAATGTATGGACCCCAATGTAAATTTCCCTTTTTAGGTCTTTGATGTAAAATATGCTCCCACCGCGGCCATGTAAAATGCTAACCTAAAAGTAAGTGGTGAAATTTAAACGAATTTAAGCTTAGCTGTCAACGATTGGAACTTTCTTAGATTTCAAGCCGAACGACCACATGGTCAAGGCCATATATCTAGATCATACTTTATGCTGATGATCCCATATCCAAGAATTTGCATGGCGACAAATTTGGCCATATTTGTAAAACAGTCGAAGAGGAGGTAGTATGAAACGTATGGCTCGATCAGCTGCTCTCTCGAGAAGGAGCCAAACCCGACTATTTTCTTTGCTCAATTTTAGGGTCATTTGTGATAAATGTATGGACCTCAATGTAATTTTCCCATTTTTAGGTACTTGATGTAAAATGTACTCCCACCACCAGTGTAAAATTCTAACCTAAAAGTAATGGGTGAAATTGAAACGAATTTAAGCAGAGTTCTCGATGAGTACGAAAAATTCTTGGATTTCAAGACGAACGACCAAGGTCAATCCCATATCAACATCATACTTTATTCTAATAACCCCATATCAGATAATTTGCATGGCAACATATTTCTCCATATTATTTTGAAAACAATCGAAGAGGAAGTAGTATGAAGAGTTTGGCTCAGATCAGCTAATAATCTCTCGAGAAGGAGCCGAACCAATGCAACAAATGGTTTTCCTTATAGGGTTCTTTGTGCTAAATGTATGGACATCGATGTAATTTTCCCCTTTATAGGTCCTTGATGTAAAATATGCTCCTACCGGCCGTGTAAAATGCTAACCTAAAAGTAAGTGCTAAAATTTTAATGAATTTAACCTTAGTTGTCAACGAGTATGAACTTTCTTAGATTTCAAGCCGAACGGCCACACGGCCAAGGCCATATCTCTACATCATACTATATGCTGATGATCCCATATCAAAGAATTTGCATGGCAACAGATTTGGCCATATTTTGAAAAAAATCAAAGAGGAAGTAGTATGAAGAGTATGGCTCGATCAGCTACTCTCGTGAGAAGGAGCCGGACCCAACTGTTTTCCTTGCTTGATTTTAGGGTCCTTTGTGCCAAATGTATGGACCTCGATATAATTTACCCCCATTTTAGGTCTAAAAGTGTAATTGGTGAAATTTATAAGATTATTTTAAGCTTACTTGTCAACGAGTATGAACATTCTTGGATTTCAAGCCGAATGACCATGGTCGTCAAGGCCATATCAACATCATACCTTATGCTCATGATCCCATGTTAGAGAATGTGCATGGCAATAGATTTGGCCATGTTTTGGAAACAATCGAAGAGCAAGTAGTATTAAGAGTTTGGCTCAGATCAGCTGATCTCTCGAGAAGGAGTCGAACCAGAAATTTTTCCTTTTAGGGTCCTTTATGCTAAATGTATGGACCTCGATGTAATTTTTGCTTTTTTGAGGTTCCTGATGTAAAATGTACTCCGATCGACCGTGAAAGTTCTAACCTGAAATTAAGTGGTGAAATTTAAACGAATTTAAGCTTAGTTGGCAATGAGTATGAACCATTCTTCAATTTTAAGACGAACCACCAAGGTCAAGGCCATATCTACATCATACTTTATGCTCATGATCCCATATCCTAGAATTTGCATGCTGACAAATTTGGCCATATTTTGAAAACAATCGAAAATGAAGTAGTCTGAAGAGTATGGCTCGACCATCTACTCTCGTGAGAAGGAGCTGGACCCGACTGTTTTCCTTGCTTAATTTTAGGGTCCTTTGTGCTAAATGTGTGAACCTCGATGTAATTTCCCCCTTTTTTTAGGTCCTTGATGTAGAATGTACTCCCACCAACCGTGTAAAATGCTAACCTATAAGTAAGTGATGAAATTTCAACGAATTTAAGCATAGTTGTCAACGGGTATGAAAAAATCTTGGATTTCAAGCCGAACGACCATGAGGTCAAGGCCATATCTCTATGTCATACTTTATGTTGATGATCCCATATTCAAGAATTTGCATGTGACAGATTTGGCCATATTTTGAAAAAAAATCAAAGAGGAAGTAGTATGAAGAGTATGGCTCGACCAGCTGCTCTCTCGAGACGGAGCCAAACCCGATTGTTTTCTTTGCTTAATTTTAGGGTCCTTTGTGCTAAATGTATGGACCTTGATGTAATTTTCCCTTTTTTAGGTCCTTTATGTAGAATGTATTTTATGCTTATGATCCCATATCCAAGAATTTGCATGTCGGCAAATTTGGCCATATTTTGAAAACAATCGAAGATATTAAAAACAAAAAATAATCAATTTCATTTTTCAAAGTGACATGAATTTATTTTCTGAAAAGCAAGTAAGAAGATTTTTTTCGATCAGCTGCTCTCTCGAGGAGCCGTACCTGACTGTTTTTTAATTCCTTGTTTGGTTTTAGGGTCCTTTGTGCTAAATGTATGGACCTTAATGCAATTTCCCCCTTTTTCGGTCCTTGATGTAAAATGTAGTCCCTCCATCCATGTTAAATTCTAACCAAACAGTGTAAGTGGTGAAATTTAAACGAATTTAAGCTTACTTGTCAACGAGTATGAACATTCTTGAATTTCAAGCCGAAGGACCAAGGTCAAGGCCATATCAACATCATAATTTATGCTGATGGCCCCATATGATAGAATTTGCATGGCAACAGATTTGGCCATATTATGAAAAAAATCAAAGAGGAAGTAGTATGAAGAGTTTGGCTCAGATCAGCTAATCTCTCGAATAGGAGCCGTATCAGAAAGTTTTCCTTTTACGGTCCTTTGGGCTAAATGTATGGACCTCCATGTAAATTTCCCTTTTGGGTCTTTGATGTAAAATATGCTCCCACCGATCGTGTAAAATGCTAACCTAAAAGTAAGTGGTGAAATTTAAACAAATTTAAGCTTAGTTGTCAACGAGTATGAACTTTCTTGGATTTTAAGTCGAACGACCACAAGGTCAAGGCCATATCTCTACATCAAACTTTATGATCCCATATCCAAGAATTTAAATGACGACCGATTTGGTCATATTTGTAAAACAAGCAAAGAGGAAGTAGTATGAAACGTATGGCTCGATCAGCTGCTCTCTCGAGAAGGAGCCGAACGCGACTACTACTCCCACCGGCCCAAATGAATGGACTTGGATTTATCATATTCGAATGCATCTAGCACTAGAACATGTTTATATACATCTGAATCTAGACAAATTCGAGTCAAGTAATTTGAGGGAGTACAATAGAGTAGCAATTCAAACTTTGCGAGTTTCAAATTTTCACTTCCTTCACAAACATAGGGGGAGGATATTCAATAGATCGTCATTCGCAGTACTACTATCACTACATGGTACCGTGAGTAGTAACAAAAGAAACTTTTTTTGACGATAGTACCAAAAGATAGGATGTCCCAAAAGAAACTTCATTCAACCATTAATGGGTTGTTTGGTTCAGTGGCTATCTAGTGGATAACACGGGATATCCACTTTTTTTGGTTATCCAGTGTTTGGTTTAGAGGGTGGAGGGGATATGGATAACCACTTTTGGCTCAAAATGGTGGTTGAGCTCAACCACTTTTGGATAGCTCCTCCGAAGCATTTTCTTGTTCGTTCACTCTTCCTCTCGAGAGAAAATAACCATCTTTTCTTTCCTATGGGCTCGACAAGAGGGTGGCCATAGTGTAGGCCGACGGGCTGAGCGGGTGTTCGAATACGCACGCAGGCGTAGGCCGTCGGGCAGAGTGGGCAGGCAGAAGGGGCACAAGCAGGCAGGTTGACACGGGGTCGAAGGAAAAAGGGTGGCGAGCTGCCGGCGGTCGTGGCCGCTGCTAGCGAAGTGGTGAGGCGGATGAAGAAGACAAGGTGAAAGAGGAAAATGAAAAAAATAGTTGGGCCAACAGATTTTGACTGGCTATCCCTAACCACTTTTTATCCCACTTTACCAAACAAAAAAGACTACCCCTAACCAGCTGGTTGGGGATATCCTCATCCCTAAATGACATCCTCTAAACCAAACAGCCCCTAACATAACAACACGAGTTAACATATAAAGGACTCGTTGCTGAACTAGTGCAGGTCCGGTGCCTGCTAGCACTAGTCCGCGTCGCCAGCGGCAGCTCATGACATCGGCACCAATGCCAGCTCCAGCGACACAGCCGGCTCCTGACTCATTGGCACCTCCGGATAACGCGGTGGCACATCCTGAGCCATTGGTGGCACCTCCTGAGCCATCAGTGGCACCTCCAGATAACATGGTGACACCTCCGGATAAAGCAGCGATACCTCCTGAGCCATCAGTGGCACCTGCAGATATGGCGGTTGTACCTCCGGAGCCATCGGCAGCTCCGGGAGGACACTGTAGATGAAGTTGTCGTTGTTGGGGAACCGGTCCTAGTGGTTGGTGAAAATGTTGGCGCTGGTGAACACCACCATCTCGCAGCCGCAGTGGAAGGCCTAGCCGTAGAGGAGACGGGCGTCCCTGAAGTTGACGAACTTGACCTTCAACATCCCGTCCGGATTGTCATGGAGGCGATACATACGGTACTTGCGGCGACCGTACCCAACATCGAGGAAGATGCATGCCAGCTGCCACTTTGTTCTCCATAGGGAGAAGGCCCAAATGCGTAGGTAATTGTCCTCTTGTGTGGCGATGTCGGGGTCTTTGTGCTCCGGTACGGCGGGCGGCAGCCGGAAGGTGGCCATGGATGACAGATGAGGATGGAGATGGTAGCTGGAAGCGGGGGATTAGAGATGGATTGGTGGTGCGGGGAAGGGGAGAGGATAAATACTAGTAGGAAGGAGATGATCCGATATTAATGTGGTAGATTAGCGAAGCTTGGGGACAATCAATGTCGCTGGTGAAGCCGATGCATGTGGAAAATATCAATGACGATGACTAGGGTAAGTGGTTGGACGGAACGTTGACTCTGCTTCCCGCATTCGATGGCCTAGTCATAATTTTGCGGCGTGTCCAAGGCGACCATGACCTCCCACATCTGTGGGCCCTACATAGATGATTGAGTTGATGCGTGGAAACAAATTGATAAAGTGAGCTCTTTCCTACTCCCACCGATCCAAGATTTTCTATATCTATACCACTATATAGTACAACCGTTTTTGAATTTGGTTTTGCCCTTCAGTTCTAGAACCTTCCCAACATTGAGTAATCTAAGCCGTTGATCTGCTATGTCCACTCTTGCATCTATGCCTGGCACTTGTTTAGGTGGGAAGCAGCACAGCAGTCACCTCTTCCTTCCCATGTAAGCTTCCGCACAATGGAGTACAACCGTGCAGGCGCAGTAGTGCAGAGAAGGTTGGGGCCCGTGGTGGTCTAGGCCAACTTTCCTTCTGTTTGCCTCATGCTTCTGCCCAAAAATGAGCTCTGGCTGGATGTTTTCTTTCTCTTCCATATTAGGCTGCTCTTCATAGTGCTAAATAACTTAGGCTAGTAAAATTTTCACATGTTACTACAGTACCTTCAAAGTGTACTGGTGATGACCCACAAGTATAGGGGGTGTATCGCAGTATTTTCGATAAGTTAGAGTGTCGAACCCAACGAGGAGCCGAAGGTACTAGCTAGTGGCTTGGAGCAGGAATTCTCTGTAAATACTTAGCAAACGGATTTTTAGGGGTTTTTGATAATGAAACTAAATAAAGTGCGAGTAAATAAAAGACAATAAGAATAAATGCAGCAAGTGGCCCAATCCTTTATTCAGCAAAGGACAAGCTGGTTGTATTACTTAAGATGACCAAACGTTCTCGAGGACACATGGGAATTCCGTCAAGTGCTTTCGCTTCATATAGTTGATTAATCTTCTTTAGTTGCTAAGTGTTGTGTGGGTGAACCTATGCTAATGTACCGACCTTCCTAGGACTAATACATACTTGTGATTATACCCCTTGCAAGCATCCGCAAGTACAAGAAAGTAATTAAGGTAGAAACCTAACCATAGCTTTAAACTCTAAGACCCTGACGTCCCTTGTGCAATGGTTTCCTAACAAGGGTTCAGGTTTCTGTCACTCCGGCAACCCCTACAATTAGTAGCCAAATACACAATGCATTCCCCTAGGCCCATATAGGTGAAGTGTCATGTAGTCGCCGTTCACATGACACCACTAGAAGAAGTACACCACAACTGAAATATCAAACCATTGAATCTTTCTCAACACAATTCCACTACTAACAACATGACTTCTCCCATGTCCTCAAGAACAAAACGAACTACTCATAAGACATCATATGGATCATGATCAGAGATGGAATAATGATGTATAACAATCTGAACATAAACAATAATTCAATGATTCCACTCAATAGCATCAACTACAAGGAGTAATCAACACCATAAAAGTTTCCCCTAAGAACTATGCAAGATTCAACCCAATTGTTACATCGGTATGGAGGTGGTGATGATGGTGTTGGTGGAGATTATGGTGGTAATGATTTATGACCCACAAGTATAGGGGGTGTATCGCAGTATTTTCGAGGGAAGTGAAACCCAATTTATTGATTCGACACAAGGGGAGCCAAATAATATTTATAAGCCTTAACAACTGAGTTGTCAATTCAGCTACACCTGGAAACAATCTTGCTCACAATAATTTATCAGTAGCAACAGTTTTGTAGTAGGAATAGTAAAGTAACGGCAGTAGTAAAGTAAAGACAGCAGTAACAATAGCAGTAAATAGTAGGATTCGAGTGCGGTAGGCATAGGGATGGATGGACAGGCGTTGCATGGACAAGACAATTCACATAACAATCAGAACATAGGGCAATTGCTAGATAAATAAGATAAAGCATCCAAGTACTAAATAATCATAGGCATGTGTTCCATATATAGTCATACATGCTCGCAATGAGAACTTGCACAACATCTTTTGTCCTGCCAGCCCGTTTGCAGCGGGGCCTCAAGGGAACTACTGGCAATTAAGGTGCTCCTTTTAATAGAGCACCGGAGCAAAGCATTAACACTTTGTGAACACATGTGATCCTCACATCAAAGCCATTCCCTCCGGTTATCCCGATTTCTGTCACTTCGGGGCCATTGGTTTTGGACAACAACGTGTGTATACAACTTGCAGGTAAGACCATAAACAATACTATCATAATGAATCAATAACATGTTCAGATCTGAAATCATGGCACTCGGGCCCTAGTGATAAGCATTAAGCATAACAAGTTACAACAAAGGCATAAATCACTAATAGAAGATACTAGGAACCATGCCCTAACAATCTGATGCCATTACATGAACGATCTCATCCAATCCCTACCATCCCCATAGCCTACAGCGGGGGATTACTCACTCATGGATGGGGGAAACATGGATGGTCGATGGAGAAGCGATGGTGATGATGATGGCGATGATCTGCTCCAATTCCCGTCCCGCCAGGGTGCCAGAACGAAGTTTCTGGTACTGTTTTGTGGAATCTGGTGGTGGCGGTGGAGCGGAACTCTTTCTGGAAAAATGTCGAACCCCCTGAGTTTTTAGGTCAGAAGGCATCTTATAGGCGAAGAGGGAGACCGAGGGGGTGTCTAGGGTGGCCAGACCACCCCCTCGCACGGCCAGGCCCAGCCCGCGCGGCCAGGTGGTGTGGCTGGGCCCCAGCCCACTCCGTATCATATTCTGGCTCCAGGAGTCTTCTAGTGAAATTGGATTTTTGGCTTTTGTCCCGTCCAATTCCAAGAATATTCATTTTCTGACTTTCCTGGAACCAAAAATAGCAGAAAACAGGCAGCTGGCATTGTGGCATCTTGTTAATAGGTTAGTCCAAGAAATCATATTAGAAGTACTCCAAAGTTGGAACAAAACATAAGAAAGTAGATAAAACCAAGCATGGAACATCAAAAATTATAGATACATTTGCAATGTATCAACATCCCCAAGCTTAACTCCTGCTCGTCCTCGAGTAGGTAAGTGATAAAAAAGAAAGAATAATTTTTTGAGGTGACATGCACCATCATAAAGTTGATCAAAGTATTTGTAAAACATTGATAGCTGGGATCATAGTACTTCAAAGATAAAGTTCTAACAATAAGACATAGCAACTATGTTGTAACATGAAAAGGCACAAACAAAAGATTAATGAATAATAATGCTTTACAAGACGTTTGTTTGTTTCACATAAAGAAAACATAGCATAATAGCATTCAGAGTAGCAAACATAAATGCATAGGACACCTTCAAAGTTCATAAGAGTGACTAGATACAAATAGTTTAAAACAAGCAATATCAAGTTATGCATCAATCAATAAGTCTTGGGAGAATGCACATATAACTAAGAATGGCCACTATACTCTCAAAGTAGGTGCATAAATATAGAAGGTGGAGACTCAATATAAAAGTAAAAGAAAGGCCTTCATAGAAGGAAGTAGGGATTCAAGTCTCATAAAGAGCTTCCAAAAATTATGGTACTTAATAGCTTTCAGCTCTCATTACCCCTATCATAAGCATCTTGAAGTGATTAAGGTTAAAGTGAACAAACTTTGGTGTACATGCTGAACGAAGTATAAGTTGGAAATCTCATGTCCCTTGAATACGAGGGCCGCTCCTCATGCTACTCAAGTTTAGTCACCGGTAAGTTCTTGTCATCGTAAATATATGTGTATCATAGAGAACCGCCAACGGGGTATGCCTTGTCGAATGATATGGAAGAATCCCCATATCAAAATGACAAGGCAAGCAGACAACGAGAACCTTAGCAATCTTCTTATTTACCATGGGAATAGGGTGATTTTTTTGTCTCTTTACTCTTTTCATAATCTCTTTTTTTCTCAATATAGGACTCTTTTTTATAAGAAGAATGCTTCATAGACAGGTCATTATGGTTATGCTGCAGGTTTCCACCATGTCAGCATGGATTAGACCAGCGGCCTAGGCATTTCTCTAACACATATACATAACTCCATGGACTTACAAGCTCCCCTTTCATTTCACACTGATGACATCCATAGACAAAAGAGCATGATATCAACTAGGTACAAAGTACCAGTGCAATGTTGAAAGCGTTCCCCATGACAGCATGGTTCTGCTAATCCCCAACAAATAAGTGCAAGCATGTACAACATAGACGACATAATGGTTCAAGTTTATTAAGGGCAAGAAAAGTAAAGTGTGCCATCAAGTTCGTGAGAGCTTTAATCACTAGTTTTCTCATAACAAGTTTAATTTGGAAGGTAAACAAAAGCATGAATATACTTGGAATAGCATATGCTAGTAGGTAGGTATGGTGGACTCTTTGGAATAACTTGGTTTAGGGAGTTGGATGCATGAGTGGGACTCATACTTGGTTACGAAGGCTAGCAAAAGACTGGGAGCGACCAACTAAGAGAGAAATAATGGCCATAATCATGCAAAGCGACAAAACATCATTGATTAAAGCATAAAGTGATATTACAAGTCAAAAACTAAAGGATCATCAAGGCCATGGTGACTTGGGATAGTCATAACATGGTGTGAGCATGCGCAGGGTCAACCCAGATAAAACATCAAAGGAGAATACCACAATACTATGCTTTAATATGCTAAAACAACGCATAATCCTTCCAGGGCACATTAAGCAATCTCAATTGTTTATAACATTTCATGCTACAGCTAAGAATACTAAGCATAAAGCTAAAACAATATCAAGCATGGCATGACAAAACATAGGCCACAGTCAAAAACAAGCTCTCTTTACCACTTAAGCATGAACTTTCCTACTCTTTTCCAATACAAACCAAACTATTTGAAAACCAATATATGAAAGAGGGGGTCCAACCAATTTATTCAGCAAACTAAGAAAACCAAGAAAACAAAAAACCAAAACAAAAACGAAAAAGAAGATGCTCCAAGAACAACACAACTGTGCATGAAACAATAAAAATAAAGTGTTTAGAAGGAACCTGGGATTTTTATTGATGAAGAAGGGGATGCCTTGGGCATCCCCAAGATTTGACGCTTGTACTTCTTGGATATTTCTTGGGGTGACATGCGTGGCATCCCCAATCTTGAGCTTTAGTCCATTCTTCATCTCATTACTCATTCCTTCCATATACCTGAAATTTTTCCTTCATACAAAACTTCACACAATCTTTATTAGCAACATTAGTGCACTCAAGATAATAAGTATTTAGCTTCAGTTCCAACACCAATAAAACTTCCATTAAAACACAAGCTACTATAGCACTTCCCTCAAAAATCTCAATTCCCCAAAAGAACTCAAAAAGGAACCAACAAGAAGCAAATGCAAATAATGGCAGAAATCTATCAAAATAGACCAGCAGGTAAAAACCAATTTTTTAGAAGACCTTCTGTTGCTCAAATCAAAAAGTGTTGAGCTAACGAAAGTTAGATAACAACCTGGGGCAGAAGCACAAACATTTACGCCTCAAAAGGACGTACAAAAATTTTACACGAATTTTTAAGGTGAAGCACAGAAATCTGTTTCGGGACAGCAACTTTCCCAATCATTACTTCTCTCTCATTAGAGGTTACTCTTGGCACAAAAACCAAATAAAAGGATAAGGAGCAGTTATCCAAGACTCATCTAAATTTTTTGGGTTATCTCCCAATAAGTACTTTTCTTTAACGCCTTTAAGTTAGGCACGATAGTTTGGGAGGATGCTCACATAAGAAATATGAATTGAAGTAAAAGAGAGCATCAAGAAGCAAATTCAAAACACATTTAAGTCTAACCCACTTCCTATGCATAGGAATCTTGTATGCAAATAAATTCGCAAAGAATAAAGTGACAGGCATAGGAAGATAGAACAAGAGTAACTTCAAAACTTTCAGCACATAGAGAGTTGTTTCAATACCATGAAAACTTCTACAACCATATTTTCCTCTCTCATAATAATTTTCAGAAGCCTCATGAATAAATTCAACAATATAACTATCACATAAAGCATGCTTTTCATGTTCTACAAAAACATATTTTTTATCAAGCTCAAAAATAGTGGGATTAAAACCTTCAAACCCACTTTTAACAATTCTATAACAAGATGACTGATTATTCAATATAGGACCATCGTCTAGAGATTTATCATAAACAATTTCTAAGCAAAACTCTTTAGTACCATGCAAATCGAAGTTAAGCACAAATAAAGGATTATCATAGATAACATGAGCATAACATTCATCCTCCTTTGGTAAGCGTGGGGGACAATCAAATAATGTAAGGGATAAAGAGTTACTCTCATTAGAAGGTAGGCATGGGTAGCTAATCCATTCTTCCTCCTTTTGTTCATCACTCTCCTCCTCTTTTTCATCTAATGAGCTTTCATGTTCATCAATTTCTTCTTCCATAGGATCATGCAAGGCATTAGTCTCTTCCATTTGTGGAAAGCATCTATTAATATATTCAAGAATATAGCCATTTTCTTCCTTGTAATTATCAAATAAAAATCTAAGTATATCATAAACCTCATATTTATAAGGTGAATCATCAATATTTTCAAGCAAACTAGCAAGTTCAAATGCACCCTTCCAAGCAATAAATTCTTCAATTTGTTCCACATCATAAAAGTCATAATTTCCTTTAACATAATAAGATATGGTAACATTATCATTATACTCACATTGAAAAGGGAGGTGTTTATACCTATTACAGCAACAAGATTTATCAAAGAAATAAGTAACATTATAAGTAGAGCACACGTTTCTAGCAATGGTATACAATTTATCAATTTGTTCCCATAAGTGTTTCCCTTTTTGTGACAAGCGGTGTTCCTTATAATAATATTTTTGATCTTCCATGAACCCACCTTGCCAATAAGATTCAGTTTCAAAGAAACCAACCATTGATAAAAAGCATGATAAAGCAAGACAATAACAAACCAACGAAAATACCAACTAGAGTAGGAACTAATTTTTTTGTATTTTTGATAAAGAAACATGCAAACAAGGCGGAAATAAACTAAGCTTGAACAATAGTGATTCCAAGTGAACTTGATAAATAAATCTATGCTCCCCGGCAACGGCGCTAGAAAATAGTCTTGATGACCCACAAGTATAGGGGGTGTATCGCAGTATTTTCGAGGGAAGTGAAACCCAATTTATTGATTCGACACAAGGGGAGCCAAAGAATATTTATAAGCCTTAACAACTGAGTTGTCAATTCAGCTGCACCTGGAAACAATCTTGCTAACAGCAGTTTATCCGTAGCAACAGTTTTGTAGTAGGAATAGTAAAGTAACGGCAGAAGTAAAGTAAAGACAGCAGTAATAATAGCAGTAAACAGTAGGATTCGAGTGCGCTAGGCATAGGGATGGATGGACGGGCATTGCATGGACAAGACAATTCACATAGCAATCAGAACATAGGGCAATTGCAGATAAATAAGATAAAGCATCCAAGTACTAAATAATCATAGGCATGTGTTCCATATATAGTCATACGTGCTCGCAATGAGAATTTGCACAACATCTTTTGTCCTGCCAGCCCGTTTGCAGCGGGGCCTGAAGGGTACTACTGGCAATTAAGGTGCTCCTTTTAATAGAGCACCAGAGTAAAGCTTTAACACTCCGTGAACACATGTGATCCTCACATCAAAGCCATTTCCTCCGATTATCCCGATTTCTGTCACTTCGGGGCCATTGGTTCCGGACAACAACATGTGTATACAACTTGCACGTAAGACCATAAACAATACTATCATAATGAATCAATAACATGTTCAGATCTGAAATCATGGCACTCGGGCCCTAGTGACAAGCATTAAGCGTAACAAGTTGCAACAAAGTCATAAAGCACTAATAGAAGATACTAGGCACCATGCCCTAACAATCTGATGCCACTACATGAACGATCTCATCCAATCCCTACCATCCACATAGCCTACAGTGGGGGATTACTCACTCATGGATGGGGAAACATGGATGGTCAATGGAGAAGCGATGGTGATGATGATGGCGATGATCTCCTCCAATTCCTCGTCCGGGCAGGGTGCCAAAACAAAGTTTCTGGTGCTGTTTCATGAAATCTGGTGGTGGCAGTGGAGCGGAACTTTTTCTGGAAAAACATCGACCCCCTGAGTTTTGTAGGTCAGAAGGCATCTTATAGGCGAAGAGGGAGACCGAGGGGGTGTATGGGGCGGCCAGACCACCCCCTAGCGCGGTCAGGCCCAGCCCGCGTGGCCAGGTGGTGTGGCTAGGCCCCAGCCCCACCCCGTCTCATATTCTGGCTCCGGGAGTCTTCTGGTGAAATAGGATTTTTGGCTTTTGTCCCGTCCAATTCCGAGAATATTCATTTTCTGACTTTCCTAGAACCAAAAACAGCAGAAAACAGGTAGCAGGCACTATGGCATCTTGTTAATAGGTTAGTCCATATGAGAAGTACTCCAAAGTTGGAACAAAACATAAGAAAGTAGATAAAACCAAGCATGGAACATCAAAAATTATAGATACATTTGCAATGTATCAATGATGATGATGATGATCCCTATGAAGTCTAGCTTGATGGTGGTGTTGATGGCGACGATCTCCCCTCTCCGGGAAGGAATTCCCCCGGCAGAATTCTGTCTACCGTAGAGATCTTTCTCTCTCGGTGTTTTCCGCCCTACAAAGGCGGCGGAATCATTCTGTGGTCGCTCTCCTGGTATTAGGGTTCCATGGAGATAATATACGCCAGATGGGAGAGCCAGGGGTGGACCAGGGCGGCCACACCACCTGGTGGCGCGGCCTAGGGTGGCCTGCGCCATGGGGTGGTGTGGGCCCCCTGTGGCCCATCTCCGCTTCCCTTTCTAGCTCTCTTCGTCTTCTGGAAAAATAGGATTTCCCATGTATTTTCCCGGATTTTATGATCTTCACGAATTTCACCTCCAAACAGCACTTTTTCCATCAGAATCCTGACTGCAGCGGTCCATGCTCCAAAAGTCATCAACCATGCAAAAATAGATGAAAAATCATAAGTATCATCACTTAATATGAAATATATCAATGAATAATAGTAAATAATGATATAGAATAGTGATGCAAAATGGACGTATCAACTGGGTGAAAACAAATATACACCATTACTTTTTATAGATGTGGCTCTTTCATATTTTTTGAGCTTTACCTATTATAGAGCATAATTTTATATAGTGATGATATGTCATACTTTATTATTATGTGGGTCTCACATGCCAACTTACTAATAAAAGGGTGGTGCACAAATACAAAGAGGCCGCTAATCTTGTCCAACTAAACCAGGAATTTGTAAATAACAAGGCCTCAAAATATACAAAAAGAACTCTAGTACAGAAAGGAAAGGCGCAATCAGGTAGAGCTTCATTGGTTATCAGTTGTGGTATACTAAAAGAAGGGCACGGCTCGAGGCTAGATCAGAGAGTCCTCATTTCCCCCCACCCAAATCGCAATGGTTGGGACGGTCACTCTTAAGATGGAAGCCACCGTTCTCAACTGTTCCTCCTGCTCCCAGCCCCTCAAGCCCCGGCGGGTCTACAAGGTCTCTTCGTTTCTCCCTCACAATCCATTGATTTTTCTTTTGTCGGTTCCTCCGTGCAACTATTTTATTTTTCGAACTTCCATTTCTACAATGTGTGGATATTCATCTAGTCTGCCACTGCTGCGTCCGCAAGATCACCTCCTGCCAGAAGTACGAGCACCCTAGCGGCGGATTCACCCACGAGCATGCCATGGATGTCATCCTATCAGCGGCTAGGGTCGAGTGCGCCCACAAAGGCTGTAGTAGTTTGCTACCCTACTACGAACTCCACGAGCATGAAATCATGTGCCGATACACTCCCTGCACTTGCACGGAGACCGGCTGGAACTTCGTCGCCCCGCCGCCAGCGCTCGTCGCCTACCTCAAAACGGTCCACTCAATCCGAGTGCACAAGATCCAGTATGCCACCACCAAAGCTTTCTAGGAGCTAGTGCCGTTGCCGGGCGAGCCGTCTCGCCAGCTCATCGTCGTTGGGGAGCAGGACGGGGCCGTGCTCGTTCTGATGATTGGCTCGGTAAGCACGGTCCCCCTCGTGTCTGTGGTCTGTGTTAGGGCTGCGATGGGCGACTTGTCGGTGTACAGGGTAAGGATGTGGGCGGAATTCCTGCCGCTGCTCTCCTAGACGGATGGTAGGAGGAGGACCGGCAGCGTGACGGTGAAGCTCGACGCGCCGATCTCCGCTAAGTCGGGCGATGTCACATTTGAGGACCTTACGTCTTACCTGGTAGCGCTTCCTCATTACCTGATCGGTCCTTCTACCTCGAAGGAGCTGTATTTCTTCTTTCGTGTCGAGTTTTACACTACTAGGAAACATCTTATCAGTGGTGCACCTTTTTGAGCTATTCATGGCGCATATCTTAGTTGCCATTGTTACCTCGCTACTGATAACTATCTTCTGTGGCACATATTGAAATGCGCCGCGGAAATCTCAAACTTCAGTAGCGCATATGGCCAATATGCGCCACAGAAGTTTATTTCCAAAATTCAAGAAAAAAGGCGGGCCAGATCTCAAACTTCTGTGGCGCATATGGCCAATATGCGCCACAGAAGTTTTTTTCAAATTTCAAAAAAAGGGCTAGATCTAGATCTGGCCGGAGGTGGTGGTGGTGGTGGCTGGTGGCTGGTGGTGGTGGCAGTTGGTGGCTGGTGGCTACTGGCTAGTGGCTAGTGGGCTGGAGGAGGGCTAGGAGGAGGTCGTCGGAGTTGGTGGTGGTGGTGGAGGAGGAGGAGGTCGCCGGAGTTGGTGGTGGATGAGGAGTAGGTCGCCAGAGTTGGTGGTGGATGAGGAGGAGGTCGCCGGAGTTGGTGGTGGAGGAGGAGGAGGTCGCTAGAGTTGTTGGTGGAGGAGGAGGAGGAGGTCGCCGGAGTGGTGGTGGAGGAGGAGGAGGTCGCCGGAGTTGGTGGTGGTGGTGGTGGAGGAGGAGTAGGTCGCCGGAGTTGGTGGTGGAGGAGGAGGAGGAGGTCGCCGGAGTTGTTGGTGGAGGAGGTCGCTGGAGAGTGGAGAAGAAGGAGGGAGGAGAAGGGGAGAAGTGTGGAGGGGAGGAGAAGTGGGGAGGGGAGAAGAAGTGGGGGGAGAAAAAGGAAAAAGAGATGGAGAAGGCGCCGGCGGCTTTCAAATTTCGAATCCCGCCCAAGACTTCTCTGGCGCATATGGGAGACATGCGCCACAGAAGTTCCACCCCCTTTTTTATATTTTTGCAGTAAAAAATCTTCTACCCTAAATAACTTTTTTACTCTTTTTGAATTTGGGGATTCTGTAAAATCGAGAACGACACGATCATTTTGATAGGTTAAAGATTTTTTTTTCAAAATCGTATGCAAAAGTTATAGCCATTTTACCGTGTTTTGCAAAATACATCGAAATTCATGTTTTTCAATTTTATCTAGATCTATACCCTAAAATCTAACTATGGCTTAAAGGAATTATTTTTTTGAAGTTTCTATCATTTTTGTCTACTTTTTACAAAACTGAAAAGGCGATCCACAGGGGGAGGGGTGGGATCTGTTTTTGCATGTTCTGTGGCGCATACACCTATATGCGCCACAGAAACATCACTTTGTATTTTGTTTTGTTTTTCTGAAATCAGAGCAGCTAAAGGAAAAAGAAGACCAGTCCATACATGCGCGGTGGCTTGGAAAAGTGAAGAGAACAGCTAGCTAAGAGAAAACGGAGAAGCTCGAACGATTTGGTCTCGTGGCCGCCGTAGGTGCATGTCATGCATGCCACACCTTTGTTACTATCTTGGATAAGTTGTCATTTTTTATAGTAAGAAAATAGAAAAGAAAGATAGAGATAGTTTGAGGCGGCGGCGGAACCTCCTCTCTGAGTCGGTGATACAGGGTTGGTCTAGAACGGTTGCCGGATGAACCAGGCGGAGCTGGACAGGACGACTGTGCCATGCCATTGGCCCAGATCTAGGATTAGGATTGGGCGGGCCCTGTTGTCCAGATGGTTTCAGGGGCTCCTAGCAGGCATAGGAGCCCACCCCTCGGTCCTGGTGTGACCGAGGTGCTAGATCCGGACTGATGGGCTAGATAAGGTGACCGTCTGGTAGCTGCGTAGTTGACTTGAGGGGCTCGTCATTTCGATCTTTTCAGTAACTGTTTGTCTGGACTACTTTTTCTCGCCTGTTCCGAGGGAGAGGTTGTGGTGGTATCTACCCCGCGTGTTGTGCGATATCTCGGATGTCGGGGTGGCGGCCCCAGAAGGTGGACCGCACGGACGTTTCGGCAAGCGACGTGGCGGTGGTGATGACCTTGCTCTTTGGTCATGAGGATGGCGAGGAGCTGGCGGCGGGGAATCGTGGTGTTCCCGACGCTTGGAGGCCTTACTCGAGGATAGTGGGCAATCCGTATATTGGATGTGGTTTCGAGGGTTTTTTCCGTCTCGGTGGGGGGCGCAGGTGTGGGCACCTTCTCCACATATGAGCTCTGGGGCGAAAGCCTTTGATCATTTGGTCTCGTCGGTGACGGCACGTTGTGTCCTTACCTTCTTGGGGACGGCAGCGCGGAAGCTCTGGTTCATCGGTGTTTGTTTCGCTGTCCCTGGTGGCAAGTCAGGATTTTTCTTGTACCTTATTATTTTTATATCTTTGATCTGGTATATATAAGTAGATCTCCTCATCACTTTGTATATGTGTTTGACCGAGTGTGGCTTTATTTATAGACGGAGGGAGTACAAGAAAAGAAAACGGAGCAGCTCGATCGATTTGGTCTCGCCGTCGTAGGTGCATCTCATGCATGCCACACATTTGTTGGATAAGTTGTCATTTTTTTATAGTACTCCCTCTGACCCATATTAGTTGACTCAAATTTGTCAAGATATGTGGATGTATAATACTAAATCACATATAGATAAAATCGAATGTAGACAAATTTAAGTAAACTAATTTGTATCGGAGGGAGTAAGAGAATAGAAAAGAAAGATAGAGATAGAGATTCTCCCGCCGTTCAGAAATATAAGACATCTTAGCTTTATAAAATAAATGTATATAGACATTTTTTAGTATATAGGTTCACTTTTAACCTCTACAATCCTATACACTAAAAGCCAATTTAGTGGTGATGTAAGCTGCTATTAATTGGTTTAATTGCAAAATGATTGTTTGCATATCAGGAATGGTGGATTTTATAGTACTAGTACTCTATCTTCATCCCAAGAAATAAGGCTCCCTTATTTTTGTTTTTTGTTTGACCAAGATTTACTCTAAATATATATAAAGAATGTTGGTACTGTACAAATTTAGCATCATATCATTAGAAAGTTGTTTCAATACGAATTCAACGAAACAAATTTTATACATATAAGTAAATTTTAGTTGCTCCATTTATTCAGTCAAACTTTACTTTGGAGCACGCGTGCGCCTTATTCCTTGAAACTGAGGTACTAGATGAGTTCGTGGATGTAGTACTCTCCTGAGTATTTTTCATGAAGTCTTAACTTCCGATGGATTGAGTGGATCAGTGGATATACTCTGCTGAGTAGTAAGCTAAATAGGATTAAGGCTCTCTATTTAGGAAGGCCAGAGGGTAATTCGCAATACTACGAAGTAGATGGACTCTAATTAATTTATGCATGCACGGCTAGTTTTACATGCATGAGACGCTAGATAAAAAAGGGAAACATGATGAGAGATAAAACAATATGCATTGGAAGATTGAGAGAAAATAGAGATATCTAAATTAATGAGTCACGGGAATTAAGACAATAAAGAGGATAGGTCTTATTATAATTTCTAACAATTTTAAAAAGCTCTTTGGCCTAATTATCCCAAACAGAGATAGGAGTACTAGTCAATATACATTCGGGAGTACTGGTATGTACTACTACTACTAGTAGTACAATAGTGGAGTACGGTAATAGTAGTAGTACGCCCCTCCGATTCATATTAATTGTCACTGGACTGGATGTACTCGTATCTAGCACTAAAACATGTCTAGATACATCCATTTTTGTGAGAAGTAAATGTAGCAATTTTTGAAATAGTACTAGTTTGGTTGGAAGAAATCATATTTTCCGTAGTAGGGACGATGGTTTTTTGCTAGTAGTAGTACTAGTACATAGCAGGTAGTAGTAATATATATGTTTATAGTGTACTAACTCAACATACATTTCAGCAATCGACAAATGTTCATATTGCGGTTTTGCTGCTACAGTGCTACTAGCAGTTTTTCAGGTGCCCATTCACCCTCTATCTTTTAGTAGTACTCCGCCTAAGCAGTATAAATGGAATTACTCAAAGAAAGTCTCTACTACTATAAAATTATAATCTTCCATGGCTGTTGATTGACAAGACAATTCATTGAGGTGGGGTGGGTTGTTGGCGTGTGCTACAATGCCTACTCCTACTATCACTCTGCATTCAAAATAAAAGAAACTGCTGCGATTCCTTGCATTAATTCTTGCCTCCGCCCCTTGTATGCCTGTAGTATATACATGCATTAACTTCTGCGAGTAGTATAGTACAAGTAGGAGTAGTACCAAGCAAGGATATACCGACACGCAAAGATATACTCGTAGGTCACATGGTGTACCATTCTAAGTCTTCGTCTTCTTCTTTGGTTTGCTTGCCCTTGCCCTTGCCCTTCTTCCTTAGTTCTTTTTTTTGGTTGAACATTTCGAGAGTTTGTTGACCCCTCTCGAAGTTCACTATCCGCATGTATACCTTGTAGGTCACGTAGGCGTCGAGGCTTGGATACTTGATCTGCTCTTCGGTCAGGGGCATGTTCCCCCACTACTTGTGGTCCACATCCTCCTTCTTCTTCATGACTTTGTAACGGATGTCTATGAGGGCCACCGCGTAGTCAGCCAAAGAATCCTTCTCATTCGTGGAGCCGGCAGGCTTCTACCTCTTATGGATGTCCACGAAATTCATCACTGGTACTAGAGAACGCCTAAGCCTGATACAGTCATTGCCGATGTCGACGCCTGCAAAGGAAATGTTAGGGTTGGCGAGGAACTCTGCTAGCTTTGAGCATGGATGGTCGGCCTGACAGATGTGGTAGACCAGGCAATCCATGCCCACACATAGCTGGATGACAACAGCCTTCTCCGTCGATGATTGCTCGTTCGTGTACTCGACGTCGAGGACAAAAATCTTGTCATTCGTTTCCTCCAAGAGCTTTTGGATTTTGTCGATGTAATCGTTCACCACCGACACGCTGTTGGTATACGCCACTTGTGGGGCGGTGTTGCCAGGGTCCACGAAGTAGTACATCTTGTCCAACAGCACCGCCATGGACTGTGATTGGCGCCTTCTTTTGTTTTGCAGAGGTCCAACCAGGTGACAAAAGGAATGGGATAGAGAAGAAAGGAACCGCTAGGAAGATCGGGAGATGCATGCATGAGCGGTTCTAGAGACGAAAGGGCATGCAGTTCCCCCTGGCCCCGCCCACGTACTCCTATAGAATATAATTTATTTTTGGATCAGTTTTACAGACGCGGATTATTTACGGCTATAGGTTGATTTCTAGATTATACAAAAAGTACAAGAACCAAACACATGAGATACTTTATGAACGAAGCTCAAAAGTATAAATATTTTTTGAGTTTCACCTACCACTATAATTTTATATAAAAAATGATATGTCATACTTATATTATCTGGTTCTCACATGCAAGGCACTTGCAACTCACTAGTTATTTCTTATCTTATTTTATCTTACCACTATATCTCTACCATTATAATGGAGCAGTTTTGAATTGGATCCTTAGCACCAATCCTTACCGTTGGACTGTTAGATCCAATGGTTTATCACACATGGATTCATGTTGAATAGTACATACAGCAAACTCCACCATTTTCGAGAACCATCATGTCACCCCCCCCCCTCCCGCCCCCCAAATTTCATAGCATAGTAGGTTGTATTCTCTCTACTACTACAATGGAGCAGTTTTGAATTGGATCCATAGCACCAATCCTGACCGTTGGGCTATTAGATTCAATGGTTTAGAGGAGCTGGATTTGTGTTGAATAGTACATAGACGTCCGGCATATCACCACTATATAAAATTTTAATAGGTAAAGCATAAAAAATATAAATTTGATCAACATCTATAAAGTATGGGTGTATATTTGGTTCTTGTACTTTTATATCATTTAGAAGTCAACGATTATTAGCTATCTAAAACTTGAAAATTCTGGTAACATGGTCTAGAGAAACGAGGGAGAAGATTCTAGAATGATGGAGAAGTGTGTTTTGAGTTTTGTGCATACCATTCATTGTGATGAAGACTATCAATAAAATCTTTTAGATGCTAGAATGGAAAAGAAGATCCAACGGCTGGAAATATTGGGATTCACGAGTCTTGATCCAACGGACAATATTCAAAGTTATTCGTATACATTTCTAGCGTTGGATCAAGACTCTCGAATCCCAACATTGCTAGCAGTTGGCTTCTTTTCCATTTTAGCATCTAAAAAATACTACTCCCTCCGTCCATAAATAACTTACTTGGGTTTGTCTACATTCGAATGTATCTATATAGTAAAATGCGTCTAAATATATTTGAATCTAGACAAAACCAACGCAATTATTTCGGAACGAAGGAAGTACTTTTGATAGTCTTTAGCACAATGTATGCATATTACTACTCCAAGTTACTCACCGCTTAGACCAGTCTTAGAGCATCTCTAGCATGGAAAAAAATAGTGCGCTATTTCATGCTATGTAGCGGGATATAGCGCATTTGGAGAGTGCACGATATTTTTTAAAGATTTTGCTCGGTATGGCGCTATATTTTAAATAGCATGCTATATCGCGCTAAAACATCATAGCATTAGCGCTATTTCAAGTATAGGGCGTTATTTTTTTGTTGGCGGGTGTGGAGTAAGATAACATAAGATGAATGTGTCGAGTAAGCAAACATACAATGCAAATTTGATTGTTAAACTTAAGTGATCTTGTCAAGCCGCCGCCTCCTCCTACAGCACCTGGCGATGTACCTAGATTCAGCCCTGCTAGTTATCCTCCAACTTGGATAGCGCCGGAATCGATTATGCATGTGGAAGTATTACTCTAGGCAATTCATTACATGCTGAAATCATTTATATTCATGATATACCTGTTATATTTTTTAATTGTTACAAAAAAGATGTTCTGTAAAATAGCGTGTTATTAGCACGCTATAACTTTCATATCATCTAGAGAAAAGTCATGCTAAATTAAATAGCACGCTAGTATTTTTTGCCTTGATCTCTAGTTGCTTGTCTAAATTTGGTAGTCTCTTAGGCCTTCCGCGGCGTGTGAAAAAATCGGTGCCCAGATCACTTTACAAGAATCAGGCACCGGTGCCCTCCGTTGCCCGATCGATGCCACCAATTTTTTCCTGGGAACCGGGGCACCTAGGTGCTCCGATGCCCCAAACTCTTCACCCAATAGAATAGCAATATATGTGTACTATGCATGTTGTTGAGAGGACCTTCACCAAAGATAAGCCATGGAGATTGGTCTAGTTAATTTGTTTATCACGTTGTGGGACAGCTATTTATTTTTGGCCAAAGTGATCACATTGTGAGATCGGTGCCTCAACAGAATTTCTAGTCATCGCTTATGAGGTGGCAACTTTTCTATGTATTAGGCATCGACCACGCTATGGAAGGCCTTAGAGCATCTCTAGTGGCTTGTCTAAATTTGGTAGTCCACATCTTGACTTTATAGATAATGGTGTAAAAAGATTCCTTTTTACACGACTTTAGTTTTCTAGTGGATAGTCTAAATTTGATAGTCTATATGTCCATATGCAATGGAATAGTCAATATACATAGCAAATCAGTACAACAAATGCTCTGATTTGGCATGAGAGCGAGCTCGCGAGCGACCAACTTTGCTTTAGACATGGTGGCTCGGTTGTCCAAATATGAACAACGAGTAGCCTGTTTGGAGGATGTCTAAATTTTAGACCACTGGATACACAAGCCACCGGATGCATTTTTTGGTCCATGGTGGTCTATATTTGGCTTAGACTACCGGATACACTAGCCACTGGAGATCCTCTTAGGATGGTCATAGTGGGAAACATACTACTATAGTTCACCTTACTACGTACATTTATGTGTGTACGTAATTGAGCCGAAGGTAGAGACCTTATTTTTGCAGAAATGGTTCCGGAAATATTCCGTACCTAGAAAGGCTAGGACATTATAGTAAACTATTTTTTCTAGTCATTGGACTATAGATACTCCTAAGATAGGATGGGATATTATTATTCTATATCTTTTGAACTGTATATCCAAATTCAAAATCCTAGAGCGGCAAATTATCCCGCCTCACCTCCACCGAAATATTTCGAGTGGTCACATGCCCCAAGTTGTAGCCGTACGAAATTCCTTTTCTACCCCTAACAATGGCCTATCTACTAATGTCGGGGCATGGGTATGGTTCGTAATCCCCCTCCCCCCCCCCCCGGAGGGGGGGCAGGGGTCCCCACTGCTCTGAAGCTCGGTAGTCCACCTTCCACCGACGCCATTTCCCCCAAAGCACTCTAAAAAACCCTAACCCCTTTCTCACCTCCGGCTCCTGCACCACCGCATCGGCCCATCCCCGCAGCGCTTCACCGGCCTACACGCCACCCAACCCCCTCTCACCTCTAGCACCTGCACCACCGCACCGTTATCATCTCCGTCACACTTCGCCCGCCTACACGCCACCCAACCCCCTATCTCACCTCCAGCTCCTGCACCACCGCACCGGAACATCACCGCCGCACTTTGCCGGCCCACACACCACCCCAAACCCCCTATCCCACCTCCGGCTCATGCACCACCGCACTTCGCCGGCCTACACTCCATACCTCTATACCATTTACTCTTGACTAGTCTACAGGATCATCTGACGTCCACCTTACGGAACCCTAGTTCGCCTGACACCCTCTTCCATACAACCGTGTTAGTTTTGCTGACTCCCTAGTCCACAACACCTAACCTACTTCACCTACGCCGGTGTGCGCTGCATTAGATCTGCTTCACGGACTCAACATGCCACTACACTGGATCTACTTCACCGACGCTCTTGTGCAGCGCCTCGAATCCATAATTGGTCGTAACAGATCTTCTTCACCGACAACGTCGTGCACTACACCGGATCTCCTTCACCGGCCATCTTCTCAAGCAAGCCAAACCCATCAACAACCTCCATAGATCTGCTTCACAGACGCCGCCGAGATCTATCTGCTTTAGCCGACTCACCACTACCGGGCACCCTCGGCGTCCTTGACGTCACCCGCAAAGATGACGTGTATGCGTAAACGACGTCGTGGCCTAGGTAAACCAGATCTTCTTGTTCGTTCATTTCAATATAGCAGGTATGAGCCGACGACAGTGAATTGCATTTATGTATTGGTGGTAAATTCCTGCCTCAATACTGGCTTAATTGATATCCCACTCTCCCTTGATAAATTCGGTGTAGTCTATGTTAAATCCAGGCGTTAAACTACTCCTTCTGTTTCGAGGTATAATGCGTCCTTGTTATGCGTGTTTTTCTTTGACCAACAATTACTCTTAATATACATAAACAATTTTGGTAGTACAAAACAAACATCATTAGAGTTCATTGGTATTATGCAGTTCATGGCAAATGTTAATTCACTGAACATCTGAGGCTGCCTACCTGTTCAACAAGTTCACAAGTTATGTCATCATAATGTGCACTTGATTTGTCTGTTGCTACAATACTGACTGCATGTAATTTTGGAGTTCATTGTTAGTTTTAAGCCATTGAACATGTAGGTTAACATTTCCTGCTCTACAAGTTCAGAATTTATGCTATTTTAATTTCAATCTGGTTGTTCTAAGCAAACACAGTAACTGCCTTCTTTCATGTAATTCATCGCAAATTTTATGTCATTGAACTTGTTGGTTTTGCATTCTCTCTACAAGTTATGACATTATTGTTTGTTTCAATTAAGCTCCGACAGTAGCTGCCGCCTATTGTGTACTACTCCCTCCGTTTCAAAATATAAGATGTTTTAGCTTTGTGATAGGAGTGTATCTAGACACCATTTAGTGAGTAGGTTTACTCCAAACGTACATGAACCTACACACTAAAAGTGTTCTAGATGATGCCTTATACTTTTTGAAATGGAGGGAGTACATCCATTCCGTAAAAAAGGCCTATACAACTATAAAGTCAAACAATGATGACTTTTACCATGCTCATAGAAAAATATATTAAGGGTTAATTTGTGGCATTTGCGTCTATGAAAATATATGCCCCGATGTATAGAATGGCGTTGGTTTGGTATGGTAGATGTTCCTGGTATGTTCTACAAACTTGGTCCAATTTTGTGTCGATTGACTTGCGAAAAATTTATACGTCTTATTTACTTTGGATTGGATGTAGTATTACATGGCATGTTTTAAGGCACTTAACATGGTTATCTGCATGCCCTCCTCTATAAATTCAAGTTTCTCAATTATAATTTCTGTAGCCGCGGTATCTACCTTCTATTATGTAGTTCATGGCATTTTAAGTCACTTCACAGATGGTTTACCATTCCCTGCTCTATAAGTTCACGGATATACCATTGTAATGTCTATCTTGTTCATCCAAATGTTAGTACAGTAACTGCCTGCGCTGTAGAAGGTGATACTTTTTATGGCACTTCTCATATTTGTTTGCAATCCTATTTTACAAGTTAAATCATTGTAATTTCTCTCTTGTTCGTGCTAAGGAGTGACTATAACTGCATTCTATTTTGTCGCCATGGCAATCGTTATGTCATTTAAATGTTTGTTTATATTCCGCCATTCCCTGCTCTACGTGTTCACAAGTGATTATACTATAATGTCTATCTAGTTCTTTGTAAACAACAACAGCCACTATCTGATATTAATTCCTCTCAAAGGAAACACAGAGAATCGTAGAGTGAATCGCCCCTACAATCTTGTAAGTACCTGTTGCTTTGTATTACTGAATGCAAACCTGTTTTATGTGAATGAGTGGCCTGAACCTATATGCATAGGAGCAACAATAAAGTAGATGGATCATCTATCCAAGTACTTGATGCGATAGATGTCTTCAAAGAACGAACTGACAACAGGATGTCCTCCAACGGGACTGCACAAAAATAAATAGTAAGTCTCTTGTTTTTACTGAGATGTGCACAGTGTCAGATGCTTGTTTGTACGAGGTGCCACATGATTCGGCTAATTATTAGAACAAGGTTGACCTTAACCAAGACTGGACAAAAACCAGATGTAAATCCCTCGATTTATAATTCAATATGCTCACTTGATTTTGGTGATGATCTATTCTTCTATATTTGACTTGTGTTCATCTATCTATCTATTATGTGGTGGTAATTTAAGTATATCCACTTTTATGCTAATTTATAGTCTATTATTGTATTTTTCTGCTATAATTAAGATTTTGAATCCACTCTAGAGGTAGTCACATTGTCTAGTGTCGGCACCACATGAGTTGGCCAATGCTTAGAACAACATGACCTTTAACGGTACTACACAAAGACCGAACGTAAATCCCTTGATTTGTAATTCAATTTGCTCACTCAATCATGGTGGAGGTCTCTTTTTGCTATATTTGACTGATGATCTTCTATCTATCTATCTATCTATATATACGTTAACTAGACCATGATTAGGTGGTGGTGATTGAAGTATATCCACTTTTATGCTAATCTATATTCTATTATAATATTAGAGATCGCCACCATAATTGAGCTTATATGCACTCTGGAGGTAGTAACATAGTCTAGTATTATATGTATGAGACTAGTATAAGTTACTTGGTCGTGGTGGGGAGTAACTTGGACTAGTAAAAATGCATACAATACTAGTCCAAGTTACTCTACCAACACTAAAGGGTGTCTAGATACATTCATTTCACAAAACCCATGACATCTTATATTTTGAAATGGAGGGAGTTCTATCTAGACTACTCATAGTGAGATTGTCATAGCTATTATCATCTAATATGATCCCCAATTACTATATATATGTACTATGATCATGTTAATATGATCTGGAAGGCTATTGTGCACCTGTTGTTTGATTGCTTAATTCATTACCTCAATAGCTACTCTACATGATGCACATATAGAGTCTATTGCCAATTTGATTCTTTAGTTTGCTCGTCATTAAAGTAATGTAATGATTTTCTTAACTTAAATGGTCAGAGCACCGCCCTGTCAAGGCAAACCTGCGGGTTTGAGCCCCATCAGTCCCAAACTAGGGATGGCAATTTTTGTGAGAAATACAATGTTTGATTAATAATAAACAAGGGATTTTAATCTATACATAATCAGATAGTCTTGCGAGTTTAATATTAGCCACCATATGGTTCAATTGGTTATGGTTCCTGTGAATTTTTAGTTGACTTGTGATTGCATCAATGCTATATTCTGACGTGGTTCCTAGACATATATTGTTTAAATACTTCATTAACCTTGCAAGGTGCACAATATATCATTTGCTTGTTTATCTACTAGATTTTCTTGCCTGGTTATATGTACAATGATACTGTCAGCGGTTGGAAATACAATAGCTGTAGGCATTACAAAGAAGGTTTGTGCTACTTTTTGGATGCATCCAACTATTGTTTTGGCAGCAAATGACCTCTTCTTTTTTTATTTACCGGCTCGACGATCAAAATATTTGAATGATCTGGCTATTAAAAAGGAATGGTTGATATCTTGTTTGTCTGAAATGATTCTGGTAGTCTATTTAAGACACTTGGTCTATTGCTTGTTTTTCCAAGGTACTATCATAGTTGCCTGATGATTAAAGCAATGCCACCTGTGGTTGTAGGTCACTTTTTTGGCTAGTTCATACTATAGACCATTTTTAAATGCTATTCTTATATTTTAGGTTAATGCTTTGTTGTTCCGACCAGTTCTAAGCAGCTGAAGGAATATCATGCACCTCTTTTTGTTAAATTTCTATATTTTCATTATGCAGTGATATGATTAGTTTATGAGGGAAAGAGTCGAGTTGCTTGATTCCCTACATTCATTACCACACTAGTTGAGTTAGTCTGCATGAGACACATGTTGATGGCTTGATTTGTTATATTAGGACACTACCAATTTTGAAATTCTTTGACAACAAACATGGTGTTTTTTTGCCTGCTTTTCTGCTCTAACTTAATATGTCTTAGTTTCAGCATGCAAATAACCTATAGTATTTATTCCAGAGTGGCTATGATACTGGCACATGTACGCATCCCAATTATTATCCTAAATAGGTTTTTTAATTAGTTCGCTCTATTACTATTAATGCAGAAAAAAGTAAAAAAAAGTCTAATTAGATCTTTTTTGTTTTATGAGAACCCTTTGAACGCCCTCTCGTCCAAGACATCGACAGTTCCTATTATTCCGGAAAGAGATGTACGAGGCACATCATTAATTGTTCCTGGCCAATGATGAATTTGAATTATTTTACATATAAGATGGCCGTCAGTTAGCTGGTACGATGTGCTGACTTGTTTTATTTGTTTCAGGCTGCACATGAAGCTATGGGGGCATAAGGGAGGAATCTGATATTAAGTATTGAGGTCATTTCACAAAGAAGCAGGGACAGTGATTATTGCTTGCATCGGCCCACTGTTTTAGTTTTTCTAGCAGAAAGAGGTGTTACAGCTGCACTCTAAACAATTGATTTAATTGAACAAGAAACAATGCAAATATATGGAATAATCACAATTACACATGAACAGATACAAGAACTGAAAGATCGATAAGATTTGACAGACCGTCTACTTGATAATCTCTTTTGTAGCTGTCATGGTATGTCAATTGTTACTTGTATGGGGATGTAAGCTCCGTAGTAGAAACCTTGTTCCAACACATGTCTCGTGATGTCTCTGTAATGCTTCATCTTGTTTTTTTTGAAAGTCTGGTCTGTAATAAGTCTGTATTTGTTGATGTAATAGGATGATCTTAGCGCAGCCATTAGCGGGCTGAAATATTAACGGACTGTTTAAAACCAGAATTTCACCATAGTTATAGAATACCCAAATATATTGGCCAACAGATGAGCCAAATAAATACTAAAAGGCCGTAAGTGGTAGGTCAGTATATTGGTGGGCCTCATAAGTGGTCAAGGCCCTGAAAATGTACAAGGCTTAACAGCAACATGCGAGAACAGTAAAGGGTCCGAACTGTAATGGGCCCAAATATTGATATACGTGAATAGTAAAGAGCTAAAACAGTAAAATGCCTAAACAGTAAAAAGCCCACGTAGTAGAGGGCCCGCACAGTAAAACGGTCTGAAGAGTAAAAGGCTTGAATAGTAAAAGGCTTGAATAGTAAATGGCCTGAACAGTAAATGGCCTGAACCGTAGAAGGCCATAAGAGCAAAAGGCCTAAATAGTGAAAAGCTAGAACAGTAGAAGGCCAGAACAGTAAAAGGTCAGAACAGTAAAGGATCCTAACACTAGCAACCCAGAAATGTAAAAGGCCATAACAATAAATGGGTAGAGCGGGAGTGGACCCCACAGGCCATAGGAATAGTAACGGGCTTCCTGCAGGCCTTAACAGTGTCCGACCTTCTGGCACAGGCCCCTAATGGGCTGCATATTATTCTACCAAAGTGGGCCTTCTTTAGGTTGAAACTGTAGCGGACCTGAAATCGTACGGGCTCTGGATGGATTCATTAATGGGCCACATCAAACAGTACACGTCGTGAGAGTAAAGGGCGTAATCTTATTGGGCTCTCCTCGTGGGCCGGCCCACTTAACAATTAGCAGGCCTTGTCTAGGCCAGGGTTCTGCCACGGTTTCTATGACCGTTAACAGCGGTAACCGGACGTTAATGGCGGGTGCCACGTGGCATTTTTGCATGACGTCAGCAGTCAACACGGGTGACGAACAGATTTACGGCGGAACAAGTTTTCGTGGCTAAAGGGTGCGATCCGCCACGGTCAGAAAAAAAACGTGGTAGATTCTTTTGTGACGGGGCTTTTACCACGAAGGGCATCTGTCGTAGAAGACTATTTAGCCACAAAAAATGGGTCTTCAACCACGAAAATCGTCCTTTGTAAAAGCCAACTTTTCTTGTAGTGGATGGTCGGTCGACTTTGGAGAGAATGTCGAAAGAGGAATGACTCATTCTAGGGTGGAGCTTGGTGCGGAAGGAGTAGTCATCCGACTTAGCAAGTCCTCGAGAGCTGTATTTCTACCAAATTCCAATGTTTTATGTATTCATCATGTTCTACCAAATCCTCGAGAGCTGTATTTCTACCAAATTCCAATGTTTTATGAGCAACGAGTTTGGAAATAGGAGAGCCACCCTTCTTCATCATGTTCATCACTGAAAGTGCATGTGTGCCCCCATGTGTGGTTTTGGTAATTAATAACAATCTTTATAGATTCATGTTTGTATTGAGCTTTTACTTGTAGGATTTGTCCATAGGCAATGCTTGAACCATTTGTTGGCTTCAAGGTTGGGAGAAGAAGAAAGTAGAGAAGATCAAGTGTTGACCAAGGTTTCAATGAGTGATCCAGAGATTGGTCAAGTGAGAGTTGAGCCAATAGCAAGTGTGCTTGAAAGATAAAAGTTGGTGTGTTATCTCTTATGTACCTTCAAGACACCAACATAATGAACAAAGAAGAAATGATGTGCAAGTCCAAGATGAGCCATCTCGAAGAGATCATTTGCTTAATGCTTGCCATCCTAGATCATGGATATGGGAAGATGATATGCCCAAAAGAGAAGTTCTACCATCGTGGAGTATGGGGGAGCAATCTGCAAAGTCTTCACCTATCTAGCGCAATCAAGAAAGGTGTTCCATCTTGAGGTGGAGAAGATTGTCATCATCAAGCTCAAGTGGAATATGCTCAAGGCAAAGGTATGGTCTTGATAGGGTTTCCTTCACACCGGTATCGTGTTAGAGAGTCCGGTTTATAAGATAGATAGCCATTCTATCAAGAGGGGCTCTCGAGTGAGTAACTTGATTATATCCTTCGGCGAGAGCCCAAACCTTTGCATTCTTGGCATCATATTTCGTGGTTGTTATTTGGATCTTATCCACGTGAGGTTCTAGAGCTTGTGGTAATTCATAACAAGCTCTAGTTCATCAAATACGGATTTCCCTTTATACCTTATTACGTTTTTGATCTTAGAGGCTTTTCCGGTTTCTCACCAAGAGAGGTATCTCACATCATAATACATGAAATGCTCTCTCTTGGTGGTATCCAATACATGAAAGTTGGGTATCTCTTGTCACCTCGTTTCCAACAAAATTGGTTTTGGGTCAATCGGAGTCTGGATGCAAATGTTATGATATATAGTTTTGTTGTTTCTATCAGTTTTGCCTCTGCAGGTTTTTGGACCGGAGTCTCCGGTGTGTTTAGACCGGAGTCTCCGGTGTTGTCCGGAGTTTCTCCGCAAGTCTCCGGTGTGGATCGAAGACAGTGCCAATGGTCAATCTGTTAGATGGTCCGGATCAAGGTCTAGAGGCTGACCAGAGTCTTCAGTCCAAGCCCCGACCGAAGTCTCCGGTCCACTTGGCTCTCTGAAGGGCTGGGTCAATATGTTTGCTGGTCCGGAGGCTGGTCCGGAGATGGGCCGGAATATCCAGTGTAGACCGGAGTCTCTGGTATGCAGGCTGGAGTCTCTGGTCTGACTTTTCTCCAACGGGAAGAAAACGGTCAGAAATCAGTGGGCCTATAAATAGGGGACCTCTTCTTCAACCTCAAGCTGCTCGTTCCAGAAAAATAAGAACACCATTTGAGAGCCACCAAAACTCCAAGATATCCCTCTCTAACCACCCAAAGTCCTTGATCTTTGGGCAATCGAAGGAGGAGGCCTCGATCTACAACTTCACCAAGAGAGATCTTCATTTCCCCCTCATTCACTTGAGGTCCCCTTTCTCTAGGGTTACATTGGAAACCCTAAGCCTTGTTTTGGTTGATTTGATTCTTACAAGCTTGTCCTTGATTGTTTGGCAGCTTGGTTGTTTTCGGGAGCCTCCAATTAAGTAGTGAATGTGTGCCTCGAACTTGTTGTAAAGGTACCGACTACCACCTCGAAGGTTGTTGATATAGTGGAAGGGTAGATCGATCCCATTGGGGTGAGATTCATCGGAGAATAAGGGAGGCCTTTTGTGGCGTTGGTGGTTTGATACCACCCCCTCTCCAAACGAGACGTACTCCACTGTTGGGAGGAACTCGGTAATACATCGTCGTCTCCGTGTGCCTCGATTATCTCTATACCCGAGATCTTGCTTATGCACTTTACTTTGTGATAGCCTTCGTGCTTGAAGTATATATCTAGCTATCACATAGTTGCTTGTCTTCCTTAGCATAAGTTGTTGGTGCAAATAGGTGAACCCTAGTTGTTCTAGGTTTTGTGCTTAACAAAGTAAACGCTAGTTTAATTTCGCCTTTGTTGAACCACTCTTGGAAAAGTTTTTATCCACCTATTCACCCCCCCTAGGCGGCATCTGTATCCTTTCAATCACGTTGGCTGCCAGCTCAAGAGATGTGTTGCAACACAAGAGGGGACAAACATGACTCACATTGTCACCCTATTAGCCACTGTTGGTTCTATACTTTATATTCAAACATAGTACATAGAGAAAAGAGGGGGTCGACTGATCGATACAAAGTACTTGAAACCAATATGGAGTGGTGGTCCTTATGAAATGTTTCTCTGACTGGCTTGCAATTCATGCATGCACGACTATTTTGTTGTTGATTCTTAAATTTTTGCCTTTTTCCCTTTTTTGTGTTATGATTTTTACCGATACGAGCTAAAAAATAGTGCAACTTAAAAACCATATTAAAAAGGCAGTAAAAATAATGGACAAAATAACTAAAAAGTAGGATGCTTTCGTGTAATAGTTCGTAGGATGCGTTTTATCATAACATGTGATGCTAGATGTGCCTCGACACACCTTTGATGCGCCAAACATTCATAGAGATCCTGAAAGAGTTATATTGGTCATTTTTTGCATAATTTTTTATAGGATACCTTGTCGTAGCACGTGTTATAGGTGTGTCCCTTCAAAAGGCAGAACATCATTGCAACGGGACACAGTGCATAACATGCACTCAATGCAACGTATCAAAATGCAACGTCTAACATGCACCAAGGGCAGCACAACTTTTTTGGCAAAACCCAGTACAAACACAGACGTTCACAAATACATGCATACACTCATCTATATAAACGCATGCACGCACACCCTACCCCTATTTGCACCTCTGAAAGACTGAGTCTTGAGACTGATCCGACGGGTCTTGAGCTTGACGAACTCACCGCGGGCGCTTCGCTATTGACGAGAATGTCGCCTCCCACTGAAGAATATTCCGCCTTTTATGAGACACCAAAGTGTCAAACCTGGGGGTTTGAACTCTGGAAGGGTGGGGGTGCCATTGCCCTCCTAACCATCCAACCACAGGTCCGCACAACTCAAGGCATCACATAATACATATTCAAGACATCACATTAACCACACATTTAGGGCGACACATAACACACACTCACAAAAGGCATCACGAAACATGCACCCATGGCAGGAGGTGCTAGAAAATCACATTCCTATGAAAAGACTTTTTTGGTCATTTTGAATTAAATTACCTATATTTTCTTGTGAATTAGTGACAATCCTTGGTTTTAAACCGTAATAAAAATTAATTTTCATGATTCAAAGCACAAATTCACTTTTTTCTATAGCAGGTTTTTCTTTAAGACAATTTTATAACAAGTGTGGAGCGAGAAATCAAACATGGCACGAGCATAGGAGGGCCACACCAGAGACCCAGGCATTTCGCCGAAGGTGCACTCAGTTGGAGTGAATCTACATCGGCCGATTTAGGTGGTGTGGTCTCCAGTTTTGCCTAAGAGACACCACCACCGGATCGATTAGCTACAAGCGATTCTAGCGTATGTTTTCCTGCAGTTAGGGTTTTCTGTCTCTTGCGGCGACGTTGTCGCCGGCGTTGAGCTTTCACTTTTCCCGATCTTTCTTGCCGTCTCTGCTGCAACGGAGGGGAGATCTCGGGGTCGTTCTCCATGGAGGGGACTCAGGCGAACTCGTTGGATGCTGATGAGGAAGGAATCGCTGCGATGCTACAACAGATGGGAATCTCGAAAGAGGATCTCGACGATGTTGTCTTCGAGGAAGAGGGGCCACCACCGGATGAGGCAACACGTTGGTTGGCCATTGCTAGGGTTTTCACCGAGGGGGATTACTCTAGCTTTTGGTTCTATAAAAATATGAGATCTGCATGGTACTTGGCCCAAAACATCAAGACAAAGGCGCTGGCAAGTAATCTGCACTCGTTCCAGTTTTCCTGCTTAGGAAATTGGGAACGGGTGATGCAAGGTGGTCCGTGGAGTTTTCGGGGAAACCCGGTTCTGATCGAGGAGTATGATGATTTCACTAAACCATCGATGATTGAGATTTTCAAATTTTATATATGGATCTAGATTCATGACCTCCCAATTGGTTATATCCCAATGATCAAATCGTTGCTTCTAAGGTGGGAGAGTTCATCACATCAGAGGGGATCTCGGATGATTTTGAAGGTAACTTTTACCGTGTTAGGGTGAAGATAGATGTGAGAAAGCCTCTCAAGAGCTTTGTGTCGATGGTCCGTGCAAGCAAACGGGAATTCTCTCTCGTCAAATATGAGAAACTACCGAATTGGTGCCAGGTATGTGGTTTTATTGGTCATGAATACAAGGATCACGGGGATGGAATTCATCCTCCCCAAGCCCTGGTTTTCAAGAACCTCCGAGCAGAATGGTCTGTAAGAACGGGCGCTCGCCCGGGATGGGGTAGAGGAGGTGCTCGTGGTGGAGGAAGATCATCTCAGGGGAGGGGCCAAGGCCGGTCTAGTTTTGCCCCTAACTCATAAGGTGTGGAAGGTGACATGACTATGGCTGATGATTTTGATGAGGCTGATAGGAAAAGAGGCGCAGATGATATGAAGATGTTAGAATCAAGCTCGAGGCTGGAGCATGCTATGCTCTGGTAATGTAGCTTTGATGCGAACACAGTTCGAGCCTTTAGCTCCAACCAGCCCTATGATGGGTTCCGCAACAGAAAACAAAAAAATTCCTATGTTGGAACCGCCTAAAACTACCAAGATCTATCTATGTAGTAATGCAGTAACGGCCGAAGCGTATAGAATACATACCCTTGTAGACCGTACACGGTTAACGTTTCGAGGGGAACGTGGTTGAAGTAGTCGAACCCGTAGCCGACCTCAAGGTCACGAAGCTCCTCGCAGGTCAACCCTTGCTCCTTCATCGTGCAGCAGCTCTGGCTCACGACATCCAAGGTGCCTCAAGTGAGGCCCCTCGTGGTTTCGTACACATACGGTATGATGACGACCTCCGACTCCTTGATCCCTGCCGGGAGTGTGGAAGTAGATCTCCGGCTTGGAATCCCTGCAGCGCAACGGCGTGTTGCAGGTGTGGTGTCTCTTGATCGGACAGTCCTTACTTGGGACTGTACCAATGCATGGAGACGAGAGAGATGGAGAAGGAGAAATTCAACCAAAGGACTTCTCCAAATATTGGTGTGTCTATTCCCACCCATGGGCACCCCTTTATATAGGGGTAGGGGGTGTGCCCTCCCCTTTGGGTTTCCCATGTGGGACTAAACAAGGGAGAGAGGGGAGGCGCATGGGCCTCATGGGCCAGCCGGCCAGGGGTGGGCCCCACCCCGCGCACAGCCCTAGGCTGGCCGGGTGGGCCCCCTTGAGGCGCATGGGCCTTGGCCCTTTGGCCCTTGGCCCTTCCCTCCTACGGTTTTCCCTAATAGGCCCTTTTTCCTTAGGAAGTTTGGCCCATTAGTGGAATACCCCTTCAAATTAGATTTTAATATTATATTTAATATTAATTACATTAATTAATATGTAAATACATATTACAAAATCCGATTTGACCCGAAACACCTTTCGGTTCCCTTTCGATTTCCTCCGAACGACTTCAGATCTTTCCCGGAATGATTCCGGTTCTCTCACTGAACTTTTCCGGTTTCCTTTTCTCTTTCATTTGGTGATTCCAACTTACAGAGGATCTCTAGCTCATTGTACCCTTAAGTATTTCCCCACGGCTCAGGAATGGCAAAGACATGATCTCCATCAATGATCAATAGCAGGACCGGGATGCCCATATTGACCCCTGTGCATTCCACGATGACAATGTCGTTTGAACCGTAAACAGTCGTTTCCCATTCCCTTTTCCACTTGATACCTAGTTCATCCGAGATTTGATCTACGGTATCTCCATACCTTCGTTCGATCTCGTTACCGATGAACTTGTTTTCTCGTTTCCGTGTCGTTGCATTCTGTGACCCAATCACATGCTTGCAAGCTTCGTTAATGCAACATCACCGAGATGGCCACATATGTATCTATATGTTACATGGATTGGCAAATCCTGGTCTTGATATGTACTCATCTACACGCCCCTTTGGCAAACCTGAGTGGCACTTTTTCGATCACCCAGTCACGGAGTGATACTTGATAACCATCTAAGATCCCTCCAGAACGGTGATTTGCATTATCTCACAGTCTAAGGACAGGTTGCGAGGTTTCCTTAGTTCTATCATTAATGGTGAACTTTGTAACTAGATCTCATTAAGATACAACGGGTTGGGTTGTTTGTCTATCACATCATTCAACTAATGATGTGACCTCATTGTCAATTGGCATAAATGCCCATGATCTCGAAACCCTAGATCATCCTCATGACCAATGAACTAGTTCGCTAGAGGTAACTAGAGACACGGTTTGTTTACATACCACACGTGTATTAACATTTCGTATTAATACAGTTATAGCATAGTATGCAACTATTATGAACTAACTGAGATATGACAATAAAACCTATTTATTATTTGCCTCTAGGGCATATCTCCTTCAGTCTCCCACTTGCACTAGAGTACAAATAATCTAGCTTGCATTTTACTCATCATAAACCATATCACATATGTGTTTATTGACCATGCATGCTTATGGAAAACGTCATGTCCATGTTCTGTTTTACCAGATCATTATGCCTTTGCAAATCGTTAATGTCTTTCTAACTTTGACATTCACACCATTATCTCATAATGGGTCGAACTATTCGTTTGACAACAAAGTGAGACTTTGTTTCTAATGTTTATAATGACGGTCGTTTTCACTATTGTCATCTAAACTTCGAAACACATTTTGCAATCCTTTGTGTATATACGACAGTTATGGCAGCAGAACGAGGCCGATTTCCAGGAGCCTATAGTGACTTTAGATCAACCTCGAGGGCTTTCTCATGGGCACTCTGCCCTGGGACACATCATTCTACGTTAAAAGTGAACTATCCCCGCCATAACAATATACATCACATCAGATGGAGCCTTTATACTTCTATATCTATGTAGATCCTAGTGCATGAAATGCAACTATGCCACTTACTTTGCTTCTTGCCATTTAAGTACAAACTTAATTCTGGTTCAGTGATTAACTCAAGAATCACTTCAAGACATGTTCTTACAGTTAAGAGCTTGTCCTTCCAACCAGATCTTTGGGTCACATTATGTCGAGTATACAATATGGTTGTATGGAAGAACCTATGACTGAGGCATAGGAGATGTAACACATCTCTTTCTTCCTTTTAACCATCGTTGCAATACTAAGACTAACTCAATGCTTCATACAAGTAAGAACCTCTTTCTTTTCCTTGTTCCATTCTGAACTACTTCAGAATCTCATCTAGGATATTCTGAACATTTTCAGAATCAAGTCTAGGAAGCATCAACTATGATGTTTATTAAACTTACCAATCTATCTCGATAGATCTCATTGTTTAATAACTTCAAGTTCATCCCAATTTATTAACTTAAATGTTATCAATACCAATCACATCATTCACATATGTTGTCCACATATCCTAGAATGATCTCACGCTCCCACTCAAATATGGCATCCATATTTGAGATCCAGGGATTTCACTTAGCTCCCACTCAAAATATGTCTGATACATATTATGATTCAGCCAAGCTACTTAGCTCCCACTCAAAATATGTCTCTTACATATTAAGATTTGGCCAAGCTAATTAGCTCCCACTAAAATGCAGGTCCTCTCTATAATCTTGGACATTCCAAAATTCTTTGATCATCATCAAATTGAGAATTCCAGCTACGAGATTCCAATATCCATATATTGTTGGTGTAAATCCAATAGACTCAAGCATCGCTACATTGTACTCAACTCCTTGAATTTTTCCATACTTTGAGACAAATTGAGCTTTTACGTCTTCATTAAGTTTCATTTCCATCTTATGACTTTGAAGTCATTCAGAAATGTCAAGTAAACTTCTTTACTTAATAAGATCAAGTAATATATTACTTTGCAATCTTAAATGTAACTTAATATAGGATTTTATGACTCCTAGTCATTTCTCGCACTTAGGTCCATCATGCTTCTTTGTAATTCATAGGTATGTCTTGTTCATAAACATGACAAGTGAATCAATAATATATTTCCACGAACTTGCAGAGTATATATTGTTGAATCCTACTTTCTTTAGTAAAAGTATTCGCTGAAACTTTTATGATCATTATCATTAGTTTCTCCTCTATTTATAGAGTTCGGTTTCACGAAACAAATTCCGTTGTGCCACTCAACTATTCGGAGGCAAGGTCAAATACCTTGTTTTGATCTTTTACTTTCTTCCACCTGTATCTTCATCAAGACACGTCAACTTTGGACAACAGCAGGTTTGTCGTTTGTGGAAGATGCATTCATAGCTTCCTAACAATGCTTTACAAAGAATTGTTTATTTTCCACGATTTCAACTTATCAAAATCTCTAGAAACTCGAACATGTCATAACACTTATGGTGTTGTTTCCACGAATCTTTAGATTTCCCTTTGTATTTCAACCGAGTGTTCGTTCATTTCGATCTCTAACTCTAAACGATAACTATAACCCCGATAAGAGATAATATTATAACATATATATCTAATACATAATGATTATGTTATTTTGATATTTCAATATACTTTGAATTTGCCCTATTATCATAATTTGTGAAACCTCTTTCACATGTCCTTTTATGCCAAAATTAATTTAAATACTTTAGTCATGTCGATCAAATCGAAGAGACTTTTGTATTCTTGTTAATTCAATATCCTCCTTCATTTTGAAATCTTTTGAACAATTCAAAATAGTTTCAAACTTATGTTTCATTAAGGAAATGCTCATATTCACTTAAATCCATAATGAAGTGTGAAATAATGATTTTCACTATTTATTGAAAACACGATACATCACTATGTATAACATTCAACATTAAGTATAAATAATGAGTTCCACTATCTTGTTGAAAATATGACACATCACTATGTATAAATTTCAACTTTTCTTCGCATATCACCGTTTTACCAGAATACGGAGTTTTAGTCATTCTACCCAAGAGGCATGGTTTTGCAAAGTCTCTAGATTAAGCATCTAGGACCCCGGTCTTCATTTAGAATGAAGAACATGCAATAACCAAAATGACTTAAACTATAGTGTCATGTCATTACTAAACTTTGGATATATTTTAGCATTCTAATCCTTTATAAATGCTTAAACTATTATCATTAACATAGTGATGAGAATAACTCATTTATAATCGTAATGTGACCATAAAGGTATTATTCATAAGAACAGTACAACTAGCTTGTACCTTATTCATATGAACAATCGTCTTGCTAAAAGCAAGACACACAAACAAGGATTACAAAATTATATTCAAGTCCACTAATCCAAATGATAATCTTTGAAGAAAGGGGTGATGTCAGCCATAAACTATTTTGCTTGCCATCATCCACATTGCCTCAATTCTAGCAATTCTCAAGCAAACCATCTTGTTTTCACAAAACGGGACAAGTATCCAATACTTATATAAACTGCAACGAGTTTTGCAAGAACTACATTTATAACTTTGTATATCTAACATATACCCTTTTTCATTCATAACCTCCATTGCAATCAAGACCTTCTGAGAGTTCATAACTCTAATGCAAGATTGCTAAGTGTTTCTTCAAATATTCCATTTTTCATCTGTCATGGATGAAAGCTCATCCAACGGCTCATACTTTATGTGCCTGATCTTGTTGAATACAAGATTGTAATCCAACTCTCCATCGAATGGAGAATGGCTTGTTGGATGATTACGGAGAACACACAAACATTGCAGAGTCATTGGATTATCTCCTAATGGTCATTGTATCAAGAAGAGAAGATCACCTTTTATGAGGATATCCCTCAGGCGTGGGTATTAATCTATGAAGTTGGACCCTTTTGCTAAGTTTCATATCAAGCAAGAAATTACCCATGGTCTCAAATGACCTCCATGGGATATGCTATGATCTACTAAGATATTTGCAAACAGACATCTAGACTAAGTTCATAATATGAGTTCAATCCTAATTAAACTCCCACTAAAATTGTCATCCCCTGGATGATTTTAGTGATCACATGGTCCCAATCCTCTACACCTCCCCCGATCGTCACGGCCATCAGTGCAGCATCAAAGGTAGACATTCCCTAATGTCAATCACATCAACCATGTGACTCATGCTCGACCTTTCGGTCTCTTGTGTTCCGAGGCCATGTCTACACATGCTAGGCTCGCCAAATCTAACTTGTGTGTATTTGCGGTGCAACATGGCTTACACCCACTGTATGCGAATGTAGATATGTCTAGCCCCCGATCATCACGGCCGGCTTCATAACGGCAAACTTTCTTGGTGGTGCACACACAAGGGGAACACTATCATTGGAATTATATAGGGATTATCTTATTTGCTACCGTTGAGTATCTAATACTAGCATACAATAAGATATAAAGTAGGTATCGACATCACATGTAAATTTGTGATGTGATATGGTCCTTCTCCTTGCACTTTGATCTCCATCGAGCGCCTCGGCATGATCTCCATCTTGCTCCTTGGTTTGACGCCAAGTCCACGATGCCACCACCCGGTCGTTCATCAGAACGATGGCTATTACTACTTAACTTAGTAACATAAAAGTAAACTGATTTACCTTCATAACAACCAATACCATATCATAACACAAGCCCTCCTGCAAAATAAAGTTAGACGCCTCTACTTTATCTTTTGCAAGTTTTACGTGGTTGTTAGGGCTTTCGCAATAGAACCGTTTCTAATTTACGAACTTTCCGACCACAACATGGATACAATAGTTGTCTCTACTATACCTATTTCGGAGCCCTCCGTTGTAAATTCTATATCAACTATTGAATGAGAGACAGACACCCGCTAGCCACTTATACGGAACAAGTCGTATGTCGAGCGTGGAACCAGTCTCGCGTATGAATACGCGTAAGGTCAGTCCGGGCCGCTTCATCAAACAATACCACGATATAAACAAGTACACGTTAGAGGGTAACAACTAAGGGATCAATGCCCGCACAATACATATGTGTACTGGCCGTACAGCACTCCTACGCATAGATCGGCTCTGATACCACTGATGGGTTCCGCAGCAGAAAACAAAAAAATTCCTACGTTGGAACCGCCTAAAACTGCCAAGATCTATCTATGTAGTAATGCAGTAATGACCGGAGTGTATATAATACATACCCTTGTAGACCGTACACGGTTAACATTCCGAGGGGAACGTGGTTGAATTAGTCGAACCCGTAGCCAACCTCAAGGTTGCGAAGCACCTCGCAGGTCACCCCTTGCTCCTTCATCGTGCAGCAGCTCTGGCTCACGACATCCAAGCAGCTCTGGCTCACGACATACGGTGTACGATGACAACCTCCGACTCCTTGATCCCTGCCAGGAGTGCGGAAGTAGATCTCCGGCTTGGAATCCCTGTAGCGCAACGGCGTGCTGCAGGTGTGGTGTCTCTTGCTCGGACAGTCCTTACTTGGGACCGTACCAATGCATGGAGACGAGAGAGAGAGGGAGAAGGAGAAAGTCAACCAAAGGACTTCTCCAAATATTGGTGTGTCTATTCCCACCCATGGGCACCCCTTTATATAGGGGGAGGGGGTGTGCCCTCCCCTTTGGGTTTCCCATGTGGGACTAAACAAGGGAGAGAGGGGGGAGGCACATGGGCCTCATGGGCCAGCCGGCCAGGGGTGGGCCCCACCCCGCGTACAGTCCTAGGCTGGCCAGGTGGGCCCCCTTGAGGCGCCTGGGCCTTGGCCCTTTGGCCCTTGGCCCTTTCCTCCTACGGTTTTCCCTAATGGGCCCTTTTTCCTTAGGAAGTTTGGCCCATTAGTGGAATACCCCTTCAAATTAGATTTTAATATTATATTTAACATTAATTACATTAATTAATATGTAAATACATATTACAAAATCCGATTTGACCCGAAACACCTTTCGGTTCCCTTTCGATTTCCTCCGAACGACTTCGGATCTTTCCCGGAACGATTCCGGTTCTCTCACTGAAATTTTCCGGTTTCCTTTTCGCTTTCATTTGGTGATTCCAACTTACAGAGGATCTCTAGCTCATTGTACCCTTAAGTGTATTTCCCCATGGCTCGGGAATGGCAAAGACATGATCTCCATCAATGATCAATAGCGGGACCGGGATGCCCATATTGACCCCTGTGCATTCCACGATGACAATGTCGTTTGAACCGTAAACAGCCGTTTCCCATTCCCTTTGCCACTTGATACCTAGTTCATCCGAGATTTGATCTACGGCATCTCCATACCTTTGTTCGATCTCGTTACCGATGAACTTGTTTTCTCGTTTCCGTGTCGTTGTATTCTGTGACACAGTCACACGCTTGCAAGCTTCGTTAATGCAACGTCACCGAGATGGCCACATATGTATCTATCCGTTACATGGATTGGCAAATCCTGGTCTTGATATGTACTCATCTACACGCCCCTTTGGAAAACCTGAGTGGCACCTTTTCGATCACCCAGTCACGGAGTGATACTTGATAACCATCTAAGATCCCTCCAGAATGGTGATTTGCATTATCTCACAGTCTAAGGACGGGTTGCGAGGTTTTCTTAGTTCTATCATTAATGGTGAACTTTGTAACTAGATCTCATTAAGATACAACTGGTTGGGCTGTTTGTCTATCACATCATTCAACTAATGATGTGACCTCATTGTCAATTGGCATAAATGCTCATGATCTCGAAACCCTAGATCATCCTCATGACCAATGAACTAGTTCGCTAGAGGTAACTAGAGACACAGTTTGTTTACATACCACACGTGTATTGACGTTTTGTATTAATACAGTTATAGCATAGTATGAAACTATTATGAACTAATTGAGATATGACAATAAAACCTATTTATTATTTGCCTCTAGGGCATATCTCTTTCACCCTGTACCAGTCCGTGATCTGAAAAGGAAGAAGACGGTGGATGAGGAGAGCTCGGGTGATAAAGCAAAAAATGGCGTGTTGGCGGGCTCCCCTGGGGGGCACCGCCAAACCCAATGAGTCTGCTAGGACTGAACTGTCGCAGTGCGGGCAATCCCGCGACAGTTCGTGAGCTTCACGATTTGGCGAGGCAGTTTGCCCCGACGGTGTTTTGTATTGTGGAAACTCAAATTGCTAAGACACGCGTCGAGAGTTTAGCGGGTACTTTGGGCTTTGATCATGCATATGTTGTAGGAAGTACAGGCCGTAGTGGTGGCCTATGTGTTTACTGGAATGAAGGAATAAATCTTAATATTATTGGTTACTCGGAATATCACATAGATATTGTTATTTCTATTCCAAAAAAGGAAGACTGGCGCATGACTTGTGTCTATGGTGAAGCTAGAGCTTCTGATCGATGGAAAACGTGGGATATGATGTGGTCCCTAGTCTCTGTTAATTCCTTGCCTTGGGTTGTCCTTGGCACTCCGATTTTAATGAGGTCTTAAGGCTTGATGAGCATATAGGAGTGGGACACAGGAGTATGACACAGATCAATGGCTTCAGGAATGTTGTTGATATATATGGGCTTATTGATTTGGGATATATCGGTAGAAGCTGGACTTTTGAGAAGAAGGTTGTTGGGGGTACGTACAGCAGAATACGGTTGGATCGAGCTCTTGCCAACACGGATTGGAATATTATGTATCCAAACACTACTCTTTATCATAAGACAGCAGCAACGTTTGATCATTGTCCCATTTTACTTCAGCTTGAATCAGATAGATACTATACAACAGAAACAAAAATCTGGTTTCTGATATAAGGTGTTATGGGAGAGCCATGTAGATTTTCATGATGACTTGGGAAGTCAGTGGGCTGGAATTCCTGAAGCCCAGACGGCTGGGGCGCTGTCGAGTAAACTGAAAGAGCTTTCGGCCTCGTTAACTGAATGGAGCGGCCGAAAAATTGGAAATGTTCGTAAGGAGATTCATAAGCTTAAAGGCGAGTTGGAAATTTTACTGAATGCTCCTCAAAGAATTGGACCTTCACATGCAGAGATTAAGATAAATGATAGATTGGTGGAACTATATCATATGGAGGAGGTCATGTGGCGCCAAAGGTCCAGAATATAATGGCTTTCAGAAGGCGACAAAAACACTAAAAAATTTCACCAAAGAGCTAGTATGCGTCGCAAGAAAAATAAAATAAAAAAGCTTGCTAGAGAGGATGGGACGATCACTGAAGATGCCAAGGAGATGGAGGAGATTACGGTGTCTTTCTACTGTAACTTGTTCACATCAGAGGGAACAAGTGGTGTAGATGAGGTGGTTAATACTGTCCCTATAAAGGTGGATACCGAGATGAATTTAAGGCTGTTAGAACCATATACACAGAAAGAAGTAAAGGAAGCATTGTTTCAAATGTTTCCGACAAAGGCCTCGGGCCCTGATGGTTACCCAACTCATTTTTTTCAAAGGCATTGGGATATTTGTGGAAGTGAAGTAACGGATATTGTCCTCGTGGTGAGGTAAGTGCTGATATTATCAATGAGACGAATCTGGTTTTAGTTCCAAAGGTACTTGATCCTTCTAATCTCACACAGTTTCGGCCTATAAGTTTATGTAATGTGTTGTACAAAATTGCATCGAAGACTGTGGCTAACAGATTGAAGGTTATTTTACCGGGAGTTATTTCTGAAGAGCAACCGGCCTTCGTCCTAGGAAGGCTAATTACTGACAATATCACATCAGCTTATGACTGCTTACATTTTATGAAGCATAATAAAACGAAAAAGAATAGATTTTGTGCTCTAAAGTTGGATATGATGAAAGCTTATGATAGTGGAGTAGAGCTATTGAGAGCTATAATGGCCAAGTTAGGTTTTACACCAGCCTGGGTAAATTTGGTTATGAATTTAATGAGTTCCGTCAAGTTTTCTGTACTTCTTAATGGTGCTAGATTTGAGGAATTCAAACCTATAAGGGGTATTCGGCAGGGAGATCCAATCTCACCATACTTATTCTTGTTGGCAGCAGAGGGCCTTTCGTGCCTGTTAAAAGTCAGTCATCAAACCTTAGTGGATTACAGTGGCTCAAACGGCTCCTCTGATTAGTCACTTGCTTTTCGCAGATGACAGTCTGCTGTTCGTCAAGGCTAATGGTGATGGAGCGAGGGAGATTATTTCTGTGTTGAATAGCTATTGTCAGGCATCTGGCCAACGCATAAATCACTCAAAATCATCGGTGTTCTTCAGCAAAGGATGTCCGGAGGCTTTGAGAGAAGAAATTAAAGGTATTCGCAATGTTCCAAATGAATCTCTTTCCGAGAAATATTTGGGTATGCCTTCCGAAGTGGGAAACTCCAAGAATGGGGCTTTTAAATTCTTGAAGGATAGAATTTGGAACAAAGTAAGAGGCTGGATGGAAAAATTATTATCTATGGGAGGTAAAGAAGTGTTGATTAAATTAGTGGCACGGGCGATCCCTGTTTATTCCATGTCTTGTTTTAAACTACCTCGTGTGGTCTGTGTGAGCATATCAACTCTCTGATTCGGAAATTTTGGTGGGGTAGCAAACAGGGAGAAAGGAAAAGCAGCTGGGTGTCCTGAGAGGTAATGACAAAGCCCAAGTTCATGGGGGACTTGGTTTTAGAGACATTGAGTTGTTTAACCTAGCGCTTTTGGCAAGGCAGGCCTGGCACATCCTAAAGGAGCCTAATTTGCTGAGTGGGAGGTTGCTCAAGTCTCGTTATTTTCCAAACTCTGATTTCCTTGAGGCTCAACTCGGAAGCTCACCCTCGGCGATATGGAGATCCATCCTTGAGGGTAGAGATGTATTAAAGCAGGGGTTGATAAAACGAATCAGGGATGGAAATACTACTGAGGTCTCGAATTGTCGATCGATTCCTAGGGATCACAACTTGTGACCTATGGTTTGTCTATCCAGTACAAATCCACTAGAAGTCCTACCTTATTGGGTCAGTGAACTCATTGATACTACATCAGCTACATGGAACCGTACTAAGCTGGAGAAATTTTTTCTACCAATGGATGTTCAAGCTATATGTGCTATACCGCTATGTACTCGTCTGGTTGACGACTTTTGGTCATGGAATTACGAGAAGAAGGGGTTTTTCTCGGTACGATCTGCCTACAGAATGCTTGTTCAAACAAAAGACCGCAGGGAGGCGTGGCTTGAAGGGAATGTTGGGTCATCAAATACTGAGGCTACTGAGAAGACTTGGATGAAGATATGGTCAGTGCAGGTCCCGTCAAAAGTAAAGGTTTTTCTGTGGAAACTTGCTCAACAATCTTTACCTTCGGCCGATTTGTTGCACCATAGAAATATGTCAATCACAAGTACGTGCAAGATCTGTGGTATGGAGGATTCGTGGAGGCACTCTCTGCTGGATTGTCATATGGCCAGATGTGTCTGGGCATTAGCTGATGAGGAGATGGTGGAGCATATGAATATTACAACTGAACCAGATGCGCAAAGATGGATATTCACGATGATTGATTCCATGTCTCACTCGGAGTTTGTTTCCCTTGTAGTTACTCTATGGGCGGTATGGTATGCTCGCCGGAAGGCTATACATGAGGATGAGTCTCAGTCGCCTATGGCTACACACTTATTTGTGAAACGTTTCATCTCTGATCTTAATATTTCAAAACCAAAGGGTGGCCGCCAACAGCAAGCAGGGAACCGAGGCGTTTTGAACCCGTCATGGCTTCCACCACCTGGGGATCATGTAAAAATTAAAGTGGATGGGGCAGTATCCATGAGCTCAGGCATTGGATCGTACAGTGCTATTTGCAGGAGCGAGGCTGGGACTTATATGGGATCATCGACGATGGTTTGTCCTGGAATTACTGATCCGACAATTCTGGAGACACTTGCTTGTAGAAAAGCTTTAGCTTTAGCTTCTGATTTGTATTGTCGGAAAGTTGCCATCTCTTCTGATTGCAAGGGAGTTGTTGAAGATATCCAGAAAGGAATTGGTGGAAGGAACGAAAGTATCGTAAACGAGATTGGTGTAATGGCAAATGATTTTGTTTCATGCTCTTTCATTTACGAAGGAAGAGCGTCTAATATGGAGGCCCATGGCCTCGCAAAACATGCTTTAGGCCTAGATGTTGGTCGCCATCTGTGGTTGATCCATACTCCTTCGGAGGATGTTATTCCTGTAAACATTATCAATCAATAAATAAAGTATGTTTTTTCCTTAAAAAAAAAGGTGGTGTGGTCTCCATCGAATATTTCCACGAGCAAACCTAAGGGACGTGTTTCTCGTACGCATCCTAACTGGCTGGTCGCTTTGTTTCGGTCAGCATATATAAGTAGGTTGATCTGTCATTGGATTACTGATGTGGGACTATTTTTAAGCTCCATGGAAAACTGGAGATCATGTTCGTTGTGCGCCTGTGCGCATTGATCCTCCAAGAAGTCCGGGCTCACTTGAACCGATTGGCTTTGGAGGTAACCTGGTACGCGCGCGCGTACACGCTACGCTGCGCAGGCAAGCCGTTACAGCTATGCACTAATGTACTCCATGATTTAATTGATTTGCTCGGGATTTTGGTGTTGGGTACAAAGTTTTTGCATGCGCTAGTAGCCACGTGAACCTGGCCCATGCCAACAATCGGTAAATCAAATGCTCGTGTGCGTGCACATATGCATGTATGTTGTAGATCTTTCACATATTTTTTTTTGCGGGGGATCTTTCACATATTTTACAGGTCTTCTCTATGTATACTATATCAAATATTAATATTTTTTTACTTGGGCTGGTACAAAAATCCCGTTGAACCCAGAGAACATTGGCAAGTGGAACGAAGAAAAATAGACCAGTCACAAAATGGAACAAATCACGAGTATAAAAGAGTAACAATTTAGATCAGGAGTCTAAAAGAGTAAAAAAGTTTTGCCTCACCAAGAAACGAAAAATTAGTCTATAAGGAACAAAACTATGGCGACAAGATACAAAATCAAATCTATACGTGGAACAAAACAGTAGAGTACGGGCAATAAAAAGGTAGAAACCATGGAATAAAACTGTAGCATTCTCCAAGGAACAAGTTTCCCCTTAACAGGAACAAAAAACTAGTTTATAGGAAACAAACTATAGCGGAAAGGAACAAAACCAAATATACACGTCGAACAAAATAGTTGAATATGGGGAACAAAAAAATAACACAGTGAAACAAAATTATAGCATCCCTACAGCGAAAAGGAACAAAATCAAATCTACATGTGGAATAAAATGATAGAATATGGGAATAAAAAAGTAGGAACCATGAAACAAAACTTTCTGAGTGACAATTTTTGCCTTAGCAGGGAACACAAATTTAAGTCTACAGGAAAGAAAACTACAAAAAAAGGAACATAATTGAATCTACAAGTGGAACAAAACAGTAGAATATGCGAAACAAAAAAAGTAAGAACCATGAATTAACTTTCTGAGGAACAAGTGTTGCCTTGACAAGGAACAAAAAATTAGTCTATAGGAAAGAAAACTATAGTGAAAAAAAAAACAAAATTGAATTTACATGTGGATCAAAATAGTAAAATATATGAAACAAAAAGGTAAGAACCATGGACCAAACATTCCGAGTAATAAGTTTTGTCTTGACAAGAAACAAAAATTTAATCTACAGGAAAGAAAACTATAGCGAAAAAGAACAAAATCGAATCAACACGTGGAACAAAATTGTATAACATGGGAAATAGAACTTATTGTTTTGCTTTGATAAGGAACAAAATTTTAGTCTAAGGAAAAGAAAGCTATAGCTAAAAGGAGTAAAATTGAATCTCCATGTGGAATGAAACAGTATAATATGGAAAATAGAACGAAAGTTATAACCAAAAAGTGATAAATAGAAAAAATATTGTTCGGAACAAATTTAGCGCCCTAAGAAAAGAAAAAGGAAAATATGTAAGGAAGAAAAAATGCCTCCGTGAAAGTGGATAAAGAAAGGAACCAAAATCAAGTGATGAGAAAGTAAAAACTAGTCCAAAAACAAATAGAAAAGATTGAAAAATAAGAAAATGAAAAGAGAACGGAGTAAGAAAAAAGTACTCCCTCCGTCCTAAAATAAGTGAATTAAATTTGTCTAGATTCGTATGTATCTAAACATGTTTTAGTATCTAGATACATGCAAATTTAGAGAATCCCAAGTCACTTATTTTAGGACGAAGGGAGTACATAAAACCGAAAGCAAAGAAAGGAGCAAAATTCTCAGATAGTTGCTTTGGACGAACGAAAGAATGATAAAATACAAAGCGTATGTACACAACTAGAACTAGATTGGAACTCAACCTGACAGTCACTTTCCACGGCTAGCAAAGAAAATAAAAGGAATGAAGGAACTGCACATCTACACTGAAAGAAGTCAGAAGAAAGGCATAGCAAGATGAGCCCACTGTCCGAACCCTTAAGTGAAACGGTGCTCTGGGACGCTCCAGCGTCAGCGAGCAGTTTCCGAGACCCAGTCGAGAGGTATACGGCCGAACAATCGACCCAAAATGAATGCACAACCAAGTGGATAGTTAGAGCATCTTTATCAGATGGTGTATAATATACACCACCAACAGGTTTTTACACCACCACTTTTAGGACCTTTACAGGTTTTTACGCCACCAGATTTTTGGCCCAAATATCAGATGGTGTAGGTGGTGTATATCTCAGATTTGCAAACATATGATGAATTATATGAAACAAATGCCACATATATGATAGATAACATACAAATGAAGATCAAACACACGAATATCATCAAGTTCATCATAAACATATCATCAAGTTTGACAAACAAACATAGACGAACAACATAGTTTCACAAACACAAATCAACCATATCAAAACCGCTCATGGATCTTCCACTTTTCATCATTTCTCAAGCTCTTGCTACTCTTCGTTGGCACCTCATACAAATCACGGTTCTTCCACTTTTCATCATTCTCAAGCTCCGTACAACAATGGTGTAGAGTGAATCCCTTTCCTTCTGAAAGATCAATATAAGTGACTAGAGGGGTGAATAGGCGCTACTCGGTTTTTAACTTCTTTTTAAATTAAGGCTTGATACAAAGTAAGTTCTCTAGAAATGCAACTAGGTGAGAGAACCTATATGACCAGCAAGCAAGCAACAACAAAAGTAGAGAGTAAAAGATAGAAGTAACCGAGAGTAGAAATAGATATGTTTTCCCAAAGTTCCTTCATTTTGAGGAGAAGTACGTCTCCGTTGGAGGGGTGGGTGGTACTAAGACCACCAGCGCCACAAAAGGCCTCACCCTATTCCCCGCGCACCCGCCTCAAGGCAAGCACATGACCCACTATGCGGTGGCCTTGAAGGCACCGACCAAAACCTTTAAAAACTTGCTGAGTAGACCTCCACAAAACTTGAAGCCTTCCAACACGATCTCGAAGCTTTACAACCAATGCCCGAGCTCCGGGGCCGACCTCTTCCGTCTAGGGTTCAAAGAACCAAAGAGTAACAAGATCCACAAAGGAAAACAAGGGGGAATCAACTTTGTTTTGGTGAAACCCTAGATGTAGACCTCCTCCACCAAATCCCAAAGTATCAAGGAGATTAGAGCACCATGGGGGATATCTAGGGAAAAAATCATCTCAAGATCATGGAGCATAGAGATAAAGGAGGCATCTTTCCTGTTGGGGAAGAAGGGCCCTTTTATACCTCTGAAATGGAATCTTCCCATTGCTGCCTGTCACGATGGGTACTACCGGACGTAGACGCGGTACTACCGGACTAGTACTGCTTGGTGCTACCGGGCGTCACAGGCCGAGGTGAAATCACCTCAGATGCCTTTGGTGGTAACGCAGCACGAGCCCGTACTACCGTCAAACGGTAGTGCCGAAGGTGAAGCGATACTACCGCCCACTGCGGTAGTGCCGGATGGTGGTACCGGACAGGACTGAGTAGGAGCCATAGCTCGCAGCCACGCTCAGATGCGTACGGTACCTCCAGGCGGTACTACCGGTTCCAAGCAGTAGTACCGGATGAAATGTCCGGTACTACCGGTTGGTACTGACAGCATGGGCAGCAAACAATAGGGACATAATTCACACTCATTTCTCTACCATTAGGAAAAGTTGAACGGTTCAAATAAATCTAGAGTTGATTCCACCCAAACTTTCCAACGCGGATCCCCTCTTGATAGTACGGTTTTCCTATGACTCAAATGAAGGACCTAGGAAAATTATGTCTTGCTATTAACCATTTTGAGGGGCATCAAATAGCTTGGAAACATAGAGAGCCTGTATCGCACTTAGAAAATGATTAGTCCGACATGTGTGTCATCATCAAACATCAAAACCACTTAGGGAGGGAAATGCCCTTTCAATCTCCCTCTTTTTTGTGTTTGATGATAACACACATTTGCATAAAAGATGTTATGATTGAGAAAGAAAATCTGTGAAATAGATACGGACCCCCCTAGATGTGTGCATACTCACGATTGCTAAGCAACAATCACACACTAGGATCAACACTCCCCCTCAATTTTACAAACCAACAAAGGGTGCAAGGAAGATAAAAGGAATAAGTTGAAACTCATACCTTTGCACAAACCTATTGTGATGAGAATTATAGAAGGGAAACAATTAGAGAGCTTCACCACAAAGGATATATACATACGATGTATAACCACATAGTCTTCACTTACAAGGAGCACAAATAGGTAGCACATAGAGTTCACAAATAATATGAGACAAATAAAGTTCACAAGCAACTAAAGTTCAAAGAAAGAACAAGCTTATGACTTTCCCATGCAAATCACGCATAGCCTATGTTGCGACTTCTCCCCCTTTGGCATCAACACGCCAAAAAGGGACAAGACCAAGACTAACGTCTCGGAGATCACTCCTCATAATCATCACCATGGAACCCCGGGGCCCAGTAGGAGGAAGTGGCATCATCATCCCAGTAGCTATGCTTGGAGTTCCATTGATCTTCGGGGGTGATGTTGTTCTCGGAGCCCGTGGGGACAGTCAAAACATGGGCTTCCATGAGCTCTTTCTGACGAGAGCATGTTTTCTTGGCATAGACATGAGCTTCATACATGCATTTTTTATTATCGGTTTGGAAGCAAAATACCTTTTTCAGTTTAGCTTCAATCCTCTTGGCCCATGAGGGTGGATCATCCTTGCAACGAGAGACAACAAAGCCATGACTATCGTGGCCACTTTCTTCTTCAGTGGAGCCCTCTTAAACCACGTTACCTTCCTCATCAATCTCTTGACCATCTGTATTGAGAGGTGTATTATGCTTCTTGATCAATAGGGCCTGGGATTTGTGAACCAAAAGCTGGCGGTTAGGAAGATCCTTGGCAATTGGGGGACACTTGTGGATGATAAGTGACATAATATAGGGAGCAAATAGAGGCACTCTCTTGGTGAACGAGGCAATGGACATATCATTCCAAATGAAATCCATCACATCCAGAGGGGTACCGGTATCCCGATTGGCATAAGTGTTGAACATGAGGTCAAGTAGGAAACCATGGATCTCATCAAAATTGCCCACCCGGGGAGCAATAGTCTCACAGAATATGCGGTTCAATATCTCATTGGTGGGTAAGAGATCCTTAATCTTGCCACAAAGACCTCTGCACTGAATATAGAGAGGATCTAGAACCTCCTTCTTCATGGGTCTACCAATGGTGTGACAACGAAAGCCACAGGGGTTGTCCGAACCACGGTCTTCATAACCAAGAAGGTGTCCAAACTCCACCAACATGTCTTACCTGAGAACCCCCTGAGTCATCCAAGTCATCGTCCTTGACTTAGTTTTGCCAAAGTTCACGGTGGCATAGAATTGAGCCACAAGAGTAGGGTCAAAGTCTTGCTTAACCTTTATAATAGGGAGCAAACCAATGTTGGTGCATATCTCCTTGGCCTCCCCAAAGTATTCAGCATGCTTGTCCATGTGAGCCAAATCAATCCACTTCTGGGTCACCACCAACTTGTCATTGTTTAAGAGGACCTCCCTGTACACCCTCTCCTGGAACTCGTTGAAGAACAAGCTTCCTTCCATGTCACGGTCACGAGCACAAATATATGGGTTATCACACCTCAAAGCAATGAATTCCTCTTCAAACATATCATACAGGAGCTTTGGCCCTGATGGCCTAGAACTCTGACACTTGGAGCAAACTGAGGGAGGAGGAGGAGCACTACCACGACTGGAGGACCGCTTGGTATCTCCTCCACGACCACCCCAAGAGGACTTGAGGTTCATGCGATTGTTGGGCTAGGGCATGACTTCTTCTTCACACTAGGACTCCATATCTTCCTGATGATGAGCCTTCAATCGCTTCCGAGAACCCGAGCCACTTGCACCTCAAAAAGAAATAGGGAAGATAGCAGGGGTATAAGGGCACAAGATCCTAAAACAAAGAGACGCAAGATATCATAGTTTTAATAGGAGATGGGGTCAGTTGGGCCCGGTAGTACCGTACAAACCCGGTAGTACCAGAAAAATAATTCTGGTAGTACCGTAGTTGGCGGAGCGGTGCACAGATCCGATAGTTCGAGGTCCTCAAATCGATCACAAACTCGTGTAAAATTGTGATTCCTTGGTACAAGAAGATGTATGCAACAAGATACCTAAGAACGAATCTCTCAAGGAGAAGATTTGACCATGAATCTAGGAAAGATCTAGAATCATGGAGAAAATCTAGGAGAGGGAGAGGAACGATGGCTGTACTAGAATCCATGGCGGTAGGAAGGATGGGGAGGGTGTTGGGAGGCCGGATCCGGCGGATTACCGGTGGAGAGGGACAGCAGCGTGGCCTCCAGCGACGATTTGCTCTAGGAGCGCGGTCGGAGGTAGGTGGGAGAGATAGGAGGAAGACTAAGACACTGAGAGTTGCCCCCGACCCGCACTTAACCAGATAACGATGTCCGATAGTGCCAGATTTGGGCCTGGTAGTACCGGACACCGATAGTACCGCAAAAAACACCCGGTACAGCCGGACCTGGGACAATTTCTAGGATTACGTCTGGGAACTGACCCGGTCCGGTAGTACCGCTAGGTATTCTGGTAGTATCGGTGCCACTTGAGGCAAAAAGTCAGGAAAAATACGTGGGCAAGGAAGTGAGCAACGATCTTGTGCAAGAAAGAGTTATATATGAGGTTGAGGGGCGGGAGGCTTATGATAAGATGCCCAAACTGAGGTAAGGAACAATGCACTCTAACAAGTAAGAATCAACACGAGAACCAAATGGGAGTACAAGTCCTAAATAGCCAAAACAACACACAAAAGGTGACAAGCACAAGGAAAGATCAACCTCTCTTGACGGAGAGGGTCGGTGTCCGAAGCCACCATATATGAGTATACTTGGCTTGGCACCACGAAGATATATCTTGGTTCCATTAGCAAAACTCGTCATGAAGCTCACATATCACAATACGGTATTAAGAGTGATTTTCTCACTTTGGGCATAATGGGGGTAGGGATAGCCCAATCAATTAGGACTGCACTCCCCTATATCCATGCCTACATCTAGATAGAATAACATATGAATGCATGGGTACATGTGCATGATCTCAAGCCACATTGCTCGAATCTATGATATTTAACTCATGCCTTAACTCTCGGAATCTCTACTTATCAAGGGGCTTGGTGAATAAATCCGCAAGATTCCTCTCGGTGTTAACATATGAGAGGTCAATATATCCATTATTCACATGGTCCCAGATAAAATGATGACGAATATCAATATGCTTCGTTCTTATGTGTTGCACCGGATTGTAGGTGATCTTGATTGAACTTTCATTATCACAAAGAAGAGACACTTTGTCACATGTGACACCGTAATCCTTTAAATTTTGCCTCATCCACAACAATTGTGCACAACAACTAGCGACCGCAATATACTCGACCTCGGTGGATGACAAGGAGACATAATTTTGCTTCTTAGATGACCAACACACCAAGGACCTACCAAGGTTTAATTGGCAAGCCCTGGAGGTTGATTTCCTTCCAACTTTGTCTCCTACCCAATCCGAGTTCGTGAATCTATGAATTACAAAGCTTAAGCCCTTGGGATACCATAATCCAAAGTTTGGGGTATCAACTAAGTATCGCAAGATTCGCTTGACGACCACAAGGTTGCTTTATTTTGGGGCGGCTTGAAGCCGTGCACAAATACCCACACTCAACATGATATACGGTCTAGATGCACAAAGATAGAGTAAAAAACCAATCATAGAATGATATATCTTTTGATCCACATCTTTACCCTTAGTATCAAGAGTAAGATCACATTTGAGAGGCATAGGAGTCTTGGATCCATTGAGATCCGACAACTTGAACCTCTTGAGCATACCTTGAATATATTTGGCTTGATTAATAAAGATACCTCCAATCAATTTCTTCACTTTAAATCCAAGGAAGAATTGCAATTCACCCATCATAGACATTTCAAACTCATCAGTCATTAGCTTAGCAGATACATCATTGAAAGATTTGTTAGGAGAACCAAAGATAATATCATCAACATAAATTTGGCATATGAACAAGTTTCCTCCAGCTCTCTTAGTAAAAAGAGTGGGGTCGATTAGCCCAACTTCTAAGCCACGGTCAACCAAAAACTTTCTAAGGTACTCATAACAAGCACATGGATCTTGCTTAAGACCATATAGTGCCTTATCGAGCTTGTAGACATGGTTTGCAAACTTGGGATCCTCAAAACCCGGAGGTTGCTTGACATACACCAACTCATTTAGGGGACCATTAAGGAAAGCACTCTCTTAACATCCATTTGTTGCAATTTGAAATTATGATGAGATGCATATGCAAGCAAGATACGAATAGATTCAAGACGGGCAACAGGGGCAAAAGTTTCACTGTAGTCGATACCCTCGACTTGGGAGAAGCCTTGAGCCACCAATCTTGCCTTATTGCGGATGACCATCCCATTTGCATCTTGATTGTTCTTGAAGATCCACATTGTCCCAATGACATTATGGCATTCCTTGGGTCTCTCCACTAATGACCACACTTTGTTGCGCTTGAAGTTGTGTAGCTATTCATGCATGGAATCAAGCCAATCCGTGTCTTCAAGCGCTTCATACACTTTTGGGAGCTCTACACAAGAAATAAAAACATTGTGTCCAACAAAGTTAGCCACCTTGTTACGAGTAGTAATGCCCCTTTCAAGATCACCAACAACTTTCAAGGGTAAGTCCTTCTCAGAAAAACTTGGCAATCCTTCTTGCTTCATGACGAGCTTGAGATTCCTTAATGGATTCTTGAGAAGCCACTTGGTCATCACCACTATTTTGATTCTCGTTTTGACCTTCAAATTGAGCTTGCTCCTCTTCATGAGCTTTCTCAAATTTTTGATTTTGTCCTTGTTCATGAGCTTGGCCTTGGTAAACATGGGGTGGTGCATACCCATCATTCCATGGGTGGGTGCACACCCATCATTTCATGAGCTCTGATACTAAGGTTCCATGGTGATGATGATGAGGAGTGATCTCTGAGACGTTAATCTTGCTCTTGTCCCTTTTGGCATCTTGATGCCAAAGGGGGATAAGTCGTAACATAGGTTGTTAGGGATTTGCATGGGAAAGTCACAAGCTCGTTCTTCCTTTGATATTTATTTGATTGTGAACTTTATTTGTCTCATATTATTTGTGAACTCTATGTGCTACCTATTTGTGCTCCTTGTAAGTGAAGACTACGTGGTTATGTATTGTATGGATCTATCCTTTGTGGTGAATATCTCTAATTGTTGCCCTTCTATAATTATCATCACAATAGGTTTGTGAAAAGGTATGAGTTTCAAGTTACTCCTTTTTTCGTGACATTGACCATGAGTTATCTCTTCAACCATGGTATCTTGATGGCTATGAGGTTGATGTACATCTTGAGTAGGTGAGGGCTCCACTTTGGTAGAGCATTGTACTTCTCCTTCCACCACAAGGGGTTCGTCAATGGGGCAGAAAAATCCCACACCCATTCTTATGGCTCGAGGAGGAATTTCATCACCTACATCACCAAGATCAATTTGCCCCACTTGGGAGCCTTGATGCTCATCAAACCTTACACTACAAGAGACTATAACTTGCCAGTGGACTTGTTATACACTCTATAAGCATGATGATCTAAAGCATAGCCAACAAAAATACCTTCAATAGCTCGAGACTCGAATTTAGATAACCGATTACCTTTCTTGAGAATATAGCACTTACACCCAAACACTCGAAGGTAGTGGATACTTGGCTTCTTGCTGGTTAGGATCTCATAAGGAGTCATGTTCAAGTGCTTGTGGAGATATACACGGTTGGCAATATGACAAGCGGTTGAGATAGCTTTGGCCCAAAAATTATACGGAGACTTGAACTCTGCAATCATGGTCCTTGCCATATCCATAAGAGTCTAGTTCTTCCTTTCCACCACACCATTTTGTTGAGGGGTATATGGAGCAGAATATCGATGCTTAATGCCATCAACACTAAGGAACTCATCCAAGGTGTAGATCTTGAACTTGGTACTACTGTCACTTCTAATGGCCAAGATCTTCTTGTTATGCTGACATTGAATTTCATTAGCAAAGTCGATGATGGTTTGCTGAGTCTCACTCTTTTTATTGAAGAAGTATACCCAAGTGTATCTTGAGTAGTCATCCATAATAACCAAGTAATACTTCTTTCCCCTAAGGCTATCAAAGGATGGAGGACCAAATAAGTCCATGTGAAGAACCTCTAATATCCCATCGGAATATATGGTTGTTGTTGTGTGTGGGGGGGGGGGGTGAGTTGACTCATGGAGCTTCCCTTCAATACACTCCCTACAAACACGATCTTTGACAAAAAGAACATTATCTTTTAGTCCAAGGATGTGACCTCCCATGTGGAGACTTTGCAAAGACCTCATGTTAACATGGGCAAGACAGCGATGCCAAAGCCATCCCATGCCACCTTTATCCATTAGGCAAGCCACGGTAGGTGTGGGTTTCTTATCGAAATCTACCACACACAAACCGTTATCAGCATGCCCAACAAAGGCTATAGAGAGAGTCTTGCTCCACATGAGAACCACAACTTTAGGGGTAAAGTAGGCTACAAAGCCCATAAGCATGAGTTGATGAACGGAAAGTAAATTGCATGAAAGGGTTTTGACAAGCATAATATCCACAATGGATATATCGGGTGTGACCACTACCTTACCCAAACCCAATACCTTAGAGGTTGATCCATCTCCATAAGTGACACACATGTTGGAAGTATTAGGCCTCGTCTCATCAAGCACCTCCTTGCTCCTGGTCATGTGACTAGTGACACCACTATCAACCACCCATTTTCTCCCACCGGAAGCATATTCCTACAAGAAGTCAATGCTTGTTCTTAGGTACCCATTGTTGAATGGGTCCTCTTTTATTAGTCACAAGTATCTTAGGAACCCAAATGGCCCAATGGTAAACATTATCATAAGGGGTGCCTACATATTTAGCATATACATGACCATCATAAGACTTCATAAGAACATAGGATGGGTTATATTTCCCCACAAAATCATTATGAGAGGGTTCATCACCACTCTCAATGACACTTGGTTCCTTCTCTTTTGCCTTCTCCCCCTCCTTCACAAAGGTAATCATTTCGAAAGGGGGAGTGGGCAATTTATTCTTCTTCTTGGCCTTGATCTTCTTGTTTGACTTGGTTGCAAATCCAAGTCCTTCCTTAGTCACACTGTACCTTTGATTACTCAAAAGGTCATTTAGGATTTTCTCACCTTGAATGCATGAGACAAGGCCATCAACCTCTTGTTCTCCTCAAGAATATCTCCATGCTCACAACAAGGGTTAGTAGAACATGAAGCAATACTAGTTCACAAGGTTGAAACATTTTTTCACTTGAGTTTGAAGTTGTTCATGTGACTTTGAAATATTAGAGAATTTTCTCAACAAGGCCTCATGTTCCTTCTTGAGTTTATCAAAGCCTTAATTTAGTCTATCATGGCCAACTCCAAATCTGAGCTTTTCCTTTTTAGGAACTTTAGTTAATGTAAGAGAATGGTCACATTCTTTAACAAGTTTAGAGACATTCAAGTTAAAAGATTCTTCATGGGAAATATAGGTCTCTTCAAGAGTATCTCTTTTACTTTGCTCTTCCTTAAGAGCATCGATCAAGGTGGCAATCTCCATGGTGGCCTCACGAGCATGCCCAAACATCTCCGAGATGGAATCATTTGTCTCGTCAATGGTATAACATGCTTCACCTAGTTGGCTCATTAGAGCCTCAACACATATCTTGGATTCACCTTCCAAGTTATTCAAGCAACTAGTGGATTCCACTATTTCCTTCTTAATCTTGAGACTCATATTAACATCATACGAAGATGCATCCATAGAAGGAGAAATAGTGGATAGAGGAGTTACCACAGAGGCTTTAGCCATGAGACATGTAGGGCTGGTGATGATCTTGTTCTCATTAGGAGAGTCGAAGAGGGACGTCGGTGTGGAGGTTGTGGTAGTAGTAACGGAAGCGACCACAATTGTTTCAATGGCAGCCACACCCACAATCTCTCCATCATCATTCTTATTCTCATTATTCTCTTCGTATTCTTCACGAGCCACCAAAACATATTTTTGTGTCTCCTTCTTGTTGAGGTAGTTCTTGTTGCCAAAGTTCTTGTTTTGGACTTTCTTGACGAAGTTCTTGTTTGGAGTGGGCTTGTACTTTGACTTCAATATAAGCCTTCCTCCATGGTCTTCTCTCTTCTCATATGGGCATTCAACAATAAAGTGGTTGGTTTCTACATAATTGTAACATGATCTCAACTTGGGTCTTGAGATACTTGTGGCGATCTTCGAGGGATTACCCTTTCCTTGGTTCTTCCAAAACCTTCTTGAGACTAATGCCAATTGCTCATGCAAAGCACACTTTATGTATTCCTTGTCACCTCAGTTACTTCCATAAATTCATCTTCTTATTCATAGACATGAGCCTTGGCCTTCAATGAAAGATTTAGAGAATCCATTCTCCGAGCACGAGCGAGAGCATCATCAGTGGTCTTGTTCATGATTCCAAGAGCCACAAATTCACTTAACACTTCAGTAGAGGACATGGCATAGAAGTACGCTCTTGAGCAAATATTGTTGGCCATTTATCTTCAGAAAGGCAAGATGGCTTGCATGAACTTGCGCTTGATCCACTTATCATCCACATCTATAGTTCCATGGTCAATCATCCTAATTGAAAGGGTCGTGACCCTTCAATAGAGATCTTCGGGAGTCTCATCTTCCTTTCCAACAAAGGCATCAGATTCATAGTGCATTTCTTCAAACTTATAGCTTTGAATGCTTTCATTGCCAAGATAGACTCTTTGAAGGGCATTCCAAGCTTCCCTGGTGGTGTCATGAGAATGAATGTGCATCATTTGCTCATGTGTCAAAGCATCTTGAAGAATGGCCATTGCGGTGGCATTGAGTTGATTGTTTATCTCCTCGGTGGGCGTCATGTTGTGGGGGTTGAAGGGATAGAAGCCATACTCCACAACCTTCCAAAGATGAACACTAGAACTTTTGAAGTGAGAGCGCATTAGATATTGCCAATTGGCGAAATTGGATTCATCAAGCTTAGGTGGTGGACCACGATGGTTTATATGAGGTGTTGGGAGGGGAGCATTTTGATAACTAGGTGGTGGCGGCATATTTCCCATGAAATTACCTTTTTCCTTATCATCCTTATCATTGGAATAATCCTTAGGGATATCTTCTAGCGGTTTGGTACCCGATGACGGTTTATCATCGGAGTTGACAATGACGACATCCTTTTTGTCAATGTATACTTCGAACATGGCTTTCACCTCTTGCCAAATGGTATCAATGGATTCATTAAATTCTTTCCTAGAGATGGGAGTCTCGCCGGAAGAATTCTCACCATCCTTACTCGTGTCGCCCATACTTCTCTTAGGCGGTTAAGCCAAAGTAAGAGCCGAGGCTCTGATACCAATTGAAAGATTGGTATAAGCAACTAGAGGGGGTGAATAGGCGCTACTCAATTTTTAACTTATTTTCAAGTTAAGGCTTGACACAAAGTAAGTTCTCTAGAAATGCAACTAGGTGAGAGAACCTATATGACCAACAAGCAAGCAACAACAAAAGTAGATAGTAAAGGATATAAGTAACCGAGAGTAGACACAAAGATGTTTTCTCGAAGTTCCTTCCTTTTGAGGGGAAGTACGTCTCCATTGGAGGGGGTGGGCGGTGCTAAGACCACCAGCGCCACAAAAGGCCTCATCCTATTCTCCCACGGACCCGCCTCAAGGCAAGCACATGATCCACTATGTGGTGGCCTTGAAGGCAGTGACCGAAACCTTTACAAACTTGTTGAATAGACCTCCACAACACTTGGAGCCTCCCAACATGATCTCAAAGCTTTACAACCAATGCCCGAGCTCCGAGACCGACCTCTTTTGTCTAGGGTTCAAAGAACCCAAGAGTAACAAGATCCACAAAGGAAAACAAGGGGAATCAACTTTGCTTTGGTGAAACCCTAGATTTAGACCTCCTCCACCAAATCCCAAAGTATCAAGGAGATTGGAGCACTATGGGGGGAGATCTAGGAAAAAATCAGCTCGAGATCAATGGAGGAGAGAGATAAAAGAGAAATATTTCATGTTAGGGGAAGAAGGACCCTTTTATACCCCTGAAAGGGAATATGCCGTTGCTGCCTGTCACGACCGGTACTACCGGAAATCACCAGTACTACCGGACTTGTACCGCTTGGTGCTATCGGGCGTCATAGGCCGAGGTGAAATCATCTCAGATGACTTTGGTGGTAACGCAACACGAGCCGGTACTACCACCAAGCGATAGTGCCAGATGGTGGTGCTGGACATGCCTGAGGAGGAGCCACAACTCGCAACCACGCTCAGATGCGTCCGGTACCTCCGAGCGGTACTACCGATTCCAAGCGGTAGTACCAGATGAATGTCCGGTACTACCGGTTGGTACTGACAACGTAGGCAGTAACCAACAGGGACAAAATTCACACTCATTTCTCTACCATTGAGGAAAAGTAGGATGGTCCAAATAAATGTAGAGTTGATTCCACCCAAACTTTCCAACGCGGACCTCCTCAAGATAGTATGGTTTTCCTATGACTCAAATAAATGACCTAGGAAAACTATGTCTTGCTATTGACCTTTTTGAGGGGCATCAAATGACTTGCAAACATAGAGAGCCCGTAACACACTTAGCAAGCAATTAGTCCGACACATGTGTCATCATCAAACATCAAAACCACTTAGGGAGGGAAATGCCCTTTCACCTTCTTTTCCCTTCTTGCCATTCTTCACCTTCTTTGTTCTTCCTTTGAAGAATCCTTGAGCCATGTTTGTCCGATCATCGTCATTTGTGCCACTTGGGTTCACTCGATTGACATGGGCCAAGCACCCTAGCCATTTTTGACAGTCGGCATTGATCGCCCTCCACCATCCACGAACGGACTCCATTGATCGGAGACTACCATTAGTGTTTGTGTTGAAGTACCCAGTCATCCAGTTCCAATAGGTATTGCCAGTCTGCTCGGTGTCGATGGCCGCATCAAGTGCAACCTTCTTCCAAGCCCTGCAAATGAGCTTATCTTCAACAACATTGTAGTTGGCGCTTCTTCCTAGTGAAGGCTGGGTCAAGAACCCCTCGTCCTCGACATCTAGCTCCTCCTCATCATCAGCGGTGGCTTCTTATTCCTTCCCCACCTCGTCGTCGCCATGCTCATACTCTTGCGATGGCGTGTCTTCTTCCCCCTGGTGGCTCCAACTTCCATTGTTTGCAAGAGTGCATCATCATCGACAGTACAAACAACAAAATACCGTTAAAACCACTATGGCATTGCATTAGAAACACTGCGATTGATCTTGAAAAATTAAAGCAAATAAAATGAAGATTTTTTTACCAAGCGGCCAAATCATCGAGCATGTTGCGACCGTGACACTACGACGCGGATGGCGTCGACTCCTCCAAGGCAGACGACGACGGCGATGCTGGTGGAGGGTCCACGAAGTTGACAAAGGGGTCTTCAGCGTTCTTCCCGGGGTCGCCGACGGGTTTCTTCTTCGTCCTACGCGCGGTGGGCATTGTCGACGCCGACGCAGACTCTGGTGGCTCTGCCCTCTTCGTGCCGACCGCCTTGGGCTTCGCCTGTGGCTTTGGCGCCTTCGTCTTTGATGGCACAACAGTGGGAGCGCCCGTCGGGGTGAATCCCGACCGGCGGTGGGCGCTAGGTTTTCTAGCTTTTCCGGTCGCGTCGGTGCCCAATTTGACCGGGAGGTGGGCGGTGGCGGCAGGGGAAGGTCCAGAAGGGGCGGGCAGGGGCTAAGAGTAGGGATGGCACCCGCCGGGTTCGGGGCCGGGTCTGGTCCCCTATACGCGCCCCGTTTAATTAGTCGGGTCTCATTTTTTACTATACCCGTGACCCGGCGCGTGAGACGGGAGCGATGCATGCATTTGTTGTCTCTAGGACTCCATATTCCATCGTGTGCATGTGATGTGTGTTGTGTGCATGCGTGGCCGCGTGAGACGTGTGGTTATGCATAGGATTATTAGGGATATGATTAAGGCTTAGAGCGGGTCTGCGGGTACGCGGGTTTTCCACCCCTAGACCCGCCCCGTTAGACTTCGCCCGTCCAACTTTTTACCAAACCCTCCGCGTTTAAGAAAGGTACCCGTCGGGTTTGCGGGTTTCGGCGCCCCATTGCCATTCCTAGCTGGGAGCGGCTGGAGTGGCCGTCCATGGCCGGATTTAGCTGGCGGCGCCGCGGAGGTCGCACGGGTAGGAGGACGGGAGCGGGCGCTAGCGGCCAAAAGAGGCGGTTGGAAGAGACGCGTGGCCGCTCGCTGGTTTTACAGCACCAGCCTCAAGTGGTGTAAATTTACACCCAGCTGGTGTAAATTATACACCATGGACACTTCTTTTTACAGCTACACCGTCTGATCTAGCTGGTTTTTTTTTTTGGCTCCCAAGTGGTGTATATGACAGTTTTTTTACACCTGCACCATCTGATGAAGATGCTCTTATAGGGCCGAACAGTCGGCCCAGAACCGATGAACAGAAAAGCAATCTGGCCCGCGTACGGCGCCTCTGCGGCATAACCGTCGTGGCGTCATGTGCTCGAGCACCAGCGCACGCATCGGACGGCGTGGCCGAAAGACAGAAAGAGGTTTATCCCCGACAACGCAAATAGCGAATCACCCCAGGGATCCACACGCAAAAGCGCCACGCCGTGTTTCTGGCGATCGGCATCGCATCCCATCCCACCGCTCCACGCCTCCGCCCCCATCTGGATTCCCAAATCCCACCGCTCCTTTAACACCTGCCCTGGCCCCGTTGCTTGCGTCAAACTCAACTCCACTTCTCGTCCACCCTCCTCCCGCATCTGCTGCTTCCCTGCTCTCGCTCGCCTGCGATCGCCGCGGCAGCCACCCAGCCGAACCCGCCGCCATGGACGAGGAGTACGACGTGATCGTGCTCGGCACGGGGCTCAAGGAGTGCATCCTCAGCGGCCTCCTCTCCGTCGACGGCCTCAAGGTGAGCCGCTTCCCCTTACTCCCGATCGATCGCTTTCCCAGCGCTAGCCGCCTGCTCCCGTTGCTTCCATGCTGTGGTTTCGCCTCCCGACGGAGTACCCCGCGTTCGGTCTGCGCGTGGGGTGGTTGCTGCTGCTTCCAAGTAGTAGATCGGGCGATGGTACTAGCGATCCGGACCTGATGCCGGTAGATGGGCGATTGTTTTAGTTCTCACATCGATGTCCATCTGTTAGTCAGGGAAAGTAGTGCGAAACTTAGGGTGCTCTCGAACTTTGGGGGAGGCAATCTGTAGTGTTGTGGAGGTAGGGCTCGCAGGGCCATGGCCGAATCCGAAGGTGAATTGCAGCGACGGTGACTCCAGCTGCTATCTGCCTCTCTCAGTTTACGCTAGTTGATGTACTAGTCCCATGTTTGTAAGGCGAGAGTATGAGTTCCGATGGAACGGCCTGGCCCGGCTAGACCAGGCAGTGAGGAAAAGGGAAGGGCCTGCTTTGAGTTGCGGTGTCCATGCCTGACCTTTTTGGAGGCACGACTTTTATGGTGTATTAATTGGGTGAGATACCGCAGATCAGAAAATGGCGGGACTTTGGATACATGTCGGTTGCCCGAAAGGGTACTAAAAATGGTGATCTTGCTAAATGAGTTCTGAAGGATCCTCTTGTGCTTTTGCAGGTTTTGCACATGGACAGAAATGACTACTACGGGGGAGATTCCACCTCCCTCAACTTGAACCAGGCAAGCAACTATATGTCTAGATCTAGTGGTTTAAATTGAAACTGCAACTACCTAGAATGAGGTTGTTGAACATCTCAATGAATAGTACTTTGTCGAAGTAGTCTTATCAAATGAAAGTCACTAAGTTTGTTTTGGTAGTTCATACGGTAGATTTAGTCTTGCAATATTTTTTTAGCCATATATCTTTAATGTCTGTATGCTTTGTCGACAGCTCTGGAAGAAGTTCAGGGGGGAGGAAAAACCGCCAGCACATCTAGGTGCTAGCAGGGACTACAATGTTGACATGGTTCCAAAGGTGTGATCTGCCCCTATGATTAAATCCATCATTGTACTGCAGCGAGCGAATATTAATTGAGTATTACCATAGCTGCATTACCTTTTCCCATGCAGAAATATTTATGACCTTTCTTGTGGTTCAGCTGAGTGATTTAGCAATAAGGAAAACCGTTGGCACATGACCAGTATATAGCGTTTCAAACATAGTTACCATATTTACTGCAACAGTCCTCTAAACTGGTTCTAGATGAGGATCGAAATTGATGATAATCGGTCCAGATTTGGTGTCTGCTTCGTTGATGGGTGCCAAACAAATGAAATCAAGAGAGAAAGGGAAGAAGGGAGGACATGATTTCTTCTGACACTGATATTGTCCTTAGGAGCAGAGCGTCAGGGAAGGATGTAGCTGTGTCCTGCAGCCTTGAGACCTTGACCTTGATCGCCTGGTCAGGTGGGGATGGAGGTTTGGAGAGGGTGAACTCGATCGGGAGACTTTCTTCTAACATGTTGTTTTTGGATGGAAAGACAGCGCTGGTGCAGCAGAGGGTTGGGGAGATATGGCTACGATATTTCATTAGAAGGTTGCGACGTTACCTTAGGATTCCCATCATAACTTAAGGGTTGCCGCTGCGTGATTTTCTTCTAACATGTTGTTTTTGGATGGAAAGGCAGCGCTGGTGCAGCGGAGGGTTTAGGGGGATATGGTTACGATATTTCGTTAGAAGGTTGCGGCGTCCCGTCATAACTAAAGGGTTGTCGCTGCGCTGGATGGGCTGATCAGGCCGGTGTGTCAGTTTTTCCTTTTTTTTAACGGGGATCATCTCTACAATAACCTTTCTGCCTAATTATCTGGTTCGTGTGTCCCATCTCCAATCCTTGATATTCATCTCTCTCTCGTGGACGAAATGTATACCCACTAACCGGGTTGATCCACAAGTCTGGTTAGTATTGTTTGAAAACGGATCGGAGAGAGATTTGTTGGCCAGGTGGAGTGCTTCTAGCAGATAGAGGATGTTACACACAAGTTATATTTCAAGAATTATAACGATTTATTGCCTCATATCTCATCTATATGGAAGAAAACTATGGAACTTACATTGTATATAGGGGCTTTACTACATGCTGTCTCAAAATAACATAATACTGAAGTTGCAAAAGTCGAATTAATCTATGCTCTCATACTATGAGGTGTCAAGCTCCACAACTTCTTCAACATGCTTTTGGCCAAGAAGCACTTTCCATTGTTTTACGTTTACTTGCATGGTTTGTTGGATTTCCTTAGTCTACTCACTAGTATCTATATTAGTTAACACAGTTCCCTTTATATACAGTTTTGATCAATAGCCACTGAGCTCTCACGCTATGTTGGAACCTTTAGCTGACTCCACAATCTTGATAGCCTTTCCTATTACTTGTATTTATTTTTGAGGAAAATTGTTTTGTTATTATCAATAAACAACTGCTTAGTTCAGATAATGAAATGCTACAGGCCTACAGGCTACATTAAATATATTGAAATGGTAAACGCTTAATAAAAATAATGTCTTTCTTTCTATGCATGACCAGTTTATGATGGCGAATGGAACTTTGGTCCGTACCCTCATTCACACTGATGTGACAAAGTATTTGTCATTCAAAGCTGTTGACGGAAGCTATGTCTTCAGCAAAGGAAAGGTATTTCTTTAGCTTACCCTCATCCCTCCTATCTTATATGGATGACACCTTTGTTGGACCTGACAGAAGCCATTCTTTGATCTCTTATATTTGAACACTGTCATTTAAACCAGTCACCTACATTCTGTTGATGTGTTGCATTTGCATCAGGTTCACAAGGTTCCTGCGACTGACATGGAGGCGTTAAAATCTCCTTTAATGGGCTTATTTGAGAAACGTAGAGCAAGGGGCTTCTTCATTTATGTTCAAGATTACAATGAGGCTGACCCAAGAACACATCAAGGATTGGACCTTACGAGGATGACAACTAAAGAATTGATCGCGTAAGTATCTAATCTGTAATGAAAAAATTGGGTTGGTTTAGATACATCTTAACCTGATGATTGATCATCATGTTCAATGCCATATCAACTTTTGGGGGGTATAAGGAACTAGACAAGTGAATTATTCAGTTCAGTGGCTGAAATATACAAAAGTTAGTTTTGTCTGTTTCATTGTTAGGCAAGAGCACATGCTTGTTCTAACTACGCATGCATCTTCAGCATTACCTTTGTTCTTTTCTTTTCTCTTTCAGAAGTAGGGATTGGTTTAATAATTTACTCTCTTCTGAGAAAATCGGTAAAGTTGCAGAACGTTTCAGTATCATGTACTGCTCTGCATTCTCCATTTTATGGAAGGATATCCCTTGTTACCTCCTGCATTTCAAGTGATCTTATTTGTTATTTGTTATTTGTTCCAGGAAACACGGATTGAGTGATGATACTATAGATTTCATTGGCCATGCACTTGCTCTTCACAGGGATGATCGCTACCTAAGCGAACCGGCACTTGATACTGTTAAAAGAATGAAAGTATGCCCTGATTGTAGACTTCTTATATTTTTCTTAAGAACATAGATGATTTTTAACTTGTTAATGTCATTACAATTTATATAATCTGCTATCCTTGTATATTTGTTCTTTGGTGATATTTGTGCTATTGAAATATACTTTATTAATGGACATGAACTATAATCAAACTTCACTGCTTGCTGCCAGCTCTATTCGGAGTCTCTTGCACGGTTCCAAGGAGGCTCACCGTATATTTACCCATTATATGGGTTGGGTGAGCTGCCACAGGTCCGTCATTTATTATTATTGAGCTAATATATTTTGTACCACATTTGATTCCTATAAGATGCTTATGTGCTAAAGTTTTATCTTACTGTTTAGGCTTTTGCACGTCTAAGTGCTGTTTATGGTGGTACTTATATGTTACATAAGCCAGAGTGCAAGGTAGGTCTTGTCCCTCCCGTGCTAATCATTCATGTCATTTGTGTGTGGATTCATTTACCCAATACACTCTTCTGCAGGTTGAATTTGATATGGAGGGGAAAGTGTGTGGTGTTACATCAGAAGGTGAAACTGCAAAGTGCAAGAAGGTTGTCTGTGATCCTTCGTACTTGCCCAACAAGGTAGATATCACTGTTTTCAGTTGATGCTATACTTTTGTTTGCATGTTTGTACCAAATTCACTGAAATTCTCAAGTTCTGTCTGAACTTGCCGAAGTTCGTAACCTTCATGGTTTGTCTCCTATAATTCTCATTGTCTGATTACTGTTTTGCTACATAGCACTCCCCCATGTTGAGGTTTACCCGGTCTGTGAACAGGTAAGGAAGATCGGAAAAGTTGCACGAGCAATTGCTATTATGAGCCACCCAATTCCAAGCGCAAATGATTCCCACTCGGTTCAGATTATTTTACCACAAAAGCAACTCGGGCGCAAGTCAGACATGTAGGGACTTCCTTTTTGTATCAATTCTCAAATAATTTTTTACTGGATGGATTTCTAAATTGAGTTTCCATTGCTTCATTGTGACATGTATGTTTCTTAGGTATGTCTTCTGTTGCTCGTACACCCACAACGTTGCGCCAAAAGGGAAGTTCATTGCATTTGTGTCTGCCGAAGCAGAGACTGATAATCCACAGTCTGAACTAAAGGCTGGAATTGATCTACTTGGTCCAGTAGATGAACTATTTTTTGATATGTACGACAGATATGAACCAGTCAATGAACCATCTCTTGATAATTGCTTTGTCTCCTCGGTAAGTTTTGCGCTATATGAGAATAAATGTAAAGCCTCATATTTTAGATGTTAATGGCAGTTTTTTTTCTTTGCAGAGTTATGATGCTACTACGCACTTTGAGACGACCGTGACAGATGTTCTTAATATGTACACGATGATTACTGGAAAGGTAAGCTTGATATTCACTCATATTACCTTTGCAATGCTGGTTTGTTAATGTGGGTGTAAACTCCGATAGTCCAGAACTTGCTCCTGAGTTTTTGTGAACTTTTTATTCATTAGCCACTTCTTTATTTGTCTATAGAATTTGGACAGCAAAACTACTTCATCCTATATATCTAGCACTATTGGCGATTTGGTACACATGAAATTTCATTATCTATGGCTGAAATCATAACTCGGTGCTCTTCTTGCAGACTGTTGATCTCAGCGTTGACCTTAGTGCTGCCAGCGCCGCTGAAGAATACTAAACGTATCAAGCAAGCATTTCTTCAAGACGATACTTCCTGGAGGAACACCACGGAGCTCCTACCGCACGATGACCATGGGCTCTTAGCTGCATATGGCGTAGGGTACATGCCTGGTAGCGGCACTATGCAAAATTGGTGGCTGTGGGATGGTGCTGGTTTCCTTCATTAACAGAAGTGTTGATCGACCGGTGTAACAGTATCCTGTCGTAATGTTTGGCTCTAGCATGTTCATGTTTGGATGTTCCTCTTCGATGCATTCTACTGTTATACATATTGGTGTTTTGGACGTATTTCCATGCTCAACGTGGCCAATGTGTGGTGCATTTTCTTCTCTTCATGAAACGGAAGTACGCAGGTACTCCCTCTGTTCACTAAGCGTGTGTTTGGTTCTGAACCATAGCGTGTATGGGATGGGATCGTCCCTCTTATGGATGCGTTTGGTAGCGAAAGAGCTGGATGGGACCATCCCTGAGTCAAGAATATTCGGGCTGGACTGATCCGCTGAAATCGGTTACCTCCTTCTCTCCCCTGCCATATCTCACCCCCAACAGAACCCATCTCCCTTAGCTCTCCAACTCTTGAAACTTCTCCCTCTCAGAAACCCTACTTCCTCTCACCTGTAGGTTGTGGCGGCAGCGGCTGGTGTCCTCCCCCTCTGACTGCACTTCTCGCCTCCCTTCTCCTGTTGGTCGCCCAACACGGGTATGCATGGAGGGCCTGGGGTGAACCGGAGGTTGGAGGAAGAGGGAAAAGCAGGGGACGAGGCAAGGAGAGCTCGTCCGTGACGCCGACAAAAAGCAACACCACTTCACCATCTTCTCTTTTTTGATCTATCCAATCCTCCAAGGAGAGCATGTACGTGACATCAATATTTCTCTGCTCTACTCAGTCCCAAGGTGAGAATCCCATCAGATCTGATCCTTACCTTGATTAGCTATGTGAAAAATCATTATTTGGATGTGAATTTGATCTAGTACGTTGATGACATTGTGAAGCCAAACTTTTGTTTTGCATTGTAGATGAACAAGCGGCAGAAGACGTTAGTTTTTGCGGCTGCGGCATACATAGCAATATCAATGATTGTCTTGATCCTTAATTCTAGAAAAAGAAAGAAGAAAGAACGTCTTAGCATAACCTATGAGCCAATAGAGGAGAGGGATAGAGTGAGAATTAAGTATCTTAATAATAAAATTTGGAAGAATGATACAAACTATGTGACCATGCTTAGGCTTGGGAGAGAACCTTTTTCAGATTTTGTAACATCTTTAGGACTCGTGGCTTGCTTGTTGACACTACATATGTGTGTGGAGCAGCAAGTAGCAATGTTCTTAAACACACTTGGACATAACCTCATATTCTTATATATCAATGTCACCCACTTGTACCTCATATGATATGAAAATTCTACCTAGTTGATGGTGGATATGGAGCCAAAAAGGGTTCTTGCCTCCTTTTCGTGGTGTGAGGTACCATTTGAATGAGTGGGGGAACAATCCTGTGCAAAATGAAAAGGAATTGTTCAATCTTAGGCACTCCTCTCTCCGGGTGACGGTAGAGCGTGGAATTGGGTCACTCAAGAGGAGGTTCAAAGTTCTTGATGATGTCGCTCCATTCTTTCCATATGCAACTCAAGTAGATATTGTTGTGGCATGTCGCATTATTCATAATTGGCTTATAGAAGATGAGATTGACAAATTAATCATATCGGAGGCCGAATGGGAAGCTAATCCAATTCCCTCTACAACATAAAGTGGGCAAGTTGTTGATCTTGCATACATGGTTAATTTTGGACAGGAAATTGCCAATCAAATGTGGTTACCGACAACACCATTATGGCGAGGATATGTAAAATTTATTTGAACTATCGAACTTGTAATTTTGCATGACATATTTTGTGAACTATCGAACTTGTAATTTCTCATGACATATCTTGAGAAGTATGAAACTTATTTTTTGGGCAGTTGTATTGCTATTTTTCTTTATTCTAGGCATTTGTATTGCCATATTACTTGTTGGAATTATTATACATGTGCATTTTGCTTGTTGGAATTAATTTACATATGCATTATACTTGCTAATTTGCATTCTGGGCATGCATTTGGTGGAGAATTCTCTACCTCGTGGAGCACGTTCCAAATTGGAGAACACGCATGAGAGAGAGAGAGAATATCGAATGGCCAATTGTGGGATATGATTTGGAGGAGTCGTGCCCCCCTTTATATAGGAAAAAACGGAGCACTCCCACCCCTCTAAGTCCCAAGGCGGGACTAAACTTGGGAGGAGGTGTGAGGAGGCTGGCCGGCGGTGGGGTGTGGGCCCCACCCGCACGCCAAGCGCACCTACTTGATCTTGTTACTGACGAACACATTTACTAGTTCCTACGATATTACATCCTTGTGATCTAGTCATATGCTTGCAAGCTTATTGATGTAATCTCACCTAGTGGGCCTAGATTATCTATCCGTCAATCAGATAGGAAAATCTCGATCTCGATACATATGCCTCAACATATTCCTTTGGAATACACACCTTTATGGTTGCCTAGTTACGGTCATGACGGTTGATGTGATCAAAGCATCCGCGAGAGATAGTGATTAAATATGATTTCACGGTCGAAGGATTAGGTTACTACGCTTTGCTAGATATTTCAACGTCTGAACATTGTGATCAGATCACATTGCAATTCTATAGTCGGTGTGTCCCACTTTATTTATCCAATGACAAGACCTCGTTGTCAGTTGACGTTAATAAGTCCATGATCAGAAGACCAATCATGAGCTGCCCAAAGAACTAGTACTATAGGATACTAAGGACCTAGTTTGTTTATATACCACATCTGTATTAATGTTTCCACTTAATACAGTTATAGCATTGATACAAAACTATTATGAACATCAGAGATATATCAATAAAACAACTTTATTATTGGCTTCTAGGGCATATCTCCTTCTGGCGCGCGGGGCCCACCTGGCCGCCGCCACCTCTAGCCCTAGAAGCCTCCTCCCTTTTAGTCCCACCATGTCTGTTGTGCCTTTGGGGTCTCTCCCCTTCCCCTATATAAGGAGGGGAATGTGGGTAGAGAAGGACACACAATTCCCTCAAGCCCACATGCATTCTCCCCTAGAGCTCTCTATCTCGTTGGCTTCCACTCTCGCGGTTCCAAGTAGAACTGTGCAGGTGGAGGATGACTTCGTCACCAGCACGCTGTCACGATGCTGGATCCTTGATCCAAAAGGTCTACTTCCACAATCTCGGTTGGATCGAAGAGACTAAGAGTTGTTGTTGAGCACCGAACGTGTGTGAAACCACGGAGGTGCTGCCAGTTGTGGCACCTGGATTGTTGTGCGAGGAGCAACGTGACCTTGAGATTGTTGGGTTCGCAACATAGAAAACAAAAAAATCCTACGAAGTGAACAACTAAGCACCAAGATCTATCTATCTAGATACAATCAATGGGTGGATATACATCCATATAGAACATACCCTTGAAGAGCGAAAAAGCGTTACGAGGTTAGACTCGTGGATGATGTAGTCATTCACTTGACGATCTCAATATCGTGAGGAAGTCCAGCACCACAACTCAGTGGCGCATCCATGATCGCACACATGGCCGGTCCTCCAACAACCTCCATGTCCTCGCTCCAGCGATGCAGCGGAAGCAGCAACTCCTATCAGACAAAGCCAACAGGAACATGTAAATTGTTAATTCGAGACCATGAGGGAATAAACTAGAGGGGGAGAGAGATCCTTCATGGGGAGGTGTGAAGTGAGAGGAGGAGGAGGAGGGGGGCTTTTATAGGGAGAGGGGGTAGCCCCCTCCCATGGCTAGCGGACATGGAGGTTCCCCCACCTCTTCCATCATTCATGTGAGTGGAGCTTCTACTCACATAAACACCCCTCCACTCACACTTCCACTCACATGCATTAATTTTTCACCAAAATTAATACAACTCTCATTTAATAAAACTATTTTATTTATTTTATTCAGAATTTTGCTAATTACTTTAATTAACAAACATTCACATAAAACCCCCTGCAACATTTTAATTTTACATGCAGAACCAGTTTCAGCAATTTCACTCGAAACAATTCCGGTGTCCATCAAAATGATTCTAGCGCTTTCATAATCTTTCTCTGAAACACATTTGCTCCAAATGGTGTCGGTATCCCTTAAGTGTGTCACCCTATGGTTCGTGAATAATGCAGACATGATCGAGACCCCTCTCCGATCAATAATCAGGAGCGGAACCTGGAGATCCGTACTGACTCCCACACATTCGACGGTGACTTTAGTGATCGTGAGAACATTTAATGTTTTTAACTAAATCCTTTTGTCTCGGGATATATTACATGTTTGAGTTTGATCATCAGTATCCCCATACCTAGTTTTATCTCATTACAGATAAGTACTATTTTCTCGTTCTCGTGATATAACATTCTAGTGATCTTATCACTTTCTTGCAAGCTACATCAATGTGATATCACCGAGAGGGACCAGAGTATATCTCTCCATCATCGGAATAGGCAAATCCCACTATTGATCCATTAGCCTCTACATAACAAATTTGGAGTATTTGAAGCCACCTTTATTGTCACCTTGTTACGGTGTGATGTTTGATGTTATCAAGTTACTCTTCCGGTGTTAGTGATTGACATGATATCATGGTCTAAGGACTAAAGTTACTTCGTATGATGTTATAGAAATTTAAGCATAATGACTTTGATCGTATTGCTATACTTTGGATGAATGTTCACATCATTCCACCAACGTTGTGACCTCATTATTAACAACATCCAATGTCCATGATCAGGAAACCTTGATCATCTTGTAAATCAACGAGCTAGTTTATATGAGAGGCATAACTAGGAACCTTTTATTTGTTTATTAAACACACATGTATTGACATTTCCAATTAACAAAATTATAGCATGCAAAATCAACATCTATCGTATACTTGGAATACGATAATAACAACTTTATTATTGACTCTCAGGGCATATTCCCTTTAGTCCCCCACTTGCACTAGAGACAATAATCTAGTTTACATAGTGATAAATCTAACACCCATGGAGTTATGGTGTTGATCATGTTTTTCCCTAAGGAGAGTTTTAGTCAATAGATCTGCTACATTCAGATCCATATGCACTTTACAAATCTTTATATCTCCATCCTTGACATGGTCATGGATGGAGTGAAACCGACGCTTGATATGCTTGAAATTCTTGTGAGACCTCGGTTCCTTGGCATTGGCTATGGCTCCATTATTGTCACAATAGATCACCATTGGGTCCGATGCACTAGGAATCACACCCAGTTCAGTTATGAATTCCTTCATCCAAACCACTTCATGTGCCGCTTCTGAAGCAGCAACATATCCCGCCTTCATTGTTGATCCTACTACCACAGGTTGTTTGGAGCTCCTCCAACTAACTGTTGCTCCATTCATGAGAAATACGTATCTAGATTCTTAGAGTCGTCCGGATCGGTGTCAAATCTAGCGTCGACATAACACTTAGCTATGAGCTCTTCTTCACCTCTGTACACGAGAAACATATCCTTAGTCTTTCTTAAGTACTTAAGGATATTCTTGACCCCTATCCAGTGTTCTGAACCTGGATCAGATTGGTACCTACTAGTCAAACTAATAGCATGTGCCACATCCGGTCTTGTACATAGCATGGCATACATTATAGAGCCTATGGCTAAGGCATAGGGGATCTTATCCATTATCTCTCTTTCTTCCACCGTAGTTGGACTTTGAGCCTTACTCAGTGTCTTGCCTTGCAACATAGGTAAGAACCCTTTCTTACTTCCGTCCAATTTAAACTTCTTTAAAATATTATCAAGGTATGTACTTTGTGATAGCCCAATTAGGCGTCTTGATTTATCTCTATATATCTTAATGTCTAGTATGTATGATGCTTCACCAAGGTCCTTCATCGAAAATTTGCTATTTAGATAACTTTTAACACTATATCAAATTTCTATATCATTTCCAATCAATAATATGTCATCCACATAGTATTAGAAATGCCACAGAGCTCCCACTCACTTTATTGTAAATACAAGCTTCTCCATAAGTTTGGACAAATCCAAACTCTTTGATCACCTCATCAAAGCGTAGATTCTAACTCCGGGATGCTTGCTTCGGTCTATAGATGGATCGCTAAAGTTTGTAAACCTTATTAGCATCCTTAGGATCGACAAACCCTTTGGTTGTATCATATACAAATCTTCTTCAATATTACCATTGAGGAACGCGGTTTTGACATCCATCTACCAAATTTCATAATCGAACTATGCAGCAATTGCTAACATAATCCTAACCGACTTTAGCGTCGCTACGGGAGATAAAGTCTCATCGTAGTCAACTCCTTGAATTTGTCGAAACCCCTTTGTGACAAGTCGAGATTTATAGATGGTCACATTACCATCATCATCGGTTTTCTTATTGAAAATCCATTTATTCTCAACGGTCTTTCGGTCATGAGGTAAGTCCACCAAGGTCCAAATCTAGTTTTCGTACATGGATCCCATCTCGGATTGCATGGCTTATAGCCATTTGCTGGAATTCGGGCTCATCATCGCTTCTTCATATGTCGTAGGGTCATAAATTCCATCTACCATGAAATTCACGACATGATTCCGTACAGTTCAGGACCTACACGTGTCCTGCTTGACCTGCGAGGTTTAGTAGTGTCCTCATTCAGAGTTTCATAATCTTTATGATTAGTTTCTTCTTCATTCGGTGAAGTCAACTCCAGAACAGTTTCCAGTGATGTGCCACTCGCCGTTTCATGAAGAGAAGGTCTAATAACCTCTTCGAGTTCAACCTTCCAACTACTCACACCTTTCGCAAGAAACTCTTTCTCTAGAAAGGATCCATTCTTGGCAATTAGAATCTTGTATCAGAAAACGGGGTTCTAGTCATCTTGCCCATATGGCATCGATACGTTGTAAATCTCATAGGAGTCAAGATGATTAGTATATGCATGGTATGCTTTCTCGAGTCTGTCAATTGCCCCGCTGTAATTTGTTCACCCAACATGTTATTTATATTAAGGAGAATCACCTCTAGTAAACTATGGACCCTGGTCCATTCTTTTACCATTGCTAAACCATGTACAATTTACTATTTACTGTTTACTTTCTGCAAGCAATCACTATCTTCCACACAATACGTTTAATCCTTTATTTTCAGCAAAACCGGTGAGATTGACAACCTCACTATAAGTTGGGGCAAAATTCTGTGGTTGTGTTGTGCAGGATTCCAAGTTGGAAACAACACCTTGGAGTTGTTTCCTTGCTCCTACTGGTTTGATAACCTTGGTTTCATAACTGAGGGAAAACTTGTTGTTGCGCTCATCATGCCTTCCTCTTGGTGTTCCCAACAAGCTTGATATATTTTGAGACATCAAGCCTTTTTTCTAGCGCCGTTGCCGGGGAGTCAAGGACATCTTCACAAGGGGAGTCACTCACAACCAATCTCTTTACTTTGTTTAGTTTATTTCTGCTTTATTTTCTTGTTCTTTTTATCAAAAATACAAAAAATAGTTCCTACTATAGTTGTTGTTTTTGTTGGTCTGTTATTGTCTTGCTTTATCATGCTTTCTATCAATGGTTGGTTTGTTTGAAACTGAATCTTATTGGCAAGGTGGGTTCATGGAAGAACAAAAATATTATTATAAGGAAAACCGCTTGTCACAAAAAGGGAAACACTTATGGGAATAAATTAATAAATTGTATACCATTGCTAGAAACGTGTGCTCTACTTATAATTTTACTTATTGCTTTGATAAATCTTGTTGTTGTAAGAGGTATAAACACCTCCCTTTTCAATGTGAGTATAATGATGATGTTACCATATCTTCTTATGTTAAGGGAAATTATGACTTTTATGATGTGGAACAAATTGAAGAATTTATTGCTTGGAAGGGTGCATTCAAACTTGCTTATTTTCTTGAAAATACTGATGATGCACCTTATAAATATGAGGTTTATGATATACTTAAATTTTTCTTTGATAATTATAAGGAAGAAAATGGCTATATTCTTGAATATCTTAATAGATACTCTCCACCAATGGAAGAGACTAATGTCTTGCAGGAGCCTATGGAAGAAGAAATTGCTGAAACTGGAAGCTCATTGGACGAAAAAGAGGAGGAGAGTGATGATCAAGAGGAGGAAGAATGGATCTACCCATTCCTACCTTCTAATGAGAGTAACTCTTTACCCCTTATATTATTTGATTGTCCCCCATGCTTACCAAAGGAGGACAAATGTCATGTTCCTGTGGATTCTTTTGAAAATGTTTATAATAAAGCTCTAAATGATGGTCCTATATTGGTTGATAATATTAATTGTACTACTATTGAAAATGAGATTGACCAGTCATCTTGTTATAAAATTGTTAAAAGTGGGTTTGAAGGTTTTAATCCCACTATTTTTGAGATTGATAAAAATTATGTGTTTGTAGATCATGAAAAGCATGCTTTATGTGATAGTTATATTGTTGAGTTTATTCATGAGGCTACTGAAAATTATTATGAGAGAGGAAAATATGGTTATAAAAGTTTTCATGATACTGACATACCTCTCTATTTCCTGAAAATTTTGAAGTTACTCTCGTTTTATCTTCCTATGCCTGTCACCTTGTTCTTTGTGAATTTCTTTGCGTATAAGATTATTATGCATAGGAAGTGGGTTAGACTTAAATGTGTTTTGAACTTGCTTCTTGATGCTCTCTTTTACTTCAATTCATATTTCTTATGTGAGCATCATCGAAATTATCATGCCTATCTTACTGGCTATAAAGAAAGAACTATTGGGAGATAACCCGAATTTTTATCCAGTATGTCTTTCTTTTGTTTAGTCTTGGAAGTTATTTCTTCAGTAATAACCTGTCATTATCCTTTTTGTGTCGTTTTTGTGCCAATAATAACCTCTAATAAGAGAGAAATAATGATTGGGAAAGTTGTTGTCCTGAAACAGATTTTTGAGCTTCGCTGTAAAAATTCTTGAAAAATCTCTGTACGTCGGATTGAGCTATAATGTTTTGTGCTTCTGCCCCAGGTTTTTATATAACTTAAGTTAGTTTAACACTTTTCGATTTGAGTAACAGAAGGTCTTCGAAAAAATCGGTTTTTACCTGTTGGTCTGTTTTGACAGATTTCTGCCATTATTTGCATTTGCCTCTTAATCTCTTTCTCTTTGATCACTTGAACTTTTAAAAGGAAGTGCTACAGTAGCTTGTGTTTTAATGGAAGTTTTATTTGTGTTGAAACTGAACCTAAAGACTTATTATCTTAAGTACACTAATGTTGCTAATGAAGATTGTGTGAAGTTTTGTATGAAGGAAATTTTAAAGTGTAGGGAAGAATAATGTGATAAGATGAAGTATGGACAAAAGCTCAAGCTTGGGGATGCCACCCGTGTCACCCCAAGAAATATTCAAGAAGTACAAGCGTCAAAGCTTTGGGATTTGGGCATCCCCTTCTTCATCAATAAAAATCTCAGGTTTTCTTCCAAACACTTCATTTTTATTGTTTCATACACAATTGTGTTGTTCTTGAAGCGTCTTAGTTTTTAGTTTTATTTTGCTTAGTTTGCTTAAATAAATTGGTTGGACCCTCGCATTCATACATAGTTTCAAATAAGTTGATTTGGATTGGAAAAGAGTAGGAAAGTTCGTGCTTATAAGTGGTACAAAAAGGAGCTTGTTTTGACTGTGGCCTAGACTTTATCATATCATGTTTGATATTGCTTTGACTTTATGCTTAGTGATTATTGTTGTAGCATGACTTGTTACAAACAACTGAGATTGCTTAATGTGCCTTGAAAGAATCATGTGTTGTTTTAGCATATAAAAGCATAATATTGTGGTATTCTCCTTTGATGCTTTATTTGGGTTGACTTGGCGCATGCTCACACCATGTTATGACTATACCAAGTCACCATAGCCTCTATGATCATTTAGTTTTCAACTTGTAATATCAATTTATGCTTAATTTAATAATGTTTTGTCGCTTTGCATGATTATGGCCATTATTGCTCTCTTAGTTGGTCGCTCCCAGTCTTTTGCTAGCCTCCACATGTACCAAGTATGAGTTCCACTCATGCATCCAACTCCAAGTAAAACCAAGTTATTCCAAAGAGTCCACCATACCTACCTATTAGCATTATTGTTATTCCAAGTATATTCATGTTTTTATCTACCTTCCGAATTAAACTTGTTATGTGAAAATTAGTGATTAAAGCTCTCACAAACTTGATGGCACACTTTACTTTCTTGCACTTAATAAACTTGAACCATTGTGCCCATCTATGTTGCGTATATGCTTGCGCTTTGTAAGTTGTGAATTAGCAGAACCTTGTTACCATGGGAAACGCTTTCAACATTGCACTTTATTTAGTTGATATCATATTCTTTTGCTTATGGATCCTGACGGTGTGAAATAAAAGGGGATGTTGTAAGCTCATGGAGTTTGTATATGTGTTAGAGAAACACCTGGACGGCTAGCCTAAGCAATGCCTAATCATGGTGGAAACTTGCAGCATAACCATAGTGAGCAATCTGTGAAGCATCCTCAATAAAAAAAATCCTATGCAAATAGGAAATAAAAGGATCGCTGAGATGCTCATCGTATGTTGCCTTATCATTTTGATATGGGAAAACTCCTATATCATGGGGCAAGGGATACCCCGTTGGCGGTTCTCTATGATACACATGTATTTACAATGACAATAACTTACTCGTGACTAAAGTTGAGTAGCATGAGGTTTGGTACTCGTAAGCAAGGGGCATGAGATTTTCAACTTATAACTTGTTAGGCATATCCTCATATTTGTTCACTTTAACCTTAATCACCTAAATATGCTTATGATAGGGCAATTAGAGCTGAAAGCTAATAAGTACCATGATTTTTGGAAGCACTTTATAAAACTTGAATCCCTGCTTCCTTCTATGAAGGGCCTTTCTTTTACTTTAATGTTGAGTCTCCATATTCTATCTTTACGCACCTATTGAGAGAGCATAGTGGGCATTCTTAGTTTAATGTGCATTGTCCCAAAACTTGTTGATTGATTTATAACTTTGATATTGCTTGTTCTTAAACTATTTGTATCTAGTCACCCTTATGAACTTTGAAGGTGTCCTATGCATTTATCTTTTGCTACACCATGAGGGACAAGCTGAATACCATTCTCATTATGTTTTCTATATGTGAAACAAACAAACATCTTTCAAAGCATTGTTATTCATGAATCTTTTGTTTGTATCTTTTCATGTTACAACATAGTTGCTATATCTTATTGTTAGAACTATATATTTCATGTCTATGTTAGAGTACTATGATCCAAGCTATCAATGTTTTACAAATACCTTGATCAAGATTGCGATGGTGCAAGTCACCTAAAAAAATATTCTTTTTATCACTTACCTACTCGAGGACGAGCAGGAGTTAAGCTTGGGGATGTTGATACGTCATAAACATATCTATAATTTTTGATGTTCCATGCTTGTTTAGTATCTACTTTCTTATGTTTTGTTCATACTTTGAGGTATTTTTATACATTTTATGGAACTAACCTATTAACAAGATGCCATAGTGCCAGTTGCCTGTTTTTAGCTATTTTTGGTTTCAAAAAAGCTAGTAAGGAAATATTCTCGGAATTGGACCGGACAAAATCCCAAGTCAATATTTTACCTGAAGCAACACGGAGTTCGGAGGGGAGACGAAGTGGCGCACCAGGGCGGCCACACCTGGTGGTGGCGCGGCCTTGTGGGGCGCGCCACCAGGTGGTGTGGGCCCCCTGGTGCTCCACCGACCTTGCCCTTCCGCCTATAAAAGCCTCCTGAGACGAAAACCCTAAGTACCCGATCAAAATTCCACGAAAGAGTCTGTAGCCACCATCAACTCCATCCCTAGATCGGGAGGGATCTGAAGCTCTTCCCTACACCCTACCGGAGGGGAGAGATCACCCTGGAGGCCTTCTTCATCACCATGCATGCCTCCGGTGTGATGCGTGAGTAGTTCATCCCTGGACTACGGGTCCATGTAGTAGCTAGATGGTTGGTTCTCCTCCTTTGTGCTACCATGTTTAGATCTTGTGAGCTCAGTTCATGATCAAGATCATCTATTTGTAATCTTACATGTTGTGTTTGCGGGGATCCGATGGATATTGAGATGCTATTTCAGATTGATTATTGATTCTATCATGTCTATGTTATTTGTGATCTTGCATGCTTTCCGTTGTTAGTAGCTATCTTGGCCAAGTAGATGCTAGAAACTCCAAGGGGGTGTATTTATGCTCGATAGTGGGTTCATGCCTCTAGTAATCTGGGGAAGTGACAGGAATCTGTAAGGTACTAGATGTGTTGTTGCTACTAGGGAGAAAACAACAATCCTTTGTCTATGGGACAATTGTATTGTTTACTTTACACACTTTGCTTAATGCAATTATCTGTTGCTTGCAACTTAATACTGGAGGGGGTTCGGATGATAACCTAAAGGTGGATTATTAGTCATAGATGTAGTTGGATTACGGTCTATGTATAATGTTGTAATGCCCAATCAAATCTCATAGGAGTCAAGATGATTAGTATATGCATGGTATGCTTTCTCGAGTCTGTCAATTGCCCCGCTGTAATTTGTTCACCCAGCATGTTATTTATCTTAAGGAGAATCACCTCTAGTGAATTATGGACCCCGGTCCATTCTTTTACCATTGCTAAACCATCTACAATTTACTGTTTATTGTTTAGTTTCTATAAGCAATCACTATCTTCCACGCAATACGTTTAATCCTTTGTTTTCAGCAAAACCGGTGAGATTGACAACCTCACTGTAAGTTGGGGAAAAGTTTTGTGGTTGTCTTGTGCAGGATTCCAAGTTGGAAACAACACCTTGGAGTTGTTTCCTTGATCCTACTAGTTCAATAACCTTGGTTTCATAACTGAGGGAAAACTTGCTGCTATGCTCATCATACCTTCCTTTTGGGGTTCCCAATGAGCTCGATATATTTTGAGCCATCAGGCATGGCTCACATGTATCAAATGATTCAAAATCAAGTGATTCTAAAAGTCCATCAGAATGTAGCTTCTTCATGTGTTTTACGCCAATATGACCTAGATGACAGTGCCACATATATGCATATATGCCATTATCAAGTTTAATCCTTTTGGCATCAACATTATGGATATGTGTATCACTACTATCGAGATTCAAAAGAATTGGTGCATGACCATAAAAGATATTATTCATATAAATCGAACAACCATTGTTTTTGGATTAAAGGAATATCCGCTTTACAACAAACACGATCCAGATACAATGTTCATGCTCAGCGCAGGCACAAAATAACAATTATTTAGGTTTAAAACTAGTCAGACAGTAGATGGAGAGGTAGCGTTCCGACGGCGATCACATCAACTTTTGATCCATTGCTGACACGCATCATGACCTCATCTCTTGCTAGTTGTCGCTTGTTCCATAACCCCTGATTCGAGTTACATATACTAGCAACTGATAAAGTATCAAATACCTAGGTGCTACTCGAGTACTATTCAAGTACACATCAATAACATGTATATAAAATATACCTTTTTCATCTTGCCAGCCTTCTTATTAGCAAGATATTTGGGGCAGTTGCGCTTCCAGTGGCCATTCCCCTTACAAAATAGCTCTCAGTATCAGATTTAGGGCCAGCCCGAGTCTTCTTCTCAGGCATAGCAATAGATTTTCCGCCCTTCTTAAAGTTACCCTTCTTGTCTTTCTTGAAACCGGTGGTCCTATTGATCATCAATACTTAATGTTCTTTCCTAATATCCACTTCAACAGTCTTAAGCATTGACAGAAGTTCGGGGAGAGTCTTCTTCATGCCCTACATGTTATAGTTCATCACGAAGCTCTTGTAGCTTGGTGATAGAGATTGGAGAACACGATGTATGCCTAAGTCAATGTGAATCGTTATTCCCAAGGACACAACCTTATGGGCATACCCAGACATTTTGAATATGTGCTCACTAACGGAGTTGTTCTCCTCCATCATGCAGCTAAAGAACTTTTCTGAAGCATCATAACTCTCTATGGCAGCATGGGTAACAAAAATCATTTTCAATTCACCCATGGTATCAAAGGCATTGCCATTCTCCAAACGCTTTTGGAGTTCTGGCTCTAGCCCATAGAGTATGCCGTAATTAACCATATTGTGGTCCTCCTAACGAGTTAAGTAAACATTCTTTTCCTTGTCAGGGGCATCATTAGGAGGTGCGAGGTCTAGCGGTGCTTCTAGCTCATATTGCTTTTGTGCAGCGGTGAGGAGAATCCTCAAGTTCAAGGCCCAGTTGGTAAAGTTGCTACCATTCGTTGAAAGTTTCTCTTTCTCCATGAACACATTCAAATTAAAAGCAGGTGGTGCCATCTACAACAGAATTTATAAAGTTTATTTAGACTAAGTTTATGATATATTGACTTCAACTAATTCAAATTACAAATGAACTCCCACTCAAAAAAATATCCCTCGTGTCTTTTTGGTGATTACATGAACCAGATCCACTACACCAAGACCGATCATCACATGAGTTGGTGTTGCTTGATGGCCCAAAATATATCGAGCTCGTTGGGGAACCCCAAGAGGAAGGTATGATGAGCACAACATCAAGTTTTCCCTCAGTTATAAAACCAAGGTTATCAATCCAGTAGGAGCAAGGAAACACCCCAAAGGTGTAGCTAGATGAACTTTGGCAGGGCGCACTACCGGTGCCAGCAGCAATGTGGAGACCTGCACAACATAATCACAGAACTCTGCCCCCAACTTGCGATGATGTTGTCAATCTCACTGGTTTTTCTGAAAACAAAGGATTAAATGTATCGAGTGGAAGAAAGTAATTGTTTGCACAAAGTAAACTGAAAGCAGTAAACAGTTGATTGTAGATTGATGGTAAAAGAAAGGACCAGGGTCCATAGTTCACTAGTGGTGGCTCTCTTTAAGATAGATTACATGTTGGGTGAACAAATTACAGCGGGGCAATTGACAAACATCGAGAAAGCAATCATGCATATACTACTCATCTTGACTCCTTTGAGATTCGATTAGGCATTACAACATTATAAATAGAGCGCCATCCAACTGAATCTATGACTAATAATCCACCTTCAGGTTATCATCCGAACCCCCTCCAGTATTAAGTTGTAAGCAACGGATAATTGCATTACGAATTGAGTGTTAAGTAAATAATATGATTGTTCTATGAACAAAGAATTGTTGTTTTCTCCCTAGTAGCAACAACACATATAGTACCTTAGAGATTTCTGTCACTTCCCCAGATTACTAGAGGCATGAACCCACTATCGAGCATAAATACTAACTCTTGGAGTTGCTAGCATCTACTTGTTCAAGATAGCTACTAACAACGGAAAACATGCAAGATCACAAATAACAAAGACATGATAGAATCAATAATCAATCTAAAATAGCATGTCAATATCCATCGGATCCCCGCAAACACAACATGTATGAATTACAAATAAATGATCTTGATCATGAACGGAGCTCGCAAGATCTAAACATGATAGCACAAAGGAGGAGAACCAGCCATCTAGCTACTACATGGACCCGTAGTTCAAGGATGAACTACTCACGCATCACATCAGAGGCTTGCATGGTGATGAAGAAGGCCTCCAGGGTGAATTCCCCTCTCTGGCAAGGTGCCGAGAAGAGCTTCAGATCCCTCCCGATCTAGGGATGGAGATGACGGCGGCTACAGACTCTTTCGTGGAATTTTGATCGGGTACTTAGGGTTTCTGTATCGGAGGCATCTTATAGGCGGAAGGAGAGGCCGAGGGGGTGCCTGGGCTGGCCACACCACCCCCTAGTGCAGGCCAAGCCTAGCCACGTGGCCAAGTGGTGTGGCTGCCCTCTGGCCCTTCTCTGTCTCATATTCTGGCTCCGGGTGTCCCTCGGTGAAAAACTGACTTTGACTTTTGTCCCGTCCAATTCCGAGAATATTCATTTTCTGACTTTCATGAAACCAAAAACAGCAGAAAATAGGCAGTTGACACTGTGGTTCTTGTTAGTAGGTTAGTCCAAGAAAGTGTATAGAAAGTACTCCAAAGTGTGGACAAAACATAAGAAAGTAGATAAAACCAATCATGGAACATCAAAAATTATGGATACGTTAGCAACGTATCAACATCCCCAAGCTTAACTCCTACTCTTCCTCGAGTAGGTAAGTGATAAAAAGAAAGAATAATTTTTGAGGTGACATGCACCATCATAAACTTGATCAAAGTATTTGTAAAACATTGATAGCTAGGATCATAGTACTTCAATCAAAACATGAAAGACAAAGTTCTAGCAATAAGACAAAGCAACTAAGTTGCAACATGAAAAGGCATAAACAAAAGATTCATGAATAACAATGCTTTGCAAGACGTTTGTTTGTTTCACATAAAGAAAACATAGCATAGTGGCATTCAACTTGTCCCTCATAGAGTAGCAAACATAAATGCATAGGACACCTTCAAAGTTCATAGGAGTGACTAGATACAAATAGTTTAAACAAGCAATATCAAAGCTATGCATCAATCAACAAGTCTTGGGACAATGCACATAGAACTAAGAATGGCCACTATGCTCTCAAAGTAGGTGCATAAAGATAGAAGGTGGAGACTCAACATAAAATTAAAAGAAAGGCCTTCATAGAAGGAAGTAGAGATTCAAGTTTCATAAAGAGCTTCCAAAAATTATGGTACTTATTAGCTTTTAGCTCTCATGCCCCGATCATAAGCATCTTGAAGGTGATTAAGGTTAAAGTGAGACAACTAAGAGGATATGCTTGACAATTTATAAGCCGAAATCTCATGCCCCTTACTTACGAAGACCGGACCTCATGCTACTCAACTTTAGTCACAAGTAAGCTCTTGTCATTGTAAGTACATATGTATCATAGAGAACCGCCAACGGGGTACCCCTTGCACATGATACAAGAGCTATCCCATAATCAAAATGACAAGGCAAGCAGACAATGAGCATCTCATCGATCTTTTTATTTTCTGTTTGTATAGGTTTTTATTGAGGATGCTTCATAGAGTGCTCATTATGGTTATGCTGCAAGTTTCCACCATGATTAGGCATGGCTTAGGCTAGCGGCCCAGGCGTTTCTCTAACAGACATACAAACTCCATGATCTTACAAGTTCCCCTTTTATTTCACACCGCCGGGATCCATAAGCAAAAGAACATGATATCAACGGGGTACAAACTATAAGTGCAATGTTGAAAGTGTTCCCCATGATACATGGTTCTGCTAACTTCAACTTATAAAGCGCAAGCATATACGCAACAAAGATGGACGCAATGGTTCAAGTTTATTAAATGCAAGAAAGTAAAGTGTGCCATCAAGTTCGTGAGAGCTTTAATCACTAATTTTCACATAACAAGTTTAATTTGGAAGGTAAACAAAAACATGAATATACTTGGAATAGCATAAGCTAATAGGTAGGTATGGTGGAATCTTTGGAATAACTTGGTTTTAGGAGTTGGATGCATGAGTGGAACTCATACTTGGTTACGGAGGCTAGCAAAAGACTGGGAGCGACCAACTAAGAGAGCAATAATGACCATAATAATGCAGAGCGACAAAACATCATTGATCAAAGCATAAAGTGATACTACAAGTTGAAAACTAAAGGATCATCAAGGCTATGGTGACTTGGGATAGTCATAACATGGTGTGAGCATGTGCCAAGTCAACCCAAATAAAGCATGAAAGGAGAATACCACAATACTATGCTTTAATATGCTAAAACAACGCATGATTCTTCAAAGACACATTAAGAAATCTCAATTGTTTATAACAAGTCATGATACAGCAAATAATACTAAGCATAAAGCCAAATCAATATCAAGCATGACATGACAAAGCATAGGCCATAGTCAAAAACAAGCTCTCTTTATCACTTAAGCATGAACTTTCCTACTCTTTTCCAATCCAAACCAAACTATTTGAAAACCAATGCATGAAAGAAAGAGGGGGTCCAACCAATTTATTCAGAAAACTAAGAAAACCAAGCAAACAAAAAACCAAAACAAAAACGAAAAAGAAGACGCTCCAAGAACAACACAATTGTGCATGAAACAATAAAAATGAAGCGTTTGGAAGAAGCCTGGAATTTTTATTGATAAAGAAGGGGATGCCTTGGGCATACCCAAGCTTTGACGCTTGTACTTCTTGGATATTTCTTGGGGTGACACGCGTGGCATCCCCAAGTTTGAGCTTTAGTCCATCCTTCATCTCATTCATTCTTTCCATACACCTGCAATTTTTCCTTCATAAAAAACTTCACACAATCTTTATTAGCAACATTAGTGCACTCAAGATAATAGGTCTTTAGGTTCAGTTCAAACACCAATAAAACTTCCATTAAAAAACAAGCTACTGTAGCACTTCCCTCAAAAATCTCAATTCCCCAAAGGAACTCAAAAAGGAACCAACAAGAAGCAAATGCAAATAATGGCAGAAATCTGTCAAAACAGACCAGCAGGTAGAGACGAATTTTTTCGAAGACCTTCTGTTACTCAAATAAAAAAGTGTTGAACTAACGAAAGTTAGATAACAACCTGGGGCGGAAGCACAAAAATTCACGCCTCAAAAGGACGTATAGATATTTTACACGAATTTTTACAGTGAAGCACAAAAATCTGTTTCGGGACAGCAAATTTCCCAATCATTACTTCTCTCTCATTAGAGGTTACTCTTGGCACAAAAAAGCAAATAAAAAGGATAAGGAGCGGTTATTACTAAAGTAATAACTTCCAAGACTCATCTAAAACTTTTAGATTATCTCCCAATAAGTACTTTTCTTTAAGCAAGAAAAAGAATCAAGTGTTTGAAGAAGCATTAAACCCAAATTTCTTGTCCTTACCTCTCTTACTTTTATTCTTAACCTTGGGGAACTTATGAATGCTTGGTGGAGAAACAAAATGCATGGTGCCCTTGTCCACATCTATTATTGCGCCAAGGAGTTTCAATAGGGATCTTCCAAGTGTAATCTGTCCTTTTCCTACACATTCAATCACAAGATAATCAGTAGAAACCATTTTCCCTAAGATCTTTGTAAATACTCCTTCAGCTATTCAATTGGGTAATATTGTGGCATTGTTAGCAAGAAATATTTCTTCTCCTCCTTCAGAAATCCCCCAAAGATTCAAATATTCATAAATATCTTTGGGCATAAGACAAAATTCAGACATGCTATCACATCGAGCATGAAAAGTTTCATTGTTTATAGCAATCTTTACTGTGGGAAGCCATTTTGAGGGTTCAGAATTTATTGGAACATAGTTATGCTGCTCTCTAAGTGTATTATAGCAATCTTTCAAACTAGCAGTGCTGGTCTCAAGAGTATTCAATCTAGCAAATATGTGTATGAAGGAAGAATCAGATTTGCTAGGCAAGTTGTAAGTAAAGACCAACTTCTTTATGGAATTAACAGCATCATCCTCATTGTATTGGAGGAAATCTCCTCCCACTACAGCATCCAAAGCATATCTATAGCAAAGAGCAATTCCAAGGTAAAAGTTGCTAAGGAACAAGCTTTGAGTCATTTTAGGTTCAGTTTTTTCATGTAGATCAACGATTCTAGACCAAGCTTCTTTGAAACTCTCTTCAATTCCTTGTTTAAAAGTGAAAATCATTTCCTCTGGTGACATAGTGATTGGAGCAATGCTAGACATAATGGCAACTTAAGATAGTAACTATTATTTTTTTGTGTTTTTAATAAAGAAAGCAGACCTGTAAAACTATTTTTTTGTGTTTTTGATAAAGAAACAAGCAAACAAAGCAAAAGTAAACTAAGCAAAACAAAAATAAAAAAGTAAAGATATTGGTTATGAGGGACTCCCCTTGCGAAGATGTCCCTGACTCCCCGGCAACGACACCAGAAAAAGAGCTTGATGGCCCAAAATATATTGAGCTCGTTGGGGAACCCCAAGAGGAAGGCATGTTGAGCACATCATCAAGTTTTCCCTCAGTTATGAAACCAAGGTTATCAATCCAGTAGGAGCAAGGAAACACCCCAAAGGTGTAGCTAGCTGAACTTTGGCAGGGCGCACTACTGGTGCCATCAGCAACGTGGAGACCTACACAACACAACCACAGAACTCTGCCCCCAACTTGCGATGAGGTTGTCAATCTCGCCGGTCTTGCTGAAAACAAAGGATTAAACGTATCAAGTGGAAGAAAGTAATTGTTTGCAGAAAGTAAACAGAAAGCAGTAAACAGTTGATTGTAGATTGATGGTAAAAGAAAGGACCGGGGTCCATAGTTCACTAGTGGTGGCTCTCCTTAAGATAGATGACATGTTGAGTGAACAAATTACAGCGGGGCAATTAACAAACATCGAGAAAGCAATCATGCATATACTACTCATCTTGACTCCTTTGAGATTCGATTGGGCATTACAACATTATACATAGACCGCCATCCAACTGCATCTATGACTAATAATCCACCTTCAGGTTATGATCCGAACCCCCTCCAGTATTAAGTTGCAAGCAACGGATAATTGCATTATGAATTGCGTGTAAAGTAAACAATATGATTGTTCTATGAACAAAGGATTGTTGTTTTCTCCCTAGTAGCAACAACACATCTAGTACCTTAGCGATTTCTGTCACTTCTCCAGATTACTAGAGGCATGAACCCACTATCGAGCATAAATACTAACTCTTGGAGTTGCTAGCATCTACTTGGCCAAGATAGGTACTAACAACGGAAAGCATGCAAGATCACAAATAACAAAGACATGATAGAATCAATAATCAATCTGAAATAGCATATCAATATCCATTGGATCCCCGCAAACACAACATGTATGAATTACAAATAGATGATCTTGATCATGAACGGAGCTCACAAGATCTAAACATGATAGCACAAAGGAGGAGAACCAGCCATCTAGGTACTACATGGACCCGTAGTCCAAGGATGAACTACTCACGCATCACACCGGAGGCTTGCATGGTGATGAAGAAGGCCTCCAGGGTGAATTCTCCTCTCTGGCAGGGTGTCGGGAAGAGCTTCAGATCCCTCCCGATCTAGGGATGGATATGAAGGCGGCTACAGACTCTTTCGTGGAATTTTGATCGGGTACTTAGGGTTTCTGTATCAGAGGCATCTTATAGGCGGAAGGGGAGGCCAAGGGGGTGCTTGGGCTGGCCACACCACCCCCTGGCGCGGGCCAAGCCTGGTCGTGCGGCCAGGTGGTGTGGCCACCCTCTGGCCCTTCTCTGTCTCGTATTCTGGCTCCAGGTGTCCCTCGGTGAAAAACTGACTTTGGCTTTTGTCCCGTCCAATTCCGAGAATATTCATTTTCTGACTTTCCTGGAACCAAAAATAGCAGAAAACAGGCAACTGGCATTGTGGCTCTTGTTAATAGGTTAGTCCAAGAGAGTGTATAGAAAGTACTCCAAAGTGTGGACAAAACATAAGAAAGTAGATAAAACCAATCATGGAACATCAAAAATTATGGATACGTTAGCAACGTATCATAGCTTAAAAGGCGAGCATCTAGATGGTCATCATATCAACCATATGACTCATGCTTTACCTTTTGGTTTGTGTTCCGAGGCCATGTATATACGTGCTAGGCTCGCCAAGTAAGAACCTTAGTATTCACGTGTGTAAAATTGTCTTACACCCGTTGTATGCGGGCGTAGAGTCTATCACACCCGATCATCACGTGGTGTCTTAAAATGACGAACTTTCTTAACGGTGCATACTTAAGGAAGCACACTTTCTTATCTTGATATTTAAATGAGGGATCATCTTATAATGCTACTAAAGCGCCATACAAGCAATATGAGATGCAAACAAACATCATATGCAAAAAGTGATATGATATGGTTCTTGCACTCGATCACTATCTTATGCATTGTGGTATGATCTTCATCATTACTATATGTGTAAGGACAAGGTCTACGGAACTTACACTTTTATATGTTATAATTTTCAAGAATATCAATCCATACTAGAAATTATAACATTACCATATCATGACACTTGTCCATCAACAACTAAATAGACGCTTCTAATTTATCTATTGCAAGTTTTTTTACGTGGCTCGGGGCTTTCGAAGATAGAACCATTCATACCTACGAACATGGAACCATAAAGATGTTAATCAAATATTAGCAACTCGTTGTAAATCATATATTGACTATAGTAGGAGAGATAGACACCTGCTAGCCACTTATGCAAAACTAGTTGCATGTCAAGCGTGGAACAAGTCTCATGTGCGAGGACATGTAAAGTTAGTCCGGGCTGCTTCATCCCAATATGCCACCAATATCCAAAATACATAGAAGATGCAATAACAATAATCAACGCCCACATACTCATATGTGTTCTACCCGTGCAAAGCATATATACATAGATCAGGCTCTGATACCACTATTGGATTTGTAGCATAGAAACAAAAAATTTCCTATGAAGTGAACAACTAAGCACCAAGATCTTCTACCTAGATACAATCAACGAGTGGATATACATCCATAGACAATATACCCTTGAAGAGCGACAAAGCGTTACGAGGTTGTACTCGTGGATGATGTAGTCGTTCGCTTGTCAATCTCAAGATCGTGAGGAAATCCAGCACCGCAACTCAGCGGTGCATCCGTGATCACACACACGTCCGGTCCTCCGACAACCTCCGCATCCATGCTTCAGCGATGCAGTGGAAGAAGCAACTGCTTTTAGACAAAGCGATCAGGAATATGGACCTCGCTAATCTAAGGCCATGGGGAAATAAACTAGAGGGAGAGAGATATCCTTCACGAGGAGCTGTGAAATGAGAGGAGGAGGAGGAGAGGGCCTTTTATAGGGAGAGGGAGGCAGCCCCCTCCCATGGCCGATGGCCATGGAGGTTCCCCCACCTCTTCCATCATTCATGTGAGTGGAGTTTCCACTCACATAAACACCCCTCCACTCACACTTCCACTCACATGCATTAATTTTCCACCAAAATTAATGCAACTCTCATTTAAGAAAACTATTTTATTTATTTTATTCAGAATTTTGTTAATTACTTTAATTCACAAACATTCACATACACCCCCCTGCAATATTTTAATATCACATACAAAATCAGTTTCAGCAATTTCACCCGAAACAATTCCGGTGTCCATCGAAATGATTCCAGCGCTTTCATAATCTTTCTCTTAAAACATATTTTCTCCAAATGGTATCAGTATCCCTTAAGTGTGTCACCCTACGGTTCGCGAATAATGCAGACATGATCGAGACCCTCTCCGATCAATAATCAGCAGCGGGACCTAGAGATCCGTACTGACTCCCACACATTCAACGACGACTCTAGTGATCATGACAACCTTTAACGTTTGTGACTAAATCCATTTGTCTCGCGATATATTACATGTCCGAGATTTGATCATCAGTATCCCCATACCTAGTTTGATCTCGTTACCGACAAATACTCTTTTCTCATTCTTGTGATATAATATCCTAGTGATCTTATCACTTACTTATAAGCTACATCAATGTGATATCACCGAGAGGGCCCAGAGTATATCTCTCTATCATCAGGATGGACAAATCTCATCCTTGATCCATGAGCCTCTACATAACATTTTTGGAGTATCTGAACCCCTCTTTATTGTCACCCTATTATGGTGTGACGTTTGATGTTATCAAGCTCCTCTTTCGGTGTTCGTGATTGACATGATATTATGGTCTAAGGACTAAAGTTACTTTGTATGATATTATAGCAATTTAAACACAATGACTTTGATCGTATTGCTATACTTCAGATGAATGTTCATCACATCATTCCACCAGTTGTGACCTCGTTATTAACAACATTCAATGTCTATGATTAAGAAACCTTGATCATCTTGTTAATCAACGAGCTAGTTTATATGAGAGGAATAAGTAAGAACCTTTTATTTGTTTATTAAACACACATGTATTAATGTTTCCAATTAACACAATTATAGCATGCAAAATAAACATCTATCTTATACTTGGAATACGATAATAATAACTTTATTATTGTCTCTCAGGACATATTCCCTTCAGAGGTTGGCTACGTCGTTCGACCACATCATCCACATTCATCGTAAATGTTAAATAATTTTGGTCTATAAATGTATGTTACCGACACCTTCTCTATTACATCATTACTCCTAGATCCATCCTGGTATTAGGTGTTGCTCTAGTTAAGAAAATAGTTTTTTCTACTGCGAACCCCTTCATGGGACACCAATTTGAAAGGCCCTAACCCAAGTCTTTGGATCCATTATTTAATGAACTTGTTGCATCAGGATTAAGGGTCCTAATTTGATCCATGTTCTTCTGAAACATGACCATTGTACTAATATTTGTTTTTTTTCAGAGTTGATTCTTGAGTGCATCACCCCTAAAAACTTGTGATTTTTTCCACGGTCTCACACATAACTTATGTTCCGACTCTAGAAACAGGTCCCTAACAACATTAATAATGCCCTAAAAATATAATTACAGAGTGTTAGTACAATCGACAGAGATTCTATAGCACCCATGTTAATTTGACTGTTTTAATAAAAGAATCAAAATGATTATTTGGTTCAGAAAGAAATAAACAAAATAAATTTAATGTGAGCTACCTATGTCTGTTTTAGATCAAATAAGTCAACAACTATTAGTTTTTCTCGTTGTATACTCTTGCATGCATGTAAGTTTGAACGAGAGTGTGGTACGTTCAGATATTTAGCTAGCTAGCTGCATCTTTGATCGGTGAGATATTTCACTTGGATGTGCACGTAGGCAAACACATGGCATTGGTCCAAGCTATGATGAGCTGACTCAGGTGCATGTAGAGTGTACGTGGAAACTTACTAGCACACTGGAAGGCTACGCGTCTGACTAAGAAGATAGGCTTGTAATTATTAGTGTAGAGAAAAAGAAAAAAATAGCAGTCGGCAAAGCGGCAGATATTCTAGAGTCTACTTAAGCGGTGACCCAGATCTTTTCTCTCCATGGCCTATATAAGGGTTGTGAGTCTCACACATCACAGTAGAGTACCACAACTATCACTAGTCACTTTTTCTAGGCGTGAGAAGAGGAGATCGTAATCTAGTTCAGTGTAGAGACTACTAGGAGAAGGCAAGCACATGTCCCATCTCTCTCTCTACAAAAGCCTACCTAGTTCATTTGCCCTGTGTCTACTCAGTACTACTCCCTCCGTTTCAAAATATAAGATGTTTTAGCTTTGTGAAGGGAGTTTATCTAGATCCTTTTTAGTGTCTAGGTTCATTTAGATTTTGAGTGAACCTAGCCATTAAAAGGCGTCTAGATACACTCTCTTCACAAAGCTAAAACATCTTATATTTTAAAACGGAGGAAGTATTTCCTTGATATACATATACTACTAGCTTCTATGATTCATGCATGTCGCTGATAGCACATGTATGGACATGTCATGATTCCTGCTCTACTCTATTCAACTCACCTGTAAATTCTTGGCATTTCTATCTTTTTGACTTCTTAGCTCACGTATGCACTGGTTCTACCTGGTCTAGTACTATTTGCATTGCTAGTCTATGATCTGTGGTAATACATGCATGCATCGGCTATGAGGATTCCTACGATTTAATTCCATGTACCCTAGCAGTTGCTAATTATTGTTTTGCAATTTCTTTTCTTTGATCTTGTACTCCATCCAAAATATTTTGTGCTACTCTCAGCGATGGAAAAGTTAGTCTAGCTTAACCTGGTGAAATAGCTAGATGCCATGTTTTGGAAAAGAAAGCTAGAGAATATTTGGGAAAAACCTTGTGATTCCTTTCTTGTTGATTAGCTATTAGTTTTTATCTAAAAATTCTTGTGTAACAATATTCTGGTATCACGACGGCAAAAATATTGTACTGTCACAGTATAGGTATGGGAATATCTGGGTTCTCCGCTAGGGTGGCCTTTGTTCGAAACATGTCAACGATGGATCCGTAGGAGCGGCCGATATTAGTATGTCAAAGTGTCCAGGTTTTAGTAGGTAAAAGAACACTGCTCGACTAGCGCCTGTGTGGTTCTGGTCGGGACTGTCGGCATCGGAGTACCCCTCTGTAGAGTGTAAAAGCGTGAATATTCACCCCTATGACTCCCGGGTCAGGAAAGCTTGATGTCATGTGTGATATCAGTTATTTAGTCCTTTATTCTTTCATTTAAGTTTTTGTCAATCTACAATTATCTTTATCGAATTTCCAAATACTCTTGTTTGTTGAACCGGTGCCATCTTTCAATCTGGTGCATGTGTGCTAGCTGAGTATGGTCCCATACTCACTCTTGTTTCTTTCTTCTCTTTTGCAGAAGTAGATACTCTTGGACATGATGGCATGGAGTAGGGTAGTAGTACGGGAAGGGGCATGAATACAAAAACTTTGCACTGTCTTGGTTTTTTCGTTTTCTTTTTCTTTGGCCTAACATATTTATAGTTAAAAAATTATAATTATGTGGCAGTTGTCAACTAGGCCTGTTGTTGGGGCGTGACAGATTCAGTTAAATATTGTTGACATCGATTTAGTTATCAATTATATGCAAGTACCTTTTGTTTCTCTAACATTATTTTCAATGGGGCAGTGTTGACAATATCAAGATCTTTCTTCAATGTTTCCAAGAACCAAGTCCATGCTACTGTATCTTATATTTCCAAAACAAAGAAAGATACAATCATTTGGGTCAATTCTATAGTAGATAGAAGTTAACCCTTGTACCGTTTTTATACGGTAACCATCTATGGAAATAATTGGCTTACACCCTTGAAGAAAACCTCTGTTGCAAGCTACCAAGCTTATATAGCACCTTATGAACCTAGATGATTCATCCAGAGCAAGGTAGAAGCTTCTTCCACGGTTGCTTACTTTGATCTCATTGGCAAAGTCTCAGAGCAACTTATACCGAGCCTCCTCATCACCATATGTAGTTGATGGCTATATCGAGCTCGTTGGGGAACCCCAAGAGGAAGCTATGATGAGCACAACAGCAAGTTTTCCCTCAGTACGAAACCAAGGTTATCAATCCAGTAGGAGCAAGGAAACACCCCAAAGGTGTAGCTAGCTGAACTTTGGCAGGGCGCACTACCGATGCCAGCAACAACGTGGAGACCTGCACAACACAACCACAGAACTTTGCCCCCAACTTACGATGATGTTGTCAATCTCACCGGTTTTGCTGAAAACAAAAGATTAAACGTATCAAATGGAAGGAAGTAATAGTTTGCAAAAGGTAAATACAAAGCAGTAAACAGTTGATTGTAGATTGAATGTAAAAGAAAGGACTGGGGTCCATAGTTCACTAGAGGTGACTCTCCTTAAGATAGATAACATGCTGGGTGAACAAATTACAGCGGGGAACATGCTAGATTGTAGAAGACCTTCTGTTGCTCAAATCAAAAAGTGTTGAACTAAAGAAAGTTAGATAACAACCTGGGGATAAGGAGCGGTTATTACTGAAGTAATAACTTTCAAGATTCATCTAAAACTTTTGGGTTATCTCCCGATAAGTACTTTTCTTTAACGCCTTTAAGTTAGGCATAAGAAGCAAGAAAGAATCAAGTGTTCTCAAATGAAGAAGCATTAAGACCAAATTTTGTTTTCATAGGAGAGGCAAAAGAAATCTTCTCTCTCTTCTTAGGGAAGTGTTCTATACCTTTCTTGAGTGGGAGTTGATATTTAATGGTGCCTTCTTTCGTATCAATAATGGCACCAACAGTTCTAAGAAAAGGTCTTCCCAAAGTAATAGGACAAGAAGCATTGCATTCAACATCCAAAACATAGAAATCAACAGGGACATAAGCATTATTAACCATAATAAGGACATCATTAAGACTCCCCATGACTTTCTTTTTAGCATTATCATCAAGTGGGACATTCAAATAACAATCTTCAAGTGGTGGCAAATCAAGCATATCATAAATCTTTCTAGGCATAATGGAAACACTACTATCAAGATCACATAAAGCTTTGAAATCAAAGTCATTCACTTTCATATCAATGATGGGTTCCCAACCATCTTCTTGTTTTATAGGAATAGAAGCTTTATGTTTCATCTTTTCTTCTTTAATCTTTATGAGAGCATTAGTAATGTGTTTTGTAAAGGCCATGTTCATAACACTAGCATTAGGACTTTTAGCAAGCTTTTGTAGATACTTAATAACTTCAGAGATATTGCAACCATCAAGATCAAAACCATAATTATCATCTAAGGTAGTAGAGCTATTACTAGCCTCAAGACTAGTGGTGGTGATAGTAGAAACACTAATGTTTCTAGCAATTTCATCTTCTCTTTCCCACTTAACATGTAATTCAGCTAATAGTCTAACATTTTCACTTGTATGGCATTAGTAGTTGCAAAGGGATTCTCATTAATTTCAGGTTTAGTAGCCATTTTATTCAAAGAAGATTGAGCTTCAACCAAAGATGCTATATTTATTTCAGCATTAGAGAGTTTTTCCTCAATAGTTTTATTGAAAGCAGTTTGTTTACTAATAAAGTCTTTAAGCATAACTTCAAGTTTAGAGGGAGCACTCCTATTATTGTTGTAAGAATTTCCATAAGCATTAGCATTGTTGGGAGGATAAGGCCTATAATTGTTGCTAAAATTGTTATTTCTTATAAAGTTCACATCAACTTGCTCTTCTTGAGCAACCAAAGAGGCTAAGGGAACATAATTTGGATCAATATGGGCTTTCCCATTAACAATCATAGACATAATACCATCAATCTTATCACTCAAGGAGGAGGTTTCCTCAATAGAATTTACCTTCTTACCTTGTGGAGCTCTTTCAGTATGCCATTCAGAATAGTTAACCATCATATTATCCAGAAGCTTTGTTGCAGCACCCAAAGTAATGGTCATAAAGGTACCTCCAGCAGCAGAATCCAATAGGTTCCTTGAAGAATAGTTCAATCCTGCATAAAAAGTTTGGATGATCATCCAAGCAGTCAGTCCATGAGTGGGACAATTCTTTACCAAATATCTCATTCTTTCCCAAGCTTGAGCAACATGTTCATTATCAGATTGCTTAAATTTCATTATTTCACTTCTCATAGATATAATCTTAGCAGGAGGATAGTATTTTCCAATGAAAGCATCTTTGCATTTAGTCCAAGAATCAATACTATTCCTAGTTAAGGAATCCAACCATTCTTTAGCTTTTCCTCTCAAAGAGAAAGGAAACAATTTAAGCTTAATAACATCTCCATCTATATCCCCATGCTTTTGCATCTCACAAAGTTCAACAAATTTATTTAAATGGGCAGCAACATCTTCATTACCAATACCAGAAAATTGTTCTCTCATAACAAGATTGAGTAAAGAAGGTTTTATTTCAAAAAAAGTAGCTTCAGGCACAGGTGGAGCAATAGGTGTACTCATAAAATCATTATTGTTGGTGCTAGTGAAGTCACACAACTTAGTGTTTTCAAGAGTAGTCATTTTTTGTGTGTTTTTGAATAAGGAAAGCAAACTTGTAAAACTAATTTTGTGTGTGTTTTTGATAAAGAAACAAGCAAACAAAGCAAAAGTAAACTAAGCAAAACAAAAATAACAAAGTAAAGAGATTGGTTATGAGGGACTCCCCTTATGAAGATGTCCTTGACTCCCCGGCAACGGCGCCAGAAAAAGAGCTTGATGGCCCAAAATATATTGAGCTTGTTGGGGAACCCCAAGAGGAAGGTATGATGAGCACAACATCAAGTTTTCTCTCAGTACGAAGCCAAGGTTATCAATCCAGTAGGAGCAAGGAAACACCCCAAAAGTGTAGCTAGTTCAACGTTGGCAGGGCGCACTACCGGTGCCAACAACAACGTGGAGACCTGCACAACACAACCATAGAACTTTGCCCCCAACTTACGATGAGGTTGTCAATCTCACCGGTTTTGCTGAAAACAAAGGATTAAACATATCGAATGGAAGGAAGTAATAGTTTGCATAAGGTAAACAAAAAGCAGTAAACAATTGATTGTAGATTGAATGTAAAATAAAGGACCGGGGTCCATAGTTCACTAGAGGTGACTCTCCTTAAGATAGATAACATGCTGGTGAACAAATTACAGCGGGGTAATTGACAAACATCGAGAAAGCATACAAGCATATACTACTCATCTTGACTCCTTTGAGATTCGATTGGGCATTACAACATTATACATAGACCGCCATCCAACTGCATCTATGACTAATAATCCACCTTCAGGTTATCATCCGAACCCCCTCCAGTATTAAGTTACAAGCAACATATTATTGCATTACGAATTGCGTGTAAAGTAAACAATACGATTATTCTATGAACAAAGGATTGTTGTTTTCTCCCTAGTAGCAAAAACACATCTAGTACCTTAGAGATTTCTGTCACTTCCCCAGATTACCAGAGACATGAACCCACTATCGAGCATAAATACTAACTCTTGGAGTTGCTAGCATCTACTTGGCCAAGATAGCTACTAACAACAGAAAGCATGCAAGATCACAAACAACAAAGACATGATAGAATCAATAATCAATCTAAAATAGCATCTCAATATCCATCGGATCCCCGCAAACACAACTTGCAGAATTACAAATAGATGATCTTGATCATGAACGGAGCTCACAAGATCTAAACATGATAGCACAAAGGAGGAGAACCAGCCATCTAGCTAGTACATGGACCCGTAATCCAGAGATGAACTACTCATGCATCACACCGAAGGCTTGCATGATGATGAAGAAGGTGTCCAGGGTGAATTCCCCTCTACGGCAGGGTGCCGGGAAGAGCTTCAGATCCCTCCCGATCTAGGGATGGAGATGACGGCGGCTACAGACTCTTTCGTGGAATTTTGATCGGGTACTTAGGGTTTCCGTATCAGAGGCAATATATAGGTGGAAGGAAAGGCCGAGGGGGTGCCTGGGGCGGCCAGACCACCCCCTGGCGCGGGCCAGGCCTGGCCGCGTGGCCAGGTGGTGTGGCCGGGCCCCAACCCCTCTCCGTCTCGTATTCTGGCTCCAAGTGTCCCCCGGTAAAATAATGACTTTGGCTTTTGTCCCGTCCAATTATGAGAATATTGATTTTCTGACTTCCTGAAACCAAAAACAGCAGAAAACAGGCAGCTGACACTGTGGCTCTTGTTAATAGGTTAGTCCAAGAAATAATATGAAAAGTACTCCAAAGTATGGACAAAACACAAGAAAGTAGATAAAACCAAGCATGGAACACCAAAAATTATAGATACATTTGCAATGTATCAGTAGTTCTCGTGAAAATCCTCCTAGCTCTTTGTAACTTTCTTCTTCCAGGTCACCAGACAATCTTTTTTGCACAATCCTTGCAAAGTTTTTCACATTCATGTCCTGGTCTGCCTTAAATATTTGCAAATATTTGGCTACAAGAAAGTCAATTGTGAAAGACTTGATAATCCACTTCCTTGTGCAAGTGTGTACTAGATCATATCTCTTTATCATCCAAGTTTTTGGCCTGCTATCAGTACTTTCCCACAAATACCATTTATAGGTTTCAATCCCATAACACTTGGACCTTATCCTCTTCTTATCATCAATTGGCATCTTTATCTCTCTCCTATTCTAGTAGTTATACTATTTGATTGCCCTTCTAAGCAACTCAAGTGACTCAAAAATCTGACCTACATGGAATGTAAGAGCTATCGGATCTTCTTTCCTAAATGTCTTGAACTTCATTTCCACTTTATCATCATCTGAGTTCGGGGACCAACATCGTCACCTTCTGATTAACCATTATTCTCAACTTCCTATTTCCCCTTCATATTTTTCTTCTTATCACTGTCCTCATCATCATAAAAAATGGCTAGCATAAAGATCATCACATCTAGACTTATCTCGTAGTCTGAATCCAATTTTTCAAAGTATGAATCCTTTGCACTAGTAGACAATGATGCTTCTTTGTTTTTTCTTGTTCTTCTTCAGTGTCGATGCTAGAATTATATTTTCTTCTTGATGTAAGTCCCTCTCTTCTTGCTCCTCTAGCTTTATGTGCACATATACCTTAAATGGGAACATGGCCATCCCCTACTTCTCCAAGTGCATCCTATGTTTGTGTGATTCTGGTCTTTGCAGGGATGATGAAAGGTGGGAGATCAGCAACAAGAAAGTAAACACCATCGTCCCAATTCATGTGTCTTACAGAATCACCATGGTCAAGAAAAACACTGATGAAATGGTGCCCAATTGACACAAATGTTGACATAACACTTGTGTCTTCTTGGTCTCTAATATGTCTGAGACCAATGTTTCTCATTATCAACAATGGGATGTAGTAATGATTCTTAATCCTACCATGCCATTCATATCCTAGATCCTCCACCACATTCTCCAGAATACTCGATGACCATGTCAGTGATTCAAGATGATCATACCACACCACAACTCCATCAACATAACTCTTGTTAGTTCCTTGGCCAAGAAAGTAAACCTCATGGTTGATTTCTACAGAGAAAATTTCTATTTCGACCTGCTAGAAGAATACATATAACATATCCATCGATATCGTCTCAAACCTTGCAATGAATCGAAGAGATATAAAACAAAGTAAAACCCTACAAACCCCTACCCATACCGCTGCTTTGTACCATGGCCAAACCCTAAGAGAAATGTTAGATACCGCTACTGTTGGAAACAAACATCTCTAGTTAGCCGCATTGACCGATAGAACACTAACTCTAATGAAAAAGCCATGAATTTTTACTCAATCTCGGAAAATTTGGGGGTGTATTGTATGTAGGAGCACGGGCACCGTTAGGACGACGATGTAGAGCCATCATTGGCTTATCCCTCCATCGGAGAAGCGTCGCTCCAGGACCTCTCCAAAGGCACGACGATGAACAATGGCAACACCACCGCCTCCTGCTGCCGAGCACAACGCCGCCTCCGTCCTTTCCCTCTTCGCCTTACTCACCTTGGAATGATCATGAAAGGGATGGAGCCGCGGTTTTGTGCGTGGAGACAGAGCAAACATGTGACATCCAACACATGTACAGCCGGTGGACCACCTCGCGGTATTCAGTGACCATAGCGAACTAGCCTGCAAGTTCAGGTACGTGTGGTGGATTTTACTCTATCAAGTCTACACGACATGGTGATATTGAGAGACCGAATAAAGAACTTACATTTGGTTGGATGGTTAGCAGGGCAGTGCTATCCTAACCTACCAGAGTTCAAATCCCATGTTTGATGTTTTGGTGTCTCATAAAATGCAGAATATTCTTCGGTGGGTGGCAACATTCCTATCGACATTGAGGCTGTGCCTGGGAGCAAAGTATTTTTGAAGTATTTCAGTAATACTTTAGTTTTTCAAAATACCACAGTTTAAAATACTTTGATGTGTTTGGCTATGATTAAATACCGTGGTGTTAATACTTTATTATCTCTCAAAACGTGCTATTTTTTAAGTATTGGAAAAACAAATTCGGACCTCAGTTTTATGAAAACTTGATTGCCAAACTAGGCTTTAATATTTTTTTAACCACTTGCACTCATAAACATCTCCCAAAGACTGACTATATGAAACAAATCCAGCGGGTTTTAAAATTGACAAAGTCACGGCATGAATACGAGTGACCGAGTCTTTGGTTTTATCCAAAGGACCTGCACGCGAAAGCGACGGGTCCGTGTTCTCTCCTCTGAGTGCCATCGCATGCGCATCCGACTCCTTCCTGATACCAAGACCAGCCCCCAACCGCTGCCTTTTGTCAACTCCATTTCTCTTCACCGCCGCCGCATCACCTCCCGCCTCTTGCTCCCTAGAGCCACCGAGACTAGCTCGCCGAGAGTCCGCCGCCATGGACGAGGAGTACGATGTGATCGTGCTGGGCACGGGGCTCAAGGAGTGCATCCTCAGCGGCCTCCTCTCCGTCGACGGCCTCAAGGTGAGTCACCGCCGACCGATTGCTCCCTACCCCCAATCTGGCTCTCCACGCCTACGATCCGCCGGTTCAATGCTTGGATTTCGCGTCCCTGCTACCGCCCAGTGTTCTCTGTCTCGCTTCCGTTGCCAGGGGTGGACTGGATCGCTGGAGCGCGCTGCATCGTACGTGAGGCGGTGCTGCGCATGTTTGATAAACCCTTCGTTTGTACTAGTAGTGTTCTTACCTGCGCGTTAGTCGATCCAAAGGGGCCAGGAACTGATTCGCTGATTTTGTGAGCTTTCTGAGCTGAGCGAGGTGTATTCCGAAGGGAGGGCGATAGCTTCTGACTTTTACAGTTTACTAGCCCCTGGTTCTTCGTGTTGGATATATGTTTGACTATCAAGGACAAAATTCATGATAGATCCAGGATTTTTTACAAAATTAACTTGGTGGTGAGTAATTACATGACATCTCAATGTCATCTGTTCGTGCCAAATCGGATGATTCATGTTGAATCTGGCGCCTTCGCAATGCCTATGTGTTTGACAGACCAATGCAAAGTCAGAACCTGGTCTAGTTGGTCCTCCCCAATGAGAAGTTGTGCTCTGCTGGCAGGTCGCCTGTGTCAAGGCGCTTCGCAGCTCCCCGTCCAGGCCAGACCTCCTGACGCTATCTAGCGGCCAGGGCTAGCTTTAGCACTAGCAGTAGAATTCATTACCGTTCCTTGCTTTGTTGCTAGTTTCCTTAGCTTTCTACCTGTTTATTTTTCTTTGGCGGGTAGTTTCTTTTCTGGTTTGTTTTGTTCCTGTTTGTACTTTTGCGTCATCTTGATGCTTAATACAAAATGACACACACTTAGATGCATGGATACGAAAAAATCGAAGAATTCATATGACTCCATAGTGATGGACCATCAACACCAACTGTTTTTATAGGAGTATAATGACTAGTGAGATACCATGCATCCAGACTGGGAATAGCGCAGCATGTACTGTTTACAAGCCGGTCTTAAACCAGCACAGTAGCCTTGCTCAACTTGGAGCTGAGCTTGAGTCTTGGCGGAACTAAATTTGATATTTAATCGCTGTGGCCGTTGGCTACGGAGCAGGGGATCGCTGTCGCTGCACCTCTGGTGGTCACCTCTGTGCTACTGTCCTTTGCCACCACCTCTTGATTCGGCTCCAATTCGAGCTCGATTCAGTCGACACAGGGGTGGAGCTTCACAAGGGGCATCAGGTTCAGGTGAACCCAATGAAAATAATCGCACATCAAGAGAAAATTAGTGATAATCACTGTTGATTTAGAAGGGATGAATCCATTGTAGTAGAGATGAGACCAGCAGTCTTCTCGTCAAGATTTGCCCCTGGTAGACGCCAAAGTCGAGCAGCAGTAACACAAAAGAGCAAGAATAGAAGGCCAATTTATGGTGGCGGGGTGAGAAGAGCAGCTGAGCCATGGTCAGAAGGAATAACGGGACAAAGATGGAAAGAAGTCATGGGACATGAGAAAAAGGAAAGTAAACATGTCAGGGCCACTGTCTGATGTAGTGCTATGTCTGGTCACCTTGCGCAGACATGGTAACCTTTGGTATAAAGGTGCATATATCCTTTTGTTCGACAAAAAGTTCTTGTTAGAAATATCCTTATGATGAATATTAGAATAAATAAGACATTGGTTAGTTATTAGGAGGATTTTATTGGATGAGATAATGAAGTGAATGATTCGGAGGAATTTGACTAAGGTTTTCTTTCTTATATTTTCTATGAGAGTTTAATTTGACATAGTAGGATTTATTTTTATGTGGTTGTGTGAAGCAGTTATCTCTAAGTGTTTTTCATTAGTTGTGCTTTTTGAGGTGGGGTAAAGAATCAGAGGAGGAAGGTACAAGTGAGTTCATATGCCTTCCTCTCACATCTATTGAAAACATGCTAAAAATGAAAATCACCTTGAGCAACTTACACAAATTCTTTCTAATAAAGTAACCACATTATTTTTTTCTGCTAATAATAGAATCTGTACCACCAAGTAACAAGTAACAACTACCACTTGATCCTGACACGTCTTTAGACAGATATGCACATAATCATTTCTGTTATACAACAGAAAATATAAGTAGTGCTTTTATGCTATTCCAAAAATTGAAAGGCATGAATCTCGAAGCACATTAAGTGTCTGATTTATCACCCACTCCACTGTTAACAACATGCTGCACCAATTGTCCTAAAATATGAGTATTTGTTCTGAGCCAGGATATTGAGTAGCTCACGAGCCTTGTGCCTTTTTATGGCCCTATTTAAAAGTACATGCATTTTAAGGCATAATGTAGTAATGCTGGATATTCACTTTTTGAACCACCTTACGTGTGATGATTTTGCAGGTGTTGCACATGGATAGAAATGACTACTATGGTGGAGATTCCACTTCTCTCAACCTTAACCAGGTAAGCGGTTCCAATGAGTTTATTTAAATGCTAGGGGTTCTAGATGTGTTTAACCCATTTCTTGTGAAAGAATTTTAATGTTATTACACATTCTTAACCAAGGATTGTAATTCTTGTTCTGGAACAGCTCTGGAAGAAATTTAGAGGGGAAGACAAGCCCCCGGCACATCTAGGCTCGAGCAAAGATTACAATGTTGACATGGTTCCAAAGGTGCTAGTCTCCTCCCATCCAAAGCTATCTTTATAGCACAGCTACACACCTATGCTTGCGATGATGACACAAACAAACCCTGATGATGGTGCATTGTTTTTATCTTGATGGGGTACACATGGAGCTTCTTTATGTGATAAAATGGGGTGATTCACTGATTCAATAAAGTATGACAATCTCATGTATTACTAACAGGAAAAAAAACAAGCCTGTAAGGTAGTTGTCCAGATTTGTTTTTTTGTTCATTGATTATCACAAAACATTTCTGTGACCAGTTTATGATGGCAAACGGGACATTGGTTCGGACGCTCATTCACACTGATGTAACGAAGTATTTGTCATTTAAAGCTGTTGATGGGAGCTTTGTCTTCAGCAAAGGGAAGGTAAATTCTTAAGCTAATGTCCTCCCTTTGTTTTTCATCATCACATATCCTGTATCTTCCATAGGTTGTTAGATTCTGTAGTCTTACCTTGTTTCTGTCATCGTATTCAATCAGATCCACAAGGTTCCTGCGACTGATATGGAGGCTCTGAAGTCTCCTTTGATGGGTCTTTTCGAGAAGCGCAGAGCAAGGAACTTCTTCATTTTTGTCCAAGATTACAATGAAGCTGATCCAAAAACACATCAGGGATTGGACCTTACTACGGTGACAACTAAAGAATTGATAGCGTGAGTGCATCAATGGTTCCTGCAGTCTGTCCATTTTGCTTTGTCAGTAATGTTACTCATAAACAAATGCAACATTCCAAGTTGCAACCCAGTTTGGCTGAGTGAATCCCAATAGTTGTTGGAAGTTGGATTAGCCCTACAATTATAGCAGTGTCAGGGGCTCAGGGTTGCACACAGTGCTTGGAAACCATGCATGTAAACATGGTTCAAGCAAATTAAGTATGAAAGAGTATGGGCTGGTTTCAGTTGCACGTATTGAGTATAGTTCTATTCCAGCTTTTCAGTTTCCTCAGAAAATTGCTTACCATATGTTCCATCATAGATTATTGCTTGTAACAGTAATCCTTGGACTTCAACCTTCCATATGTTGTGAAAGGATATTCCTGTCCTTGCTGTTCTCGCTTTCTGCACAAAAATAATTATCTGTTCCCGTTTGTGCTTTTCAGAAAATACGGTTTAAGTGATGATACAGTGGATTTCATTGGCCATGCGCTTGCTCTCCATAGGGACGATCGTCACCTCAATGAACCCGCACTTGATACTGTGAAAAGGATGAAAGTAAGTCTTGACAAAAACTCTGCTGGATGGTCCTTGTTTGTTGTTCTAAGTGTATAGTTGTCAATTATTCACAATCCAGTCCCTGTAGTTGTTCGTCCTTGTAGCTGTGTCGTTCCTTTTGTTTGGTTGTGCTTTGTTCATGGATTTCAGTTAAATTACCATCATCTGCTTTTAGTTATATTCAGAGTCTCTTGCACGTTTTCAAGGGGGATCACCATATATTTATCCGTTATATGGGCTGGGCGAGCTGCCACAGGTCCGTCAGTTTTCAGTTCGCTATTCCTGTATTGTCATACTACAGATACATGCAAGATAACTCATATACCATGATGCTTTCTTATTCTATAGGGTTTTGCACGTCTAAGTGCTGTTTATGGTGGTACTTACATGTTAAGTAAGCCAGAGTGCAAGGTAAGATTTGTCGCCCGCCCATTAGTAATCACATAATCTGTAAGCAAACAAATCACACACTTTTTCAACTGCGCGACCTATTTCATGTAGGTTGAATTCGATATGGAAGGTAAAGCATGTGGTGTTACATCAGAAGGTGAAACCGCAAAATGCAAGAAAGTTGTCTGTGATCCTTCATACTTAACCAACAAGGTGAATATTCTTCTTGTCTGTATCCTTTTAAGTACTAGTAACACATAGCAAACACATTTAGTCTATGCTGACCTTTTATCTTTGTTTTGTCTTCCCTTCTTGAGAAGTTCATATTGACTACAGTCTCATGTGGCGCTCTGTAATACGTTGCTTCCAAATGATTATGTTTTGCTCATGTTTTTCAACAGGTTAGGAAAATAGGCAAAGTTGCACGCGCAATTGCTATTATGAGTCATCCTATCCCAAATACAAATGAGTCCCACTCAGTCCAGATTATTTTGCCACAGAAACAACTTGGACGCAAATCCGACATGTAAGGCCGATCTCAAGTCCAAACAGTTTCCATTTGATGAATGGCTATATTTATCGCTCGTCACTTGATTGACTGGATTATGCAATTCTCACTTTATGATATTTGTATTGTTGCTTTCTTGTTAGGTATGTCTTCGGTTGCTCATACACTCACAATGTGGCACCAAAAGGGAAGTTCATTGCATTTGTCTCTGCAGAAGCTGAGAGTGATAATATACAGTCTGAACTGAAGCCTGGCATCGATCTACTTGGTCCAGTAGATGAGCTGTTTTTTGATATGTATGACAGATATGAACCGGTGAACGAACCATCTCTTGATAATTGCTTCATCTCAACGGTAAATTGTGCATTTTATGTATCGTAACAGTAGGTTTCTTTGTTTTAGACTGTTATATACTCCCTCCGTTTAAAAATATAAGATGTTTTAGCTTTGTGAATGAAGTGTATCCAAATCTCTTTTAGTGTCTAGGTTCATCTAGGTTTGGAGTGAACCTAAACACTAAATGAGTCTACATACACTCCTTTCACAAAGCTAAACCATCTTATATTTTGAAACGGAGGGAGTAGATGTTTGATGACAGCTCTTCTCTCTGTAGAGCTATGATGCTACCACACATTTTGAGACAACTGTGACAGACGTTCTTAACATGTATACAATGATCACCGGAAAGGTAATGTTTCATCTTCATTTTCCTCTCAAAATTGTAATGCTTCTTTGAGTAATATAGTTTAAGCTAACTCCGTACGTACATCCTGTTAGTATCTCCTTTATAATGGTGAAAGTACGTTTCATGTACTCTCCTCCTGTTCCTTTATAAAGTTGTCTTGTAAGGTGGCTGCTCAATTTGGTTTTACTAATTGTCGGGTAGGATGAAGTAGGTCACAAAAACTGGTGCTGACTAGCTCTGCTTGACATTCTAACTTCATTTTTGATTTCTCATTGCAGGCTGTTGATCTTAGCGTTGATTTGAGTGCTGCTAGTGCTGCTGAAGAAGAATACTAGGTTTCATAATCAAAATCCAGTTACTTGTCCGTGACATGCTCGAGGGGGATACCGTGGGACAAACCATAACAAATGGCTTCTCTATTTCACCCCCGGATTAAACTTGGTTTTGTGGCCATTGTCATCTGCATGCTTGTTGCTAGCAGCAATATGAAAAGTGTTGATTCAAGACAATTGAACTATGCTGGTTTTATTTACTACTTCAGTAATTAGTGAATGATGATGTAAACAATGAACTAGGTTGCTATGAACTTTTGTGGTTGTATGTATGTATCATAACCGTTCAGTAATTTTACAAGTCTAGTTTCTTCCTCGAATAACTGTTTACCAATCTAGTCTGGATCCACATAACCACAGGAAAAAATAGCTTGAATATTTCCTGGTGGGTATGTAAAATACAAGATACAAGTGCAGGGTCTAAAACCATTTTTTTCCCATTGGGTGCAAGTGCAGGACCTCGAACATGAGTATGATGAATATCTGTTCATCTTCAAGTTGATATTCCAAATTGTTTGCACATACCTGCTCATCTTTGTTTCCAGAAACTAATCAAGCAGCTCAGATCCGGTGACGGAATTGACGAGTTCCTTGGCGACCTTGCTAAGGTCGAACTTGGTCGCCTGGGACTTCATGTTGGTGAAAGGTGGGTTCCTAGCGAGCTCGAGCTGCTATATGGCGTCTACGGCGAATTTTGGCGGTAGAGTCCTTGGCCCTCTTGGCACTCCCACGGTGCTTGCACAGCTCGTACTCCTCCAAACAGGTAAAGTTGGAGCTATCTTCAAATTGATCCCTTTTTATTCTAGCTATCTCCTCATCTTCAAGTAGAGATTCCAGTTCGTTTCCAGGAAACTCGCCCATCCAACAAGGCGTGTATGGGAAAGATGAGTCTACCCTCGTTCCTCGTCATAAAAGTATTCTTCTGCTTCTAAGCTGCCCAAGTTCTGAAATTTCGAGCTGTTCCAATGATAGGCGACTCCTCTTTTCCTTGCAAATTCCAAATAGACAATCTCCTTATAAGGATGAAATCCAAGAAACTGATAACATCTGCTATAGCGCCCTTCAGCAGCATCTTCAATGTCAAGAACGCTATCCTCGTCAGAGTTCCAGTCGTATTTCTCTTCCACTGGTGGTGCCTTGTCTCTGTTTCGGTACCCCTCAAAGGACCAATGGGGGTAGTCATCATCCTGCAGTATCCACGGTCCGTCCATTTGTTGAGCACGCTGGTACGGCTCACAGTCCTTACGGTAATTAACATCCTGTAGTATCCATGGTCCGCCCATTTGCTTAGCATGGTCCTCCTCAAAGATCTTATTGAACTTGCGCGCACAAGTATCAAGGCGGATATCATGCTTTAACACCCATTCCGATAGGTCGTGTGATTCATCGAGGTGCCAAATCAGAAGCCTATTCGTGTAATTACCTTTTGCGCAGTAGACCCCTCTCAGCGATCTCCCCAAATGGTACTTGGGATATTCTGTCAACTCATTGGCACCTGGTAGTCTGATTACTCTGTACGTGTGATTTGTCAAGGACACTCTGCAATTGTAAACAATCAGATGAGTAAGTATATATACGTAATAGGTTAACTGTAGAATCATACATATATATATGTTAACTGCAGAATGAGTACCTACCTTGTAAGATAGCCGTGTTGGCTATGGATGTAGAGCGTGCTTCGCCAGTAGACGGCATGGTACTGACAATACGGTAGATTCGAAACCATGTCGGCGACGACCCCCGCGGCCTCTCCTTCCCGGAGAAACATCTTCTCAGCCCACCGATTTTCCATCGACGAAAACATATGCAGCGCGTATGACGGAGGAGGCCACTCCGATTCAAGCAACGTATCGTCGCCTTCCTCCTCCTCCTCCAATTCGCCGGCGTCTGGCAAGCGCGGGATCACAAAAACCTCGTAGTGCGGCGACACGGCCGGTTCGAACGCGAGGTAGGCGCTCTGGCCGAATCCAGGCATGTGCGGCGGAGGGCGTCGGGGCAGACGCGCCCACCGCCGCGTGGCCGGGTTGACCACGTACTCGCGCTTCCGATCGCCGCAGAGCAGGAGCCCGTTGCAGTGGTCCGCGACCTTCACGCCGTCGCTGGGCAGGAAGTCGAGCCCTCCGCAGATCGATGGCCCCGTCGAGGGGCGGGACAAGAACTCCGAGAAGCCCTGCCTGTGCGCGGTGTAGTTGATGAAGATGCTGCGCACCGAGTGCGAGATCAGGTGGCGCCGCAGCCGGCCGTCGACGGTGTCGCGCCACGCCCTGCAGACCCGCCGGGACGCGGCCAGGACGAGCGGCGCGAGGCGCCGGAGGATCTCCGCGAGGACGTCTTCGGGTAGAGACGCGGCCGGCCCCGGCGCCATCGTCGGTCCAGTTCGCCGTTCCTTCTCCCCGCTCGCGATCGCGCACGGGACGTAGGGTTCCGCGGCTGCAAGCCTTGGACGTTTTGGACTGGTCGCCCAGCCCGGAGTATTTAGAAACGGAGTCGGATCAAAGCTGAAGTCCGGTTTATTGGGCATTTAAAGGGAAGCTCTGCAAGACTCCAACCAAAGTCACATAACTTAACGATGGTTGAAGTAATTTTTCCAGCCGTTTATTTTATCAAGAACGCGCCAGAATGCACGACTTCTTCTTTATATAGAAGATAGGTGAAAGAACCAAATATAGAATCCACGACAAAATGCTCAAGAAATGAGCAAGGCACAATAAGGCTTACTACTTACAAATAACCCACAAGTTTCCACCTCTGAGACTCTTCAACTAATCCATCTAAGACAGGGAAGTGGGCGTCAACCACTTGGCTAGCCACACGCAGATGTCTGCGAGCGCTCCCCGCGACCCGAGTTCGAGCGTTGGCTCACTCGGTTGTGCCCAGAGGTCTTCTTCTTAATAAAATTTCGTAGGACTCCTCTCCTGCTGGACTCGGTTTTTATTCCATCTAGAACAAAAGCCTCCAGCTTGGTTTTGCTCTTAAAGATCCGATTGTTTATCTCTATCCAAATCAATCGCAGCACCAACAGAAAGAGGGAGCGTACTGGTAACTTGCTTTGCCAGTCAGGTACCAAAGACATGTGACCACCACTCCAAGAGGGAATTTGAAGCGGAAGGAGCCGGGGGGGGGGGGGGGGGCTCCCCAAACCAGCCAGCACTTGAAACCAAATGACCCAGGAGAATTGACATTGTAGGAGGAGATTCTCAGTGGACTCTAGGTCCTACAAGCACAAGGAACAAGAGTCACCGTTGGTTAGGCCATGTCGCCGCCTTCTGTCGTTAATCCAACAGTGATCCCACACTACTTTTCACGGGATTTTTTTGTATTTAAGAGGAGCCTTGCATTTTTAGATTGGCTCATACAAAGGTCATAAAGTGTGACCCATGAAGAACACCATATAGGCAGACTTAAACGTGAATATTTTGGAGGCCATCCATATCCACTCGAAACAATAGGCCATGGTAGGATCAAGCTAGATGGAAGATATTTCATTCCTAAGTTTGAGGTATTGGACCATTGTCGGGAGGGACAACCGAAAGATCGTGAATCCACCCAAGTGAGTCAAGTCCCTATGCCACCGTTCTCTTGTGTTGAATACTACATCCACATGGTTAAGAAGGAGAGGAGCAGTCATCTCCACACTTTGGTTATTAATCCACTCGTCTCCCCAAAAAAGCAGGACTCACCATTGCCTAGAACCAACTTCGTCGAAGCTCGAAACATGGCTCTAGCCTCATTGGAGCAACACAACTCATGACAATCCCACTGCTTAACATCCAAAGATCTATAGACCCAAAGCCACTTCATGTGTAGGCATCAGTAAGTAGATGGAGATTCCTAATGCCCAAGCCCCCAATCTTAGTTGGTAGGCACATCACCTGCCAAGCAAGAGGGCTTGCACCACCATTGACCGAAGCCTTGGAACACCATAGAAATCCATGGAAAATGCCCTATAATGCATTCATCATCCACGATGGGAGATCAAGTGCCATCATGATATAGATAGACATAGCCGTCAACATGGCTTTCACGAACACTGATTGGCCGAGCACATCTAACATGGCACCCTTCCACATGGGCAAGCAGCGCGCAAGCTTATCAACGTAAGACTAAAGTTGGGCTTTCGGAAACCTATTCATAGAGAGGGGAAGGCCCAGGTAGGTGCATGAAAATTGCACGGTGTCGCATGGAAGTAGACCACAGTTGTGGTCCGGATCCATCTGTCCACAACGAATCAAGGTGGTACAAATCTTTCCATAATTGGCCCTATCCCAGAAGTGTATCCAAATAACTGGAAAATCTCCATGGCCACCTTGATTTCATACTCCACGGGCCATATAACTAAAGCCACGTCATCCACGAACAGTGAGAGACGATCATATTTGATCTCAAAGGTTGAAAGTGATTCAAATAGTCGTGTATCATATGTAGTGGAGAACAAAGTGTCTAAGACATCCATAACCATCACAAAAAGCAAGGGAGAGAGAGGATCTCGCTGCCAAAGTCCATGCCTATGCTAGTATCAGTTGCATGCCCATTAATGAGAAATTTCGAGCTGGAAGAGGACAAGATGGAGACAATCCACGCACACCAAATCTCTCCAAATCCACGTGCACATAGCACCTCAAGGATGAAAAGCGAAGAGACTGAATCAAAGGCCCTAGTAAGGTCCAACTTAAGGAAAATGTCCATGGATTTTTTCATGAAGGGCACGCGCACAAGCATGAAGTTATCCAATATGGATCTCCCAGGGATAAACACGCTCTGATTAATCGCCACAAGTTCAGACATGTGAGGCCCAAGCCTTACAGCCAAAAGCTTGGACAATATTTTCCCAAAGCTATGGACAAGACTTATGGGTTAAAGTCCCTCATCTCGACCACTTGGCTAGCTGCACGCAGATGTCTGCGAGCGCTGCCCGCAACCCAAGTTCGAGTGTTGGCTACTCGGTTGTGCCCCGAGGTCTTCTTCATAATAAAATTCCGTAGGGCTCCTCCACCGCCAGACTCATTTTATTCCATCTAGGACAAAAGCCTCCAGCTTGGTTTTGTTCTTAAAGATCTGATTATGTTTCTCTATCCAAATCGCTCGCAGCACCAGTAGAAAGAGGGAGAGCACTTGCGTAGCTTTCTTTGCTAGTCAGGTGCCAAGGACGCGCGACCACCACTCCAAGAGGGAATTTGAAGCGGAAGGAGCCAGGGAGGGCCTCCACAAACCATCCAACACTTGAAACCAAATGACCCGGGAGAATGGACCTTGTAGGAGGATATGCTCAATGGACTCCAGGTCCTGCAAGCACAAGGAACAAGAGTCATCGTTGGTTAGGCCATGTTGCCGCCTTCTGTCGTTAATCCATCAGTGATCCCACACTACTTTTCACGGAATTTTTTGTATTTAAGAGGAGCCTTGCATTTCTAGATTGGCTCATACAAAGGTCATAAAGTGTGACCCATGAAGAACACCATATAGGCAGACTTAACCATGAATATTTTGGAGGCCATCCATATCCACTCGAAACAATAGGCCATAGTGGGATCAAGCTAGATGGAAGATATTTCATTCCTGAGTTTGAGGTATTGGATCACTATTGGGAGGGACATCCAAAATATCGTGAATCCACCCAAGTGAGTCAAGTCCCTAGTCCACCCTTCTCTTGTGTTGAATACTACATCCACATGGTTAAGAAGGAGAGGAGAAATCATCTCCACACTTTGGTTATTAATCCACTGGTCTCCCCCAAAAAAGCAGGACTCGCCATTACCTAGAACCAACTTTGTATAAGCTTGAAACATGGCTCTAGCCTCATTGGAGCAAGATAACTCATGCCAATCCCATGACTTAACATCCAAATATCTATAGAGCCAAAGCCACTTCATGTGTAAGGCATCTGTAAATAGATGGAGGTTCCTAATGCCCAAGCCCCCAAGCTTAGTTGGTAGGCACACCACCTGCCAAGCAAGAGGGCATGCACCACCCTTGGCCAAAACCTCAGAACACCATAGAAATCCATAGAAAATTCCCTCCAATGCATTCATCATCCATGATGGGAGATACAGTGCCATCATGATATAGATAGACATAGCCATCAACATGGCTTTCACAAGCACTGATTGACCGGGAACATCTAACATGGAACCCTTCCACATGGGCAAGCGACACACCTTGGGAGGTATCTCACATATTGATACTTGATGTTTTCTCCCTTGGTGTTATGTAATGTTTATACCTTTTGTTGGATTCTACTCTTTATTATCTTTCTTACAAAATTGGTTTTATCCCAATTGGAGTTTTCAAGCTCAACTTCTTGCATTTTGGGTTTTAGAGGTTTTACTAGTTCGTCGCTTCTAGAGAGGTCATACCTTTCTACATTTTATTTTTTGAGAAACCTAAGGTTACAGGGGCACCGAGATGGTTATGGAGCATAGATTGAATCTAGCGGGTGTGTAAACTAGGGTTTAGGTGATTCTCTTCGTTGCTCCCTCCTGGCCTTTATATGGGGAGGCCAGGTCTCGGGAGACATCCGAGCCGGTTACAGATTTGAGGACGAAACCCTAAAAAATTCCTATCTAGTCTCGCTGTATCCGCTAACGAGTCGAACCCTTCACGGGCTTGCCTCACCCGAATCGTCATGGGCTTCACCATTAGCAGCGGATCGTCACCTGGGCCTCGTTGGGCTGGACCAGATAGGACAATAGTAGGTACCCGTAGGGCATACCTATGTCAGTAGCCCCCGAGTGTCCATTAGGTGGGGTGTTTCATAGGTGCTGAGTTGGATCGACAGGCCTTGACTCAGGTATAGTGAGGAGCATTTCAGCGGGGTTCCAATTTGTCTAGTTCATTTCGGCGGTGGAACCGACGTGCTAGTTCAGGCGTCGGTTTTCCCGGTTCAGTGTTGATGACCCACAAGTATAGGGGGTGTATCGCAGTATTTTTGATAAGTAAGAGTGTCGAACCCAACAAGGAGCAGAAGGTGTTGGCGAATGGCTTGGAGCAGGAATTCTCTGTAAATACTTAGCAAACGGATTTTTAGGGGTTTTTGATAATGCAGGTAAATAAAGTACGAGTAAATAAAAGACAATAAGAAATAATGCAGCAAGTGGCCCAATCCTTTCTTTAGCAAAGAACAAGCCGGTTGTATTACTTAGGACGACCAAACGTTCTCGAGGACACATGGTAATATCATCAAGTGCTTTCGCTTCATATAGTTGATTAATCTTCTTTAGTTTGCCAAGTGTTGTGTGGGTGAACCTGTGCTAATGTACTGACCTTCCTAGGACTAATACATACTTGTGATTACACCCCTTGCAAGCATCCACAAGTATAATAAAGTAATTAAGGTAGAAACCTAACCATAGCTTTAAACTCTAAGACCCTGACATCCCTTGTGCAAAGGTTTCCTAACGGGGGTTCAGGTTTCTGTCACTCCATCAACCCCTACGATTAGTAGCAAATACACAATGCATTCTCCTAGGCCCATAAAGGTTAAGTGTCATGTAGTCGACATTCACATGACACCACTAGAAGAAGTACACCACAACTTAAATATCAAACTATTGAATCTTTCTCAACACAATTCCACTACTAACAACATGACTTCTCCCATGTCCTCAAGAACTAAATGAACTACTCACAAGACATCATATGGATCAAGATCAGATATGATATAATGATATGTAACAATCTGAACATAAACGATAATTCAATGGTTCACTCAATAGCATCAACTACAAGGAGTAATCAACACCAGGAAAGTTTCCCCTAAGAACTATGCAAGATTCAACCCAATTGTTACAGCGGTATGGAGTGGTGATGATGGTGTTGGTGGAGATGATGGTGGTGGTGGTGATGATGATGATCCCGATGAAGTCCAGCTTGATGATGGTGTTGATGGCGACGATCTCCCCTCTTCGGAAAGGAATTCCCCCAGCAGAATTCTGTCTGCCGGAGAGATCTTTCTCTCTCAGTGTTTTCCGCCCCGCAGAGGCGGCGGAATCTTTCTGTGGTTGCTCCCCCGGTATTAGGGTTCCGTGGGGATAATATACGTCAAAGGGGAGAGCCTGGAGTGGGCCAGGGCAGCCACACCACCTGGTGGCGTGGACTAGGGCAGCCCGCGCCAGGGGGTGGTGTGGGCCCCCTGTGGCCCATCTCCACTCCCCCTTCTGGCATCCTTCGTCTTCTGGAAAAATAGGATTTTCCATGTATTTTCCCGGATTTTTTGATCTTCGTGAATTTCGCCTCCAAACAGAACCTTTTCCATCAGAATCCTAACTACAACAGTCCATGCTCCAAAAGTCATCACCCATGCAAAAACAGATGAAATAACATAAGTATCATCTCTTAATATGAAATATATCAATGAATAATAGTAGATTATGATATAGAATAGTGATGCAAAATGGACGTATCAAGTGTCTTCGTAAAATCAAAATTTGGTGTAGCTCTTGGGGCTCATACTTGAGGATACATAGAGAATTGTTATGGAGTAGGAAGCCATCCAAGGTAGAATCGAAAGCACACATAGAGAGGAGCGAGTTCACCATATCAATGAGGAGCTTGGCTCGGACAAGGGTCATGGGTCCATTTGGGGGACTTAGTGGAGTGGATGTAGAGTCTTTGGTAGGACGGGTTGCATCAGACATGATCTAATTACTTTGCTTAGTTTGGGTTTGTCCATCTTATCATTCTCCTAATGATACGAATCTATTATTAATTGACAACCCATATTTATGGTTAGGAAATCGTAACCATCATTAATCAACAAGCTAGTCTAGTAGAGGCTTGCTAGGGACTCACTGTTGTTTATGAAACCACACATGTATTATGTTCATATTATTACAATTCTAGCATAGAATATAAAAATTGTCATAAACGGGAAATATCATAATAATAACTTTGTTATTGCCTCTAGGGTATATCTACAACAGTCTCCCACTTACACTAGAGACAATAATCCAAATCATATTGGTAGAAATCTAACACCCATGGACTCCAGGTGTTGATCATGTTTTGCTACTAGAAAATGTTTAGTCAACAGATTCGTAGTATTCAGATCCGTATGTACTTTGTAAATCTTTACGTCCCTTTCTTAGACACTTTGATGAATCCGGTGAAAGTAACTTTTGATATGCTTGGCTTCTAGTGAGACGACCAAGGCTCCTAGGCTTGACCTATGGCACCACTATTGTCACGATAGATCTCCATAGGATCCAACAAACTTGGAACCGCACCAAGTTCAGTAACGAACTTCTTCACCCAAATCCATTCATGTGTTGTTGCTTCTGAAGCGGCCATATACCCCGCCTCTGTTGTAGATGTCGCGTGAACTATTTTCTTGGGGCACCTCTAGACTCTAACTAACTATTACATGATTCAAAATATATATGAACCCTGATTGAGATTTCGATTCATCCGCATCAGTGTCAAAGTTAGCATCAATGTAACCATTTACGACGAGCTCCTCGTCACCACCATAGACGAGAAACATATCCTTAGTTCTCTGTAGGTACTTAAGGATGTTCTTAATGACTTCCAATGTTCTATTCATAGATCACTCTGGTATCCGCTCGTCAAACTAAGAGCATGAGACGCATCTGGTCTAATACACTGCATGTCATACATGATAGATCCTATGGGTGAGTAATAGGGGATCCACAAAACATACAACGTATTAAAAGGAAAGCTGATGATGAGGATGAGTTGAAGTTAACCATTAGTTAGTAAATCTTGTCCTCCGCATGATTTTCTTATAAAATCAATCTTGCAAATATTCAGTTTTGATCAATTGTTGTTTCTCCTTAGTTACCATTATCTTTTAGAACCATTTTTATTGTTCTAATTGAGTAATATTACCTCTGCAAAGAAGAATCTCATTCTTTTAAACAATCTTTCTTCTTTATTGTGCTCTGATTCTGCAACCCTCTATGCATGAACAACAAATGACCCTTATGAAAGCTCAAGCTAGAGTGAAGAATAACATGCGAAGGATGAACACGAGCATCGTCCAACATGGCTCCAATTATATTGTCCATGTTTCCCTTTTTGCCCTGCTATGCTTCTTTGTTGTCTATCTTTTGTCAAATCAAATCTACAACAAGCTTTTGGAAGAATTGACCAAACCGATGCATCCATGCATATTACTTGTGCCCTTTCGTTGTTTTTTCTTTCATTTTGTTGCAAAAATTCAAATCCAGTGGAGAGTGCATGACTCCATCGGGTTGCAATTTTTTTTGCGGAAAGTGCCCTGACATTAAAAGAAACATACGATGGTACAAAACACCACGAGAAAAATGAAAATTACAATGAAATTCTCAAGATGCCCTTCGTTTTCAACCTCCAGAACATGTCGACGGCGTGCTGTCGCTGCCGCTCCTCCCTGAGAAGGCTTGACGTTGTTGGTTGCAGAGAGAAAGTCGCCCAACGGGTCTAGAAGACCATATCCGTCCCGGAGACGAAGATGAAGAAGTAACAGTCGATGAAACTTCTTGATGATCCATAGATCCCCACAGTCAGAAGAAATCGCCTTGATAGACACACCAATTGCCAAGATCCAAAGAGAATCAATAGATCTGGCGACGCTAACCCTCACGGGCCCTTCGTTGACTCTGGTTAGGACGTCCATGAGGTAGGGAGAGACCTTATTCCAACACGCCATCGTCACCTCCACCTCGCCGATGCCGCTAGAGAGACAAAACCAAGCAAAAACAAACCTATAAAAAAAACTATGAGAAGGACGGGTCCCCACTCCTCTATCCGCCGGTGTGGCCACCGGACGGAGGGGAGTAGGGGGACCGAAAAGGCTAGATCTGGTGGCGGCGGCTGGCTCTCGTGCGGGAGGGGAAAAGAAACGGGTTGCAAAATATTAATTAGTTGTGGAGATGTTATTCTATTTTGAGTTTATGTAATGCTTCTTGTGATTTTGTAAATGCATCAACAAGTGTGCTGAGTTGCTGCTGAATCTGTGATGCAAATATTTGATTTTTATTGAGAAACCTGAGAAGTATCGCTTGTGCCAACAATCTGAGTTGGGGGAAGGGGATTGATTAGGAATAGGATTTTAGGATGAGGCCAACGTATTGGGTGAAGGGAATGACTTCACCAAACACCCGGTGGATAATAAAAAAAAACCCTAGACAAATCGCTTGTGCCAAACAAGGTCTAACGGGTGTGCAAACCAAACACTCGGTGTTGCACTCCCTCCGTCCTAAAATAAAGGTGGCATGGAATTATCAGATTTATATTATATAAGTTTTTTAAGAAAGTTAAAACAGATTGCTCTTACACTGTGAAACAGAGGTAGTAGAACATACTCCTAGATAAATCCTTGTCACTTGTTGCTTATTTTGAGACCGAGGGAGTTTCTGGCATAGTGGATTTCTGGCATGCGCCTATTATGCAGCCGTTAGTGGTATGTACGCTGTCAGCCCTGTCAACGGCAAATTGGCGATAGAGTTTCGTCAAATCTTCAGATGGTTTTCTAGCTGAAGAAAATATGACAACGTGTGATAATAACTACTCGAGTAGTTGAATGTATTCGAGTAGTTTATTACTACCTGGTAACTAACAACAACAAAAATTAAAACATTTCAAAATAGAATCAAGTTTTTGAGATCTCTGACACAATAAATAGCTATTTTTTAAAATAATACAAATTTTTTATTCTTTTCAAAATACAATAAGGGATTCTAGGAATTTTCAGAAGTAGCACATACACGATGTTGGCCACACCAACTGGACAAAACGATATCGGTGTGGCTAACACCGTTTGCAGGCATGCGCGCAACCATTGCAGGCCTGTCGGCTAGTGGGTCCCGCCACCAACGGCCAAACGGTGTGGCCAACACCGTTTGGCCTGGTCGGTGTAGCCAACACCGAGTATGTGCTACTTCTAAAAATTCCTAGAATTGTGTATTATTTTTCAAAAAAAAATAAAAAAATGTATTATTTAAAAAAATAGCCAATAAATCCAACAATTAAAGATTGTCGTATTGATTATATTACTTAAGGCCTCAAGCGAAAACTATTTTAGGCATGATGGTTCTGTAGTTCTGTCCTTCAAAATATATAAGATTATATGCCAACTTTTTTGGACCCAATAATTCCTCTTTACCCCTTGTGGATGCAATGATTTATACGGCTGCGAGGAGTAAATATATCTGCATAATGACTGCACATGAATAAACTGGCATCATTGCAGCACCAAAATACAGATCATTCGAACCACTGCTTTCGGGTACCGCTACTCACTACTCATACTGCATCATTCTATGGTTTCACCGGCATCGTTGCCTTCCCGTGCTGCTCGTTTCATCATTTCTATCTTAACAGAAGGCCCTGCTGACTCGGCGGTACTCGTCGATCCATTCGCGGTATTGCTCTTCTTGAATCCCTTCTTCATCTTAACCTTCTGAGCCCAACCCAGGACACCCTGCTGCACATGTTCGTTGAAGATCTCCTTCTTGTAGGAGCTCCCCATCTTTTAGTACAAGAGAGCGCAACATGCATCAATAATCAGTGTTGAATGTTGACGATTAGAAACATTTAACGAAATCAAATATTGCTGCACCTGCGTTACAATTGCGTATAGAGGCAGGGTGCTGTAGCTGCAGAGAAGTTGAATGATGACCCTGCAAGCAGAAGAATATTTTGATGTGTGAGAACAAATTAATGTTAGTCTATTTCCTACAGAAGTTGGTGACATGTATGACGTACCCAATAACAAGCCTCGGCACAATAAAAACAACTTTCCCCATGATGCAGGAGCTGAATCCATAAGTGGTCTACAACAGAAATAGGGTATACAAGTTTTCTACCAGTCATTAAATCCTCACTGGTCCCAATTCAAAAGTGGATTAAGTGGATGCTTACCAGTATCCAGAAGAAGAATGCAATCTCAAAGGCGTTTTGGAAGAGGATGAAGTGGATCAGAAACAGGACAATCCTTGGCCGCCCAAACCAGAAGTGGTCATCTGACGGTTTTACAATCAGATCACCCTCAATTGCGGAGTGCTTCTCAGCTACATCCTGGGCTAACTGAGCTATGACATGCTCCAACTTGGTGCCAACGGCTAACAGAAGCTGCAGGGATAATAGAGAGTGAGTAAGCCCATCGTACCTACTCGTTGCACACTGTTGTTGTGTGGTTCATATTTCTGCAGGACACTAAATATTAGCTTTGCAAAAATTAGCGTTAAAAGATCCATGTGGTAGTATCTAGTGTAATCATAGTGTGAGAGGCTCGCAGAGAATGTTACGTAAGACATGATGTAACACCAACTGTCCCTGAAGCAGTATTTACAGAAAAACTGTATTGGCTTATATGAACTTACAAGAAGGGGAATGAATGAAATCCAGAAGTATGTGTGCCAGCCTGCAGATTAGCAAAAGGTAGTGTAAGATAGCCTCGAGATGCTTAAATAATGATATATTACTGACAAAGTTTAGGAAACCATTTTGCAGAACTAAACCATTCTCTGGCACGTTCTGATTTTTTCGCCCATTACAATGTACTCCCTCCGTTTAGAAATATAAGACGTTTTAGCTTTGTGAATCGAATGTATCTAGACATCTTTTAGTGTATAGGTTCGTAGAGGTTCGGAGTGAACCTTACACTAAAAAGTGTCTAGATACACTCATAGCACAAAACTAAAATGTCTTATATTTCCGAACGGCGGGAGTAACTGTTAAAGAATCCCATTCAAAACTGGAATTTGCAAAATGTCATATTTGTTTTGTAAAATTGTATGATGCAACCAGTTCACCCAAAAATCCTAAGTTGATGGGGAAAGGAGGGCAATACATCAACACTCTACCTCAGGTGTGGCTCTTCAGCCTAAACATGGACCAAAAGATGGCTGTAATTGTTTTTATTTTAACTGCGCAAGGCAGGTTTCGACTTTTAGGAGCATAATTTGAAATGCTGAAACTGGCAGTTTTTTTCTTAAAACCAAGACTTACAACAGCACCTGGCTGCCTGTTCTGGTTTTCGAATCATTGAATACTGCAGCATCTAGCTGCCTGTTCAAAGGAACATCCATGGCCCTGGCAAGGGGGTTCTATAGGAAAGAATGGACATAGAAGAGGGAAGATTTTTCACACTCTAGTTTTAGGGATACATCTATATTAAAAATATTAAAATTGCATTTACAAGTTAAAATCCCCGAAAAAGAAACCCATGCGACTATCTGCTACACTCTCCTTCCCAAAATGCAAGTCCTATTTGCTCTGGTCCCAAGTCAAAATTTCTTAGGGTTGACCAAGAATCTAGAAATAAATATTGATATCTACAATACTAAATATATATATTATGAAGATATATTTCATGTTCTAATTAGTATTTGTCTACTATTGTAGATCTTGATATTTTCTTATAAACTTGGTCAAACTTTCTTAAGTTCAAGGAAACAAACATGACTTATATTTTGGGATGGAGGGATTATTATAGATCACAACATTTTTTTCAAGCAGCCCACAAATTAAACAATTTTCCCTAAAACTATGCAGATTTATAGTGTATTTTGGAAAAAATACTTGTAAATTCAATCTTGGGATTTTAAAAACAAAATGAGCACTGGATCTCGGGAGCCAACAGCTATTGTCGAGCATACAAGTGGCCTTCAGAATGGATGAACTACAACTTACCATTAACATTCAGCAACAGAAAGATCACCACGAAGACCCACAAGTACCAGCTACAAGAAAAGGAACACTGCAAGGTTGAGTTAAATTGAAAAGGAAACTAGTTTGTAATAGTACTATATAAATATAAAAAACATGTGTGATACTCTTCGGATTACCTTATGCCAACCACTTTCTTAAAATCAGACTCTAATACCCTCAACATGTATTTATGGAAATCAAATTTCAGGTTTCCACGGCAGTGCGTCTGCAATCCAAAAAATGATCTCATGTTCACATACTAGGAAAGAGCACAAGGTTAGCGTATTAAAATCTGATGCTTACCATGATAAAACCAAGACGCATTGTTGTGTAGTCGGATTTACCTACTGATCCATAGAACTGCTTGAAAAAACTTTGCTGAATGGGAAATGGAATAAGCTAATTAGTTCATCAATACTTAAGCACTTTCAGTATTGACCCAAAATAAATGGAAATAAAGCCTTTTTTTACAAGCGCAGTTGCACTACAAAGTTGCATATGGCATAGAAAACTTTAATCATACATGCAGTTTCGCAGCAAAAAATAAGGTATCTGATAGAAGAGTTCACTATTGCTTACCATCCAACTCAATATTCTAGAATCTTTGCCAAAACCCTTAAAATGCTTCCTGATAAATTCGGAATTGTGTAGAACGGTCACCTTCTTGGGCCCTGCAGTTTATCATCGATTATCATCCTGTTATAAATGTAGTGGCTCTAAATGAAGTTGTCTGTTTGTCAGACATGTTATCGACTTTCATTACAGGGAAAAAGCAAAAATGCTGTCAGCCCGCAAGTATAAATACGAACAGGAAGAAAGGCTCAAATACCATTTTCTGCAGCATCTTTCTGAATTGCATCCTCCCACTGTTTCCATCGATGTATCTGAGTAAGAGAATACAGAAAATCAGATTCTCATAGCACCAGGCTTTCCGTGGCTAATGCGCAGCGCAGGTATCGCATAAGTAGCTTACCTTTGCACCTCCTAAAAGCATGGTCAAAACACTGAATACAACATGCGTAATAGCCAGCACAAATATGAAAATATGCAGCTGGTGTATAGCTTCAAGAGACATCAACGGAACTTTGCCCTGTTAAAATAAACATTAGAGTTCATAATAGCATTAAATCGGGAGGAAATCTAAAGAGTGTTCCATCCCCCATGGTGAAAACCCCAACATTATTTAGAACTGAAGGAGTGGGAAGGGAAAATGTAACATAGAAGTAATATACTCCCTCCGTTTAGAAATATAAGACATTTTAGCTTTGTGAAATGAATGTACCTAGACGCTTTTAAGTGTATATAGGTTCACTCCGAATCTCTACGAACCTATACACTAAAACACGTCTAGATACATTCGATTCACAAAACTAAAACATCTTATATTTCTAAACGGAGGGAGTAGTTTGGAATGTTTTTTCAACCTTAGGAACATGACAAGGAGCAACATGCTGGATAGACACTTGGAGCAAAGCCATTTGAATGTTCCGATAGAGTTAATTATATATCAATTTCTCTTTGCAAGTTATTAATCAGGAGAGTAACGACACAAGTATATCCATCCAATAGGGTTAACCGACCTAATCTTAAAGAATGTGATTAAAGCGACTATCCCTGTCAGTCTGGTCTTTATGCTACCCGGCTGTCATGCCGACTCCCTAGCTTTGAAAGTGATGTTCCCATTTAATAGTCGGTGCAAGTGCACAAGAACGACAGAACATCATCCGTCCATCGCATCCTAAGATTGACCACATCACAGCAATAACAATTAGGGTGTCCCTCCCCGTGGCGCTGTCTGCTGCATCCAAATCAACTTGTACTATACGAAACTAGCTATGGAAGCCCACATAGTATTAAGTGTTTGCATGCTCATAAATCACAGAGGCACCTAACTATAACCAACTTTTGAGCGATATGTTTCACCTAAAAAAGACAGACAGTCACAGAGCTTGCAGAAAATGAAACCAGTTCAGTAGGAACAATAGCACGGTCCAATCACCTTTTGGTGGCAGATCTCGACGCCGCCCGCTGCGCCCTCGCTGAGCAGCCGCCTCCCGATCCTGCCGATGATCTGTGACGTGGTACCAAAATGCTCCGTGGTGGGCGCCACCTCGCCAGCCGTGGCGGTGTCCTCTTCCTTTTCGCATGGCAGCATGTGGTGTGTCCAGCCAGGACGAATGCAAGTCTCCTGAATCTTGCCCTGGAACACCGTCAGCAACAGGGAGATGAAGCCGAGAAGCATGAGCTCTGCATTACACCAAGGAACGGTTCATCATGGAGCATTGGAAGATGAGCGCTCCTAAAGCTACTATACAACCACTCCATTCAAGGTCAAAAGGGAGGGAGACAGACATAGTACTAGCTTTTTGACTATTTTTCAGGAGAAAAGCTGCGAAAAGGCTCCCACCGCCCATTGAATTTACGGAGTTACCCCTGTTAAACTAAAATTGGAGCAGAGATGCTAGTAGTTTTTTCTAGCACGGATAAAATTGAGACCACAATTTAGTCAAGATGGAAGACTGAGAAACGAGGCATGATGCGGACCGTTTGCAGAAGATAGGAAACGGAAGGCGAGATTATTAACAGTTGGGAGGCATGGATTGGTAGCGTACCTTCCTTGACCTTGAGGATGGCCTCGTAGAGCGGCTTCTGATTCTTCCTCTTGAACGTCTGCACCGCGCAATCAGGAACGGGACGACACGAGCAGAGACAGTCAATGGAAACGGATACCAGGAGATCGGGTGCAATAATGGCAGCGAAAGAGAAGGAAAACGCTCGGGCGGGGCGTTGGATCGGTTGTTCACCTTGCCGAGGTAATGGAGGAATCTCTCGGCGAGTAGGGAGATGAGCACGATGAGCGAGCACACCGCCGCCACGATCCAGGTCGGCGTGTACTCCAGCGTCGCCTCCTCCCCGACGGCCTCCGCCATGAGAAACGCCTCGGCAAGCGCCGGTTCTCTTCCAGAAACCTCTGCGGCGGCGCGAGGCGGTGCGAAACAGGGGGAGGGAGGGAGGGAGGGAGGGATGAGCCGCACCCGCACCCGCACCCGCACCCGCACCGCGTCGCGTAGTTTATTGCTGCGGGAGTTGCCTTTGTAGTGTGCTTCCGGCAAGGAAAACTGCGGGGGGTGTGGGGTCAGTCAGGGGATGTGGAAGACGAAACGAGGGCCGTCGATCCAGCTGCAGACGTACTGTGTCCGCCATGTTCAGATTCACGTGATACGGCGGCAGCTAAACGCTCGAAATATCTTCAATTCTTTCCAGAAAAAACAAATCGGTAGCGCTAAGTTTAGGTAGCAAGAAATTAATCGCTGCAGCTAGTACGGGCGAATCCCGCCCGTGAATGATGCTTTCCGGAACCACGCCACGCCACGCGCCATGGACACGTCGGTTCGGGTCCATCTTTGGTGAGGTGTACCGTATGTACAGATTGTAGCCCGCGGCTCCGCGTGCTGTCGCGTTCTCGGCGTGGACGGGACGGCAGCGAACTGGTCGATCGGTGCCGTCGCTGCCCGCGTGCGGGATCCTGCCGAGCCGAGGAGGCCTGCTCACATGCAGGTACGTGTAGCTAACGTTGGGAACACTGTGTTCATTTCTTTCTAAATTCGTTAGCGCTAAGTTTAGCAGCGAAATTTGTGCGACACGCGTTGGCCATTGAAACGTCAGGAAAATCGGCGGCCCGCGATACGCTGCGGCTGGTCAGGACCAGCGGGTCTCGTGATACTTTTCAGAATCGCGTACCCACACACTGCGCCGTTGACAAGCGTCCGTGCGCCTCGCGGTCACCGCGCGGGAGAGACAGCAGCAACCTGCTCGCTGCCGTCGCTGCCGGCGTGCGAGACCCGGCCGGCTGCCGTGCCCACGATCACGAGGCCGGTGACCTGCGAAAGGAACGTAGCTCTCCACCCACCCGGTTGTACTGTAGCCTTGTCTCGCATGTCCGACTTGTCGCTGTCTCCGCCGTTGCTTGCACGGAGAGACTGGTGCGCCGAGCAGCGGTAACCGGGCGCGTCGAGCGAGGGGCTCGACGGCGGCGGCGGCTAGGGACGGAGCGTCAGCGTGTACGCAAAGCAGCTGCCGCGTGCACGGTGTCGAGGGGCCGCAGAGCTGGAACACAGTTAACGGACAGCACGAAGGCGTTCCGGCCTGCCGGTAAATGCGAGCGTGGGGCCAGGCGGGCGCGATGGCGAAACGGACGGGACGCGAACGGGCAACGCCCGGCGGATCGCTCTACTTTTCCTGCTACCGACATCTGGATCGAAAGCGCGGACCGGCCGGCCGGAGCCTGGCGCTCGCGCAGGACGGGCCGCCGGAGTCGCGCGCGTGCCGGTGTCTGGTTGGGCAGCCACGCCAAGGACCAGGTCGCTGTGACCTGTGTTTTGATTATTATTATCTTGTGTGAGCAAAATACTAGTACTCCAACAGTTGAAATGACGATTTTTTATCAATGAAATGACGATTGACAAACCGAAACAAAAGGGCGAGTAACGTAGTCCCACGTGCGTTCTGAATTTATGCTATCGTCGTGCTCTAACACTTGATTTGTAGATTGCATGGTCGGTCCATCGCTCTCGGTTGTCTAACAATTGGTTGGCTTGCATCTCCCCTCGTTTTCACGCCAAAATCCGAATTTAAATAGCGTCGGATTAAAAAAAGTTTTTAGCCTGGGAATGGCCAATTTTTAGTCGTGTTCCCATACCGAGCTCCCGGGTTTGGACAAATTTTAACAAAATTCGGCAAACTTTGGGCGAATATAGGTCATTAATAGATGGGTGATTCATAAATATTACATTGAATTCGGGTGGGCATCCGAACTCTGACTTCGCTTAGGCTAAAAAAACTAAAAAAAAGGCCGATGCCGGTGCTGATGCTGGTGGACGCCGTCTACATGCCGAAGTTGTGGTAGAAGTTGGTGTAGTCCGGGTCCGTCGTGCCGTCTCGTCGTCCTCGCTCGGCGTCTGCAGGGGGCGCGAGCTACCCTGACCTGCATCGCCGTACCTCCACGGCTGGTATGAAGGGCCGACGTCGTCGTCGTCGTCAAGAACGACGAGAGGCGCGCCTTGGTAGGCGGGCCCGCGGCGCGCGCTGGCCTGGCGCTTAGCCTCCTGCTGATGGCGTTGCACGCGTCGTGCTTCCTCCTACTCCTAGTCCGCCCTGGACCAGGCGAGGATGTCCGGCATCGGCAGCGGCGGCACGACGTCCTGTAGAGAGCGCTCCATCCCATTTTGATGGCGAAGGAGTCCTCGTCCACGGAAAAACTCGTCGCTGCTTCGCGGCGACTGCGTAGGCGTCGTCCCGGATGAGCGCGACGCGACGGAGGAGGAGGAGGTGAGGGTGCCCATCTCCTGGGCACCCAGTTCGCCGGAGGTTGGCGTTTGTAAATCCGGAAAAACTCGTCGCTGCTTCGCGGCGACTGCGTAGGCGTCGTCCCGGACGAGCGCGACGCGACGGAGGAGGAGGAGGTGAGGGTGCCCATCTCCTGGGCACCCAGTTCGCCGGAGGTTGGCGCCTGGCCCTCGCCACGGGTGCCAGCAAACGAGGGAAGCCCAGCCGGGGGTTGTTGCCGGTGTGGATGTGCTCGAGGACGTAGTTGAGGGTGCGTCCTGGCGCGCTCCACCATCAGCGGCGGCTCGCTTGGAGGTCCCTGGTGGGCGGGTAGTTCAGTGAGCCGGTGCTCGGCGAAGAACTGCTCCCAGTGCGCGAAGTTGCCGGGGTCCTCGGCGAGCTCGGGATCCGGCAGCATCGCGATGGCGGCCTGGATCTCCTCCACCATCTCGTCGTACTCCGGCACCGGTATATCGTCGGCGCTGAGCTTCCAGCCGGGTGGGCAACGGAAGTTCGGAGGCTCCATGTACCCGGCGTCGTGGAGCATCCTCGCCTCCCAGAGCTGGAGAGTCCGTCGGCCAAAGCCGTTCGCCGCTACGGGATCGTCGGGGAACCTCTCCGCCATCGTCTCCGTTGAGTGCTTCTTTCCACCGGATTCGTGGTGGTGTGGGGTTGAAGGGGCACTATGTTGCAAACCGACGATGTGGTCGTGTTTTCTAGGCCGAGGCGGGCGACGAAGGCGGGAGGGGTGTAGCGGCATGGCAGGAAAAGGGGAAACGGAGGGAAGCCGAGGCGGTGGCGGTGGCACGCCATTACACCGACGCGTGGTCATCGAGATGGGCAGTTATTGCCTGACGGTCCGTCGCGGGAGCCGAGGCGGAAGGATGACGACGATCAGCCTCTAGTCGCTGACTGGACGGGTCCACGCGCTGAATCTTTTTTTCCTGCTGAATTCACTTCGTCCGGTGTTCCCAGCCCCCTGGGAACGGCCTGGGATCTCCGGACGAATTTTGGACCAAATCCAGATGAAATCAGCGTCCTGGAAACTCGGTTGGGCCAATTTTTGGCGTCTGAATGAAAAAATACCCTGGGAACAGCCTGCTGGGAACTCGAGTGGAGATTCTCTAAGAGCGTGTTTGTTAGCCTGTATACCCTCCGGGCAGGCCAGCGGGAGATGAAAGTGGGTCGTTTGGTTACCTACACAAGGCGTTATGTCGTGGTATTGTCGACGAGTACGCCATAGAGGGGTCCTCACAGAGCGTGCTTAGAGACGTGGGGTAAGGCGGAGAGTTGGCGGGTACGAGGTAATACAACTTACCCAGGTTCAAGTCCCACAACGGTGGCAGAACTCTACTCCTGCTATAAATCACTATAATGGCAATATGCCGAGTTACAGAGATCGATTCATTGTGCAAGGGTGTTGTGTATCGTATCTGACGTTATGCCCTAAAGGCTCCCATAGATCGGGATTATAAGGGCATCAAAACCTAGGGTTACATGGAAAGGACCTTGTCAGACAAGGTAAAGCGTCCTACACTAATACTAACTACTCTTCGTGTCTTGTACTCCAAGGCTCCGAGTATGTCGGTGACACCTGTGTAGCCTTCCTTTATTCGGCATGGGCCTCCCTTCTATCCGTCTAACTGGGTCGCCCAGCAGGCCATAGGCCGTACTACCAACTGTGGGCCACCCAGGTTAGCCGGATTAGAGACGTGTTATGCTGATACCCATTTTGCATATCCCCAACAGTAGCCCATGGAGGACTTTGTGATATTGTGTTGTCTTGCCCTTTAATCTTGAATACTCCGTCTAGGTGATGCCGGTAATTTGTCAAGCAATATCTGGAATGTCTCCTAAAGAACCATGCAATCCTCTCTATCTTCATAATGTAGCTAGAGATTCTTCAAGTCTTCGTTTCCAGAGTCGGATATTTTCCGCCTTCGATGGAATCTTCAGATGTGACTACTCCACTACAACGGTCAGAAGATGACGTAGGATGTAGCCTACGCTACCTCGAAACTCACATAAGGCAGTGAATTAATCATTAGCTATTTTTACGCGCGCAAAATCCGAAACGTTTAAAGCAGCAAAGACGGAGGACGTGGCGAAATTACCACGCAAGCTCATCTCCATGTCGGCAATGCTTCGTCCATTAGATCTCTCTGCACGAATCTTGACACTGGGTCTATACATATTAACTACAGCTCAGGCTTTTACTTTTACCCGCATTCTCCCCTGCGTCTTCATCTTCCTCCAGCCGCGCGACTGTTCGAGCTTTTCGACGGAAAACCCTAACTAGAGCTTCCCACTCTCTTCACCTTCCTCCACCTGTGCAATGGCCTCCAGCAGCAACGCTCCCTCAACGGCGGCGACTCCCGAGGCTTCAATGGGGTCATCTGATGTCTGCAAGAGCATAGATCGTTTATATCTAGTTTCGAAGTATAGATATCGATCCCACAGGGAGCCCAAAGGTAAATGTTTATGGGTGAAGTCTCTATCACACCCGAAGTTGTCACAGGTCTTCGAGTGAATTGACTGCAAGTGTTAAAATAGGAATGGGGTTTTGATTAAATGAGATGTATTTAAATAGAACTAAAATGTAATCTTTAGAAATATAAAGCATAAAAGTAAAGAACGACTTGGTTGTTTGTTGTTTCCTACAGATGGCGAAAGAAGGCGCTGGGAGATTCAGTTCATGGTGATAGTGACTGTGCCAGGTGGACAAATGATAAATGTAACAATTATAATCTTATAAATATATGTGTAGGCAAGCAACCCATAATTAACCGGAACTTCTCTTGGTAGATTTCATTCCAACTTCAATAATCCTACTAGCCCGTTACCAAAACCATGGTCAGACACTAGGCGATTAAGACCCTTCAGGTCACTTAGCGATTAAGCTCCTTGGATCGGACTAATACAATAAGCACAATGGTTTCTCATTATCCTCGAGTCTACTAGTTTTCCATTGATATCCCCGTGTCACCCGGGGGGTCGCTGGTCCACTAGCGAATAAGATCTTATCTATGTAGAACAAAGCATCATGTTGTCTAGGCCCTTAATTGGACAACAATCATTAGGCATCCCACAGATAGTCAAGCACACATAATATAGTAATTAGAATCAATTACAAACTAATGGAAAATATATGAAGGCACATCACATCTCACTAATCCCCTACATCTCCCACGCCCAAGTGAATTACTCACACATGAGAGAAGAACGGATCATCAATATAATCAAATAAAGGGAATTTGTCTTTGTATTACCGTGGAGATCCACAATAAGAATAGAAAAATATCCAACACAATTGAAGATGGGAAGAAACAATTTCAAACCCTAGTCCTGCAAGGTGGAGATCCCTCTCTCTCTCTCAAGTACAAGTAGTGGCTATGGGGTGTATTGGCTAGGAGGTTGAAGATTGTGGAGCAAGATGAAGAACGTCTTCTTCTTCTCTGAATCTCTTCTTTCTCCCTTCTAGATGGTATGGTGGTTGCTGCGTTGTGTTTTCGACCTCGGTCCCTTCATGGAAGTTGTCCCTTTTGACAAGACAGAGGCGATGGCAACTATACGGCGAGAACTATACGGCCGGAAAAATATTCCCGTTGTATAGTTGCTCTTTAAAGCTTCTGTGAGGTCCCCTCGTGTGCTCCCGAAGTGAGACTTGCTTATTTTTTTCTAGAATATTGTGTTTCTCTAGTTAAAACCTTCTGTTGACGTTCAGAACCTGAAACACACATTAAAAACCAAGTTTTCTTCGCTACCGAAGTATTAGCGTTAGGTAAAGCCATAAAATGATCAAATCCGGGAGAAAACCATCAATAAAAGCCATAAAATATGTCTAATCTTACAACTATCAACTCCCCCCAAGCTTAGATGTTGCTCGCCCTCGAGTGACAAAGAAATAAGGAAGAATAGCGGAGATTCGAGACTGAAAATAAAGGAACTCACAAGTTTGAATTGGTGTCAAATTGTTTTCTTCACAATCCTGCAATCTTAAATATGATCATGCAAGTATTCACAAGATTGCACTAAGTCCACTTCCTAACCACGTATATCTTGTTAGTAAATAAATCATATGCCCAAGCAAGTGTCGAAAGTATAGCTAGGAAAGTGAGACAAATTCTTTTGGTGCCTCTCTTGATAGAGAGATGCAAACTTTTTGTTCTTATTTGTTTAATCAATTAAGAGTACTCAAGTTGGCATCAAAACATTTAATTTAAGAACAACTCGTCTACTCTCATGTCAAAATTTCAAGACTATCAAAGCACCACTTTCTTTTCTTTTTCCTTTCAAAAACTTTAGCTCTTTCATAGAGAAATCATGCCACTATTTTTATCATGTTTAATTGGGGTTGTGTTGTGCACTTGTGACCATACCAATAATTAATTGTTGAGCAATAATGGGACAGAGGAGTACTACAACTTCACTTGGAACGTGAAACCATGAGGAGACTAAAAAATTTACCCGTCATAACATTGCTGCTATAGACGTTTACATAACTCAATAGCCGAAATCAAGTGGTTTCCCACATTTAGATCGTTCGTTGGCTAGCGAAGTTAATAGTTCTCCATGGAGCACGACAGAGTTGTAATGACATGCGTAAAGCAATACCTTACGGTAATTATTAGAAAAAGTAGTGGCATAATTTCTACTACTTCAAAGCATCCATTTTATCAAACAATTTCAATCAAGGGTACTATCAAGTCTATTTATATTCAGTTCAAATGGGATGGAGTAGTTCTAAAATTAAATTCTTTGGGCTAAACATGGACTCAAGTCATCTTTTAGATGCTTTTTCTTGTTGTAAAAATGTAGGAAGTATTTTTAATCAAGTTCATTGCTCATTGTTTCAAAGCTAAAAAGGAGATACTGGCTAAGGAATAGAATTTATAGGATAACAAGCTAAGTGGGGAGTGACTCCAGTGCAAGCGAGTAAATAATTGTAGGATCAATTTAAGGTTGCAGAAAGGATGATGAAAGGAATGTGATACCTCTTCTTACTTGCTTCATTCTTGTATTTGAGTTGAACCCCCTCTATGTTTTCCTATTGCCAAGTCACCTGAAATTAAGCAAACTCCAAGAGAAACAAAGAAACAAACTTGCAAATAAAGTTACAACTAATTTTTTTTATTCGATTTAGACATGCAAAGCTGAAAATAAACATGCAAATTTTGAAGAAATAAAATAAATCAAAAGAATAAATAAAAACATGAATGCAAAGTTTGGAGGTTTTCAAACCTCTCCCAAGCTTAGGCTATTGCCAGGCTTAGTTGTTGCCGTCATTTGGCGGCTGGTGCGGAAACTGCTGGTAGTAGTCAGGGAAGTGGGTCATGAAGTGACTGAAGTTGTGAGTCAAAGTATTCACATCTTCATTCACTTCCCGAAGAGTGTGGTCGATCTCCCCAACGCGCTGGTTGAGTTGTTGGAACTCCTGATAGGGGACGTAGTTGTACCCCTGCTATGGCTGGTTGGGCCACGGGTCCCAAGCCCCCCCTTGATGCTGATGCTGTTGTCCCTCCCAAGCAGGGTTGTGTCCCTGCTCTTCCTCCTTCTCCTACTCCTACTCCTCCTCATCCTGCTGCCCTCCTTCTTCATCTTCCTCTACATCGGGCTGGTGCTCGGCCATGATCTCCATCACTTGGTCCTTAGTGAGGATCCAAGTGTTCTTCTCCACAATCGAGAAGGCTTGGGGGCAGGGCAACTTAACCTTCTCACCCTGTGCATCACCAAGATAACTGAATTGATATGCTCGGAGCCTTCGGTTAGCATGGTAAACACCAAGGAAGCCACAAGCAGTCAAATACTTGACGTCCATGAGTTTGGAGCCGTCAACAGGTTCCATAACAGGTAGTACAATATTTAATGCATAGGCAATGTGGGTTACCAATCCACCAATGCGAATATCACCTTTGGTCTTGTTGCTTTGGTGGCGAAAGTGCTGGATGAGTAGAGCTGCAGGACTGGGGCTTTGTGGTAAAGTGGGGAAGAGAGCCTTGGTGATCATTGCCATGTCCGCATTGGCCATGGAGCCTGTGTCACCTCTTCCCAGTAGTGCGTTGGCGAGGAACAGAGCATAGTAGCGGATGGTTGGGTTCTGAATGGTGGACATCTTCTTCTGATAAAATTGCCTACCACCATTAAAAGAAATAACCTCCCAAGTCTCTCCACTTGTGACGCTATAGAGGTTAGTAACATTGGGCTCCCCAGTATGAGGGAAGCTGAAAGAATTGCAAAATTGTTCGAAACATATGTCATAGTGCAGCCGGTTCATAGTGAAGCTTATCGTGCATGTAACATCCCATCATTAGAGCTTAGAAGTAAGCCGAGAGAAGGTGTGTGCATTGCATTCATGCATAGAAAATCCGGGGAGTTTTCACGCAAAACTAAAAGAGGTATAGAGGGATCGAGATCTCTATTGTTCGGATGGAAATGTCAGGGTAAGTATGATAGATTTCGACATGACCTCTATGGAACCTATATGTTTTGAGGAAGAGTGATTGAAATTCAAATTCAAATAAGAGTCATAGTATAATTGAGTATTCAAATGATATATTTGAATATAAAGTTAAGTGAAAATGAATGATAATAATACATGAATGATACGTCCATTTTGCATCACTATTCTATGTCATAATTTACTGTTATTCATTGATATATTTCATATTAAGAGATGATACTTATGTTATTTCATCTGTTTTTGCATGGTTGATGACTTTTGGAGCATGGACCGCTGCAGTCAGGATTCTGATGAAAAAGGTGCTGTTTGGAGGCAAAATTCGTGAAGATCAGAAAATCCAGGAAAATATATGGAAAATCCTATTTTTCCAGAAGACGAAGGAAGCCATAAGGAGGAGTGGAGATGGGCCATAGGGGGCCCACACCACCCCCTGGCGCAGGCCACCCTAGGCCGCGCCACCTGGTGGTGTGGCTGCCCTGGCCCACCTCTGGCTCTCCCCTCTGGCATATATATTCCTCCGGAAACCCTAAGACTCGGGGAGAGACCATAGAAAGATTCCACCACCTCTGCGGGGCAGAAAACACCGAGAGAGAAAGATCTCTCTGACAGACAGATTTCTGCCGGGGGAATTCCTTCCTAGAGAGGGGAGATCGTCGCCATCAACACCACCATCAAGCTAGATTTCATCGGGATCATCATCATCCTCATCACCACCATCATCACCATCAGCACCGTCATCATCATCTCCATATTGCTGTAACAATTGGGTTGAATCTTGCATAGTTCTTAGGGGAAACTTTCCCGGTGTTGATTACTCTTTGTAGTTGATGCTATTGAGTGAACCATTGAATTATTGTTTATGTTCAGATTGTTATACATCATTATTCCATCTCTGATCATGATCCATATGATGTCTTGTGAGTAGTTCGTTTTGTTCTTGAGGACATGGGAGAAGTCATGTTGTTAGTAGTGGAGTTGTGTTGAGAAAGATTCAATAGTTTGATATTTAAGTTGTGGTGTACTTCTTCTAGTGGTGTCATGTGAACGTCGACTACATGACACTTCACCTATATGGGCCTAGGGGAATGCATTGTGTATTTGGCTACTAATCGTAGGGGTTGCCGGAGTGACAGAAACCTGAACTCCCGTTAGGAAACCATTGCACAGGGGACGTCAGGGTCTTAGAGTTTAAAGCCGTGGTTAGGTTTCTACCTTAATTACTTTCTTGTACTTACGGATGTTTGTAAGGGGTATAATCACAAGTATGTATTAGTCCTAGGAAGGTCGGTACATTAGCACAGGTTCACCCACACAACACTTAGCAAGCTAAAGAAGATTAATCAACTATATGAAGCGAAAGCACTTGACAGTCTTCCCATGTGTCCTCGAGAACGTTTGGTCATCTTAAGTAATACAACCGGCTTGTCCTTTGCTGCATAAAGGATTGGGCCAGTTGCTGTATTTATTCTTATTGTCTTTTATTTACTCGTACTTTATTTACTTGCTTTATAAAAAACCCCTAAAATCCATTTGCTAAGTATTTGCAGAGAATTCCTAATCCATACCACTAGCCAGCACCTTCTGCTCCTCGTTGGGTTCGACACTCTTACTTATCGAAAATACTACGATACTCCCCTATACTTGTGGGTCATCAAGACTATTTTATGGCGTCGTTGCCGGGGAGTGAAGCGCTATTGGAGAGTGGAACTGGTAAAGGAAACTTCTACTGTGAGTATTGTTTACTTCTGTTAGTTGCTTTATTTTCCTTATGGATAATTCGCTGAGTTTCTTATTTGGTAATGCTACTACCACTGCTAAGGTAGTAGATAAACCACCACCTGCCGAGAATGATACTTTTAAAATACCTACTAGAATTATTGATCGTGTTATGGATAACTACTATGTTGGGGATGGAACTGTCCATCCTGGTGATCATTTGCTCTTTATACACGAATTATGCGGGTTGTTCAAGTGTCAGGTATTACTACATATCAAGTTAAGAAGAAGTTATTCTCATTATCACTAAAAGGAAGAGCTGAGGAATGGTATAAGCTGCTGAAGAATGGTCAAGCTCTTGAATGGGAGGAAATAGTACCTCTCTTTTATTCAAAGTTTTATCCTCCTAGTGAGATTCATAAAGATCGGAATCAAATATACAACTTTTGGCCTCTTGATGGAGAGAGTACAACTCAAGCTTGGGGAGACTGAAGTTACTAATGCTCAAATGTCCCATTCATGAGCTCCCCAGCAATATTATTATCAATAACTTTTATGCAATGCTTTCTCTTCATGATAAAGATTTACTGGATGCTTCTTGTGCTAGATCATTCACTCGCATGGAAGAAGAAGCTAAATGGGATCTTCTGGAACATATTCAAGATAATGCTGAAGCTTGGGAGAATGATAAAGGTAGAAAGTCAGGTATAAATTATGATTATGAATGCATTAAATCTTTTATGGGAACTGATGACTTTCAAAATATTAAAAATTCTTATGGTCTAGACTCTCAAGCCATTGCTTCTTATTTTAAGGCTTTTGCTTCCTACATTGAAGTGCCTAAAAAGAAGTGGAATAAGTATCATGAACCTTATAAAGATATTGCTAAGGGTGTTCCTACAAGAAATACTGAAGTTTATACTGCTAATCATGTTTTACCTGAACCTTACATTGAGGAAATGCCTTTCCCAGTTAAGATAAAGGAACATTCTATGATAGCTAGTATGGTTAATGAAAGTACACATAAAGCTGTTGAACCTGATAAACAAATGGTTGATGAACCTATAATAGCAAATGTGAAAGACTTTGTCACTAAATATGTATAAGAGGGACACACTATCCTTTGCGAGGATACCTCTAATATTGTTTCACATAGTAGTGTTATGAGAGCTAGTATTCCTGTGTTTTCTGTTAGAATAAGTGATCATTGCTACGATGGTCCTTGTGATAGTTATATTGTTAAGTTTATGCATGATACTGAAAGTTACTATGAGAGAGGGAAAAGTGTTCTTATGTATCTCAATAATATCAAGTTTCCTCGTTTTATGCTGAAAGTTTTTATGTTGCACTTGTTTTGCCTTCCTATGCTAGTAGCCTCTGGTTTCAACAACTTGTTTGTTTACAAGATTCCCTTGCATAGGAAGTGGGTTAGACTTAAATGTGTGTATTTTTGCTTCTTAGTGCTCTCTTTCACTTCAATTCATATTCCTATGTGAGCATCTTCAAAATTATCATGCCCATCTTAATGGCTATAAAGAAAGAGCTTTTTGGGAGACAACCCAGTTTATTTTTGCTTTCGGTTTGTTTTTGTTTCTTTGAGTCTTGGAAGTTATTACTTAGGTAATAACCTCTCCTTATCCTTTTTGTTTGGTTTTTTTTGTCAAGATCAACCTCTAATGAGAGAGAAGTAATATTTGGGGAAGTTGTTGTCCCGAAACAGATTTTTGTGCTTCACCGTAAAAATTCGTGAGAGATCTCTGTATGTCGGATTGAGCTGTAATTTTTTGTGCTTCTGCCCCAGGTTGTTATTTAACTTTAGTTAGTTTTACACTTTTTGATTTGAGCACAGAAGAGTTTCGAAAAAATTGATCTTTACCTGCTGGTATGTTTTGACAGATTTTGTCACTCTTGCATTTGCTTCTTTATTCGATTTCCTTTTTAAATTCTTTTTGGGTTGTCGGAAGGAGTTGCTACAGTAGCTTATGTTTTGATGGTTTTCAGTTGAAGTTGGGTTCAAAAGGTTTTATCACTTCACTTATACTAATGTTGCTAATGAGAACTGTGTGAAAGAAATTTCCAAGTAGTGGAGATAATGGTGTAGTAAGGAAGAGAAAGGTTTCATGACTCACAATAAGTGTACGAAGATGAAGATATTGATGTTATTCAAGAGGTGACTCCGGAAGAATCTATTAAAGACCAAATTCAGAGACCTGCAGAGTCCGTTTTCAAATAGGTAACAGTTCTAGTAAGAAAAGTTCCGTGAAAATACTATCCAACTATATTTTTGCAGTTTTTAGCCAATAAGGAAAGTTATGAAGCGAAAAAGGGACGGAAACGGAGCCAGGGTGGCTCACACCACCCTGTGGCTCAGGCTCACCCCTGGCCGCGCCACCAGGTGGTGTGGCCACTCCAGACTCCGTCTCCGACCCGTTTTCTCCCAGTACCTTCCTTTTGTTGTGAAACTTCGTAATATATAATCTCCCGGATCCCCCGAGGTTCGTATATCGTGTTTTTGTCATGGTTTTGTTTCGATCTGTTTCTGCTAGGAACTATTCTTGAAATCTTAGAAGCACAATGGTGTCCGCTAAGGATAAAGGGAAGGGGCCTATGGAGGAAGATCTCCAAGACCCCGGGAAGGAGGAGGAGATCAAGAGTGAAGGTGAAGAGGAGACAAAGCAAGGCCAACACCCTCACACCGGCACTACCATTGCAAGCATTGGAGTGTTGGCAAGATCTGGCAGGGTCAGGAGGACTGCACGGATGTCAACCAGAGGGAAAACTCTGCGTCACTGTTTAGCTCCACGGTCACTTCCTCCACGCACCAAGAATCCTTTCCATACCCGTATCCCTAAGCATCAACACCAGAATATGCCCAAGGAGAAATTACCCTCTGATGACCCACAAGTATAGGGGGGCGTATTTTCGAGGGAAGTGAAATCCAATTTATTGATTCGACACAAGGGGAGCCAAAGAATATTTATAAGCCTTAACAACTGAGTTGTCAATTCAGCTGCACCTGGAAACAATCTTGCTCACATAAGTTTATCAGTAGCAACATTTTTGTAGTAGCAATAGTAAAGTAGCAGCAGTAGTAAAGTAAAGACAGTAGTAACAATAGCAGTAAACAGTAGGATTCGAGTGTGGTAGGCATAGGGATGGATGGACGTGTGTTACATGGACAAGACAATTCACATAGCAATCAGAACATAGGGCAATTGTAGATAAATAAGATAAAGCATCCAAGTACTAGATAATCCTAGGCATGTGTTCCATATATAGTCATACGTGCTCGAAATGAGAACTTGCACAACATCTTTTGTCCTGCCAGCCCGTTTGTAGCGGGGCCTCAAGAGAACTACTGGAAATTAAGGTGCTCCTTTTAATAGAGCACCTGAGCAAAGCATTAACACTCCGTGAACACATGTGATCCTCACATCAAAGCCATTCCCTCCGGTTATCCCGATTTCTATCACTTCGGGGCCATTGGTTCCGGACAATAACATGTGTATACAACTTGCAGGTAAGACCATAAACAATACTATCATAATGAATCAATAACATGTTCATATTTGAAATCATGACACTCAGGCCCTAGTGACAAGCATTAAGCATAACAAGTCGCAACAAAGTCATAAAGCACTAATAGAAGATACTAGGTACCATGCCCTAACAATCTAATGCCATTACATGAACGATCCCATCCAATCCCTACCATCCCCATAGCCTTCAACGGGGGATTACTCACTCATAGATGGGGGAAACATGGATGGTCGATGGAGAAGCGATGGTGATGATGATGGCGATGATTTCCTCCAATTACCCGTCCCGACAGGGTGCTAGAACGGAGTTTCTGGTGTTATTTCGTGGAATCTGGTGGTGGCGGCGAAGCGGAACTCTTTTTGGAAAAACGTCGACCCCCCCTGAGTTTTTAGGCCAGAAGACATCTTATAGGCGAAGAGGGAGACCAAGGGGGTGTTTGGGGCGGCTAGACCACCCCCTGGCGCGGCCAGGCCTAGCTCGCGCGGCCAGGTGGTGTGGCCTAGGCCCAGCCCCCCCGTCTCGTATTCTGGCTCCGGGAGTCTTCTAGTGAAATAGGATTTTCGGCATATTATCCGGCATTTTTCCTGATAGTTGATTTTCTGCACAAAAAGTAGACACCAGGGCAAATCTGCTGAAAACAGCGTCAGTCCGCGTTAGTTGCATCCAAATCACACAAGTTTAGAGGAGAAACAATAGCAAAAGTGTTCGGGAAAGTAGATACGTTTTAGACGTATCAACTCCCCCAAGCTTAGCTTATTGCTTGTCCTCAAGCAATTCAGTTGAAAACTGAGTGTGATAAAAGAACTTTCACGAACACATTTGCTTCACAAGGTGTATATATTCTCAACATGTGATCAACTACTTAGACATTTCATAATAAGGAGTATGCAACTAAGTTTACTTAATAGGCATTGCAAGCTATGAAGAGATTCCAACTTAAAAATAATAAGTAGCAAGAAACATAAACATAAGCAACATTATAATGCTCATAACAAGGTATGATAGAGTGGTATCTCGCTTGCCTTTGATTATGAATGCCAAGGCTCCTCTGAAGTTCAGGTGAAGACTAGAAGTAAAGATGTTAAAGATACAAGCATAAAAGTCATAACACAAATAATCAAGTTTTGAGGCAAGCACATTACACTAAGAATGACAACTATGCTCTCAAGAAGGTGCTCATAGAATACATGGAGACTCAACAAGGAAATGAAAAGGTTTTGAATAGTTTGAAAGGCTTCCAAATGCTGAAAGTATGGTACTCATTAGCTTTGAGCTCTCATTGCCCCTATCATAAGCATCTTTAAATGGTTAAGGTTAAAGTGACACAACTAAGAGGATATGCTTGACAAGTTATAAATCGAAGTCTCATGCCCCTTACTTACGAAGATCGATCGTCATGCTACTCAACTTCAGTCACAAGTAAGCTCTTGTCATTATAAGTATATACGTATCGTAGAGAACCGCCAACGGGGTACCCCTTGCACATGACACAGGAGCTATCCCATAATCAAAATGACAAGGCAAGCAGAATATGAGCATCTCAGCAATCTTTTTATTTACTATGTACATGGATTTTTATTGAGGATGCTTCATAGAATGCTCATTATAGTTATGCTGCAAGTTTCCACCATGATTAGGCATGGCTTAGGCTAGCGGCCCAGACGTTTCTCTAACATACATACAAACTCCATGATCTTACAAGTTCCACTTTTATTTCACACCGCCGGGAACCATAAGCAAAAGAACATGATATCAACAAGGTACTAAGTACCAGTGCAATGTTGAAAGCGTTCCCCATGATACATGGTTCTGCTAACTTCAACTTATAAAGCGCAAGCATATACGCAATAAAGAAGGACGCAATGGTTCAGGTTTATTAAGTGCAAGAAAATAAAGTGTGCCATCAAGTTCGTGAGAGCTTTACTAGGTAACTTTCCCAAAACAAGCAAACATTTTATTCGGAAAAAAACAAGGCATATTGAATATGCACGGAGATAGCAAATGATGCTAATAGGTAGGTATGGTGGACACTTTGGCAATATTTGGTTTTAGGGAGTTGGAAACATGAGTAAAATACTCAGTGAAAGTGAAGGCTAGCAATAGTAAGGGAGCGACAAACGAGAGAGCAATAGCTGTCATAATCATGCTTGCAACAAAACATGACTAATCATGGCATGAAAGTGATTCAAGACCCTCAAGGCAAAATAATTCATCGAGGCTTAACTGATTACTTCAGTCCTATGCATGCGTGAGCATGTGCCAAGTCAATTCAAATGAAATATTCAGAGGAGGATACCACGGTGTCATACCAAGTTATGAATAGAGTAATGCAGGCAAACATTCATAAGACATGCTACAAACTATCAGCAAGCTGGAGCTAATCATATGAAAGCAAGAACTACTAAGCATCCAAAGATAACATACACCCTACATGAACAGACCAAGCATGCCCACAATGATGAGTATATGTACAAAAATGAAAACAAATAGAGTTCGTTACCAGCCTCTTACCACACCTCAAGTTATCATTAATTATCATTATTGCCCTTCACTTGTGTGGCTTGAATAATAACATGAAACCAATATCCACTGAGGACTGCTGAACCCTGCAACAAATACTTGATAAATAAAGCTATGCTCTCCGGAAACGGCGCCAGAAAATAGTCTTGATGACCCACAAGTATAGGGGGTGTATCACAGTATTTTCGAGGGAAGTGAAACCCAATTTATTGATTCGACACAAGGGGAGCCAAGAATATTTATAAGCCTTAACAACTGAGTTGTCAATTCAGCTGCACCTAGAAACAATCTTGCTCACAACAGTTTATCAGTAGCAACAGTTTTGTAGTAGCAATAGTAAAGTAGCAGCAGTAGTAAAGTAAAGACAGTAGTAACAATAGCAGTAAACAGTAGGATTCGAGTGCGATGTGCATAGGGATGGATGGACGGGCGTTGCATGGACCAGACAATTCACATAGCAATCAGAACATAGGGCAATTGTAGATAAATAAGATAAAGCATCCAAGTACTAGATAATCCTAGGCATGTGTTCCATATATAGTCATACGTGCTCGCAATGAGAACTTGCACAACATCTTTTGTCCTGCCAGCCCGTTTGCAGCGGGGCCTCAAGGGAACTACTGGCAGTTAAGGTGCTCCTTTTTAATAGAGCACCGGAGCAAAGCATTAACACTCTGTGAACACATGTGATCCTCACATCAAAGCCATTCCCTCCGGTTATCCCGATTTCTGTCACTTCGGGGCCATTGGTTACAAACAACAACGTGTGTATACAACTTGCAGGTAAGACCATAAACAATACTATCATAATGAATCAATAACATGTCCAGATCTGAAATCATGGCACTCAGGCCCTAGTGACAAGCATTAAGCATAACAAGTCGCAAAAAGTGATACATTGCAAATGTATCTATAATTTTTGATGTTCCATGCTTGGTTTTATCCACTTTCTTGTGTTTTGTCCACACTTTGGAGTACTTTTCATATGATCTCTTGGACTAACCTATTAACAAGAGCCATAGTGTCAGCTGCATGTTTTCTGCTGTTTTTGGTTCCAGGAAAGTCAGAAAATGAATATTCTCGGAATTGGACGGGACAAAAGCCAAAGTGCCTATTTTTCCGGAAGTCATCAGATGCCAGAGTACGAGACGGAGAGGGGCCAGGGGGCCACCACACCACCTGGCCGCGCGGCCAGGCCTGGCCCGCGCCAGGGGGTGGTCTGGCCGACCCCAGGCACCCCCTCGACCTCTCCTTTTGCCTATATATTACCCTTGATACCAAAACCCTAAGTGCCCGATCAAAAATCCACGAAAGCGTTTGTAGCTGCCGTCATCTCCATCCCAAGACCAGGAGGGATCTGAAACTCTTCCCGGCACCCTGCCGGAGAGGGGAATTCACCCTGGAGGCCTTCTTCATCACCATGCAAGCCTCCGGTGTGATGCGTGAGTAGTTCATCCTTGGACTATGGATCCATGTAGGAGCTAGATGGCTGGTTCTCCTCCTTTGTGCTTTCATGTCTAGATCTTGTGAGCTCCGTCATGATCAAGATCATCTATTTGTAATCCTGCATGTTGTGTTTGCGGGGATCCGATGGATATTGAGATGCTATTTCAGATTGATTATTGATTCTATCATGTCTTTGTTATTTGTGATCTTGCATGCTTTCCGTTGTTAGTAGCTATCTTGGCCAAGTAGAGGCTAGCAACTCCAAGAGTTAGTATTTATGCTCGATAGTGGGTTCATGCCTCTGGTAATTTGGGGAAGTGACAGAAATCTCTAAGGTACTAGATGTGCTGTTGCTACTAGGGAGAAAACAACAATCTTTTGTTCATAGAACAATCGTATTGTTTACTTTACACGCAATTCATAAAGCAATAATCTGTTGCTTGCAACTTAATACTAGAGGGGTTTCAGATGATAACCTGAAGGTGGATTATTAGTCATAGATGCAGTTGGATGGTGGTCTATGTATAATGTTGTAATGCCCAATCAAGTTCCAAAGGAGTCAAGATGATTAGTATATGCATGTATTGCTTTCTCGATGTTTGTCAATTGCCCCGTTGTAATTTGTTCACCCATCATGTTATTTATCTTAAGGAGAGCCACCTCTAGTGAACTATGGATCCCGGTCCTTTACTTTTACGTTCAATCTACAAACTGTTTACTGCTTTGTGTTTACTTTCTGCAAACTATTACTTCCTTCCATTCGATACGTTTAATCCTTTGTTTTCAGCAAAACACGGTGAGATTGACAACCCCATCGCAAGGGGACAAAGTTCTGTGGTTGTGTTGTGCAGGTCTCCACGTTGCTAGTAGCACCGATAGTGCGCCCTGCCAAGGCTCAGCTAGCAACACCTTTGGGGTGTTTCCTTGATCCTACTGGTTTGATTAAACCTTGGTTTCATAACTGAGGGAAACTTGCTGCTGTGCTCATCATACCTTCCTCTTGGGGTTCCTAACGAGCTCTACATCAACACCGCACCGGCATTTTTCTAGCGTCGACACTGAGCCATCAAGCATTTTTTTGGCGCCGTTGCTAGGGAGTCAAGGACATTTTAACAAGGGGAGTCCCTCATAACCAATCTCTTTACTTTGTTATTTTTGTTTTGCTTAGTTTCTTTTTGCTTTGTTTGCTTGTTTTGTTATCAAAAATACACACAAAATTAGTTCTACAAGTTTGATTTCTTATTTGAAAACCCAAAAAAATGACTACTCTTGAAAACACTAAGTTGTGTGACTTCACTAGCACCAACAATAATGATTTTATGAGCACACCTATTGCTCCACCTGTGCCTGAAGATACTTTCTTTTAGATAAAACCTGCTTTGCTCAATCTTGTTATGGGAGAACAATTTTCTGGTATTAGTAATGAAGATGCCGCTGCCCATCTAAATAACTTTGTTGAACTTTGTGAGATGCAAAAGCATAGGGATATAGATGGTGATATTATTAAGCTGAAATTGTTTCCTTTCTCTTTGAGAGGAAAAGCTAAAGAATGGTTGAATTCCTTAACTAGGAATAGTATTGATTCTCGGATTAAGTGCAAAGATGCTTTCATTGGAAAGTACTATCCTCCTGCTAAGATTATATCTATGAGAAGTGAAATAATGAAGTTTAAACAATCTGACAATGAACATGTTGCTCAAGCTTGGGAAAGAGTGAAATCTTTGGTAAAGAATTATCCCACTCATGGACTGACTGCTTGGATGATCATCCAAACTTTTTATGCAGGATTGAACTATTCTTCAAGGAACCTATTGGATTTTGCTGCTAGAGGTACCTTTATGACCATCACTTTGGGTGCTGCAACAAAGCTTCTGGATAATATGATGGTTAACTATTCTGAATGGCATACTGAGAGAGCTCCACAAGGTAGGAAGGTAAATTCTGTTGAGGAAACTTCCTCCTTGAGTGATAAGATTGATATTATTATGTCCATGCTTGTTAATGGGAAAGCCCATATTGATCCAAATAATGTCCGTTTAGCTTCTTTGGTTGCTCAAGAAGAGCAAGTTGATGTGAACTTCATAAGAAATAATAATTTTGGCAATAATGCTTATAGGAGTAATTTTGGTAACAACAATTATAAGCCATATCCTCCGAACAATGGTAATTCTTATGGAAATTCTTACAACAATAATAGGAGTGCTCCCTCTGAACTTGAAGTTATGCTTAAAGAGTTCATTAGTAAACAAACTACTTTCAGTAAAACTATTGAGGAAAAACTCTCTAATGCTGAAAGAAATATAGCATCTTTGGCTGAAGCTCAATCTTCTTTGAATAAAATGGCTGCTAAACCTGAAACTAATGATAATCCCGTTGTAGCTACTAATGCTATACAAGTAAGAATTGATGAAAATGTTAGACTATTAGCTGAATTACATGCTAAGTGGGAAAGAGAAGATGAATTTGCTAGAAACATTAGTGTTTCTACTATCACCACCACTAGTGTTGAGGCTAGTAATAGTTCTACTACTTTAGATGATAAATTTGATTTTGATCTTGATGGTTGCAATATCTCTGAAGTTATTAAGTTCCTACAAAAGCTTGCTAAAAGTCCTAATGCTAGTGCTATGAACATGGCCTTTACAAAACACATTACTGATGCTCTCATAAAGATTAAAAAAGAAAAGATGAAACATAAAGCTTCTATTCCTATAAAACAAGAAGATGGTTGGGAACCCATCATTAATATGAAAGTGAATGACTTTGATTTCAAAGATTTATGTGATCTTGATAGTAGTGTTTCTATTATGGCTAGAAGGATTTATGATATGCTTGATTTGCCTCCACTTGAAGATTGTTATTTGAATGTCCCACTTGATGATAATGCTAAAAAGAAACTCATGGGGAGTCTTAATAATGTTCTTATTATGGTTAACAATGCCTATGTCTCCGTTGATTTCTATGTTTTGGATGTTGAATGCAATGCTTCTTGTCCTATTACTTTGGGAAGACCTTTTGTTAGAACTGTTGGTGCCATTATTGATATGAAAGAAGGCACCATTAAATATCAACTCCCACTCAAGAAAGGTATAGAACACTTCCCTAAGAAGATAGAGAAGATTTTTTTGCCTCTCCTATGAATACAAAATTCGGTTTTAATGCTTCTTCATTTGAGAACACTTGATTTTTTTCTTGCTTCTTATGCCTAACTTAAAGGCGTTAAAGAAAAGTACTTATTGGGAGATAACCCAAAAGTTTTAGATGAGTCTTGGAAGTTATTACTTCATTAATAACCGCTCCTTATCCTTTTTATTTGCTTTTTGTGCCAAGAGTAACCTCTAATGAGAGAGAAGTAATGATTGGGAAAGTTGCTGTCCCGAAACAGATTTCTGTGCTTCACCGTAAAAATTCGTGTAAAATCTCTGAACGTGTTTTTGAGGCGTGTATTTTTGTGCTTCTGACCCAGGTTGTTATCTAACTTTAGTTAGTTCAAAACTTTTTGATTTGAGCAACAGAAGGTCTTCGAAAAAAATCGTCTTTACCTGCTTGTTTTTTTTGACAGATTTCTGCCATTTTCTGCATTTGCTTTTTGGTGGTTCCTTTTTGAGTTCTTTTGGGGAATTGAGGTTTTTGAGGGAAGTGCTTCAGTAGCTAGTGTTCTAATGGAAGTTTATTTGGTGTTATAACTGAAACCTAAGACTTATTTATCTTGAGTGCACTAATGTTGCTAATAAAGATTGTGCGAAGTTTTGTATGAAGGAAAAATTTCAGGTGTATGGAAGGAATGAGTAATGCGATGAAGGATGGACTACAACTCAAGCTTGGGGATGCCACACGTGTCACCCCAAGAAATATCCAAGAAGTACAAGCGTCAAAGCTTGGGGATGCCCAAGGCATTGATGGGTTCGTAGCATGGAAAACAAAAAATTTCTACCACAAGAACGAACAAAACCCAGATCTAATCTAGATAAAAGCCAAGATCTAATCTATTAGACATGTGCAACGAGATAGAAGGAACTAACCCTCGTAGATCCGAAAGCGTTAACGAGATTAGATCTCGTGGTTGATGTAGTCGATCACTTGCCGATCTCAAGATCGTGTGGACGATCCTTCCGGCGTCGCGTTCCGGCAGCGCTTCCGCAGTCGGTCAAGTGGACGATCCTTCCGGCGCCGCGTTTTGGCAGCGCTTACGCAGTCGGTCACACGTGCGGAGTCAAAGCAGACCTTCCTCTCCCTGTTCCAGCGAGCAGCGGAGGTAGTAGATCTTCTCCACGGAATCCCAGCAGCACGACGGCGTGGTGGTAGTGGTGGAGTAGAGAATTCTGCAGGGCTTCACCTATGCCTGTGCAGAAGAAAGGTGGAGGAGAGAGGCGGCAAAGATTGGAGTTATGGGAGAGGGCTTGGAGGGGGCGCCCCTGCCCTTCTATTTAAGGGGGGAGGCGCGCCTGGGGAGGGGGAGTCCTAGTAGGACTCCCCTCCTATGGCCGGCGGTGGGAAGGGGGGAGGAGTCCTCCTCCCCCACGAATCCGTGTCTTGCCCCACTAGGTTTCCTTTGACCCTTTCTTGGTTTTCAAGCAGACTCCAAGAAATCCTCTAGAACCTTCCAGAACATTCCGAACCTTCTAGAACCCTCATACAAATACTCCGGAACATTTCCTAACTCAGAAAATGATCCCCTATATATGAATCTTATTCTCCGGACCATTCCGGATCTCCTCGTGATGTCCCGGATCCATTCCGAGACTCCGAACAACATTCAGTCTCCAACGCACATTCCATATCTACTTAAAACAACTTCGAACCTTAAGTGTGTCACCCTACGGTTCGTGAATATGTAGACATGATAGAGACACATCTCCTATCAATAACCATCAGCGGGACCTGGAGATCCATAATGGCTCCCACATACTCAACGATGACTTTGTGATCGATTGAACCATTTACATACGAAACCAATTCCCTTTGTCACGCGATACTATACTTATCCGAGGTTTGATCGTCAGCATCTCCATACCTAGTTCTACCTCGTTACTGATAAGTACTCTTTACTCGTTCCGTGATATGTCATCCCTTGTGACCCAGTCACATGCTTGCAAGCTAACTAGATGACATTCCACCGAGAGGTCCCAGAGCATATCTATTCGTCATATGGATGGACAAATCCCAATCTTGGTCCATGCGCTTCAACACATACTTTCAGAATACCCAATGACACCTTTATGACCACCCAGTTACGAAGCGGTGTTTGATGTCATCAAAGTACCCATCCGGTGATGGTGATTAACATAACCTCATGGTCGAAGGATTAGGTTACTATGCATTTGAAAGCTTATAGCAATACGAACTAAAATGACTTGATCTTATGCTACGCTTACTATGGGTGTGTGTCCATCATATCATTCTCCTAATGATATAACCTTGTTATTAATCACATCCAATGTCCATGATCAGGAAACCATGATCATCCATTAATCAACAAGCTAGTTTAACAAGAGGCTTACTAGGGACTCTTTTATGTTTACAAAACACACATGTATTAGTGTTTCCTAATAATACAATTATAGCATGGGATGTAAACATTCATCATAAACATAAAGATATAATAATAACCACTTTTATTATTGCCTCTTGGGCATATCTCCAACAGTCTCCCACTTGCACTAGAGTCAATAATCTAGTTAAAAACTTGTGCATTCAACACCTATGGCTTTCTGGTGTTGTATAGACACAATTGCTAGTGGTAAACATAATCTTCGGATCTGACACTTCCAGGTCCATGTGTATTTGCATGTCGTTGCGTCTCTACGCATTACTCATTCTCCAATGAGATGGCATTGTATAAATTTGGTCCTTTGGTGAGATCCTTAGTTCCTATGAATTAAATCATGTTGATATTATTGTCACACAATATATCTTCATAGTATTAGCCCACTTAGAACCACACCTAGTTTGATAACAAACTATTTTAACACAAATGCCCTCCTTTGCTGCTACTATAGCAGTTTATATACTTAGCCTTTTTGTTGTAGTATCCGTCACAATGTCTCAATTTTGGAACTCATCCAAATCCATCATGGAACATCCTTTCCATTACATTGTGCTGCCCATAGTCTAAATTGAGATAAATTTAATTTGTATCTTGTGACAAAACTAGTATCAATGTAACACTTTACAATGAACTACCTTTAACTATTTTTCACTTATACACGGTATATTCTTAGTTCTTCCAAAGCTCATAAGAATATCTTTACTATTGTCCAATAATCATCTTATGAATCATTCTGGTATATGCTCATAACATTTAGAGCATAGGACATATCTGGATGTGTACATCTCAAAGAATGATTGATCAAAATATTCTTGTGATTTCACCAAGTGTCAAAACACTTGAATCTCGTGTCAACACACTCGAATCTTGATTCAGTCCTTTCCGTCCGTCAAGAACCTTTCTTGTTGTTTCCATATTGAACTCATTCAACATATTATCTATGTACATTTGGCAAAACCATATTAGCGCCTCAATCTATCCATATAGACATTGATGCCTAATTCTTGGGTTATGCCTAAGTCTTTCATCAAAATGAAATTCTTAACCTATGTCAATACAAGATACATCATTTCCAATCAACAATATGTCCTCTACATAATGTATTAGAAATATGTCTCAGTGCTCCCACTTAATTTCTTGCAAATGCAAGCATCTTCATCATCTCCGATGAATTTAAACTCTTTTAACAATTTCATCATGGTGAAGATTCCAACTCCGCTATGCTTACTTCAACCATTGAAGTTTTGCATACTCTTTTAGCATCCTTTGAATTAACAAAACCCTTTGGATCGTGTCATTTACACGTACTAGGTAACCATTCTATTAGAAGAACTTGTTTTGTTTGTTCAACTACCATATATCAAAATATATGTAGTGGTTGCTACATTAATCCGTCCAGACTAAATATCGCTATGAAAGATCAAATCTTATCATAGTCAATTCCTTGAACATTGTCGTAAAATCTTTCCGACATGTCGACTATTTCATAGATTTGAAACATCCATGTCTATTTCTTTATAGACCCAAACACGACCGATAGGCTTCACGCCTTTCCGGAGGGTCTTCAAAGTTCAGAAACTTGATTTCTCGTGTATGGATGCTATCACGGATTCCATGACTTCTAGTATTTTTATGGAGTCAGGGCCCATCATCGCTTCTTTGCATGTAGTCGGTTCATCATTGTCAAAACAATAACGACTTGCTTATCAAATCTTACTATTTGATTCTTACCGACCCACACGGTTCTATAGGAACTCTAATCTCTGAGATCACACCTTTTGTAATACCGAGAGCCATGAGCATTGTGGCCGCCACCGGGACACTTTCCGGCGCTGCGCTACTTAGCATATATAGCTAAGGTTCAACAACCTTATCAAAGTTCTATTGTCCTCCCACTTAACTTTTCACGAAAAATTCCTTCTCAAGAAACTTGACGTTCCAAGCGACAAACTCTTTTGTCTTCGGCGTTATGGAGAAATTCCCAACAAATTCTTTGGAATAACCTACAAAGACGTGCTTATCCGACTTTGGTTGTAAACATTTTACTTATGCATAACATACCAAAATTTAAGAAAAGACAATTTGGGTTTTATCCCAAACCATAAATCATATGGTGTCATTTCAACGGATCACGATGGAGCTCTTTTCAATGTAAAAGCGGTAGTCACTAAAGCTTTAATCTTTAATATATAATGGCAGTTTCATAAATGACACCTTTGATCTTACCATGTCACACAAGGTTTCATTACATATCTTGAACACTCCATACTCCTATGGTGTTTTGGGAAATGCAAATCCATGGAACGATTCCTCAAATCTTAGGTGTTTTGCTAAACATGTAACTCAAATATCTTCCTTTATGATCGAATCATAAACTCTTTATTTTCTTGTTACAATGATTTTCAACTTCATCTTGAAAGTCTTTGAACAGCTTTCAAATGTTTCATACTTCCTCCTTATTAAGTAAATATACAGATATATTCACTCAAATTTTCGGAGAAAGCATATGAAGCAAAAAGATCCATCGCATATGGCTACACATAATGGACTATGCACGTCAGCATGCACAATTTCCAATAAGCTAGTCATCCGTTCCTATCTGGCTTATGGACGGAGTTTCAATTATCTCGAGGAAAATCTCACATGCGTCAATTGATCAAAATCAAAGACTCCAAAATTCCATCAACATGGAGTTTCTTCATGTTTTCTTTCAAATATAATTTAAACAACGATGTCACTTCATAAGTGATCTTTCAATCATTTGTCTTGCGACATTTTAGCATTAGTTTTATGGTCGTTATTTCTCCTACCAGACTTGTATATTATCCATCTATTATGGAATACGGTAATTATTTGAACAACCTTTTGTCGTCATAATACCTGATCAAAATAACAATTATTGAAACAAATCTTGAAGGCAACCTTTGATGTTAACGAGCAACACAACAACCCTTTGTTTGTTTTCGATGAACATCATCACATTCTTTCTTGCTAGTTACTTAGGCCATTGCAGTTCATGAATTGTGTTGTCCTGTATGACACTTCATACCAACCAATTTGGTATCCAATACCTAAGAGCCACATTGTTTAACAAGCAAGGAATACAACCATAACACGTATATCTTCTACATACCCAAGTTGGACATCTCCAACCTTATAATTTCTGCCAAATATTTTATAGATTCTCTTTCAGCAATTCCTTTTTTTTCTTTTAAAAGAATCTATCAACATCAATAGTGGTGTCATTCACATACACATAGTACAAAGCGTATATAGTCAAATACTAATACCTTTGGACTTGCACTTTGAAGTGGATCACCATCATCAAATGTTTGGCATTCTTTCAAAAATCCATTCTTTAGTAATCTATTAGTGTAGTAAACATTTTACCTACATCTTCTATTCATCCTTATCATGACAACTTTCATGATCAAGCTGCTATAGCTTATAAAGGTGAATTGCGAGTATAATGTTTCTTTTTCAAAACCTTTTGGAGGATTAGGACGACTAGCGTCTCCAACCTTCACAAATTCTCATCAAATATGAGGACGTATACTCTATCATGTTGTAACCAACACATTGTTTTAGATATCGCAATACCTTTCACATATGATGGTTTCTGAAACATTGCTTTCAGCAATCTTTTGAGTATCAAGAATCATGGAGGCAAACATGATACATTAGATACTAACACTGGAATTGTTACTCTTGATTTAATACTATTTATTAAACTTCACAGAGTAAACGGAGTTTGCTGAAAGTTTGCAATAGGACTTATAAACTTTAAATTGACATTCAAAAAAATACGATACCAGTTCGTAAAGTAAATATCCAGAATTTCTATAGTTCCACTATCTCAACTATAACTAAGCGTAAGGTGGTGAACGGATGCCAATGACTACAACAAACTATGCAGATTCACTTTGATTGTGTTTATGATAAATTGAGTTCGACTAATCCAAATTACAAATGAACTCCCAGTCAAAACAACATCCCTCGAGTTGTTTTAGTGATTACATGAACTAAATCCACTACACCAAGTCCGATCATCACGTGAGATGATGTAGCTTTAAAGGCGAACAATCAACATGTTCATCATATCATCCATATGACTCATGCTTTACCTTTCGGTATTCCGTGTTCCGAGACCATGTCTGTACATGCTAGGCTCGTCAAGGTTAACCTTAGTTTCCGCATGTGCAAATCTGGCTTGCACCCGTTGTATGCACACGTAGAGTCTATCACACCCGATCATCACGAGATGCTTCGAAACGACGAGTCTTAGCAACGGTGCCAACTAAGGATGAACACTTTATTACTTGATATTTTAGTGAGAGGGATCATCTTATAATGCTACCATCGCAATCTAAGCAATACAAGATGCATAACAGGCAATTCATAATTAGTGTGATATGATATGGCCTTTTCTTCTTGCGCCTTTGATCTCCATCTCCAAAGCACGAACATGATCTCCATCATCACCAGCATTGCGTCAAGGTCAGTGGCGCCGCTTCATGGTTGTCCATCATCACCAGCAACTATTACAACTACTTGGAATAAAGCTATTACAAGATGAATAGACACGCAGGTCTTAACAGAATTAAAGACAACCATTAGGCTCCTGCCGGTTGCCATATTACAACAAGGATCATTGCATACATCAAATACAATCATAATCACATGGTGGCCATATCACATCACAAAACCCCTGCAAAAACAAGTTAGACGCCTCTAATTTTCTTTGCATGTTTTACGTGGTTTGGGGCTTTCGCATAAGACCGATCTTACCTACGAACAAGGACCACAACGTTGATACAAGTGTTGTCAAGATGCTCATTGTAAATTGAATCTTAACTATGGTGGGAGAGACAGACACCCGCAAAGCCACTTGTGCAAAGCAAGTTGCACGTCAAGCGTGGAGCAAGTCTCATGTGCGATGACATGTAATGTTAGCCCGAGCCCCTTCATCCCATCATGCCGCAAGATGCAAAGTACACGCTAAGACACCGACAACAAAAGCATCAACGCCCACAAAAACATTGTGTTCTACTCGTGCAACAGATCTACGCATAGATATGGCTCTGATACCACTGATGGGTTCGTAGCATGGAAAACAAAAAATTTCTACCACAAGAACGAACAAAACCCAGATCTAATCTAGATACAAGCCAAGATCTAATCTATTAGACATGTGCAACAAGATAGAAGGAACTAACCCTCGTAGATCCGAAAGCGTTAACGAGATTAGATCTCGTGGTTGATGTAGTCGATCACTTGCCGATCTCAAGATCTTGTGGACGATCCTTCCGGCGTCGCGTTCCGGCAGCGCTTCCGCAGTCGGTCAAGTGGACGATCCTTCCGGCGCCGCGTTTCGACAGCGCTTCCGCAGTCGGTCACACGTGCGGAGTCGAAGCAGACCTTCCTCTCCCCGTTCCAGCGAGCAGCGGAGGTAGTAGATCTTCTCCACGGAATCCCAGCAGCACGACGGCGTGGTGGTAGTGGTGGAGTAGAGAATTCTGCAGGGCTTCGCCTATGCCTGTGCAGAAGAAAGGTGGAGGAGAGAGGCGGCAGAGATTGGAGTTATGGGAGAGGGCTTGGAGGGGGCGCCTCTGCCCTTCTATTTAAGGGGGGGAGGCGCGCCTGGGGAGGGGGAGTCCTAGTAGGACTCCCCTCCTATGGCCGGCGGTGGGAAGGGGGGAGGAGTCCTCCTCCCCCACGAATCCGTGTCTTGCCCCACTAGGTTTCCTTTGACCCTTTCTTGGTTTTCAAGCAGACTCCAAGAAATCCTCTAGAACCTTCCAGAACATTCCGAACCTTCTAGAACCCTCATACAAATACTCCGGAACATTTCCTAACTCAGAAAATGATCCCCTATATATGAATCTTATTCTCCGGACCATTCCGGATCTCCTCGTGATGTCCCGGATCCATTCCGAGACTCCGAACAACATTCGGTCTCCAACGCACATTCCATATCTACTTAAAACAACTTCGAACCTTAAGTGTGTCACCCTACGGTTCGTGAATATGTAGACATGATAGAGACACATCTCCTATCAATAACCATCAGCGGGACCTGGAGATCCATAATGGCTCCCACATACTCAACGATGACTTCGTGATCGATTGAACCATTTACATACGAAACCAATTCCCTTTGTCACGCGATACTATACTTATCCGAGGTTTGATCGTCAGCATCTCCATACCTAGTTCTACCTCGTTACTGATAAGTACTCTTTACTCGTTCCGTGATATGTCATCCCTTGTGACCCAGTCACATGCTTGCAAGCTAACTAGATGACATTCCACCGAGAGGGCCCAGAGCATATCTATCCGTCATATGGATGGACAAATCCCAATCTTGGTCCATGCGCTTCAACACATACTTTCAGAATACCCAATGACACCTTTATGACCACCCAGTTACGAAGCGGTGTTTGATGTCATCAAAGTACCCATCCGGTGATGGTGATTAACATAACCTCATGGTCGAAGGATTAGGTTACTATGCATTTGAAAGCTTATAGCAATACGAACTAAAATGACTTGATCTTATGCTACGCTTACTATGGGTGTGTGTCCATCATATCATTCTCCTAATGATATAACCTTGTTATTAATCACATCCAATGTCCATGATCAGGAAACCATGATCATCCATTAATCAACAAGCTAGTTTAACAAGAGGCTTACTAGGGACTCTTTTATGTTTACAAAACACACATGTATTAGTGTTTCCTAATAATACAATTATAGCATGGGATGTAAACATTCATCATAAACATAAAGATATAATAATAACCACTTTTATTATTGCCTCTTGGGCATATCTCCAACAGGCATCCCCTTTTTCATCAATAAAAATCCCAGGTTTCTTCCAAATGCTTAATTTTTATTGTTTCATGCACAGTTGTGTTGTTCTTAGAGTGTCTTCTTTTTTATTTTCTTTTTGTTTTTTCGTTTGCTTTGTTTGCTTAGTTTGCTGAATAAATTGGTTGGACCCCCTCTTTCATACATTGGTTTGCAAATAGTTTGGTTTGGTTTGGAAAAGAGTAGGAAAGTTCATGCTTATGTGGTAAAAAGAGCTTGTTTTTGACTGTGGCCTATGCTTTGTCATGCCATGCTTGATATTGTTTTGGTTTATGCTTAGTATTCTTTGCTGTAGCATGACTTGTCATAAACAATTGAGATTGCTTAATGTGCCTTGGATGAATCATGTGTTGTTTTAGCATATTAAAGCATAGTATAGTGGTATTCTCCTTTGATGCTTTATTTGGGTTGACTTGGCGCATGCCACACCATGTTATGACTATCTCAAGTCACCATAGCCTTTATGATCCTTTAGTTTTCAACTTGTAGTATCACTTTATGCTTTGATCAATGATGTTTGTCGCTCTGCATGATTATGGTCATTATTGCTCTCCTAGTTTGTCGCTCCCAGTCTTTTGCTAGCCTCCACAACCAAGTATGAGTTCCACTCATGCATCCAACTCCCTAAACCAAGTTATTCCAAAGAGTCCACCATACCTACCTACTAGCTTATGCTATTCCAAGTATATTCATGCTTTTGTTTACCTTCCGAATTAAACTTGTTATGAGAAAACTAGTGATTAAAGCTCTCACGAACTTGATGGCACGCTTTACTTTTTTGATAACAAAACAAGCAAACAAAGCAAAAAGAAACTAAGCAAAACAAAAATAACAGAGTAAAGAGATTGGTTTTGAGGGACTCCCCTTGTGAAAATGTCCTTGACTCCCCAGCAACGGCGCCAGAAAAATGCTTGATGGCTCAATGTCGGCGCTGGAAAATGCCGGTGCAGTGTTGATGTAGAGCTCATTGGGAACCCCAAGAGGAAGGTATGATGGGCACAGCAGAAAGTTTCCCTCAGTTATGAAACCAAGGTTTAATCGAACCAGTAGGTGCAAGGAAACACCCCAAAGGTGTTGCTAGCTGACCCTTGGCAAGGCGCACTACCGGTGCTAGTAGCAACGTGGAGACCTGCACAACACAACCACAGAACTTTGTCCCCAACTTGCGATGAGGTTATTAATCTCATCGTGTTTTGCTGAAAACAAAGGATTAAACGTATCGAATGGAAAGAAGTAATAGTTTGCAGAAAGTAAACACAAAGCAGTAAACAGTTTGTAGATTGAACGTAAAAGTAAAGGACCGGGATCCATAGTTCACTAGAGGTGGCCCTCCCTAAGATAGATAACATGCTGGATGAACAAATTACAGCGGGGCAATTGACAAACATCGAGAAAGCAATACATGCATATACTAATCATCTTGACTCCTTTGGAACTTGATTGGGCATTACAACATTATACATAGACCGCCATCCAACTTCATCTATGACTAATAATCCACCTTCAGGTTATCATCCGAACCCCCTCCAGTATTAAGTTGCAAGCAACAGATTATTGCTTTACGAATTGCGTGTAATGTAAACAATATGATTGTTCTATGAACAAAGGATTGTTGTTTTCTCCCTAGTATCAACAACACATCTAGTACCTTAGAGATTTATGTCACTTCCCCAAATTACCAGAGGCATGAACCCACTATCGAGCATAAATATGCCCTCTTGGAGTTGCTAGCATCTACTTGGCCAAGATAGCTACTAACAACGGAAAGCATGCAAGATCACAAATAACATAGACATGATAGAATCAATAATCAATCTGAAATAGCATCTCAATATCCATCAGATCCCCACAAACACAACATGTAAGATTACAAATAAATGATCTTGATCAGGAACGGAGCTCACAAGATCTAAACATGCTAGCACAAAGGAGGAAAACCAACCATCTAGCTACTACATGGATCCGTAGTCCAAGGATGAACTACTCACGCATCACACCAGAGGCTTGCATGGTGATTAAGAAGGCCTCATGGGTGAATTCCCCTCTCCGGCAGGGTGCCGAGAAGAGCTTCAGATCCCTCCCGATCTAGGGATGGAGAAGACGGCGGCTATAGACTCTTTCGTGGATTTTTGATCAGGTACCTAGGGTTTTCGTCCCGAGGGCATCTTATAGGCGGAAGGGGAGGCCGAGGGGGTGCCGGAGGCGGCCAGACCACCCCCTGGCGCGGGCCAGGCTGGGCCGCGCGGCCAGGTGTTGTGGTGCCCCCCTGGCCCCTCTCTGTCTCGTACTCTGGCATCTGATGACTTCCGGAAAAATAGGCACTTAGGCTTTTGTCCCGTCCAATTCCGAGAATATTCATTTTCTGACTTTCCTGGAACCAAAAACAACAGAAAATAGGCAGTTGGCACTATGGCTCTTGTTAATAGGTTATTCCAAGAAATCATATGAAAAGTACTCCAAAGTATGGAAAAAACACAAGAAAGTGGATAAAACCAAGCATGGAACATCAAAAATTATAGATACATTTGCAATGTATCAAGGGGGTGTCTGGGGCGGCCAGACCACCCCCTGGTGCGGCCAGGCCTAGCACGCGCGGCCAGGTGGTGTGACCTGGGCCCAGCCCCCCTCCGTCTCGTATTCTGGCTCCGGGAGTGTTCTGGTGAAATAGGATTTTTAGCATATTTTCCGGGATTTTTCCTGATAGTTGATTTTCTGCACAAAAAGTAGACACCCGGGCAAATCTGCTAAAAACAGCGTTAGTTGCATCCAAATCACACAAGTTTAGAGGAGAAACAATAGCAAAAGTGTTCGGGAAAGTAGATACGTTTTGGACGTATCACCCTCCAATTGGGATTTGCCTTGTTCTAGCCATGCAGGAAAAGAAGACTCCAAGGAGGAAGAGTGGGAAAAGAATCGCAAGAGTTGGGATCTACAATCTGATATGATCATGCACCGTATCAAGCACAACTCGGAGTTGATTCGTACTCTTACCTTCGAGATTGAGGACTTGGGGAAACTGATCAAGGAGCTCATCGAAAGAATACCACCACCACCGAAGGAGTAATTCGTCATTAGGTTTGGCATCCCCTTGGTTTGTTCCAAGCTTGGGGAGTGCCGCGGTATCACATCACTATATTCTATCTTTTTACCTTTTTAGTACAGCCATATCATGAATAGAGAAGTTATCATGTAGGATGGTTTGCATTATGGAAGTGTCCCCTCTCTCGTTAGATATGTATCCCTTGGTGTGAGTTGTCGTTATGGAATATTAATGAGAAGTTCTATCATTTACTCTTTTACATATCTTATATTAGTTTTCAATTCGTGGTTATATGATTGATCTTGTTGTTAGTATTGGTATCACTTTGGAATCATTGAGTTAATTTAGTTGGTTTTGGCAAACCTGGCTCGGTCAGTAGCAACACTATTTTTGAGAGTTGAATGAAAAGATAAAAGTACTCTAAAGAAAAATAATTTCATCATCTTTCTTTCTTGATTTGCTCATAAGTTTAGTATTCTCTGGTTAAGATCGTTTGTGCTTCCAAGGAAGATTGCATGTTTGTTTTCATCACTTGTATGTTTTTTTGTTTCTTTCAACTCTTATACTTGCTACCTAGCCTTGCTAGCCAAAAACCTATACTGAGAGGGAATTCTTCTCGTGCATCCAATCCTCAAAACCAAAACCTTTGCCATTTGAGTCCACCATACCTACCTATTAGCATTATTGCTATTCCAAGTAAATTCATGTTTTTATCTACCTTCCAAATTAAACTTGTTATGTGAAAATTAGTGATTAAAGCTCTCACGAACTTGATGTCACACTTTACTTTCTTGCACTTAATAAACTTGAACCATTATGCCCATCTATGTTGCGTATATGCTTGCGCTTTGTAAGTTGTGAATTAGCAGAACCATGTTGTTATGGGGAACGCTTTCAACATTGCACTGGTACTTTGTACGTAGTTGATATCATGTTCTTTTGTCTATGGATGTCGTCGGTGTGAAATGAAAGGGGAGCTTGTAAGTCCATGGAGTTATGCATGTGTGTTAGAGAAACGCCTAGACCGCTGGTCTAATCCATGCTGACATAGTGGAAACCTACAGCGTAACCATAACAAGCATCTATGAAGCATTCTTCTTATAAAAAAAAGAGTCCGATATTGAGAAAAAAGAGAAAAAGAAAAAAGAGATTATGAAAAGAGGAAAGAGAGAAAAAAGCACCATATTCCCATGGTAAATAAGAAGATTGCTGAGATGTTTGTTGTCTGCTTGCCTTGTCATTTTGATATGGGGATTCTTTCGTATCATCGGGCAAGGGGTACCCCATTGGCGGTTCTCTATGATACACATGTGCTTACGATGACAAGAACTTACCGGTGACTAAACTTGAGTAGCATGAGGAGCGGCCCTCGTATTCAAGGGACATGAGATTCTCAATTTACAACTTGTCAAGCATATCCTCATATTTGATCACTTTAACCTTAATCACCTAAATATGCCTATGATAGGGGCAATGAGAGCTGAAAGCTAATAAGTATCATAATTTTTGGGAGCTCTTTATGAAACTTGCAATCCCTGCTTCCCTCTGCGAAGGGCCTTTCTTTTACTTTTTAGTTGAGTCAGTAAACCTATTCCCTTCTATCTCAGCAAGTATTTTGAGTTGTTGTGTTTCATTCATTCATATGATGATTTATTCAATCATGTTTCCTATGTTCCTTGTTTTGCACATTGCTCTTATCTTGGTGATTATCACTTTGAAAGCTATCATTGAAAACTAGTTATTTGTGAACTCCAGGCAATTATCAATTATTCTTCGACCAAGAGCTAAGTTTGCCATTACCAATTATGATTCACTTTATGTATCTGTATTGTGTTTCCTTTACTTATTGCAAGTTAAGTTATATAATAGTGAGTTGTCTTCTATTATGAGCTATCTATTGATGAATGTGATGCTTCTTGTCCTTATTCTTTTATCGACTCTTCACTCCATAAACTTGAGGTCATGTTTATTGAGCTCAGTTTCGCTCTGGGACAAGCGAAGTCTAAGCTTGGGGGGAGTTGATACGTCCATTTTGCATCACTATTCTATGTCATAATTTACTGTTATTCATTGATATATTTCATATTAAGAGATGATACTTATGTTATTTCATCTGTTTTTGCATGGTTAATAACTTTTGGAGCATGGACCGCTGCAGTCAGGATTCTGATGGAAAAGGTGCTGTTTAGAGGCATAATTCACGAAGATCAGAAAATCCGGGAAAATATATGGAAAATCCTATTTTTCCAGAAGACGAAGGAAGCCAGAAGGAGGAGTGGAGATGGGCCACAGGGGGGCCACACCACCCACTGGCGTGGGACACCCTAGGCTGCGTCACCAGGTGGTGTGGCCGCCCTGGCCCACCTCTGGCTCTCCCCTCTGGCGTATATATTCCTCCCAAAACCCTAAGACTCGGGGAGCAACCACAGAAAGATTCCACCGCCTCTGTGGGGCGGAAAACACCGAGAGAGACAGATCTCTCCGGCAGACAGATTTCTGCCGGGGGAATTCCTTCCTGCAGAGGGGAGACCGTCGCCATCAACACCACCATCAAGCTGGACTTCATCGGGATCATCATCATCACCATCATCACCCTCATCATCATCTCCATATTGCTGTAACAATTGGGTGGAATCTTGCATAGTTCTTAGGGGAAACTTTCTCGGTGTTGATTACTCTTTGTAGTTGATGCTATTGAGTGAACCATTGAATTATTGTTTATGTTCAGATTGTTATACATCATTATTCCATCTCTGATCATGATCCATATGATGTCTTGTGAGTAGTTCGTTTTGTTCTTGAGGACATGGGATAAGTCATGTTGTTAGTAGTGGAGTTGTGTTGAGAAATATTCAATAGTTTGATATTTAAGTTGTGGTGTACTTCTTCTAGTGGTCTCATGTGAACGTAGACTACATGACACTTCACATATATGGGCCTAGGGGAATGCATTGTGTATTTGGCTACTAATCGTAGGGGTTGCCGGAGTGACAGAAACCTGAACCCCTGTTAGGAAACCATTGCAAAAGGGAGATTAGGGTCTTAGAGTTTAAAGCTGTGGTTAGGTTTCTATCTTAATTACTTTCTTGTACTTACGGATGTTTGAAAGGGGTATAATCACAAGTATGTATTAGTCCTTGGAAGGTCGGTACATTAGCACAGGTTCACCCACACAACACTTAGAAAGTTAAAGAAGATTAATCAACTATATGAAGCGAAAGCACCTGACAGTCTTCCCATGTGTCCTCGAGAACGTTTGGTCATCTTAAGTAATACAACCGCCTTGTCCTTTGCTGCATAAAGGATTGGGCCACTTGCTGCATTTATTCTTATTGTCTTTTATTTACTCGTACTTTATTTACTTGCTTTATCAAAAACCCCTAAAAATCCATTTGCTAAGTATTTGCAGAGAATTCCTGATCCATACCACTAGCCAGCACCTTCTTCTCCTCGTTGGGTTCGACACTCTTACTTATCGAAAATACTGTGATACACCCCCTATACTTGTGGGTCATCAATGAATCATTATTTATAAATAATGTACAAGTAGTTACAAAATTCTAGAATACCTAATAAGAAGTTACACTTTATTTTTATTACAATTACAAGTATAAATAAATTACAAGAGAAATTGACTTCACAATAAGAGAGAAAGTTAAACTTTATTAAATAAGCTATAGAAGATTACATTGTCTTTACATTATCCAAATACAAGATCAATTACAAATGAGTAAAAGAAAAAAACCTAAACCTATTTCTAAGCTGTCTCTTTATCTTCATCAGCCTTGTTCCTGCAAATAAGATAAAATGTCTGAAAGGACACAAAAGATTAGTTGATTAGTTTTACTCTCAGTGATAAATAGTGAAGTTCACTGTTCATATTACATCATTGAGTAATTCAAAGGGGCAGGTTTCACCAGTATGTAGTATCTATTCTTTGAAGTAAATAGTTCCAGGACAAGCCAAATGGATAAGTGATAAGTTTCACCAGGACTGTAATGAGTAAAAGGATAGGCAGTGAAAACCAATTTACTTGATCTGATCCATACACAGCTAGGCAGCAAGGCAGCTTAGTCATCTGACTGCATGTTGTGTGTTGTCGACACAGCAGCAACAACAAATGCAATCAAAAGGGAAGTGCACAGCCAGAGCACATGTCTTAGTAGCTCGTTCCTATTCTCAAGCACAAAGCCAAGAACACACCAAGCCTGCCAAAGCCAAATAGAACCACTAACCAAGATATACACCAAATCATCCGACCATCTAGTTGATGGTGACATAAGGGGGGTGTAGTAGGTGGACATCAAGATCAAGCTCACAGGAACCAGAAGTAGCAGGAGCAGCACCAGGTGGTGTAGAGCAATCAAGCCAGCAAGATCAAATCATAGCCACAACACCATCACCCAAGTTGCATGGTGAGTACACATAAAACCATCACATGATCAAATCATCTATTCTAGATTATCAAGCATGTGTTGTTTTATATGTAAACCTCTCAGAATCACCCAAGTTGGTGTATCCATCACAGAGGGTTTTGCATAAAGACCAATGACTAAACCTTACAAACAAATCCAGGATCTCAGTCTGTGCATCATAGATCCTGGATATAAAACTATATTTCCACATCCCAACATAACCACATCCCTAGATCATGATTTCTTGGCACATCTCTTAAAAGAGTAGCACCTCCGAACTCAACAAATCTCAAGGATCCATATTAAACAGTAAGAGTATCAGTCATTTCATCAGTGAACTCAAAAAGCAGTAGCTGGTACTAAATACCAGAACATATCCATGAGGGACAGCAAAGTAGAAACTAAGTTTCTATTTAGATTAGCCTCAGACCAGCATCATAAGCTAAAGAAAACTCCATAGCTAGCATAGGCTAAGCTTCCCAGTAGAAGCTTTCAGCTCATCTTAGTACCAAGCCACTCCAGAACACTGATAGAATAACACTAGCACTAGAACAAATTCTTGTGTACCATTCCAAGGAAGATGTCACAAGGATCTATTCTAAGCCAGCATATTCTACATAGAAATTTCACAATCAAACCTTGCAGAAAGATATTCAATCATTTTCCTAATATAAGAACTAGGAATCATAGTGTTTGCATCAAAGTAATATCATCAGGGGCATTATGTGTAAATGCCCAAGAAACCAAATACAGGTTCTAGTACTGAAATTAGCTAGCCAACATCAATAACTAGACATCAGTCTAGATCAGAGCCATAGCACCACATTTTTTACAATGATAGAGACCAAGATCAGATAAAATTTATCTGACAAAGCCACTAGCAATTCCAAAACCAACTGTAGATAGTAATCAACATTGTATAATCATCACAAATACTTCTAAGTCATTCATCATCCTCAATAACCAACACAGAAGGGTGAGGCCCTAATCGAAGCATGAACCCTAATTAAGGATTGCCATCATAAGCACATACAAGCTAACAAGGGAGGTAGAAAATTAGAGGGGAAGAGGAAAGCACTCACCAATGGTCCTCGCTGATGAATAGAAGAGTAAGTAAAGGGGCCGACGTGCACACGGTGGCATGAGGAGCACTCGAAAGGCACTGCAACCCACGGCGAGCCATGGCGGTGGCCACAACAACGTCAGTGGTCGAACAAGCGCCCCCACATCATCACGAACACCACACATCATCATGGGAGAGGTGGAGAGGACATCACCGGCAAAACCGCAAACCCTAGGGTTTGGGGTGGAGCTAGCCTGACCGAGAGAAGAGTCTAGCGGCAAATCGAACAGGACCAGACGACGGAGCGGCATCAACTACCTCACCATACACCACGGCGGCGGCCAGGAAAGCATAGGGCGGCGTAAATCGAACAGCGACGGCGTCGGCAACCCAACGCCATCGCGAGGTCGAGAGAGAGAGGAAAGTGAGCGCGTGAGAGAGAGGAGCGAGTGGTACTGGACCACTCGTTCAGAGTGGGTTTACCAGCCCAAGTGGGCCGAGTTAGGGCTGGGCCAGCCCAATGGGCTTGGTCTAGATTTAAAAGAGAAAAGCTTAAATGATTTATTAAAAGACCAAAATAACCCTATCACTTAAAAGGTTCTAGGAAATAAAATAAAATCCTAAAAATATAAATAAGATGCCAATGAACTCCTCAGATTCTTCTCTATTCAGCAAATAATCATAGAGAGAATTTTAGGTGATTGATTTTTGAAATTGTTATTATTATATATGTTCCTTTTTAAAATTTTATACAAATATAAAAACCACTTAAAATTGAAAAAGAAAAATTTATTTTAAGATCCTAAAAGAAAGTAATATTATAGAAAATACTAGTTTGAATTTTGAAATATAAATCAAGTGTGATACAAATAAAAGTCTTATCTCCTTAAAGGAATCTAGAGTTAAAAACTAAATAAATTCATTTTTAAACTCCAAAAATAATACTAGTCATTATAAAGATACTAAATATGATGTTTATAAAACATGAGTCTACTATTTTCTAAAAATACTAAATATTTTGTTTTCAAATAAATCTTGAAGTAAATATTAAAAGTTATATAATCCTTTGTGGAATTTTGTAAAAATAAGGATAACACCTAAAATTTAATAAGATTCACTTCTAAGATCTTAACTAAGTATGTTTCCCTAAAAAATACTAATTATATTATTCCAACACATTTTCAGGTTATTAAGAAATAAATCCTAATTTATTATCTAATTGGTAAATTCTTTAAAAACATTTTTAAATAAGAAATAATCACAATTTTATATAAAACCTTAAATCCTGTATATTTAAATACTACTTCCAAAACCATAACTTAAGTTTATAGTAATATTTAAAAGTAAACTATTAACCATTAGAAAACTCTTTAAAACCATGAATCCAAGATGAACCAATGATTTAAGTAAAGATTAATCACCATTCACTTATAACAAAAGTGAATATTACTTATATCTTAACTATTCATGATTTCAAACTTTAATAGGTTATTAAAAATCATCTAAATTTACTTTCCTTAAAAGATGAATTATATTCATAATAACTAGTCATATTTAAACTCATCATTCACTTAAACTGAAAGTGAATGATCTTATACCCTCAAACATGCTTATTACAAGGTTTAAAACTTTTTACTACTTTTAAACACATTGCAGCCTAGATCTACTTATGTTTTAAAGTTAAATTTGGTACACAAATCATGCATAATGCCTAAAGAATATTTATGTTTTTTAGTTAACTTTTGTGTGTTCCAAATTAAATCATAAGGCATCTCAAACCCACGCTTATCGGATAAGCACAAATAATATCGATCACATTCGATTAACCACACACAATGTTTAAACCTTAACAAAGAAATATTTTCTTCAAAAGTTATTTGTTTTGCCACTTCAAATAGCAAACTTATAATAAGTACTTTAACTCTTAACCTCTTGACATAATAATTTCCATCATAATTACCAGATATCAATCCACCTCAATCTTAGAATATTATTATACTTCATTTCTATAGTTTGCATGTTAAAATTTAAATCCCTTTACTTTGTGAAAGTAACCTTTTCCTTGAAAGTTATTCCTTTAAGAAACAATAAAAAAATATTCCTTAAACACTTCTTGAAAGCTTTAATTGATTAGTAATCTTGCTCAAGAAATCTTTTAGATACCATGCCCCATTTGAGTGATTTACTATTGTATGCTACTTGTTGTACTTACATATCATTTCACACTCTCCCAAGCCGTAACAAGAAGCACATGTGTGAAACAGGTATAAGGGTACAACACATTCTTAAGAACTCATCACCAACTTCCAAACCCTATATCAGATACGATTAGCTTGGGGATGCACATTTATCAAATTGCATTACATTACTTATGCATCATTGCATCTTGATTCTTAAACATTAGTCCTTACCGGACCAATGATGTTGTTTAAAGAATTTGGATCTTCTATTGTCTTGAAGACCGTGAGTGCATAATCTTCCAATCACAAAAGGCAAGTTCACAACTTGCTCAGGTCCTTTGATTATTTTCTATCAAATTCTTGAAACTCAAATGTTGTCATCACCTACATTTGAAAACGGTCGGAAACACTATTTTCATAATTAACTGGAAATATCTATTACTGATCCAGGGTGATCGGCTAATCTATTGTAACTGGCAATGGAAACACCATTGTACAGTAATGTATCATCTAGGACTTAACAACCAATGTCGCCAGTGATTCTAGTGTCGTATATTACACAGCAACCATGAGATTTGGAATGGGATGGAGAAGTCAACTGTATCTTCTTCCTTTCGCATGGACGGATGACCTTATCGTGTGGCTGTTGATTCTCGTAGGTTAGAATCTAGCATGGGTGGGACCCCTTAGTTCCCTGCGAGCTAGGTCTCGAGATTATCCGTGCATAGCTGTCTTGGTGTAAGCTCACCATAGCTGATGGTGGCTCCTAGACAGAGCTGCTTACAGAGTCTCTGAGAAGCTACCCAAAGAGTAACCGTGGTAGTTGTCTCGGGGGATCGTGTCTTCATGCGGGGTCGTGGAGAGGGCAGTACTGGCTTGGATCTTAGACTAGGCCCCATACCAAGGAAGTGTGGACAAGCTCGCGGCTTGGTTGTGCAACAAGGCTAAGGTTTCTTTTGGGAAAAGTGACGCACCTCTACAAAGTGTAAGAATTGTGACATGTTACTCCCTATTCCGGGAAGGAGCTACGAACGCGGCAGGAAAGGAACCCCATGAAGGTTCTGGTCAACCTGTGAAGACTGTCGGACATAGTTTTCAGAATAAAAGCAATCTTTGAAGAAATGTTTATGAAAACCTGCATTGCCTACGACCTATGGTCTGTGGCTGTAGAGATAGTGCATCATACACTCCTTTTTAGCGAACTTGCTGAGTATGATCGTACTCAATCGTACCTTCTTAAACCTTGCTAGATTTTGAGCCTTGGAAGACGACGTCAACATCAATTGCTGCTCAAGAAACCATCATCGACAGCTCAAGTTCTTCAATAAAGTCAATGAAGTCAACATATACATCTGTTGAAGTGAAGGCAAAGTCTTTGTGTAGATAGGAGTAAATACTCTAGCCCTAAAACCTACTTCTATAGAGCAATGCATTAGTAGCAATTGCAAGCCAAATAGTTTAGGTGTTAGTCTTATTAGCTAGATAGTTTTAAATTATTTTTATTTTTGGTTCTTCTTTGTAAGAAATTCTTTCTTTCTCTTTAACCTAGAGTATTCTTTGGATCTTTTGTAAAGAGTCAAGTTGTAATCTATAGTCATGTCTTGGACCTACTGTGTTTCTGTTGTACCACTCTGAGGGATGTAATACTAGTGAACGGTGTTTCATTGGTGTTATGTCAATGACTATAGTGTACTACATCATGAAGTGGTATGATGGGTCATCGCAGTGCACATATTACCTTTCCCCCTGTGGTCATCGTCAAAGGAGGCAAGGAACTCATGGGTAAGCTCGGCGTAGGTATCGTGGCTTGCGAAGCCAAGTACCGCCAACCCCGCCCTGCTGCACATGAGGTTGAAATCCTCCTTCAACCCTGTGATACGTTGCAAACGTATCTATAATTTTTTATGTTCCATGCTTGTTTTATATCTACTTTCTTATGTTTTGTCCATACTTTGGAGTATTTTTATACACTTTCTTAGACTAACCTATTAACAAGATGCCACAGTGCCAGCTGCCTGTTTTCTGCTGTTTTTAGTTCCAGGAAAGTTAGAAAATGAATATTCTCGGAATTGGACGGGACAAAAGCCAAAGTCAATATTTCACCGAGGGGGACATGGAGCCAGAAGACGAGACGGAGAGGGGCCAGAGGCTGGGCACACCACCTGGTCGCGCGGCTAGGCCTGGCCCGCGCCAGGGGGTGATGTGACCACCTAGGGCACCCCCTCGGTCTCCCCTTTTGCCTATAATATGCCTCCGATACAGAAACCCTAAGTACCCGATCAAAATTCCACGAAAGAGTCTGTAGCCGCTGTCATCTCCATCCCTAGATTGGGAGGGATGTGAAGCTCTTCCCAGCACCCTACCGGAGGGGAGAATTCACCCTGGAGGCCTTCTTCATCACCATGACTGCCTCCGGTGTGATGCGTGAGTAGTTCATCCCTGGACTACGGGTCCATGTAGTATCTAGATGGTTGGTTCTTCTCCTTTGTGCTACCATGTCTAGATCTTGTGAGCCCCGTTCATGATCAAGATCATCTATTTGTAATCATACATGTTGTGTTTGTGGGGATCCGATGATATCGAGATGCTATTTCAGATTGATTATTGATTCTATCATGTCTTTGTTATTTTTGATCTTGCATGCTCTCTATTGTTAGTAGCTATCTTGGCCGAGTAGATGCTAGCAACTCCAAGAGGGAGTATTTATGCTCGATAGTGGGTTCATGCCTCTAGTAATCTAGGGAAGTGACAGAAATCTCTAAGGTACTAGATGTGTTGTTGCTACTAGGGAGAAAATAGCAATCCTTTATTCATAGAACAATCGTATTCTTTACTTTACACACAATCCTTAATGCAATTATTTGTTGCTTTCAACTTAATACTGGAGGGGGTTCGGATGATAACCTGAATGTGGATTATTAGTCATAGATGTAGTTGGATTACGGTCTATGTATAATGTTGTAATGCCCAATCAAATCTCATAGGAGTCAATATGATTAGTATATGCATGTATGCTTTCTCGATGTCTGTCAATTGCCTCGCTGTAATTTTTCACCCAACATGTCATCTATCTTAAGGAGAATCACCACTAGTGAACTATGGACCCTGGTCCTTTCTTTTACTATCAATCTACAATCTACTATTTTCTGTTTACTTTCTGCAAGCAATTACTATCTTCCACACAATACGTTTAATCCTTGTTTTCAGCAAAACTGGTGATATTGACAACCTCACGATAAGTTGGGGGAAAAGTTATGTGGTTGTGCTGTGCAGGATTCCAAGTTGGAAACAACACCTTGGAGGTGTGTTCTTGATCCTACTGGTTCGATAACCTTGGTTTCGTAACTGAGAGAAAACTTGCTGCTGTGCTCATCATACCTTCCTATTGGGGTTCCCCAACGAGCTTGAATATATTTTGAGCCATCAAGCTATTTTTCTGGTGCCGTTGCCGAGAGTCAAGGACATCTTCACAAGGACTGAATTAGTCGTCAAGAAATCTACTGGATTCTGCTGCTGGAGGTACCTTTATGACCATTACTTTGGGTGCTACAACAAAGCTTCTTGATAATATGATGGTGAACTATTCTGAATGGCACACTGAGAGAGCTCCACAAGGTAAGAAGGTAAATTCTGTTGAAGAGACCTCTTCCTTGAGTGATAAAATTGATTTATTATGTCTATGCTTGTTAATGGGAAAGCTCATATTGATCCAAATCATGTTCCCTTAGCCTCTTTGGTTGCTCAAGAAGAGCAAGTTGATGTGAACTTTATAAGAAATAATAATTTTGGTAACAATGCTTAAGGTAATAACAATTATAGGCCTTACCCTCCTAATAATACTTATGGTTATCATGGTAAACCTGGAATACCTAGTGAAGGAAGAATTTTAGAATTCGAAAGAGCCACTAAAAACTTCATGCAAATGTAATATGAACAAAATAAATTATTTACTAAAACCATGGAAGAACAATCTACTATTCTGAAAAATATTAGTCATCAACTTGAGAGTTTAAATAGGAAAATTCCTAGTTTGCAATTAAAACTTTCTAATCCTAAAAGAAATATATCATCTTTGTCTAAAGCACAATCCTCTTTGATTAATAAAATGGTTGCTAAACCTGAAACTATTGAAAATCCCTTTGCTGCTACTAATGCCATACAAGTTAGAATTGATGAAAATGTTAGACTATTAGCTGAATTGCATGCTAAATGGGAAAGATAAGATGAAATTGCTAGAAATATTAGTATTTCTACTATCACTACCACTAATGTTGAAGCTAGTAAACCCAATGGAACCTTTTCTAATAAAAATGCTGAAATTCTTCGAAACATGGGAAACAATAGCTCTACTACTTTAGATGATAATTATGATTTTGATCTTGATGGTTGCAATATCTCTGAAGTAATTATGTTCCTATAAAAGCTTGCTAAAAGTCCTAATGCTAGTGCTATGAACATGGCTTTTACAAAACACATTACCGATGCTCTCATAAAAATTAAAGAAGAAACGATGAATCATAAAGCTTCTATTCCTATGAAATTAGAAGATGGTTGGGAACCCATCATTAATATGAAAGTAAATGATTTTGATTTCAAAGCTTTATGTGATCTTGATAGTAGTGTTTCTATTATGCCTAGAAAGATTTATGAAATGCTTGATTTTCCACCATTGGAAGATTGTTATTTAAATGTCCCACTTGATAATAATGCTAAAAAGAAACTCATGGGGAGTATTAATGATGTTCTTATTATGGTTAACGATGCCTATGTCCCCGTTGATTTCTATGTTTTAGATGTTGAATGCAATGCTTCTTGTCCTATTGCTTTGGGAAAACCTTTTCTTAGAACTGTTGGTGCCATTATTGATATGAAAGAAGGCACCATTAAATATCAACTCCCACTCAGGAAAGGTATAGAACACTTCCCTAAGAAGGAGAGAAGATTCCTTTTGCCTCTCCTATTAAAACAAAATTTGCTCTTAATGCTTCTTCATTTGAGAATACTTTATTCTTTTCTTGCTTCTTATGCCTAAATTAAAGGCGTTAAAGAAAGGTACTTATTGGGAGATAACCCAAAAGTTTTAGATGAGTCTTGGAAGTTATTTCTTCAGTAATAACCTCTCCTTATCCTTTTTATTTTCTTTTTTGCCAAGAGTAACCTCTAATGAGAGAGAAGTAATGCTTGGGAAAGTTGTTGTCCCGAAACAGATTTTTGTGCTTCACTGTAAAAATTCGTGTAAAATCTCTGTACGTCGGTTTGAGCTGTAATTGTTTGTGCTTGTGCCCCAGGTTGTTATCCAACTTGCGTTAGTTCAACACTTTTCGATTTGAGCAACAGAAGGTCTTCGAAAAAATCGGTTTCTATCTGCTGGTCTGTTTTGACAGATTTCTGCCATTATTTGCATTTGCTTCTTGTTGATTCCTTTTTGGGTTCTCTTTGGGGAATTGAGCTTTTTGAGGGAAGTGATACAATAGCTTATGTTTTAATGGAAGTTTTACTTGTGTTGGAACTGAACCAAAAGGTCTATTAATGTTGCTAATGAAGATTGTGTGAAGTTTTGTATGAAGGAAAAATTTCAGATGTCAAGGAAAGAATGATGTAATGAGATGAAAAACTAAATCTCAAGCTTGGGGATGCCACCCGTGTCACCCCGAGAAATATCCAAGAAGTACAACCATCAAAGCTTAGGGATGCCCAAGGCATCCCTTCTTCATCAATAAAAATCTCAGGTTCTTCCAAACACTTCATTTTTATTGTTTCATGCATAGTTGTGTTGTTCTTGGAGCATCTTCATTTTCATTTTAGTTTTCGTTTTCTTGGTTTTCTTAGTTTGCTTGAATAAATTGGTTGGACCCCCTCATTCATACATTAGTTTTCAAATAAGATTGGTTGGATTGGAAAAAAGTAGGAAAAGTTCATGCTTAAGTGGTAAAGAGAGCTTGCTTTCATGGGTAAGATCGGCGTAGGTATCATGGCTTGCAAAGCCAAGTACCACCAACCCTGCCCTGCTGCACATGAGGTCGAAATCCTCCTTCAACCCTGTGATACGTTGCTAACGTATCTATAATTTTTGATGTGCCATGCTTGTTTTATATATACTTTCTTATCTTTTGTCCACACTTTGGAGTATTTTTATACACTTTCTTGGACTAACCTATTAATAAGATGCCACAGTGCCAGCTGCCTGTTTTCTGTTGTTTTTGGTTCCAGGAAAGTCAAAAATGAATATTCTCGGAATTGGACGGGACAAAAGCCAAAGTCAATATTTCACCGAGGGGGACACGGAGCCAGAAGACGAGATAGAGAGGGCCCAGAGGCTGGCCACACCACCTGGTCGCGCGGCTAGGCCTGGCCCACGCCAGGGGGTGGTGTGGCCGCCTAGGGCACCCCCTCGGTCTCCCCTTTCGCCTATAAGATGCCTCCGATACAAAAACCCTAAGTACCCGACCAAAATTCCACGAAAGAGTCTGTAGCCGTCGTCATCTCCATCCCTAGATCAGGAGGGATATGAAGCTCTTCCCGGCACCCTGCCGGAGGGGTGAATTCACCCTGGAGGCCTTCTTCATCAGCATGACTGCCTCCGGTGTGGTGCGTGAGTAGTTCATCCCTGGACTACGGGTCCATGTAGTAGCTAGATGGTTGGTTCTTCTCCTTTGTGCTACCATGTCTAGATATTGTGAGCTCCGTTCATGATCAAGATCATCTATTTGTAATCTACATGTTGTGTTTGTGGGGATCCGATGGATATCAAGATGCTATTTTAGATTGATTATTGATTCTATCATGTATTTGTTATTTGTGATCTTGCATGCTCTCTGTTTTTACTAGCTATCGTGGCTGAGTAGATGCTAGCAACTCCAAGAGGGAGTATTTATGCTCGATAGTGGGTTCATGCCTCTAGTAATCTGGGGAAGTGACAGAAATCTCTAAGGTACTAGATGTGTTGTTGCTACTAGGGATAAAACAACAATCCTTTGTTCATAGAACAATCGTATTGTTTACTTTACACACAATGCTTAATGCAATTATCTGTTGCTTGCAACTTAATACTGGAGGGGGTTTGGATGATAACCGTAAGGTGGATTATTAGTCATATATGCAGTTGGATTACGGTCTATGTATAATGTTGTAATGCCCAATCAAATCTCACAGGAATCAAGATGATTAGTATATGCATGTATGCTTTCTTGATGTTTATCAATTGCCTCGCTGTAATTTGTTCACCCAACATGTCATCTATCTTAAGGAGAATCACCACTAGTGAACTATGGACCCTGGTCCTTTCTTTTAATATCAATCTACAATCTACTATTTACTGTTTTATGTTTACTTTCTGGAAGCAATTACTATCTTCCACACAATACATTTAATCCTTTGTTTTTAGTAAAACCGGTGAGATTGACAACCTCACTGTAAGTTGGGGTCAAAGTTCTGTGGTTGTGTTGTGCAGGATTCCAAGTTGGAAACAACACCTTGGAGGTGTTTCCTTGCTCCTACTGGTTCGATAACCTTGATTTCATAACTGAGGGAAAACTTGCTGCTGTGCTTATCATACCTTCCTCTTGGGGTTCCCGAACGAGCTTGATTATATTTTGAGCCATCACCCTGCCACGGTGTGAAAGTTGTGGTTAGCCCAACGTGTGGGCAACATCCTCCTCGATGAGACAATGTCCAACTTGGAGTTGCACGAGGCTCGGGAACCTGAGCTCGAGCCCTCACCGCGTTGGCGCTTACTTGAATGAAAGAGTTTGCCGATTTTGTTCATCGTGATGCAATGAAAAATTTCACCATAAAACTTTAGGCATATAGTTTCTACATGATATATGAACGATCCTACGTGGAAAAATTCAATCCTAACGTGAGAAATTAATAGGATAAATAAAATAAGCTTGAGTTCATCCACTAGATCAATGCGAGAGGTCAACCATGGAAATCTGAAAATAAAACATGGATAGGGAGAGAAGCATACCGATCTGTTGATTCCCCCACTCAAAACAAAAAAATCCACGAAGAATCAAGAGTTCTAGGTGGATTTTGAGAGGTTTAGAGAGAGAATATGAGAGAAATAATGGTGCGATTTTATGGTCACACCAAACTATACGTCCGGAACTATATGGGCGGGTGACGTTGTTACACCCGTATAGTTGCAGCGGCGCCGCCAACTAGGGTTTCTTTATAGAGAAAATAGCTATACGGACGCAACTATATGGCCGGATCACAATGATCCCGCTATATAGTTGGTCGTTAAACTGTCTGTCCCTCGAGATAAATTTCTAAAACTAGTATCGATATCTATACGACTGGAGCTATATGGCCGGAATTTTTATTCCCGCCGTATAGTTGGTTGTTAAACTCTCAGTACCTTTGGGATGAATTTCTATGAAGGCATCGATATCTATACGACCAGAGCTATACTGCCGGAATTTTTATTCCTGCCGTATAGTTGGTCGTTAAACTCTCTGTTCCTTTGGGATGAATTTCTACGAAGGCATCGATATCTATACGACCGGAGCTATATGGATGGAATTTTTATTCCTGCCGTATAGTTGGTCGTTAAACTCTTAGTACCTTTCAGAAAACTTTGTACGAAGGCATCAATATTTATACGACCAGAACTATACTGCTGGAATTTTTATTCTCGCCGTATAGTTGGTCGTTAAATTCTTTGTGTCTTCGAGGAAAATTTGTTAATGACAAAGATATCTATACGACCAGAACTATACGGCAAGAATTTTTATTCCCACCGTATAGTAGGCCGTTAAACCACCAGTAATCATCAAAAAAAATTATTCTTTCAGGATATCTTCTTATCCCAAAACTTAGTGAAATACCTTATTTTTAACCGAAAATTGATAGAAAAAACTGTCGACCAACATAAGTGTATTAAAAGCAAAATTTCAGTTTCTATAAATGGAAAAACTCAAACTTTTATTCTTATTATTATTCTATACTCATTCAATCGACGTTTGTACTACTTTTTGATAGCTGCATCTTCACGGGCACGCTTCCGCAAGAATGTTAGTGAAAAAGTGGTAGGAATGCGATGAACTTCTTACTCTCTAATCTACTTTATTAACAAGATGGGTTGACTCCCATTAAGCATTTATTAAGAATGGTTAAGTAACTCAACCTCTTCTCTCTTCTCGAATTCTTATCTCAGGTTGCCCCTTATCAAAGGCGCTTACCACATGAACTCGTTTTGCCGGTGGAATATATCTTTCTCCTGCTTCTAGCTTCTTTGGAAAATACCGGATGATTTCAGCATCATAAATATTGAAGATTATCTTCCCTTCAGCACAATCAACTTATGCCCCTGTAGTACTAAGGAAAGGCCTTCCAAGTATTATGGATAATTTTTCATCTTCGGGCATCTCAAGGATAATAAAATCATTGGGAATAACATGCTCATCTATTCTAAGTAAAACATCCTTGATCATACCAACGGGTTGTTTAGTGGACTTATCAGCCATCTGTAAAGTGATAGTAGTAGGAGAATACTCCCCTAATCCTAACCTTTTATAGAGGGAGTATGACATTACACTAACTCCTTCTCCTAGATCACACAAGGCATTATAAATATCAGTTTTACCTATTGAGCATGAAATAGTTGGTATTCCGGGATCTCCAGACTTAGACAATAGCTTCCCATTAGTAGGATAGCTAGTTACCATGGCAACAGTTTCAGTTATTTCTTTCTTTCTACTAAGAATAACATGGAGGAATTTACTATAAGTAGGAACTTTGATTGCATCCGCAAATGGAATTTCCAGACGAAGGTCACTAAGTCCCTTTGTGAAATAATTATAAATTACTTGATCCGGTGCTTTCTTTTTTCGATCTGTATAAGGAAGCTTTTTCTCACCTGACTTACTCTTGTATTTTATCTTTTCTGGGGGTCGGGCTCTTTTGTTGCTTTATTTTGTTGTTGCTTATGGTTTTTCTTCTTTTCCACTACAACAACTTCATCTTCCTTTCTTATTTCTTTATCTTCTCTTGGATCAACCGTCTCTGCATCAGATTCATAATGGTTATCTTGTGCTTCATTTTGGTCCTCCTTGGTTTGATCTTGTATCTCAGTTTCATCTTGAGGATCCACCAATGGACCATCTTCTTGGCTTGCTTCGAGCAAGGCTTTTTCCTTTCGCTCTTTTTCAGCTTCGTATTAAAGTGGTCCTAAGGGTCCTGTAACAACTGCACCCCTTCTTGTGACAACATTAGTAGAAACAGAAATATGTTTATCATCACGAAGAAAAATTTGTTAACTAGATGCTATTTGTTCACACTGGGTTTCAATCATACTAAGATAGTTGTGAAATAATTTTATTTCTTAGCCAATCTCATCATAATTTTCCATGAGTTCCACCAAAATATTTTTGTGTTTTTGGAAATGCTTATGCAAGTTATTATGTGATTTTACTTGTCGATGTTTTAATTCTTGAAAAACTTTTCTAGTTTCACCTTCTTTAGTTAAAACTTGTAACAAACTACTTTGTTTTCCTTAACAAGTTCAGAAGGTATACCTTTTTCTTTCATAGTTTTGCGTACCTCAGGCATAAGATCAGGAGTTATCCGAAGTATCCCTTTTTCTGGCTTAGTGCCAAAATCAAGATTATATAAAGAATCATTCTTAGCCCTAGTAGACATCAATTCCAAGATCCTTTAATAGTCAAAGTATTTATTGATCCTTCTGCTGAGAAGTCAAGCAACTCTCTACATTGAGTGTTGAGACCATGGTAAAATAAATGTCAAATTGTTAGTTCAGAATAGCCATGATTAGGAATACTATTGATCATTCCAAAAAAAAATCTTTCCCGGGCTTGTGGGTAGTTTTCTCCCACATTCTGACTAAAGTTGCCTATGTTCTTTCTTAGTTTAATTACCTTTTTAAAAGGATTAAACCTGTTTATGAATTTAATAATGCAGTTTTCCCAAAATTTAATGCAATGGTGAGGGAGAGAATATAACCAGTCTAGAGCTTTACCTTTAAGAGACCAACGAAATAATTTAAGATGAGAGAAGTGTCTTGGCAAACCTTTTGGTCCAAGCGATGTTATCACATCGTCGAACTCTCTAATATGTCTTCCTGGGTCTTCATCTTCCCTTCCACTGAAATCTTTCTCCTGCAAAATTTTAATAATTCCACCATCAAATCGATATTCTCTAATTCCAGGATTAGGGAACTCTATTGGTTGTTTAAGAAATTCAGAACTTAGAGCACTGTATTCCCTGAGAGTTTTCTCAAGTTTCATAGGAGTTGTCCTGTAAATAGACATGATTTCCATAATATTACGCAAGTTTTCAACTTCAACTTTATTTGATCTTAAAAGATTTTCAATAATTTCTTCGTGCCTCTAAGAAGGCACGCGCTCGATATAATCCGGCAGGTAGGTCCTACCAGAGCATGTAGACCCTTTGTCTCCTAGGGAGAACATTTTGTAGTAGCAACACCTGAAATGTCAAAATACAAACACTTAGGTTAGCTCCCCAGCAACAACGGAAGAAAATAGCTTGATGTCTGCAAGAGCACAAATCGTTTGTAGCTAGTTTCGAAGTATATATCGATCCCACAGGGATCCCAAAGGTAAATGTTTATGGGTGAAGTTTCTGTTACACCCAAAGTTGTCACAGGTCTTTGAGTGAATTAACTGCAAGTGTTGAAATAGGAATGGGTTTTTGATTAAATGAGATGTATTTAAATAGAACTAAAATGTAAACTTCAGAAATATACAACATAAAAGTAAAGAACGACTTGGTTGTTTGTTGTTTCCTGTAGATGGTGAAAGAAGGCGCGAGGAGATTCAATTCATGGTGATAGTGACTGTGTGAGGTGGACGAATGATAAATGTAACAATTATAATCTTATAAATATATGTGTAGGCGAGCAACCCATAATTAGCCGGAACTCCTCTTGGTAGATTTCATTCCAACTTCAATAATCCTACTAGCCCGTTACCAAAACCATGGTCAGACACTAGGCAATTAAGACCCTTCAGGTTGCTTAGCAATTAAGCACCTTGGATCGAACTAATGCAATAAGCACAGTGGTTCCTCGTTATCCTCGAGTCTACTAGTTTTCCATTGATATCCCCGTGTCACCCGGGGGTCGCCGGTCCACTACCGAATAACATCTTATCTATGTAGAACAAAGCATCATGTTGTCTAGGCCCTTAATTGGACAACAAGCATTAGGCATCCCACAGATAGTCAAGCACACATAATATAGTAATTAGAATCAATTACAAACTAATGGAAAATATATGAAGGCACATCACATCTCACCAATCTCCTACATCTCCCATGCCCAAAGGAATTACTCACACATGAGAGAAGAACGGATCATCAATATAATCAAATAAAGGGAATTTGTCTTTGTATTACCATGGAGATCCACAATAAGAATAGAAAAATATCCAAACACAATTCAAGATGGGAAGAAACAGTCTCAAACCCTAGTCTTGTAAGGTGTAGATCCCTCTCTCTCGAGTACAAGTAGTGGCTATGGGGGTGTATTGTCTAGGAGGTTGAAGATTGTGGAGCGAGATGAAGAACGTCTTCTTCTTCTTCTCTGGATCTTCTTTTGTCCCTTCTGGATGGTATGGCGGCTGCTGCGTTGTGTTTTCGACCTCGGTCCCTTCACGGAAGTTGTCCCTTTGACAAGACAGAGGCAGCGGCAACTATACGACAGGAACTATATGGCTGGAAAAATATTCCCGCCATATAGTTGCTCGTTAAAGCTTCTGTGAGGTCCCCTCGCGTGCTCCCAAAGTGAGACTTGCTTGTTTTCTCTAGAATATTATGTTTCTCTAGTTAAAACCTTCAGTTGACGTTCAGAACCTGAAACACACATTAAAAACCAAGTTTTCTTTGCTACCAAAGTATTAGCGTTAGGTAAAGCCAGAAAATGATCAAATCCGGGAGAAAACCATCAATAAAAGCCATCAAAAATGTGTTGAATCTCACAACTATCACCATCCTAGGGAGTGACTGTCCCACTAGAGGAGGTCGTCGTCCATATCTCTGTCGTGGTGGAAACCACCGGCAGTGACCAAAGGCGAGCGGCGCCAGACGCTGCAGAAGAAGAGGGCGATTCCCACAAGGGAGTGTGGAGATGTTCTAATCTCTCCACCGAAGATTTACAAGAACTCATCACCGAGGGGTATCTTCCCGTGGCGGAGGGGTTGGTCTAGCGGCTGGTGATAGCTCAAAATATATCAAGCTCGTTGGGAACCCCAAGAGGAAGGTAAGATGAGCACAACATCAAGTTTTCCCTCAGTTATGAAACCAAGGTTATCGAACCAGTAGGAGCAAGGAAACAACTTCAAGGTGTTGCTTCCAACTTGGAATCCTGCACAACACAACAACAGAACGTTGCCCCAACTTACAGTGAGGTTGTCAATATCACCGGTTTTGCTGAAACAAAGGATTAAACGTATTGTGTGGTAGATAGTAATTGCTTGCAGAAAGTAAACAATAAACAGTAAATAAATGGTAGATTAATGGTAAAAGAATGGATCGGGATCCATAGTTCACTAGAGGTGATTGTACTTAAGATAGATAACATGTTGGGTGAACAAATTACAACGGGGCAATTAACAGACACCGAGAAAGCATACATGCATATATTAATCATCTTAACTCCTATGAGATTTGATTGGGCATTACAACAGTATACATAGACCGTAATCCAACTACATCTATGACTAATAATCCACCTTCAGGTTATCATCTGAACCCCCTCCAGTATTAAGTTTCAAGCAACAGATAATTGCATTAAGCAAAGTGTGTAAAGTAAACAATATGATTGTCCCATGGACAAAGGATTGCTGTTTTCTCCCTAGTAGCAACAACACATCAAGTACCTTAGAGATTCCTATCACTTCCCCAGATTACAAGAGGCATGAACCCACTATCGAGCATAAATATGCCCTCTTGGAGTTGCTAGCATCTACTTGGCCAAGATAGCTACTAACAACGGAAAGCATGCAAGATCACAAATAACATAGACATGATAGAATCAATAATCAATCTGAAATAGCATCTCAATATCCATCAGATCCCCGCAAACACAACATATAATATTACAAATAGATGATCTTGATCAGGAACGGAGCTCACAAGATCTAAACATGGTAGCACAAAGGAGGAGAACCAACAATCTAGCTACTACATGGACCCAAAGTCTAGGGATGAACTACTCACGCATCACACCGGAAGCAGTCATGGTGATGAACAAGGCCTCTAGGGTGATCTCTCCCCTCTGGCAGGGTGCCGGGAAGAGCTTCAGATCCCTCCCGACTAGGGATGGAGATGGCGGCGGCTACAGACTCTTTCGCGGAATTTTGATCGGGTACTTAGGGTTTTTGTCCCGGGAGGCTTTTATAGGCGGAAGGGCAAGGTCGATGGAGGCTCGTGGGGCCCACACCAGGTGGTAGAGCGCCTAGGGCTGGCCGCACCACCCTAGGGTGTGGCCGCCACGTGGCCCCCCTTCGGCTGCCCTCCGGACTCCGTGTTGCTTCAGGTAAAATATTGACTTGGCTTTTGTCCGGTCCAATTTTGAGAATATTTCCTTACTAGCTTTTCTGAAACCAAAAATAGCAGAAAAGAGGCAACTGGCATTGTGGCATCTTGTTAATAGGTTAGTTCCAGAAAATGTGTAAAACTACTCCAAAGTGTGGACAAAATAAGAAAGTGGATATAAAACAAGCATGGAACATCAAAAATTATAGATACGTTTACGACGTATCAACATCCCCAAGCTTAACTCCTGCTTTTCCTCGAGTAGGTATGTGATAAAAAGAATAATTTTTGAGGTGACATGCACCATCACAATCTTGATCAAGGAATTTGTAAAACATTGATAGTTGGGATCATAGTACTGTAACATAGATGAAAGATATAGTTCTAACAATAAGACATAGCAACTATGTTGTAACATGAAAAGATACAAACAAAAGATTCATGAATAACAATTCTTTGAAAGACGTTTGTTTGTTTCACATATAGAAAACATAATGAGAATGGTATTCATCTTGTCCCTCATGGTGTAGCAAAACATAAATGCATAGCACACCTTCAAAGTTCATAAGGGTCACTAGATACAAATAGTTTAAGAACAAGCAATATCAAAGTTATGAATCAATCAACAAGTTTTGGGACAATGCACATTAAACTAAGAATGACCACTATGCTCTCTAAATAGGTGCATAAAGATAGAAGATGGAGACTCAACATAAAAGTAAAAGAAAGGCCCTTCATAGAAGGAAGCAGGGATTCAAGTCTCATAAAGAGCTTCCAAAAATTATGGTACTTATGAGCTTTCAGCTCTCATTGCCCTGATCATAAGCTTCTTTAGGTGATTAAGGTTAAAGTGAGCAAATATGAGGATATGATTGACAAGTTATAAGCTGAAAATCTCATGCCCCTTACTTACGAGTACCGAACCTCATGCTACTTAACTTTAGTCACAGGTAAGTTCTTGTCATTGTAAGTACATGTGTATCATAGAGAACCGCCAACGGGGTACCCCTTGCCCGATGATACGGAAGCTTTCCCATATCAAAATGACAAGGCAAGCAGACAATGAGCATCTCAGTGATCTTTTTGTATGCTATTTGCATAGGGTTTTCCTTTTTTTATTTTTTAGGATGCTTCACAAATTGCTCACTATGGTTATGCTACAAGTTTCCACCATGATTAGGCATGGCTTAGCCTAGACGCCCAGGCATTTCTCTAACACATATATGAACTCCATGAGCCTTACAAGCTCCCCTTTCATTTCACACCGCCGGGATCCATAAGCAAAAGAACATGATATCAACTAAATAAAGTGCAATGTTGAAAGCGTTCCCCATGGTAACATGGTTCTGCTAATTCACAACTTACAAAACGCAAGCATATATGCAACCTAGATGGGCACAATGGTTCAAGTTTATTAAGTGCAAGAAAGTAAAGTGTGCCGTCAAGTTCATCAGAGCTTTAAACACTAATTTTCACATAACAAGTTTAATTTTGAAGGTAGATAAAAACATGAATATACTTGGAATAACAATAATGCTAATAGGTAGGTATGGTGGACTCTTTGGAATAACTTGGTTTTATTTGGAGTTGGATGCATGAGTGGAACTCATACTTGGTACATGTGGAGGCTAGCAAAAGACTGGGAGCGACCAACTAGGAGAGCAATAATGGCCATAATCATGCAAAGCGACAAAACATTATTAATTAAAGCATAAAGTGATATTACAAGTCGAAAACTAAATGACCATAGAGGATATGGTGACTTGGTATAGTCTTAACATGGTGTGAGCATGCGCCAAGTCAACCTAAATAAAGCATCAAAGGAGAATACCACAATATTATGCTTTTATATGCTAAAACAACGCATGATTCTTTCAAGGCACATTAAGCAATCTCAATTGTTTGTAACAAGTCATGCTACAACAATAATCACTAAGCATAGAGTCAAACCAATATCAAACATGACATGATAAAGTCTAAGCCACAGTCAAAACAAGCTCCTTTTGTACCACTTATAAGCATGACCTTTCCTACTCTTTTCCAATCCAAATCAACATATTTGAAACTATGTATGAATGCCGGGGTCCAACCAATTTATTGAAGCAAACTAAGCAAAAGAAAACTAAAAACAAAAACAAAGATGCTCCAAGAACAACACAATTGTGCATGAAACAATAAAAATGAAGTGTTTGGAAGAAACCTGAGATTTTTATTGATGAAGAAGGGGATGCCTTGGGCATCCCCAAGCTTTGACGCTTGTACTTCTTGAATATTTCTTGGGGTGACACGGGTGGCATCCCTAAGCTTGAGATTTTGTCCATAGTTCGTCTTATCACATTGTTCTTCCCTACACTTTAAAATTTCCTTCATACAAAACTTCACACAATCTTCATTAGCAACATTAGTGTATTCAAGATAATAAGTCTTTGGGTTCAGTTTGAACTCAAGTAAAACTTACATTAAAAACACAAGCTACTGTAGCAATTTCTTTTAAAAGTTCAAGAATTTGGCAAGAACTCAAAGATAAAGAGATTAAGAGGCAAATAAAAATAATGGCAGAAATCTGTCAAAATAGACCAGCAGGTAAAAACCAATTTTTTCGAAAAACTTTTGTTGCTCAAATCGAAAAGTGTTAAACTAACGAAAGTTGGATAACAATCTGGGGCAGAAGTACAAAATATTACAGCTCAATCCGACGTACAGAGATTTTTCACGAATTTTTACAGCGAAGCACAAAAATCTGTTTCGGGACAACAACTTTCCCAAGTATTACTTCTATCTCATTAGAGGTTACTCTTGGCACAAAAACCACACAAAAAGGATAAAGAGAGGTTATTACAGAGGAAATAACTTCCAAGACTGAACAAAATAAAAAATTATTGACTAAAAATTTGGGTTATCTCCCAATAAGTGCTTTTATTTAACGCCTTTGAGCTAGGCATAAGAAGCAACAATCAAGTATTCTCAAATAAAGAAGCATTAAGACAAAATTTCTTGCCCCTACCTTTCTCACCTTTATTATTATCTTTAGGGAATGTATGATTGTTTGGTAGAGAAGCAAAATGCATGATGCCCTTTTCCACATCTATTATTGCTCCAAGGAGTTTTAGTAGGGATCTTCCAAGTCTTATTTGTCCTTTTCCTACACATTTAATATCAAGATAATCAGTAGACACCACTTTCCCTAGGATGTTTGTAAACACTCCCTCAACTATTCCAATGGGTAATATTGTGGCATTATTAGTAAGAGATATTTCTTCTCCTCCTTCAGTAAGTCCTCAAAGATTTAAAGATTCATAGATGTGTTTAGGCATAAGGCAGAATTGAGACATGATATCACAACGAGCTTAAATTTTTTCATTATTTATAACAACTTTTACTATAGGAAGACATTTTGAAGATTCAGAATTTATTGGAACATATTCATGATGCTCTCTAAGCATTTTATAACATTGTTTTAAACTAGTAGTGTTGGTCTCAAGAGTGTTTAATCTAGCAATAATGTTTGTAAGTCATATGTTGCAACCAACTTTTTTATGGCATTAAAAGCTTCACCCTCATTGCACTGGAGGAAATCTCCTCCTACTACAACATCCAAAGCATATCTATAGGAAAGAGCAGTTCCAAAGTAGAAACTACTAAGAAACAAGCTTAGAATCATTTTAGGTTTAGTTTTTTCACGTAAATCGGAGATTCTAGACCAAGCTTCTTTGAAACTCTCTTCAACTCCTTGTTTGAAAGTAAAAATCATTTCCTCAGGCCACATAGTGATTGGAGCAATGCTAGATATAATAGCAACTTGAGATAGAAACTAATTTTTTTGTGTTTTTGATAGAAAGAAATAAACTAGTACAACTCTTTTTTTATGTTTTTGATAAAAGAAAGAAGCAAACAAAGCAGAAATAAACTAAGAAAAACAAAAAAAAAGTAAAGAGATTGGTTGTGAGAGACTCTCCTTGTGAAGATGTCCTTGACTCCCCTGGCAACGGCACCAGAAAAAAGGCTTGATGGCTCAAAATATATCGAGCTCGTTGGGAACCCCAAGAGGAAGGTATGATGAGCACAACAGCAAGTTTTCACTCAATTATGAAACCAAGGTTATTGAACCGGTAGGAGCAAGGAAACAACTCCGAGGTGTTGTTTCCAACTTGGAATCCTGCACAACACAACCATAGAACTTTACCCCAACTTATAGTGAGGTTGTCAATGTCACCGGTTTTGCTGAAACAGAGGATTAAATGTATTGTGTGGAAGATAGTAATTGCTTGTAGAAAGTAAACAGTAAATAGTAAATAGATGGTAGATTGATGGTAAAAGAATGGACCAGGATCCATAGTTCACTAGAGGTGATTCTCCTTAAGATAGATGGCATGTTGGGTGAACAAATTACAGCGGGGCAATTAACAGACACCGAGAAATCATACATGCATATACTAATCATCTTGACTCCTATGAGATTTAATTGGGCATTACAATATTATACATAGACCGTAATCCAACTGCATCTATGACTAATAATCTACCTTCAGGTTATCATCCGAACCCCCTCTAGTATTAATTTGCAAGCAACAGCTAATTGCATTAAGCAAAGTGTGTAAAGTAAACAATACGATTTTCCCATGGACAAAGGATTGTTGTTTTCTCCCTAGTAGCAACAACACATCTAGTACCTTAGAGATTCCTGTCACTTCCCTAGATTACTAGAGGCATGAACCCACTATCGAGCATAAATACTCCCTCTTGGAGTTGCTAGCATCTACTTGGCCAAGATAGCTACTAACAATGGAAAGCATGCAAGATCACAAATAACATAGACATGATAGAATCAATAATCAATCTAAAATAGCATCTCAATATCCATCGGATCCCCGCAAACACAACATGTAAGATTACAAATAGATGATCTTGATCATGAACGGAGCTCACAAAATCTAAACATGGTAGCACAAAAGAGGAGAACCAACCATCTAGCTACTACATGGACCCGTAGTCTAGGGATGAACTACTCACGCATCACACCGGAGGCAGTCATGGTGATGAAGAAGGCCTCCAGGGTGATCTCTCCCCTTCGGCAGGGTGCCAGGAAGAGCTTCAGATCCCTCCCGATCTAGGGATAGAGATTGCGGTGGCTATAGACTCTTTTCTAGAATTTTGATCGGGTACTTAGGGTTTTCGTCTCGAGAGGCTTTTATAGGCTGAAGGGTAAGGTCGGTGGAGGCTCGAGGGACCCACACCAGGCGGCGACATGCCTAGGGCTGTCCGCGCCACCCTAGGGTGTGGCCGCCTCGTGGCCCCCCTTCGGCTGCCCTCCAGACTCCGTGTTGCTCCGGGTAAAATATTGACTTTGGCTTTTGTCTGGTCCAATTCCGAGAATATTTCCTTACTAGCTTTTCTAAAACCAAAAACAGCAGAAAATAGGCAACTGGCACTGTGGCATGTTGTTAGTAGGTTAGTTCCAGAAAATGTGTAAAAATTCTCCAAAGTATGGACAAAACATAAGAAAGTAGATATAAAACAAGCATGGAACATCAAAAATTATAGATACGTTTACGACGTATCAGCTGGCGAGGTAACTCATTCTCCCCAAGCCAGAGAGAAGGTGTACCTCAAAGCTCGGCTGGTACGTGGTGTAAGCCTGCCAGTTTCCGACTTCTTCCTGGACGTCCTTCGTTCCTTCTGGGTACTTCACCACAATTCTCTGCCAACAACATCCTCATACTTACCAACCTCATAGCTTTGTGCGAAGGATACCTAGGAATCAAACCTAGGTTAGATCTATTTATTTATTTCTTTACTGTCAAGAGAGAGTCCGTAGAATCCAAGGATGAGCTGCGGATCTGCAAAACTATTAGCTTTAAGATCTGGCCTAGCTGGCGCTTCCTTGACATTATGGGACACGAGTCTTGCAAGAACTGGCAGCGCACGTATTTTTATGGCCCAAATATTCTGCTGCCCAACCACCAAGAAAAGTACCCTGACTTTGTCGATGGGGCTGCCGCTGAAGCTCCTACCTGGAGGCCCCAAGCCCCCTCCCATCCGACGAAGAAGCCAACCGTGCCATAAGGCGGAGCGAATGGCTCGTAGACGGAGGTCTGACCTGCTTGGACCTAGCCATGTGTTGGTTCACTAAGTGTATCCAACCCCTGCAGCACCGCGCCGAGCTGATGTGCATGTACTCCAAGGACATAAAAGATCCCATGCGAATCTCGTGGGATAACTTTTCCAATGACTCCATCAAGCTCTAGCTTAAGGGCATAGTCAAGGTGAAAGACAGGAAGTGTGGCTTCACGATCACCTATGACATGTTCAAATGTGGCAAATACCCATAGGTAGCTTCTGTTTCCTGTGTTGCTCGTTATATGTACTCTAAGGTGTTTCCGTCTTGAAATCACCAATCTAACACTCCTTTGTCCTACAGCTGGCGACCTTGGCGGCAGATCAGATGGCCTCCTAGGTCTATGATCCCAAGCTGAAGGATATCCAGGTGGTGTCCGACGATGATGCCTCCAAGGATCATCCGGCTCCGGCAGCGCGAAAGCGGAAGAGCTCCACCTCTGATGTTGTTGTCGAGGGCAAGAAGAAATCGGAGAGTCGAGTGTCCAAGATATCCACTGCTGCCTTAGAGGCAGAGCAGAAGAAGTCTACCAGCATCCCCTTAGCTAGGTCATCTATTGTAGTGTAAGTACATTCATTCTCCGACTTTAATTTTCATTGAACCTATTCACTTATACTGAGTATGTTTCAGGAAGAAGTCCGGTGTTGGCCTGAAGCAAACCTCCAAAGATGTTGGGGGGTCCAAACAATTCGCGATATGTTTAAGTCGTCCCTTGCTGCTGCTCCCTCTACTCCTGCCGCCAAGCCTGTAACATGCCCCACTGAGCCTTTGTGCCCGCTATTCCTAAGACCTTCGTCATGGAGACAGATATCAATCAGACAACTGATGTCTCAGGCTCTGTCAGCATGGACATTAGTCCCATTGGCCAGGCTACACAAGAGAGTGTTGGAAATATGCCCTAGAGACAAATAGTGATAAGGGCTGGTTTTTTAAGTAATACGTTTTATTTAATAAATTTTAGGAATAATACATGAATTAGGAAAATTGTAAAACTAGCACAGCCTCGGTGGTTGAAATAAGAACTAGTCGGTGGTTGAAATACCGACTAGAACCGGTCGGTGTTTGAAGTGCCGAGTAGTCTTGTCGTTTTCTAAACTACCGACCAAAACTAGGTTCAAATGTGGCGCCATACTAGCCGAGGTTTTATTTGCCGCGTCTCCTTAATTTTTAGTTTTTATTTGGTTTTTGTTACGGAGCTAGTAGCACGGGGAGATTAATCGGCATGTGTGTGTGGTCGGCCGGCCGTGCGGTGTGGCCGGTTGCAGAGACGTACAACACCAAGATGCTGTGGTGCACAGGAATTAAAAGGAAAGCTGCACGCGGGCCTCTATGGCGTGCCATGCAAATGCATGCATGGTGGCCTGTTTTTATCGCTGGCCTGTTTTTTTTCGTGCTCTGGTTTGGTCGTACTACTCGGTAGTTTAAAGACGATAAGACAAATCGGCATTTCAACAACTGACTGGTTCTGGTCGGTATTTCAACCACCGACTGGTTCTGGTCGGTATTTCAATCACCGAAGCCGTGCTAGTTCTGCAATTTTCCTAATTTGTGTATCATTCCTGAAATTTATTAAATAAAACGTGTTATTTTAAAAAATAGCATGATAAGGACTATTATCATATTTCATTAAGTTTATGATTAAGTTTTGTATCATGATATAACTGTATTGATAGGAAACATCAATACACGTGTGATATATAAACAACCAGGGGTTCCCAGCAAAACTCTAGTCACTAGTTCATTGGTCAACAGATGATCAAGTTTCCTGATCATGTGGCATTTATGCCAGTTGGAAATGGAGTCAACTCATTCTGAGAATGAGATGATGAACCAATACCCAACCTAAACATCATGACCCGATCATGTCACGAAGTTCAAGTTATGATGATTAGAAATGTATCCTTGTAGACTATTCCTTAGACCGCGAGGCTATATCAATCATTGTCTCCCGAGAGTGCTTAGATAGCATCAAGCACCACATGGTAATACAATGATTATAAAGGTGTGTTCAGGTACTTGAAGGAAACTGTAGAGGCTATATATGTCAAGAGCGGTATTTATCCGTCCACATGACGGAAAGATACTCAAGGGCCCACTCGGAGAAGTTATATCCAATAGCTGCGCAACGTGTGATTTGATCACAGGGATATCACTTGTCGGAACGAGTCAAGTAGCATTATTCGGTGACGAGATTGAACACGACATGATGATGTCATTGATCAGATCTCGGGCAATGCAAGTATCAAGAGACAAAGGGAATAAGACACGACTGTCCCGGTGCGAATGATGAAAGATCTTCGTGGAACGCACAGGGGTCACATGGCCATCCAGGTCCCTCTATCGATCATTGGTCCGAGAGTGTCCCGACCATGTCTGGAGTGTTCTCGAACCGTACGGTATCATGCTTAATGGTTTGATGATGCTTAGAGAGTGTTTATAGGATCGGAAGAATCGCCGAAGAATAGTAGAGAGAAAACCGGAAGGGTTTCGGTAAGTCCGGAGGATGTTCGGAGTGGAGGTGGAAGGTGTTCCATAGCCACGGAGATTGAATAATATATGAATGAATGTTAAATATTGATTTAATCAGTTATTCATAATTATTTAATAAAATAGCAAATCAATTTAAATGTCAAAAGGCTTAATGGGCCAATTCTGGAGGGAAGAGGGCCCATTAGGGAAAGGCAAGAGGGGAGAAGGGGCAAGGGGGTGGCCGGGTGGGCCAATCCCCCTGCGTGGGGCCCACTAGGGCTGGCCGGCGGTGCCCCCCTCTCCCTCTCCTTTAGTCCCACCCCGAGACTTTGAGGGAGGTAGTACCTCCCCTCCCCCTATATATAGTGGGGGTATTTGGCCAGATAAATACACACAATATTCAATAAAGGTTTCCTCATTTTTTAGGAGACCTCCAATTGATATTCTCTCTCTCTCTCGTGACCACGGTCCCAAGTTCGGACTACGCGAATGAGAGACATATTCACCGTGGAGCACCGTCGTGCTGCGAGATTCGGATCTAGGAGCTCTACTTCCACAACTGCTGCTAGATTGGGGAAGCGGGAGTTATCATCAGGCACCGGATGTGTGTAACTCCCCGTGAGGTGTCACACTTGAGGCACTCAAGTCGTTGGAGCCGCTGGAGCGCAAGGACTTCATCACGACCTTGAGGTCGGCTTCGGCTCGTCTACATCAACCATGCTCTCCTGAGCGTTGACAATGCTTTTCGGTCTTCAAGGGTAAGTTCGCGAAAATCCCCTCCTGTTACTGCATTACTAATAGATAGGTCCTGGCAACATCAGGGGTTCAGGGGCGTAGGGTAAAAATTTATTGTTTTCATGCGCGAAACCCCTACAGAGAGTACCTCTTCAAAAATGGCTGAAGCTCCGGCTAAGGATGCCATCGAGAAAGGGAAACAAGCAATGGAGGGAGCGGAGGCGGAGGCGACCAATGCAACGGTCGAGGCGGGAGCCTCTGAGCCATCGACTGCCATAGTTACACAGCAGGTGGCCAAGGCGTCATCCATGCCTCCGGCTTCGACGACTCCCCTGGCTTTGACTCCTCTGACTCTATGCCTGGACGATCTCATCAAACATGTAGATGCTATATATAACAATGCCCGGACCTTCCACAATTCATATGCTCATTTGGCCAACAATCTGAAGGTTATTGCCATTGTAAGTTTTCTAAACTTTACTTCTTTTACTTTGTAATATATCCCACTGTAGCCCCCGAGCTCTTAGGCAGAAAACCATTGTCTTTTTGCCTGAGTGCTCCAGAGAACCAAGTGTAAAACTTGTTAGTGTAGCCCCCGAGTTTCTAGTTTAGGATGAATATTCCGACTAGACACTCTAAGACAGAACACCTATTGATTAAAATCTGATACTATAGCCCCCGAGCGTTTAGTTGAAAATAGATAGTTCTGACTAGATGCTCTAGAGAAACTAAGCATGTTGTCTTATTTTGCAGAATGAGAATAGCCAGAGAAAAGCCACCAATGAGAAAATTGACAAGTTGCGGAAGGATCGGTATCTTGAAAAGGGTAAAACAACCTTCATGAAGGAACATATCAAAAATAGCCAGAGTATGTTTTGTTTTAACATCTCACTACTTTCCTCATGGTTCCATTTCTGCCAACTTCTCATAATGCTTTCCATTTTCCATCTTACAAAGGCCATTGCCAAAGCCAAGAGCATCGTTGAGCAATCGAAGCATATCCAGGATTGACGATGAAAACAAAATTTTGAAGAAATACCTGGCTGAAGCTGTCAAGGGTCATGAGTAGGCAATGAAGGTGCTACAAGAGTCTGCTGACACCGAGATGCAGCGCCTGAAGAATAAAAATGCATATCTCAAGGAACAGAATCAAGCTGCCAAAGAGCAGAATGAGTGAAACCTTGAGGTGTACAATAAAGTTCATAAGGAACGGGACAACTTGGCGGAGACCTGCAAGCAAGCCAAGATGAGTATCTTCGGTAATTTTCCTCCGACTTTTTCAATTTTGTAAGATCGATACTTGTATTATTGTACTCATGATCTTTATCTCTAATGAAAACATAACCCCCATTGGTTTATCCAACATGGGTGAAGGTGCTCTGGATCCAAAAAAATGCATCATTCTTGCCAGCAACTTCATCAACACTGCCATCGCCCAGGCTAAGGAGATAGCACAGCCCCTAGGCATCAATATCAAGGCGTCAGAATCAGCGGACAAGTACTCGGAAATCCTGCATCGATCCCCCGAGAAAGTCAAGGACTGGAAAGCCTCTTGCGTCCGGGCTGGTGCAAGGATGACCTTATCCTTGGTCAAGGCTCACTAAAACAACGCCGACATTGATCTGGTAACCTCCGGCATGCTGAAGTTTGATGAGGAAGGAAAGGAGATCGATAGCGATGTTATTTGGAACTCCCTCGCTGGCTACGACACCAAGGTTGCCAAGATGGTCAAGGCGGATGTCTATGTGCCTACCGAGCAGATGGATGATGACCTGGCATCTTCCGAGTCTAGCCCTGGCCCCTCCAAATTTGATGAACTCTCTAGGCCTGGCTCTCTTGTTGTTGATGATGCAGCCACAAAGTCTCCTGCAGCAGAGCCATAATTGTTTGTATTAAATGTATCTCTCCAATGTGTATGCAGAAAAAACTTGTGTGTTTGTAAGGCGGAAAAAACTTGTACTCAAGTTTCCTGCTACTTATCTATTTCCACCATGTATATATTTTTTAAGCAAGTGCTGGCTTATCCATTATTCTAGTTTGTATGCTTGACCTTTCGTGAGACAAAAGACTCGCAGCACAGAACTATGCTCTCAGGTGATGATAGTACCATCAAGAACCTAAGAGCAAAATCGCCGGCTTTGAGTGCCGAGAAGTCACTACTCCGGAATCCACATAAAAACTACAAAAAATGTGTAGATGAGAAAACTTAAGCTAACACCCGTAGGCGGAGATTTCACAAGTGCAAATGCAAACTTGCGCATAAAGGGTTTATATGATCCAAAAATTAATAACTAAAGGAGGTAAAAGGCTCAAAAATCATGAGTGAACCAAATGCTTTATTTTATTGATCATATAAGAAACTTATTACATAATACAAAATATGCATAGTAAAAGGGACGTAGCTGTGCTAAGTTCCATTGCCGATCTGTCTCTGGGTAATCATCATTGGAGTCACGTTGCTTGCGCTTGTGATTTTTTGGCCTATCTTTCAACTTGTGGATATCGATGAGGTAATAGGAACCATGGAGCAATGCTTTGATTATGACGAATGGTTCTTCCCAAGGCGGGGATAGTTTGTGTGATTTCTCCTGCTTGAGTCTAAGCACCAGACCCCCCTGTTTGAATGAGCAATTCCTAACGCGGCGACTATGGTAGCCATATAGCTTCTGCTGGTAGATGGTGGATCTCTGGCATGCCAGCACGTGCTCTTCCTCGAGTAGGTCCACAGATAGGCGCCTGGATTCTTCAGCGTCATCTTCCTTGTAGGCGGCAACTCTTGGTGCATCATGGAGGATGTCGGATGGTAGGATGGCTTCTTCTCCATAAACCATGAAGAAAGGGGTCAAACTAGTAGATCTGTTGGGTTTTGTTCTCAAACTCCACAATACAGATGGTAATTCCTCCACCCAGGCTCCAGCTGCTCTATGTAGCGGTGCCTCTAAGCGTGGCTTGATTCCGTGTAGAATTAGTCCATTGGCCCTTTCAACTTGTCCATTTGACTATGGATGTGCCACAGATTCTAGGTCAAGGCGGATGCCTTTTTCATGACAAAACTCCTCAACTTCTTCGAGAGACAAATTTTTCCCGTTGTCGGTGATGATGCTGTGTGGGAGACCAAATCTCACCACTAGATCCCAGACAAATTTTAGTGTTGTTGTCCCATCGAGCTTTCTAATGGGTTTAGCTTCAATCCATTTTGTGAACTTATCCACTACTACTAGCAGGTGTGTAAATCCACAAGGTGTTGTTTGCAAATGTCCAACCATGTCAAGCCCCCAGACTTCGAATGGCCAAGTTATTGGCATTGTTCGCAATTCTTCAGCTGGAACATTTGGTTGTGTTGCATAAAACTGACACCCAAGACATGTTTGTACCAACTTGTCGATGTCCACCTTGGCATTTAACCAGTAGAATCCTTGCTGGAAGTCCTTGGCCACCAACAATCGGGGAGCAGCGTGATGCCCACAATCTCCAAGATGTATTTCTCTAAGGATATCAATACCTTGATGTTGGGAGACGCGCCGTAGGAAAAATCCCGTGAATACTTCTTTTGTATAGTTGTCCATCAATGATGACGTAGCCTTTTGCTCTACGTACTATTTGCCGGCTTTCGACTTTGTCGGCGGGTAAAGTTCCATCTTATAGAGTCCATGAACGGTTTCGTCTAAGCTGGAGAGGTCACTATTACTGAATTAACAAATTAGTTCCACTCTATCCGGATTTTCAGGGTCCGCTCCCTTCACGGATAGTGTCCATAAATGCTCTAGGAAAACGCCTGGCGAATTTGGTCGGAGAGCTAATCCAAGCTTTGATAGCAGATATGCCGCCTCATTCTCCTCCCTTTTGACATATTTGACTTCATAGCCATCGAAGCACTTGGCTATTTCGTCTAGTTCGTCCCAATATGCCGCCATCATAGGGTTCCGCGCGTTCTAGGTGCTAGCCACCTACTAGGCAACCAAGTCGAAATCTCCACAGCAAACTATGTGCTTGATGCCAATATCCTTGGCAAACCGAAGTCCGTGAATAAGGGCCTCATACTCCGCCATGTTGTTGGTAGCGTTGAAGTGGATCTGCAAGACGTATTGCAACTTCTCCCATGTTGGTGATTGTAGTAATACACCAGCCCCCGAGCCATTGAGTAGCTTTGATCCGTCAAAGTGCATCACCCAATATTCTAGCTCTAGTACAGGAGTGTCTTCTAGCAGTTCTGTCCAATCTGCAATAAAATCCGTCAATGCTTGAGATTTGATAGTATTGCGTCTCTTGTAAGTGATTTCAAAGGCGGCAAGTTCAATGCCCACTTTGCCACTCTCCCTGTAGCGTCGCTATTGTTGATGATGTCGGACAGTGGAGCTTTGCTCACTACTGTGATAGGGTGCTCCTGGAAGTAATGCCTTAGATTTTGTGAAGCAAGGAAAACTCCATAAGCTATCTTCTGGTAGTGCGGGTAACGCTGCTTGGATTCCGTCAAGACATCGCTTACATAGTAAACTGGTCGCTGAAATTCGTGTCCGTGCATTGGTTCCTTGCGCTCCACCATGATGAAGATGCGGATGACCCGGTTGGTTACCTCCATGTAAACTTACAGAGGATCCCTTGATACCGGTGCTGCGAGTATTGGTGCAGAGGAGAGTATTCTCTTAAACTCCCAAAGCATTGCGTCTACTTCGTCCATCCATATAAATTTGTCCACCTTTTTTAGCAACTTGTAGAGCGGCATGGCCTTCTCTCCAAGTCGGTTGATGAACCGGCTTACCGCTGCGACACAGCCTGTGAGCCTCTATATGTCCTTCAAGCATGTCCGGCGTTTAATGTCGAGGATGGCCTTGATTTTCTCCGGGTTGACCTCAATTCTGTGGTGCGAAACGGTGAAGCCCAACAATTTGCCACATGGTACCCTGAAGACCCACTTCTTCGGGTTGAGCATCATGTTGTACTTCTGAAGATTGTCAAAGGTTTCCTGCAAGTCGGTGATGAGGTCATTTGATTTCTTTGACATCACCGCGATGTCCTCCACATAAGCGTGTACATTGGGGCCTATGTGGTCGTGCAGGCAGTGTTGCATCATTCATTGGTAAGTAGCACTAGTATTTTTCATCCCAAAGGGCATCGCAACGTAGTAGTATGTGCCATAATGTGTGGTGAACAAAGTGGCCAGTTGGTCTGACTTTCGCATCCGGATTTGGTGGTAACTTGAGTAAGCATCGAGAAAACACAGAAGTTCCGAGCCAACTGTTGAGTCAATGACTTGGTCAATGCGAGGCAAAGCAAACGGATCCTTCGGACACGCTTTGTTCAAGCCGGTGTAATCAACACACATTCTTAATTCTTTGGTTCCCTTTTTGGGGACAAGTACAGGATTTTCCACCAATCGGGTGTGAATAACTTCTCGGATAAAGCCAACCTTAAGTAACCTAGCTATTTCCTTGCCTATAGCCCGTCGTATTTCGTCACTGAAGCGCTGTAGAGGTTGTTTCACCGGTTTAGCATTAGGATCAATATTCAAGCTATGCTTGGCAAGTTCCCTAGGTGCACCTTTCATGTCGGCAGGTTTCCAGGCAAAGATGTCCATATTCTCACGGAGGAACTCGACGAGCATGCTTTCCTATTTGGGATCCAGGTCTATGCAAATGGTGGTGGTCTTAGAGCAATCTCTTTCAACAAGCTCCACCTTCTTGGTCTTGATGGCAGCCTTGAATGCAGGTTCGGCAGCAGTGATTTGCTTCTCCGAAGCTGGCATCTCCGAGGCATCGACCTGGCTCTGGATCTCCTTGAAATCCTCACCATAGAGGACCGCTTTGGCGAAGGCGGCTTCGCTGAGCTCGCACTCCCGTGCCTTGGTGAAGCTTCCGTCAATGATGATGATGTTGTTTGTTCCGGGTATCTTGACCTTGTTGTAGACAAACCATGGCTGCAAGGAAGGAGTGGAATATGTCGCGTCCAAAGATAACGTGGTACACACTCTTGAAGGGCACCACTTCAAAGGTCGTGCGTTCTTGGAGGTAACTATTGACATCACCAAAAGTGGCCGGAAGAGTGATGCAGCCCAAGGAATTTGCTTGTCGGCCAGGGACAACGCCATGGAACATGGTGTTGCTTTTCCTTAGCTAGGTGTCCGTGAAGTTCATATTGTGTAGTGTATCTAGGTACATAATGTTGATGCTGCTTCCACTGTCCACGAGGCACTTGGTGAACTCTGTGCCGTCAATCAAAGGGTTGATGACCATGGCATACTGGTTCTCTGTTGGGATAAGATCTGGATGATCCTTCCTATCCCAAGTGATTGGAATCTCCGACCACCTAACGTAGTGGGGAACCGGAGGAAGGGTAGCCATTAGTATTCTTAGAGAGGTTTTCTAGGCCCAGACGGTGGGAGTGCCAAGCAAAGTGTGGTAGACTGGGCCTTCTTTTGGAAGGTTTTTTTGCCCTTGCCATCGCCCTTGTCGACGGACTTGGGTTCCACGTCTTCATCCATGTCACTTGAATCCTTGGACTCCTCTTCCTTCTTCTTCCCTTTGCCTTTTTCGTGGGGTCTGTTCTTCCGACTTCGCTTGTAGCCGGACTCAAGGTCTTCCTTGAGGTCGTTGACAAACTTGCATTGGTGGTTGGTGTGGGTGGCCTTGCCGTTTGCGTCGAGGTGGACGCATGGCATATCATGGTACTCTTCATACGTTTGGGGAATGCGGAGCGCTGAGGGTGTTGAATCACTCCTCTGCTAACCCTGGCTAGCCCCCTGCCAGGACCACGTTGTCTGCCTCCGCCTCTGCCAGTGAATGTTGTGGCGACCATGTCATCTGCTTGCTTCTCCTTAGGCGGAGTCTTCCACTTGTTGTTATTGTTTTTTATGGCCTGGGTAGGGATTGCTATTGCCGACAACGATTCACGCGCGTCGACATCAGCAGCGGCGAACTCACTAGCCATGGCGATCATTGCGTTGAGGTTGCGCTCGTTGTTGTCTTGCTTGCGCTTCAACGTATGCCGGAGCAAAGTCCCTTTCTTCAGACCATTGATGAAGGCGGCCATAGCGGTTTGTTCGTGCACCCCCGTGCATAAATTTTTCATATCTAGCCAGCGGGAAAGGTAAGTGATGTCTACGCACTTCTATTCTTGTAGATAGTTGTTGGGCCTCCAAGTGCAGAAGTTTGTAGAACAGCAGCAAGTTTTCCCTTAAGTGGATCACCCAAGGTTTATCGAACTCATGGATGAAGTGGTCAAATGTATCCCCTCTCAAGCAACCCTGCAATAAAGATACAAGAAGTCTCTTGTGTCCCCAACACACCCAATACACTTGTCAGGTGTATAGGTGCACTAGTTCGACGAAGAGATAGTGAAATACAAGTGGTATAGATAATTATAAGTGGTAACGGTGATAGAAAATAGCTTGATGGCGTGGAAAAGACTAAAGTAAAACTAAAATAAAGATGGAAGCAAGCAAACATGTAACAGATCTAATAGCAAACGGTGTTTCAGTGCTTAGTGTTGGGGGGATACCCCCGGGTAGGGTCATGCCGGGGTATAAAGGCCGAGTTAGCCGAGGTACGGCAAGGTCAAAGCAAGAGCTGGCCGAGTCACCTCAAGGCAGGCCGAATCATGGGGTAACCCGGACCAGGGGATGTCCACCTAACTGGGTCTCAACCGACTTATACCGTATGTCAGTAAGATGAATCTAACTTATATGCAGGTACAGGTGTGGCCGGATCAACTAGGTACGATCCGGGTTATATCAAGCTTGTAAGAGAAGGAAGGTATCTCGCTGGTCAAAGGGTGACCACTGTACACAGAGCGTGAGCGAAGCGGACAGAGGCCAGGACCACCGAGGCATGGTCGACAAAGGTGACTATGCCTGTGTGGGATGACGCGGGCGCCGCAGAGGCTCACATAGCCTCTGCATGGATGACGCTGGGCAAAAGTGACCCGGTCGGCTTACTATTTTGGGAGGAGGCATATTCCAAGGAATATGCCTCCACGTATGCCCTAACTGGAGACCTGGCTACCCCTATATAAGGAGGGCTAGGGCCTCTGTAGAAAGGGTTGATCTCGGGAGGGTTGTATTTTACGAGTGGTGAGAGTAAGAGAGTTTCTTCTTCCTCCTCTCCCCAATACAGCTCAAGGAGCACTTGTAATCTATGGAAGTGAATCAAATGCAAAGCAACTGTGTGTGGAATCACCACACTATCCCTCCCTAGGTTCCCCTAGTGCATTTAGTCCCCACCTTTAGCCTATCCATGGCATCTTCCGTGACACCACCACGATAGTTGGCGCCCATCGTGGGGCTAGCGGCGCTAGCAGGGGTGAAGATCCGGACGGGAAACTTCATCGGCACCAGCGAACGCATCGTCTCCAGGCTCATTCAGCACTTTGGAGCGCTGGATTTCGTTAGCGACAACGCTAGCTGCTTTGGCAAGCGTCCTCTTCCACGCAACGGCCTCTTCATCAAGCTCGGCACGCACAAGATCTACATTGCTGTCGATGTGTCGTGCGTTCACCCGCGACACGTCGTCGAAGGAGGCGAGCCACCCCTTAGCGCGGCTCCCGGGGTGCGTATCACTCGTTCCCCGGACCGCGCCGAGGTGATGATGACTGCGCCTGGCGCTGGCGCGCGCAAGGATCCATCACCAGATCCGGAGGTAACGCCCAAGGCACCGAGGAAAAATAGAGGTCCTCCTCTAGAGAGGCCAGAGAATGTGCTGCAGCAGGCGATGGATAGCTTGGCAAACCCAGTAGCAGCAGCAGTAGATCCGGCTCAGGCATAGGCTAAGCTAGAGGAGACTAGGCAAAAAATATTAGAGGGTGCAAAAAACATAGCCGCGGCTCAGCAGTCGTTGAACATGACACTCCGTGAGTATGCAAAGGCAAATAAAGTAGGTGATGTAAAAGTGAAGGGGAGAAACCTCATGAGTGAAATGAACAAAGAGGGTGATACAAGGATTGAGGAATCAGAAAACTGTCTGTCCGTGGGGCTGCCTAAGTATAGTACCCCAGCAAAGAACCTCAGGGCAGCAGATGTAGCTGCAGCCGAGTTAGAGGGTCTGACGGGTGAAGCCCGTCAGAGACAGCAAGATAGGGTTAACGAGTTGGTTCGGATAGCAAACAGGCAAAATGAGGAATTGCTCAGGGCTAACCCGGAGAGAGCTGGGGCCTCCAAGATCGTTCATTCGGCGGTGGGTAACCCAGAGAAATCCGCCGGAGCTGCACCGTCGCCTCATGGTGGTCCTAGGAGAGAAGAGGTAGTAATCTCGGCCAGGAGAAATAAACAGATAGTCCCGTATGACCCAGCAAGGGTAGGGAAAGGAAAAGAAGTACAGAGAAATGAAGATCGACGAAGTGTAAGCCGAGGTGAAGCTGGCCGAGGTAACCCCGACCAAGGCAATGCCGGTCAAGGGAACACTGTAAACGGCAATGCCGGACAGCGTAATTCGGTAGGTGCAGGGCAACCGCAGCAGCGGAATATACCATGGCAAGAGCGCAGTGTTGGCCAAGGTATGCAACAGAGAGCAGCTCTACAGGAGCAGGATAGATACAATGATGGTGATTCGGAAATGGTGAATGATGGGTATCCCAGGCCGGACTATCACGTGATAGGGTCAAGATTGGGAAGTAGGAATTTGATGCCTGACAATGCCAGGTTAAAACTGGATCGACTGTACAGGTCAGAGCAAATTGAATGTCAAGGTCCTCCGGGTCCAGCATGTTTTGGACCCCGAATCATGAAGGAACCTCCGGTACCTAACTTCCAGTTACCTAGAGGCACTAAGACATATGATGCCAGCACAAAGCCGGAGGATTGGTTGATTAACTATGCAACAATTGTAAAAATTGCTACAGGCAACTTGAGATGGGCAGTGAGATATGTACCCCAGATGTTGGAGGGGCCAGCAAGGGTATGGCTAAACAATTTGCCGCCCGGAAGTATTAACTGTTGGATTGATTTTGAATAAATGTTTGTCAGTAATTTCTCAAGTACGTATCAGAGGCCCAATAGGCCACATACCCTAGCAATGTGCAAGCAGAGACTGAATGAGACTGACCGGGAGTTCTTAACCCGTTGGTGCACAGTGTGAAACTCCTGTGAGAGCATGATTGAGTCACAGGCCATAGCCTAGTTTGCTCAGGGATGCAGATATGCAAGCATGTTGTGGCAAAGGTTGCAGAGAGATATGCCAACTACCTTGGCAGAAACGATCCGAATCGCTGATTCATATGCCTTGGGTGATCCGACTCAGCCTAGGCTCGTGTCAAACGAGTCAAGCGAGGAATACTACCAGAGAGATGGAGCCGGATCATCCTGGAGGAATGATTACCAGGGTAAAAGAAGAGACGACAGACCGGATTACCGGTACAGTTCGCAACAAGTTGCTGCTGTGAATCAAGATCAACCTGGTGCAGGAAGCAACCAATGTCAGAAAACTGGAGGACAACAATGGACACCAAGAAATGATGGCAAGAAAACTTGGACGCCAGAGCAGAAGAAACAGTGGCAGGAAAAGAAGGACCGTCCAAGGTATACTTATGAGGCAATGCTGGATCAACCGTGTAAATTTCACACGCCAAATCCGAGTAACCCAGCGGGTCACACAACCAGGCAGTGTGAGTGGATGAGAAAGATAGAACAAGGTGGTTCGGGGAATGCTCAGGCACCTCGGAATGATCAACCTCGGCAGGAGTTACCCCGACAGCAATTGCTCTCCGGAGCGAACACGCAACAGTTAATGTTGCCTCCCCCTCCGCCGAGGTATGACAACCATGAGAGAAGGGATGCAGTGCATCAAGTGGAAGACCAGCATCAACCGGATCAGAGGTACCCCGGAAACGAGGGGAGGAATGAGTACAGAGAGCATCATCAGAGTTACTGTGTGTTCACCACAGAGGAAATAGACAGAAAGAGCTTGCAGCGCCGACATATGGAAGTCAATGCGGTAATGCCAGCAGTGACGAGGTATATGCCTTGGTCGGACCAGGAAATTACCTAGAGCATCAAAGATCATCCCAAGCTTATGCCAAGTCCTGGTTCGTATGCGCTAGTGTTGGACCCAACATTCATTGGGCCAAGCATCAATGTGAGGTTCTCAAAGGTGTTGATTGACAATGGCAGCAGCATAAATATCATGTACTTGAACACGATGCGCAAGTTGGGTTTCTCGGAGAACATGCTCCAAGCTACAAGGACAACTTTCCATGGCATTGTGCCAGACATTTCTTGTGAGCCCATAGGCAAGGTCCGGGTTGACGTATTGTTCGGTACAAGAGATAACTGCCGGACTAAGAATTTGGAGTTCGAGGTTGTAAATTTGGGAGAGCATATCATGCGTTACTCGGCAGGCCAGCTCTGAACAAGTTCATCGCAAGTACTCATATCAGTTACTTGAAGATGAAGCTGCCCGGGCCAAATGGTGTGATTACCATAACTGGTGATTTCCGACGTTCCATTGAGTGTGCGTAAGCTGGGTCTAACCTGGCCGAGTCACTCGTGATTGCACAAGAAAAGAGAAAGATCCAAGAAGTGGTGGCATTGGCTCAGTCTGCGCAGCAGTATATGCTGGCGCTGAGTAACCCACATGGTAGTGTCTCATTCCAAGCGACAAAGGATACCAAGAGAGTGCCTGTTGATGATATGTTCCAAGAGCGCACAATAACCATTGGTGTCGGGTTGAATGACAAATACGAAAGCGAGCTCGTCAACTTCCTCTGTGAGAATCGGGATATTTTTGCTTAGTCCACATAGGACTTGCAAGGTGTTTCGAGGGAGTTGGCCGAGCACTCTTTGAATGTGAGACCCGGAGCAAAACCGGTGAAGCAACCTCTTTGCCGCTTCGCCGAAGATAGGAGAAAGGTCATAGGAGATGAGATAGCTCGGCTGCTAGCAGCTGGATTTATCATGGAAGTGCTTTACCCGGATTGGCTGTCTAATCCAGTGCTGGTGGAGAAGAAGGACTATCCGAACGTGGCAGTGGTTTGGTGCATGTGTATCGATTACACGAACCTGAATAAGGCGTGTCCAAAAGATCCATTCCCACTGCCAAGGATAGACCAAGTCATAGATTCCACTGCTGGGTGTGAACTATTGTCATTCATTGATGCATATTCTGGTTTCCACCAGATACCTCTGAACCCAAGCGATCAAATAAAGACTGCGTTTATCACCCCGTATGGGGCTTATTGCTATCACACCATGCCTTTTGGTTTACGTAATGCAGGGGCAACGTACCAAAGATGTATGCAGAAATGTTTACATGATCAAATTGGTCAAAATGTGCAGGTATATGTGGATGATGTTGTTATCAAGACCAAGGAAAGCAAAATGCTCCTTGACAATATTAGGCAGACATTCGCAAACCTAAGGAGGTTTCGAATGAAGCTTAACCTGGAGAAATGTACCTTCGGTGTCCCGGCTGGGAAATTACTCGGATTTCTTGTCTCCAGACGAGGTATCGAAGTTAATCCAACTAAAATCCGGGCCATAGAGCGAATGGAATTGCCGAAGTGTCTTAACAATGTCTAGAAGTTCACTGGTTGCCTAGCATCCTTAAGTCGGTTTGTATGTCGGTTGGGAGAAAAGGCACTGCCTCTCTATCAACTCATGAAAAAGTCAGACAAGTTCATTTGGATGCCACAGGCCAATGAAGCCTTTGTCCAATTAAAGAAAATGTTAGCCACTGCACCAGTGTTAGCCTCTCCACTATCAAAGGAGCCAATGTTGCTCTATATAGCCGCAACCAACCGAGTTGTAAGTGCAGTAATTGTGGTAGAGCGCGACGAAGAGGGTAAGTTAGTGCAAAGGCCAGTATATTATACGAGCGAGGTATTATCGGCCTCGAAGCAGAACTATCCTCACTATCAGAAGGTGGCATATGGTGTGTATATGGCAGCTAAGAAGCTGAAGCACTATTTCAAGGAGCACCCAATCAGGGTAATATGTGAAGCCCCCATATTCGAGATAATGAGCAACAAGGATGCAAGTGGTAGGATTACAAAGTGGGCAATTGAGCTAGCTCCTTATGCACCACAGTATGACAGAAGAGAAGCAATCAAATCTCAGGTTGTGGCAGACTTTTTTGTGGATTGGGCCGAGGTGCAATATGAGCCACCATTGCCAGATCTGAACTACTGGAGGATGCACTTTGACGGGTCAAAAACAAAAACCGGGTTAGGTGCCAGAGTTGTGCTTACCTCGCCAAAGAAGGACCAGCTGAAATATGTGCTGCAGATCCACTTCACTGCATCAAATAAAGTTGCGGAATATGAGGCAATTGTACATGGGCTCAAAGTGGCAAAGGAGATTGGAATACGTCAGATCCAATGCTTCGATGACTCGGATCTCATAGTCCAGCAAGTCTCCAGACAATGGGATGCTTTGGATGCAAACATGGCGCTGTACAGATTTCATGTGCAGAAGATATCTGGTTACTTTGAGGGATGCGAATTTCACCATATACCCAGGGTGGAAAATGAGGCTGCCGACGTATTGTCGAAGCTCGGATCAACCCGACAAGCAATTCCACCGGGTGTAGCATTAGAGCACCTCAGAAAACCATCTATCAGGCCATCCCCGGAGTCCGACTCAATTTTTATCCCGACAAACCAGGAATCAGAGGCTATGCCCATGGATATTGATGTGGGGAGCAGTACACAAAACCTGAGGACTGCATTGGCAAACCCGGGGACTACCTTGGCAAACCCGGGAACTGCACAGCATGATCCGGTAGAAGTTATGCCAGTGGATCAGATGGAAATTGATGAGGATGTGTTCCCAGCGCAAGCTGTACCAGCTTGGGCATTTCCCATATTCCAATTCCTAAAAGATGGAACTTTACCCGCTGAGGAGGTGCTTTCCAGGAAACTCAGAGGAGAGCAAAATCATACACGATCATCAATTCTGAGCTATACAAAAGGAGTGTGAATAATGTCCTCCAGCGATGTGTTGACCCGGAGGAAGGACTTGACATCCTCCGAGATATACATCAAGGCGAGTGCGGGCATCATGCCTCGTCCAGAGCATTGGTAGCAAAAGCTTTTCGCCATGGGTTTTACTGGCCAAGTGCCTTGGAACAAGCAGAAGATTTGGTGAGAAATGCAATGGCTGTCAGAGATATGTGACAAAGACACATATGCCAATTCGGAGCTCAAGACCATACCAATTACATGGCCATTTGACATGTGGTGCTTGGATATGGTTGGCCCGTTTAAACCAGCAAGATTGAAGTGAACCCACATCCTGGTCATGGTTGACAAATTTACGAAATGGATTGAAGTGAAGCCAATAAGAAAATGTGATGGAGCTACTACCGTAACTTTCCTCAGAGACATTATCTTGAGATATGGTTATCCTCATAGTATAATAATGGATAATGGCACAAATTTTGCTGAAGGAGCATTTGCGTGTTTTTGCTGAGATAAGAAGATCCGGCTGGACGTTGCCTCGGTAGCCCACCCCGCATCGAACGGAAAAGTGGAGAGATCCAACGGATTAGTCTTATCCAGGATAAAACCCCGGCTCATTGAGCCGCTGCAAAGATCAGCGGGGTGCTGGATAGAAGAACTACCAGTGGTACTGTGGAGTTTAAGAACAACTCTGAATCGATCAACGAGCTATACGCCATTCTTTCTGGTATATGGGGCAGAAGCTGTATTACCAGCCGACATAGAGCATGACTCGCCCAGGGTCACCCAATACACAGAAGCCGAAGTGCAAGAAGCCCGGCAAAATGATGTTGATCTGCTGGAAGAAGCGAGAGAATTGTCACTGTCCAGATCAGCCATATATCAGCAAAATCTTCGACGCTATCATAGCCAGAAAGTAAGCCCCTGAATTTTCCGGGAAGGTGATCTGGTACTCCGGTTGGTACAACGTACTGCTGGCATGCATAAATTATCCCCCCCATGGGAAGGACCATTCATTGTGAGCAAAGCATTGCACAATGATTCTTACTATCTCATAGATGCAAAACCGCAGGAGAAGAACAAGGCGGACAGGTCCGGCGAGGAATCTAAGCGTCCATGGAATGTAGCTCTACTTCGTCCTTTCTACACTTAGCGGAGAAGTGTATGTATCCGAGTCTCTCATATGTCGGTATGTATGCCGGCAATGAGCTTATCAATGAAGTGTTGGCACCTCGAGCAGTAACTCGAGGACTGCCTTAATAATATTTATTATCTTCTGTATTTATCATTTATATGTCGGCTGGCGTAAGTTTTTCTACTTAAGCCGGATTAGTAGTGTGTGAGAACCAACAACACAACTCTTCGACTTGCTGTTGTCCAACAAGATTTGGCTTCATGGAAAGCAAGAGAACAAGTTTGAAATTGCGTAGCACATGAAAAACGACTAAGGAAAGGAACTTAATCGAGCCGACGTTTGTTTTTCGGACTAACCTTATGTTTACTTTCGATTTATTATGCTGAATTATTTTGAGCTAATCCTAAAAGTTTCTAAGTATTGTTAAGACAATTTTTGAAGCTCGGACTCGTAAGTCATAAAATCGAACCAAGGTAGACACAAGCCGAGCCAAGAAATTGGAAGAACGAGAAGATGAAACTCGGGGACTACGCCCAAGTCAATCCAGCATAAAAACTTAGTAGCAAAATATCACTTGATTGCTTAATACAATTGCACCCGGCATACCGGGGATCTGATGAAATTTAAAAGTTTTTTCGCTCAAGGAGCAGCAGGAGGAGGTAATTCGGTGCCAGCGGGTGCAGCCCCAACGTCGGCTTCAACGTCATCTTCGTCTTCCTCGAGTCCGAAGCCTCGTCCCCTTCATCTTCACCCGAACCATCTTCGTCATTTTCATCATCGACAGCATCTAGGAAGCTTGGTCCCTCGTTCCATTGATGAATGGGGGCGTATTGGATGAAGCTATGAGCGCAAGCCTTGCACCGAGCTACCCAATCCGGGTCAGTAGACCACCTTGATCCGGTGCGCATGCGCTCAAGGAGTTTGAGGTCAATTTTCTCGTACCACGTAAGCACGTGGTGAAGAACGATCTCAGCTCCGGCGCGTCCAGCAGATTCTCTCCAGAGATCGAGCTGAGTCTCGCACTCCATGAGCCTGGCAAAAAGAACAGCCATATTCTCCGGAGTAACTTCTTCAAGCCAAAAGGCATTGAAGATCCAGATTACCACATCCAAGATATCCTTGCCGTAGTTCTTTACGGTCTCGACTCGGGAGGACAAGCTGACTATCAAGTCTTCGAGATCAAGAGGAATGGAGCTAGGACCAGACGGAGTACCCCTCTGCCTGCAGAACTCGGTAACAGCATTGGATGCAATGACATCGCTCTCTGGGAATTTGCTTGAAAAAATAAGACAGGTGGAGTAAGTAAAGGAAGTAGACCCGGAAAGATCAATGTCAGTCGAAGGAAAAGAACTTACCAGAAATATGGCTGTGAACCCGGGTCAGCTCCTTGGTGCAGTTGTCGCGCCTCTCCCGGAGTTGCACAAGTTCAGCATTCGTCGACTCAAGCTTGACATCGGCCTCCTTAAGTAATTCTTGGTCCTTGGTAATCTGGAGACTGAGGCGCTCGCGCTCTTCAGTAAAGTCCTGGCCAGCTTTTTGAAGTTCGGTTTGGTGCTGCGCAGCTTCTTCATATCTGCCTTGAGCTTGGCAATCTCATCATCTTTGGTTCGAAGGAGGGCAAGCTCATCATCTTTCTTTTTGAGTTCGGCCTGATGCTGCTCTGCTTGTTTGAGAAAATGCAGCATCATATCAGGCACAGGCACACTACCTTCAAGAGACGCTGAAATAGTTTCTTGACCCGGCAAAACCGAGATATGAATGTTTGCCGAGCCAAGGAGAAAAGGAGATATAAAGCATAGCGAAGTTGAGAAAAAATAACTTACCCTTCATCTGATCCAAGTTTTTCCTCATGATGGTATTCTCAGCCTCCACCCCAGCTATGAAATGCGAATGAGGGATTAGTTCGGCAGAATAAGATGAAGAGAGATGGAAAATTGACGAGGAGAAAACTTACCCCTTTTATCGTGTTTGGCGAGCAGCGCACTATGCTTTGTGTGCAGCATCTTGTGAGTATCAAGGAGACGCTGAAATTCAGTGCTCCGACGATTGGTGGTCACCTGAAAGAGCAAAAATGGACAGCATAGCCTTGTGCATATTCAAAGTGTACAAAATCCGGGCCAAGTGGAACTTAACCCGGCTCTAGGTGTGTGCATATTCGAAGTGTACAAAATCCGGGTCAAGTGGAACTTAACCCGGCTCTAGGTGTGTGCATATTCGAAGTGTACAAGATCCGGGCCAAGTGGAACTTAACCTGGCTCTAGGTGTGTGCATATTCGAAGTGTACAAAATCCGGGCCAAGTGGAACTTAACCCGGCTCTAGGTGTGTGCATATTCGAAGTGTACAAAATCTGGGCCAAGTGGAAGTTAACCCAGCTCTAGATGTGTGCATATTTGAAGTGTACAATATCTGGGCCAAGTGGAACTTAACCCGGCTCTAGGTGTGTGCATATTCGAAGTGTACAAGATCCGGTCCAAGTGGAACTTAACCCGGCTCTAGGTGTGTGCATATTCGAAGTGTACAAGATCCGGGTCAAGTGGAACTTAACCCGGCTCTAGGTGTGTGCATATTCGAAGTGTGCAAGATCCGGGCCAAGTGGAACTTAACCCGGCTCTAGGTGTGTGCATATTCGAAGTAATCAAGGAGCTACGTTAGTTTTCTAAGGAGCATACGGCCGAGTAACAAGTTACTCCCCCGGAAGCTTGGGGACTAATGGTTATATCACTAATATCTACAACATGTTAAGGAAAAGATGAAGTATTGTACCTCCATCATCCGACCCGCAAGGTTAATTGCCTTGGCAGCAGTATTCATCTACGCAGCAAATTCGGCGAGACTGAACTTCTTTGGGAGATCATCGTTGTAGACGAACTCAGCCTTGTTCCAATTATTTACAAACTCGATCAAGGTCGGAGAGTATCATTCGCTGCTAAGCATGTGGGGCGCCACTAAACCCTTGGCATGCGCTTCCCTCCTCTCAACCTGGGCAACGGCGGGGCTGGTGTGCAAAACAAGTTGGGCATCAGCTGGCTCGGCAGGGGCATCCTTCGGTGGTGGAGTTTTCTTCGAAAGCATGGACGCGAGGGTGCGCTATCTAGCCTCGATGGATGCTACCCTGGTAGCGTCAGGAGCCTTTTTGCCCTTGGGCTGCTGCTGAGAAGTTGAGGTTGCTGCAGCGGATTTGCCCTTGGGAGCTACCTTGGTGCTTCCCTTGGTGCTGCTGGTGTCTTCTCGCCGAGCCTTGGAAGACTCGGACGAGGCGGAGGGGCTTGGTGCCTTGGTCGTAGCTGCTGGTGCTGGAGCCGAAGATGGTGCTGGTGCTGATTTGCGTTTTGGTGGGGGTACTGTGGGTATCTCGGACGAAGCTGTTTGCGGCGGAGCCGAAGTGGTGGTTGCCACTTCCTCGGTAGAGCCAGTCTCCCCCGCTCCGAGGTTTCCCTCTTCTTGACAAGGTGGGCTGGAACGCGGAGCAGCCGCTGAACCCTCCTGAATGGGGTTCAACGGGCGTGAATCGTCGCCACGAGGGGGAGAAGGGCTATGTCGGAGCGGTGAAGCAATACCGGATCCGCTCTGGGGAACCTCTACCGCGGCCCTATCGAATCAAATCATAAATGATGAGAAATTACGACTAAGGAAGAACGAGTGAATGGCAAAGGGAGAAGAGGCTTACTCATCCGAGGTCAGGGGCTCTTTGGGCTTCCGAGCCCTCCGGGCCGTGGCCTTGGTTGTGGGCTTGGTGGCAGTTTTGTCCCCGGACTTCTTCCGCCTTTTAGCCGGCTGAGAAGGTCCGGAGGAGGATGCAGAGGCAGCTCCCCTCTTTTTCTTCGGCGCGACCGGGATAGGCTCACCCACGACAAGGGGAGGGTCTTCATGGATCTGCCCACCGGGGTTAGCTGATGCCAGAAAAGCATAAGAAAGGGGGACAGCATCAAATGCTTCCATCACCTCAACATCCGAATCATCTTCATCGTCGGGCCAATCTCTAATGGTAGAGAGTTTACCGGTGGGTCGCTTGGTCGCATCTACCATAGGCAGGAACATCTCCTGATCCGGTTCCTCCTCGTCCGAGGTATCGCGATCGGGTACCCACTTGAGAGAAGGCTCGGTGCCATCCTCGATGGTTTGCTGAAGAAACATCTAAGGGAAAGAAAAGGCAACAAGATTAAACATACAATAAATACTGACATATGATTTAATTCGGAAAGAGTTTGGGGCACGAGACTTACCGCAGGAGGAAGCCTATCTCGGCAGAAGTGTTCAAGCCCCCACGTCCACTTAGAGGAGAAGTCCTTGTGGATGGTGAAGAGGGCCTTGACCCGGCGGTAGATCTCAGTGTTGCTTAATTCGAACGAGGAGGTCCGGTTGGGGTCGCGGCCCTAGCTCATATGACAGAGCTTATGTGTGCGTTTCTGGAGGGGGGAGATTCGGTTGCGAACAAACGTGATCATTGCGTCTTCATTGTGCAATCCTAGATCCTTCAACTCCTGAAACCTCTTGTTGACTTGGTTTGCCAAGACAGTGGGCTTCTTGGGGACCTTGTCCCATAAATCCGGGTTAGGAGGACCCGGAGTGTAGGGAAGCAGCCAGATCAGATCCTCGAATGTGCTGTTCCGGACATAAAAGAAGGTCCGGGCCCATCCCTTGCAAGAGTCAAGCCCCGTAACTCGGGGGAAGATGGACTGCCTCCGGGGAGAGATTGACGCAGCGCCAAACTGCGTGAGATACTTGTCCTCCGGCTCAAGATCTATGTTTGGAATCACGTTCCGGTGAAGGCCAAAGAAGCAGATCCAGAGCTCCTTCGTGGGCCATAGTCCGGTGTAACCTTCGATGGTGGAGGCAAAGGCGGAGAGAGACGTGATGGCATTAGCCGGAAGGTGGTGCGGCTAGAGCTCGTACGTACTGATCCAGTCATGGAAAAATCGCTAATTGGCAGACCAAATCCGCGTTGGAAGTGAGACAGGAACACCACATACTCACCCGGATTGGGTGAGGGGGCAAGCTCGGCGGAAGCGAGGTGTGCGGTGACACCCTCCGAGATGCGCCTGGTGCGGTAGAGCCAATCAAGGTCATCTTGGCAGACCCAGGATCCGGCCCACGCGCCGCGGTCAGCGTTCGTAGCGTCTTCTTCCATCTCCTGCTCTGCGACGGTGAGTTCCTCCTCAGTCATCTCAAGGTCACTCCCCTCACTTGCGCTAGTGGTGGTGGGAGGCAGTGGCCTGGACTGGCGGGGACCCATGGCGGAGGAGATGCGTGGAGGTAGCGGAGACAATGGTGCGCGTGGAAGCGGTGCAGCGGTGGCGCTGCTACTCAGATGCGGTGGCGGCGGCGCTGTCGCTGGAGAAGATGAGGAAGAGGCAGAGGCAGAGGGGCGCGGAAATGGGGAAAGGACCCAAGGGGCGCGCCCCTCCCCTATTTAACCACTCCCTTAAGGGGGTAGTGGGATCGCGTTTTGCGGGCGGGCCACACCATGTGGCCGTGTATGACCCGGATTGACCAATCAGCGACGAGCCATAGGAAGGGCCATAGGGCGCGGTGGATCCCATGACGCAACGTTGTGATACAGTTAACAAGGAGGCAGGCATGACGTGACGTGCGCCACAGTAACTTCTGACAATAACTGCGGCGGTTACTGTAGCAGGCCCTTAAAATGAGGCAAAGTAATGATTAGCCTCCACGTGGGGAAGCGTACGAGAGAAGGAAGAATAACCCGGATGAGTACGAGGTAAACCGGCCAGCAAGTAAAAACTTGGAATGTGCCAAGGGAAAATAAAGCTATGGAATCCGGATTATGAGGTAACTCAGAGAAGGATCAAGGAGCTCGGTAAGATTGAACCTGCTGTGGCCTTAGCGGCTAAGGCAGCTAAGACCGCACCAGCTTCGGGGACTAATGTTGGGGGGATACCCCCGGGTAGGGTCACGCCGGGGTATAAAGCCTAGTTAGCCGAGGTATGGCAAGGTCAAAGCAAGTGCTGGCCGAGTCACCTCAAGGCAGGCCGGATCACGGAGTAACCCGAACCAGGGGACGTCCACCTAACTTGGTCTCAACCGACTTAAGCCGTATGTCGATAAGAAGTATCTAACTTGTATGTAGGAACAGGTGTGGCCGGATCAACTATGTACGATCCAGGTCATGTCAAGCTTGTAAGAGAAGGAAGGTATCTCGCTGGTCAAAGATGACCACTGTACGCACAGCGTGAGTGAAGCAGACAGAGGTAGGACCACCTAGGCGTGGCCGACAAAGGTGACGATGCCTATGTCGGATGACGTAGGCGCCGCAAAGGCTCACGTAGCCTCTGCGTGGATGACGTGGGGGAAAAGTGACCCGGTCGGCTTACTATTTTGGGAAGAGGCATATTCCAAGGAATATGCCTCCACGTATGCCCTAATTGGATACCTAGCCACCCCTATATAAGGAGGACTAGGGCCTCTGTAGAAAGGGTTGGTTTTTCTGGTTGTCTCCTAGAGAGTGGTGTTTAGCTAGTGGTGAGAGTAAGAGAGTTCTTCTTCCTCCTCTCCCCAATACAGCTCAAGGATCACTTGTAACCCTTGGAAGTGAATTCAATACAAAGCTACCATGTGTGGAATCACCACACTATCCCTCCCTGGATTCCTCTAGTGCATTTAGTCCCCACCTTTAGCCTATCCATGGCATCTGCCGTGACACCACCACGACATCTATGTCCCGGAAGATCCGGAGTCCGGAGCTGTACCTATGGACATTAACGTGGGAAGTGGTACGCAAAACCAGGGGACTGCCTCGGCGAACCCGGGGACTGCTTCACAAAACCCGGGGACTGCGCAGCGTAATCCGGCTGAAGTTATGCCAGTGGATCAGATGGAAATTGATGAGGATGTGTTCCCACTAAGAGCTGTACCAGCTTGGGCACTGCCCATATTTCAATTCCTGAAAGATGGGACCTTACCCGCTGCTGAGGTGCTTTCCAGGCAGACTCAGAGGAGAGCAAAGGCATACATGATCATCAATTTCGAGCTGTACAAAAGGAGTGTGACAAACATCCTCCAGCAATGTGTTGACCCGGAAGAAGGACTTGACATCCTCCGAGATATACATCAAGGGGAATGTGGGCATCATGCCTCGTCTAGAGCCTTGGTAGCAAAAGCTTTCCGGCATGGGTTCTACTGTCCAAGTGCCTTTGAACAAGCAGAGGACTTGGTAAGAAAATGCAATGGTTGTCAGAGGTATGCTACCAAGACACATATGCCAATGTCGGAGCTCAAGACCATACCAATTACCTGGCCATTTGCTGTATGGTGTTTGGACATGGTTGGCCCGTTCAAACCTGCGAGAGGGAACATGACCCACATCTTGGTCATGGTTGACAAGTTTACAAAATGCATTGAGGTTAAGCCAATAAGAAAATGTGATGGAGCTACGGCCGTAACATTCCTCAAAGATATCATCTTGAGATACGGCTATCCTCACAGCATCATAATAGGTAATGGCACAAATTTTGCTGAAGGAGCATTTGCGCGATTCTGCCAGGATAAGAAGATCCAGCTAGACGTACTGCATTGAACGGACAAGTGGAAAGATCCAACGGATTGGTATTATCTGGGATAAAACCCCGGCTCATTGAGCCGCTGCAAAGATCAGCGGGGTGCTGGATAGAAGAACTACCAGCGGTACTGTGGAGTTTAAGAACAACTCTGAATCGATCAACATGCTATACGCCATTTTTTCTGGTATATGGGGCAGAAGCTGTATTACCAGCCGACATAGAGCATGACTCGCCTAGGGTCACCCAATACACAGAAGCCGAAGTGCAAGAAGCCCGGCAAAATGATGTTGATCTGCTGGAAGAAGCGAGAGAATTGGCATTCTCTAGATCCGCCATATATCAGCAAAATCTTCGACGCTATCATAGCCGGAAAGTAAACCCCCGAGTTTTCCGGGAAGGTGATCTGGTACTCCGGTTGGTACAACGTACAGCTGGCATGCACAAGTTATCCCCCCATGGGAAGGGCCATTCATTGTGAGCAAAGCATTGCACAATGATTCTTATTATCTTATCGATGCAAAACCATAGGAGAAGAACAAGGCGGACAGGTCCGGCGAGGAATCTAAGCGTCCATGGAATGTAGCTCTACTTCGTCCCTTCTACACTTAGCAAAGAAGTGTGTGTATCCGAGTCACTCATATGTCGGTATGTATGCCGGCAATGAGCTTATCAATGAAATATTGGCACCTCGAGCAGTAACTCGGGGACTGCCTTAATAATATTAGTTGTCTTTTGTATTTATTATTTATATGTCAGCTGGCGTAAGTTGCTTCTGCCTAAGACGGATTAGTAGTGTGTGAGCACCAAAAACCTAACTCTTCGACTTGTTGCTGTCCAGCAAGATTTGGCTTCATGGCAAGCAAGATAACAAGTTTGGAATTGCGTAACACATGAAAAACGACTAAGGAAAGAAACTTAATCAAGCCGACATTTGTTTTTTGGACTAACCTTAGGCTTACCTTATATTTACTACGCTGAATTACTTTGAGCTAATCCTAAAGTTTTCAAGTATTGTTAAGTCAATTTTTGAAACTCGGACTCGTAAGTCATAAAACCGAACCAAGGTAGACACTAGCCGAGCCAAGAAATTGGAGAAACAAGAAAATGAAGCTCGGGGACTACGCCTAAGTTAATCCAGCACAAAAACTTAGTAGCAAAATATCACTTATGTGCTTAATACAATTGCACCCGGCATACTAGGGATCTGATGAAATTCAAAGTGTTTCTAATCAAGGAGCAGCGAGAGGAGGTAATTCAGCGCCAGCGGGTGCAGCTCCAGCTTCGGCTTCAGCATCATCTTCTTCTTCCTCGACGTCGGAGGCTTCATCCTCTTCGTCCTCATCCGAATCATCTTCGGCATTTTCGTCGTCGGCAGTGCCGAGGAAGCTTGGTCCCTCATTCCATCGATGAATGGGGGCATATTCAATGAGGCTATGGGGGCAAGCCTTGCGCCGAGCTATCCACTCCGGGTCGTTGGACCACCTAGATCCGGTGCGCATGCGTGCAAGGAGATTGAGGTCGATCTACTCATACCACGTAAGCACGTAGTGGAGAACAGATTCAGCTCCGACGCGTCCAGCAGATTCCCTCCAAAGGTCAAGCTGGGTCGCACAGTCCATTAACTTGGCGACGAGAGCTGCGGTCCCCTCCGGAGTATCTTCATCAGGCCAGAAGGCATTGAAGATCCGGATTGCCACATCAAGAATATCCTTGCCATAATTCTTCACAATTTCGACACAAGAAGACAAGCTGACCAGCAGGTCCTCCATGTCATAAGGAATTTCTCCAGTGCCAGGAGCAATTGGGGTACCCCTCTGCTGGCGGAACTTGGCAATAGCAGTGGTTGTAATGGCATTACCCTCCAGAAATTTGCCTGAAAACAAGACAAGTGAAGCAAGTAAGGAAAAGACAAGTGAAGCAACCCGGAGAGGTTCATGCCGGCTGAAGGAAAAGAACTTACGAGAAATGTGGCTATGGATCCGGGTCAGCTCCTTGGTACAGTCATCACGCCTTTTCCGGAGTTGTGCAAGTTCAGTATTCGTCGACTCAATCTTGACGTCGGCCTCCTTAAGAAGTTCTTGGTCCTTGGCGATCTGGAGGTTGAGGCGCTCTCGTTCTTCAGTAAAGTCTTGGCCTGCTTTCTCCAGTTTGGACTTGTGTTGCGCCTTGAGCTTCTTCATGTCTTCCTTAAGCTTGGAAATTTCTTCATCTTTGGTCTGGAGGAGGGCAATCTCGTCGTCCTTCTTCTTCAGTTCAGCTTGGTGCTGCCCTGCTTGTTCGAGAAAATGCAGCATCATGTCAGGCACGGGCACACTATCTTCAAGAGAGGCTGAAATAGTTTGTTGACCCGGCAAAGCCGAGGTATGAATATTTGCCGAGCCAAGGAGAAAAGGAGATAGAGATCATAGCAAGGTTGAGCAAGAATAACTTACCATTTATCTGGTCCAAGTTTTTCCTCATGAGGATATTCTCAGCCTCCACCCCAGCTGCGAAATCCGAATGATGGATTAGTTCAGCGGAAAAAGACGAAGAGAAATGGAGAAATGCCAAGGAGAAAACTTACCCCTTTTCTCGTGTTCGGCGAGAAGTGCAGTATGTTTCGTGCGCAGCATCTTGTGAGTATCTAAGAGACGCTGAAACTCAGCGCTCCGGCGATTGGTGGTCACCTGAAAAAAGTACAAAAAGATAGCTTAGTCATGTGCATATTCGAAGTGTACAAAATCTGGGCCAAGTGGAACTTAACCCGACTCTAGATGTGTGCATATTCGAAGTGTACAAAATCTGGGCCAAGTGGAACTTAACCCGGCTCTAGGTGTGTGCATATTCGAAGTGTACAGAATCCGGGCCAAGTGGAACTTAACCCGACTCTAGGTGTGTGCATATTCGAAGTGTACAAAATCCGGGCCAAGTGGAACTTAACCCGGCTCTAGGTGTGTGAATATTCGAAGTGTACAAAATCCGGGCCAAGTGGAACTTAACCCGGCTCTAGGTGTGTGCATATTTGAAGTGTACAAAATCCGGGCCAAGTGGAACTTAACCCGGCTTTAGGTATGTGCATATTCAAAGTGTACAAAATCCGGGCAAAGTGGAACTTAACCCGACTCTACGTGTGTGCATATTCGAAGTGTGCAAAATCCATGCCAAGTGGAACTTAACCCGGGTCTAGGTGTGTGCATATTCGAAGTGTACAAAATCCGGGCCAAGTGGAACTTAACCCGGCTCTAGGTGTGTGCATATTCGAAGTGTACAAAATCCGGGCCAAGTGGAACTTAACTCGGCTCTAGGTGTGTGCATATTCGAAGTGTACAAAATCCGAGCCAAGTAGAACTTAATCCGGCTTTAGGTGTGTGCATATTCGAAGTGTACAAAATCTGGGCCAAGTGGAACTTAACCCGGCTCTAGGTGTGTGCATATTAGAAGCGTACAAAATCTGGGCCAAGTGGAACTTAACCCGGCACTAGGTGTGTGCATATTCGAAGTTATTAAGGAGCTACGTTAATTCTCTAAGGAGCATCCGGCCGAGTAACAAGTTACTCCCCCGGAGGCTCGGGGACTAATGGTTATATCACTAATACCTACAAAATGCTAAGGAAAGGGTGAAGTAACGTACCTCCATCATCCGACCTGGAAGGTTAATTGCCTTGGCAGCGGTATTCATTTGTGCAGCAAATTCGGCGGGACCGAACTTCTCCGGGAGATCGTCATTGTGGACGAACTCCGCCTTGTTCCAGTTGTTAACAAACTCGATCAAGGTTGGAGGATATTGTTCGCCGCTGAGCATGTGGGGTGCAACTAGACCCTTAGCATGGGCTTCCCTCCTCTCAACCTGGGCAACGACGGGGCTGGTGTGCAAAACGAGTTGCGCGTCACCTGGCTCGGCAGGGGCGTCCTTCGGCGGTGGAGTCTTTTCGGGAGCATGGACGCAAGTGTACGCTGTCCAGCCTCGATTGCCGCTGCCCTGGTGGCATCAGGACCCTTATTACCCTTGGGTTGCTGCTATGAGGTGGAAGTTGCTGCGGCGGATTTGCCCTTGGGAGCTGCCTTAGTGCTTGCCTTGGTGCTACTGGTGCCTTCTCGCCGAGTCTTGGAAGACTCGGATGAGGCGGAGGGGCTTGGCGCTGTTGCTGGTGCCTTTGCTGTTGCTGCTGGTGCTGGAGCTGATGTTGGTACCGATTTCCGTTTCAGCGGGGGTGCTGAAGGAACCTCGGTGGTGGTTGGTTGCGGCTGTGCCGAAGAAGGAGCAACTACAGCCTCAGCAGAATTGCTTCCCCCCGTTCCGAGGTTGCCCTCCTCTTGACGAGGTGGGCTAGAACCCGGAGCAGCCGTTGAGCCCTCCTAAATGGGGCTCAACGGGCGTGAATCGTCGCCACGAGGGGGAGAAGGGCTATGTCGGAGCGGCAAGGCAATGCCGGATCCACTCTGAGGGACCTCCACCGCAGCCCTGCCGAATCAAATCATGAATGATGAGAAACTATAACAAAGGAAGAACAAATGAATAGCAAAGGGAGAAGTGGCTTACTCATCCGAGGTCAAAGGCTCCTTGGGCTTCCGACCCCTCCGGGTTATGGCCTTGGTTGTAGGCTTGGTGGCAGCTTTGTCCGCGAACTTCTTTCGCCTTTTAGCTGGCTGAGAAGGTCCGGAGGAAGAAGCAGATGCGACCCCCCTCTTCTTCGATGCGACCGGGACAGGCTCACCCGTGGCAAGGGGAGGATCTTCATGGATCTGCCCACCGGGGTTAGCTGATGCCGAAAAAGCATAAGAAAGGGGGACAACGTCAAATGCCTCCATCACCTCAATGTCTGAATCATCTTCATCGTTGGGCCAATCTCTAATGGAAGAGAGTTTACCGGTGTGTCGCTTGGTCGCATCAGCCATCGGCAGGAACATCTCCTGATCCGGTTTCTCCTCGTCCGAGGCATCACGATCAGGCGCCCATTTCAGAGAAGGCTCGGTGCCATCCTCAATGGTTTGCTGAAGAAACATCTAAGGGAAAGAAAAGGCAACAGGATTAAACCTACAACAAAAACCAACATATGATTTAATTCGGAAAAGGTTTGGGGCACGAGACTTACCGCAGGGGGAAGCCTATCTCGGCAGAAGTGTTCGATCCCCCACGTCCACTCAGCAGAGAAGTCCTTGTGGGTGGTGAAGAGGGCCTTGACCCGGCGGTAGATCTCGGTGTTTCTCAACTCGAATGAGGAGGTCCAGTTGGGGTCACGGCCCCAGCTCATGTGACAGAGTTTATGCGTGCGTTTCTAGAGGGGGAGATCCGGTTGCGGACGAATGTGATCATTGTGACCTCATTGCTCAATCCTAGATCCTTCAGCTCCTGGAACCTTTTGTTGACTTGGTTTGCCAGGACAATGAGCTTCTTGGGGATCTTGTCCCACAGATCCGGATTAGGAGGACCCGGAGCGTAGGGGAGCAGCCGGATCAGATCTTCAGTTGTGTAGTTTCGGACATGAAAGAAGGTTCGGGCCCAGCCCTTGCAGGAGTCAAGCCCCGTGACTCGGGGGAAAATGGACTGTTTCCGAGGCGAGATAGAAGCTGCGCCGAACTGCGTGAGCTGCTTGTCCTCCGGATTAAGCTCTATATTCGGAATCACGTTCCGACGGAGGCCAAAGAACCGGATCCAGAGCTCCTTCGTGGGCCACAGTCCGGCATAGCCCTTGATGGTGGAAGCGAAGGCAGAGAGAGAGAGGTGATGGCATTAGCCAGAAGATGATGCGGCTGAAGCTCATACGTGTTGAGCCAGCCGTGGAAAAAATCGCTGACAGGGAGACCGAACCCATGTTGGAAGTGGGAGAGGAATACCACATACTCACCCGGATTGGGTGAGGGGGCAAGCTCCGCGGCGGTGAGGCGTGCGATGACGCCCTCCGGGATGTGCAGGGTGCGGTACAACCAATCAAGGTCGTCCTGGCACACCCAGGACCCAGCCCAGGCGCCGTGGTCGGTGTTCCCCGCATCCTCCTCCATTTCCTTCTCCGTGACGGCGAGCACCTCCTCTTTCATCTCAAGGTCACTATCCTCACTGGCGCTAGCGGCGGTGGGGGACAGTGGCCTGGACTGGCGAGGACCTGTGGCGAAGGAGATGCGTGGAGGTGGCGGAGATGCTGGTTTGCGACAAAACGGTGCGGCGGCGGCACGGCTAAGCAGATGTGGTGGCGGAGGCGCTGTCGCTGGAGAGGAAGAGGAAGAAGCAGAGGCAGAGGGGCGCGAGAGTGGGTAAAAGACCCAAGGGGTGCGCCCCTCCCCTATTTAACCACGCCCTTAAGGGGTAGTGGGATCGTGTTGTGCGGACGGGCCACACGGTGTGGCCGTGTATAACCCGGATCAACCAATCAGTGACGAGCCACGGGAAGGGCCATAGGGCGCAGGAGATCCCACGACGTGACGTTATGATACAATTAACAAGGAGGCAGGCACGATGTGACGTGTGCTACAGTAATATCTGACAATAACTGCGACGGTTACTGTTGCAGGCCCTTAAAATGAGGCAAAGTAGTGATTACCGTCCATGTAGGGAAGCGTACGGGAGAAGGAAGATTGACCCGGATAAGTATGAGGTGACCCGGCCAGCGAGTGAAAACTCGGAATGTGCCAAGGGAAAGTAAACCCATGGAATCCGAGATAGGAGGTAACTCGGAAAAGGAGCAAAAAGCTCGGTGAAATTGAACTTGTTGTGGCCTTAGCGGCTAAGACAGCTAATAGCGCACCAGCTTCGGGGACTAATGTTGGGGGGATACCCCCGGGTAGGGTCACGCCGGGGTATAAAGGCCGAGTTAGCCGAGGTACGGCAAGGTCAAAGCAAGAGCTGGCCGAGTCACCTCAAGGCAGGCCGAATAACGGGGTAACCCGGACCAGGGGATGTCCACCTAACTAGGTCTCAACCGACTTATACCGTATGTCGGTAATATGAATCTACCTTATATGTAGCTACAGGTGTGGCCGGATCAACTAGGTACGATCCGGGTTATATCAAGCTTGTAAGAGAAGGAAAGTATCTCGCTGGTCAAAGGGTGACCACTGTATGCAGAGCATGAGCGAAGCGGACAGAGGCCAGGACCACCGAGGCGTGGCCGACAAAGGTGACGATGCCTGTGTCGGATGACGCGGGCGCCGCAGAGGCTCACTTAGCCTCTGCATGGATGATGCTGGGAAAAAGTGACCCGGTCGGCTTACTATTTTGGGAGGAGGCATATTCCAAGGAATATGCCTCCACGTATGCCCTAACTAGAGACCTGGCTACCCCTATATAAGGAGGGCTAGGGCCTCTGTAGAAAGGGTTGATCTCGAGAGGGTTGTATTTTACGAGTGGTGAGAGTAAGAGAGTTTCTTCTTCCTCCTCTCCCCAATACAGCTCAAGGAGCACTTGTAATCTGTGGAAGTGAATCAAATACAAAGCAACTGTGTGTGGAATCACCACACTATCCCTCCCTGGGTTCCCCTAGTGCATTTAGTCCCCACCTTTAGCCTATCCATGGCATCTACCATGACACCACCACGACACTTAGAAACAAGGCTTAGGGATCATACTTTCACTAGTGGACACTCTCATATAAATATCTTCTCTTTATGATACTACGCTGAACTACTCTCCGGTTGGACACTCTAATCCATGGTAGGGCTATAACAGCACACCTCAAAGTAAGCCTTTCCCATCTAGATAACCCCACACTGTCACCTTGAGCACTAGATGGTTCAAACAAACACCACAATTTCATAAAGACATCCAACTCCAAATATAACTCATAACAAGTATTTGTAATCTCTAGCCTAAGTGCCACCATGGTGTGCACACTGTCAACTTCACACACATGGGGAGAGCAGAGATCTATTAAAGCATTTGAGTAGCAAGGTAGATCTATAGATTACAAGCTCATGATCTCAATAAGATCATGCATAGAGATAGAGAGATGAACACATAGCTACCGGTAGAACCCTTAGCCTCGAGAGAGAACTACTCCCTCCTCATCATGGGAATCAGCAATGGTGATGGAGATGGTGGTGGAGATCAATGGAGATGGCTCCGGAGGCACTTCCCTGTCCCGGCAGGGTTCCGGAACAGAGACTTTCTATCCCCCGAATCTCCCCTTCGGTGGCGGCGGTGCTGCGGAACTTTTCATGGATGGAGGCTTGACGATCTTGGGTTTTTGCCTCGGGGGAGATATTAGGCGAAAGAGTCAAGGTCGGTGGCCGGCCAGGGGGCCCACACCATGCCCTGGCGCGGCTAAGGGGGACATGCGCCTAGGGGTGGTGTGGCCACCCTATGGCCCCTCTACGTCTTGTATTCTCGCTCCGTGAGTCTCCGGGAAAAAATAGGCATATTGGCTTTTGTCCCGTCCAATTTCGAGAATATTCATTTTCTGATTTTCTGGAACCAAAAACAGCAGAAAACAGGCAACTGGCACTGTGGCTCTTGTTAATAGGTTAGTCCAAGAAATCATATGAAAAGTACTCCAAAGTGTGGACAAAACATAAGTAGATAAAACGAAGCATGGAACGTCAAAAATTATGGATACGTTAGCAACGTATCAGTAAGCACGAGAGGATTCATCCTTTTCTTGTACGCACCGCTGTAGGTCTCCAACAGTACAGGGACGTTTGTATGTACCCTTGAAGTTCTTGGTGAACATTTCATACATGTCCAACCAATTGCAGATTGATTTCTCTGGCAAGTCATCAATCCATTGTCGGACGGTGCTGGTGAGTATAAGTGGGAGGTACTTAACAACGACATTAGGGTTTCCCCCAGCGATGTGAATTGCTTCACTGTAGTCCTTCAACCATGTAACTGGCCTGGCAGTGCCGTCATAAGGCTTGATGGTCTTGTCAATCCGGAGGCCCGTGGGATAAGTTGTGGCCCGTATCACTAGTCCAAAACAACGTGCCCCAATGTATGGGAGCTCTCGTGCTTCTTGGATCTTTTCCAGCCGTGAACATGCGTCGTAAGGCTCCGGTTGCTTCCCTTTTCCGTCATGGGTAGGAGAGTTGTGGTGCAATCTTTTGGATCTGCCATTTCCTCCGCCATGATTGCTGCTGGGTGGCGACGGTGGGTTACCCTTCTTGCTGCTCCCTCCATGTGACTCCTCATGTCTGTCGTGATTGCTTGTCAGACGTGGTGCTTCCTTGTAGGATCTTCTCTTGTGTCCTTCATTGCCGCTGCGCTCTCTGGCATGTCAGGGTTGCGTGCCCTGGTTGCATATAACGATACCGACCTAGGGACACCTAGGAGGTGGCATGCTTGTATGGTGGCACGACCGTTTCTCCTTGTGACGCCGGGATGGTGGAGGTAGCGGTGATCTACGAGGGCGAGCCCTGTCTCCATGGTTGGAGGATATGGGTATGGCATCAACCTTGTTACGTGCATCCCTCCGTCTTCACTCCGTGGAGCCTGTGTGGGATCCTTCATCGCGGGGAGATCTTGGCCTTTAGCGGCTGTTTAGGGTTGACTGGAAAAGCTCTAGATTGGACTCAAGCCTTTGCGAGGTGGCCTTCTCATGTTGCTTGCAAGCCTTGGCTACGAGGTCATAGACCTAAGCCACCGCCTCTGGCGACCTGTCCTGTTCAAGGAGGGTCTTGGCGACGGAAATGTTGAGGGCGGGAGTGGCATGACTTGCCTCCCCTCTGAATCAATGTATGGGGTGGCTTTTGCTAGTTTGGATCCCTCGTATCCCCGCTTGCACCGAATGCCAAGGTCTTTGACGACATGAGCCGGTACCTTCTTTGCTTTGTGCTTTAACAGCAGCTGCTTGTACTCAGCCTCCATTGCTCTTGCCACCTTGATGGATTGTTGTGCCCTGGCCATGTCCTTTTCCAACTTAGCGCCCTATTCTGCAATGCACTTGGCCTCTGCAAGCTCCGTAACGCTCCGGATATGGGCGACGGTAATGGGCTCGATAAGGAGTGCACCGTATATCGCCTTGTTGGCGGGAGTAACCAATGGGTTGCCGGCTGCAGATGTTGACGGAGGCGGTGGCGGCAAATTTGTTTCCTTTGGCAGTACTAGGGCCTATGGTAAGTGTAACACCCTCGAATCGGCCCTATGCAAGTTTTAGCCCTTTCCGCCAAACCCGCATAGAAACGATTCAAGGACGCCCACCAGGCACTTTTGTGCGGGTGGAAAACGAAGTAATAACATTACACAATAGTCCTCGATGGGACCCACAGAACAGATATATATACAACAGCGACTCCCTGAGTCAAGAATACAGATATACAATACAAAGATCCAAATCACCTTGAAACGATAGAGCGTCCGACTACAGACAAGATGCAAATGGGACTAAGAGCCCTGAAGAATAACCAATGGCGTCCATAACCCTGCACAGGCCAAGCCGGAAGGGTACCCCTGCTAACGACGTCGATCTCAAACCTGCTAAAACAAAAGGGGTGCCGACAAAGGGCAAAGAAGAAGAGGAGCGTCAGTACTGACGCCAGTACACGGCGAGGCTAGAATTCGGCGGCTCTCGCCTACATAGGTATGGTGGGCTGAAGCGGCAGCGCAGCGGCACTAAACAACCTATAGAGACTCGGTATCACTGGCGGCTATTAGAGAGGGATAAGAAAGACCTATTCGGATCCAACCTGAAGCTAACACCAAACAAACCCATCCTGGTATTTCCCCCTCGAGACCAAACGAGGAAGTCAGACCAAGGAACTCACACAGTTGGCAGTTTTATTCATTCCATTATAATTGAAGCACTTACTAGTCAGATATTGATAGCGTGGGCCGTCTTGATAGCATAAGTAGTGGGCAGTTTTAATCACCATTCCATTGTAGTTGGGACATTTACTAGTCAGATATAGTTTTCCTAAGGAATCCCAAAACCCACCAATTGTTGGCACTTTTATCACATTCCATTGGAGTTGCAATACTTACTAGGCAGGTACAACAAAACAATCCAGGTCCACCAGTGGTTGGCATTTCTAATATCCATTCCGTTATAGTGAAGCTGATTACTAGTCAGATATATTAAGTCAAATTTATAGCACTACTTTAGTTATGCTTGTCTATGATCGAGATACTGTGCTCCAAGTCGTCCATAACCGCGGACACAGCTTTCAGAAAGTTTTACCCTGCAGGGGTGCACAAATAGCAACACACACTCGATCAACCTCGGAAAAACCAACTCAAATCCCAACGAGGCATTCACGACAAAGCGATCACAGGATTCAGAAATATTTTAGGGGGGAACCCCACTAAGCTACCCGCAACAAAGTTGGCCGGCTCTGGAACGGACCCAGGGTTTGTGACAATGGCTGTAAACGACTGGGAACCCGAAAATGTGACTGGGCTTGTCGATACCGCGAAAACATTCCACGATCCAAAACAGTACAGGTGCTCCACCCACAATCGTAAATAAAGCAGTAAGCATGGCATAAGTAAAGGATAGTAATAAAGCCCCAAACTAATTGTGGCCCCAAGAAATAGAAATGAATCAAGCTCTGGCTCAGGGGGGTCCATAAGGCCTCCCGGATGTGGATAGTGCGAAAAGTCAAGGAACAGGTATCAAGTACTCGGAGTCCTACGGGACACAAGTGAGCGTGGAAGAACCAAATAACATCTATTGCCCACCGATGCCTCTGCATTAGTTATATCTAGCATTTTTAATAGTTATATTAAAAGTCATGATCCACTCCACCAGTAAGCATCTCCACCAATAAGCATCTGCCAGCATTTCAACATCTGTGGTACTTGACAACACGAGATCGCACCTGAGAAAGCAACTACGACTCTCAAGGCTAGATATCTACCAAACATAGGTAATAGGAGGTGTCCAAGGCTATATAGAGGCTACACGGGGTATACCTGGTGCACGGAAACTAAAGCATCACGACACGGGTAGCAATAGATCCACAGGAGGAAATAAAGACTATAAATGCAAAATAGGTAGAAGGGTGAGAGATGCTCGCCTGGGAAACACTGCCGGAGATTCATATCCGAAGAACTTGTCGATACTCGCATCAACTCATCGGCCTAATCCGTGACGAAGCAAACACTGGAAGAAACACCGGATGCAATATTTAATACTACGGCAGAAGATCCGGCATGGTTATGATATGATGCAGATGCGGTGCAATTAGGCACTATTAAGCGGAACCGAGGTCCCGACAATTAATTGCACGGTTCAAGTTATTTAGAACCCTCGCAATTTAAATGTTGAATTAACAAGGCGAATCATGGCATCGGTTCGCTACACCAATTTAAATGGAGTCCGGAATAAGACTAGAATGGCCCGCATATAGACTCCATATTTAATTATGAGATGAATCGACTAAATGCCCCCCAAACCACAAACATGTATGCAAGCATTATCAAATTATATGCAACGGATTTTATATATAGCATTTCTAAAATAGGGGCTCAGGAAAAGGGTTCACACATCGGGGTTCGGAAGATCTTGGTTCCGGGGGATTCGGGGTTCGGCCTCAGGGTTCGACGGGTCAGCAGGATCGGCCTCGGACAACGGAAGTAGATCTTGTCGCATCCGTGGTCTTCGGGTCCAGGTAGAAGAGCTCGTCATCCGGGGATTCTCCGGGGTTCACGTCAATGATCCGGTCGTCACGGCTGGTGTCGGTCTTGGTGTTCGGGGGTGAAGTGCTTGTCGTTCCGGTGGCGATCTTGGCGGTCTTCGGATCCGTGTCGGCGCGCTCGGGGTCTCGGTCACCGGATCCATGTAGAAGAACTTGGCGTTCCACGAAGGAGACCTTGAGATCCGGGGGGTCGATCTTGTTATTCCGTGATGGAGACCTTAACGTCATCAGGTACGGGAAGGAGATCTTGTCGGATGTTGGTCCTGGAAGTAGTTTGCTCGTGGCACACCGAGGCTCTTGTCCAGCTTTGTTCACCGAGAGGTAGCTTGTGACGTCTTTACTTCTCGTTGACCCGTGGTAGCAGATCATGGTCACTGTAGCAGCCTCGTGAACACATTCAGCAGAACACCCCCACATCTTCACATGGGGACCTGAGCAGTCGCACGGACGAGCGGTGCCGGGCTTCGAGACGAGAGCATCTGGTAGGGCTTACGGTGCAAGGAGACAAGGGCGCGACGAGCTCGCAGGGTGATGACAGAGGAGCTCGAGCCCCGCTCAGTCCATGAGGTGGAGGTCGTCACTGCAGAGAGGTTCAAGGACGAGGGGCTCGCGGTCAAGGCGAGGACGGCGTCGCGGCGCAAGGTGTGGCAGACGAAGGCATACACAGGAGAGGTCGCCATGGGGTAGGAGGGCTCGGGCGGCATTGGAGAAGGACGCCCGACGGCGAGCTCCACAGGTGGCCGCTCTTGGCGCGGCAGAGCAGAGGAGCCGGCGGGAGAGGCGAGGACGACCAGGGACGTGCGCATGGTGAGGGTGAGGAGGCGAGGGAGGTGGCCGGTGGCGGGCCCAGGTCGACGGTGGCGAGGAGGTCGGCGAGGAGCACGGCGGCAGGGAGAGCTGGGGCTGACTAGGTCGAGGCGGAGGTCGCTGCAGGCGGCGGCTCAGGGAAGCAGAGGCGGGGGACCCGCGACGGGGACGGACAAAGTCCGGGCCCTGGTGGCGGCGCATGGCGAGACGACGGAGGGCGGCGCGAGGCACCGAGGCGAGGCGGGGCTCCGACCGGAGGCAGGCGCGCGCAGGGCGGAGCCGCATGGGACCGGCTCGAGCGCGGGGCGCGGGAGGAGGAGGCCCGGCAGCGACGAGGGGCGGAGGAACCGAGGCGGAGGGGAGAGAGAGGCGAGGGAATCGAGGGAAGAAGGAGAACGTGGGAACATCGGTGGGGTGGGCCTAGAGCGGGGCGGGAGATGCTGCGTGGGGGCGCGTGCCCAGGTGGCGGGGCTATCAGGAGCGGGATTAGGGTGCTCCCGCGGGTGTCGTGCAGGGTGGCAGGTGAGACCCAGGTGGGTGGGTGTGTGCGTTGGGGCATGTGTGCTGTGTTGGGTGAGGTGGAGGGAGATTAGAGAGGGGCTGGTGAGGTGGAGGCCTGGGATTGGCCAGGGTGAGGTGGATGGGGCTGGGTAGGATTAGGGGGTAGGATATTTGGTAGATGGGGGTTTTGGGATTTAGCTTAGGTTTTATTTTAGGCGTGGAGGTGGCCGGCCGGGCTTTCGGGCTGCCTCCTAAAATATTATAAATGTTTTATTATTTAAAACGGGGCTTTTGAAATCCGTTGGTAGACAAAACAAAATATTCCGGACATACCCGGGTTTATAGTTTGAATAAAAGACGGGGTGTTTAGAAAACAAAAGTAGGCTTTTCGAAAATCGTTTAGACAAAACATATGCATGATGATGACGATTCTCAAATGCAATGTGGCATGATGACATGAGCATGCGGTCATGATGATGCAATGCACAAAAACAACGAGATTTTGTAGTACTGGTTTTTTGCGGGGCGCCACAATTCGACAGCACTAACAAGGGATCTCGCCCTCGAGATCCGCCTCATGGTACTGGAAAAAAGGTCGGCGATCTGAATCTTCTCGCTTCGTGTAGATCCTCGCGACACCACTAACAAGAGGTCGTTGTCCGTGATCGTCGAGAGAACACTCCGGGAACAAAGGGCATAGGTAGAGGTATCAACAAACAAAGCCACCTCTAACTTCCGTGGACGGAGTAAAATTGCTGGATCCACCGATTCGATGTACAAGAGCGAATGATAAGAGTAGTGGTATGGTAGCTACTCCATCCCGCACTCAAAGCATTACTCTACACAAGAATAGGGGAATTATGCAACCAACTCTCGGAATTAGACTATAGATCTCGACAAGCGAGATTCGGAAACAAAGGAGAGATGCAGACTCTGCATCGGATCTGGCGTAGATGACGTCGTCGCGTTGAAAAACACCGGAAGGCACAGGAAGGAACAAAGAGAAGTCCAACAAAGGAAGCATTCCTCAGATAGCACAAAGTCCGGATGTAGAAGCACCGTTACCAAAGAAGGAAGCGAAGCCCTGAAGGTACGACGGAAACCCAACCACGAGAATTCCTGGACTCGAAGAAAAGATAAGAAAACGGATCCAAAACACACAGAGGTAAGAGGAGAATAGTAGAGGGGTAAGGAGTAAAACAGACCTAATCAGATCTATCCAACCGATTTTGCAAAATAGTTTTGACACTCTACTTTGGCCGTTAGCTAGGTTATCCTACAGGCTGGACTTGTGGGGTATCGCAACTGCTGAGCTCTGATACCACTCTATAACACCCTCGAATCGGCCCTATGCAAGTTTTAGCCCTTTCCGCCAAACCCGCATAGAAACGATTCAAGGATGCCCACCAGGCACTTTCGTGCGGGTGGAAAACGAAGTAATAATATTACACAACAGTTCTCGATGGGACCCACAGAACAGATATATATACAACAGCGACTCCCTGAGTCAAGAATACAGATATACAATACAAAGATCCAAATCACCTTGAAACGATAGAGCGTCCGACTACGGACAAGATGCAAATGGGACTAAGAGCCCTGAAGAATAACCAATGGCGTCCATAACCCTGCCCAGGCCAAGCCGGAAGAGTAACCCTGCTAACGACGTCGATCTCAAACCTGCTAAAACAAAAGGGGTGCCGACAAAGGGCAAAGGAAAAAAGAGGAGCATCAGTATTGAGGCCAGTACACGGCGAGGCTAGAATTCGGCGGCTCTCGCCTACATAGGTATGGTGGGCTAAAGCGGCAGCGCAGCGGCACTAAACAACCTATAGAGACTCGGTATCACTGGCGGCTATTAGAGAGGGATAAGAAAGACCTATTCGGATCCAACCTGAAGCTAACACCAAACAAACCCATCCTGGTATTTCCCCCTCGAGACCAAACGAGGAAGTCGGACCAAGGAACTCACACAGTTGGCAGTTTTATTTATTCCATTATAATTGAAGCACTTACTAGTCAGATATAGATAGCGTGGGCCGTCCTGATAGCATAAGTAGTGGGCAGTTTTAATCACCATTCCATTGTAGTTGGGACATTTACTAGTCAGATATAGTTGTCCTGAGGAGTCCCAAAACCCAGCAATTGTGGCACTTTTATCACATTCCATTGGAGTTGCAATACTTACTAGGCAGGTACAACAAAACAATCTAGGTCCACCAGTGGTTGGCATTTTTAATATCCATTCCGTTATACTGAAGCTGATTACTAGTCAGATATATTAAGTCAAATTTATAGCACTACTTTAGTTATGCGTGTCTATGATCGAGATACTGTGCTCCAAGTCGTCCATAACCGCGGACACGGCTTTCAGCAAGTTTTACCCTGCAGGGGTGCACAAATAGCAACACACACTCGATCAACCTCGGAAAAACCAACTCAAATCCCAACGAGGCATTCACGACAAAGCGATCACAGGATTCAGAAATATTTCAGGGGGCCACCCCACTAAGCTACCCGCAACAAAGTTGGCCAGCTCCGGAACGGACCCAGGGTTTGTGACAATGGCTGTAAATGACTGGGAACCCAAAAATGTGACTGGGCTTGTCGATACCACGAAAACATTCCACGATCCAAAACAGTACAGGTGCTCCACGCACAATCGTAAATAAAGCAGTAAGCATGGCACAAGTACAGGATAGTAATAAAGCCCCAAACTAATTGTGGCCCCAAGAAATAGAAATGAATCAAGCTCTGGCTCAGGGGGGGTCCATAAGGCCTCCCGGATGTGGATAGTGCGAAAAGTCAAGGAACGGGTATCAAGTACTCGGGGTCCTACGGGACACAAGTGAGCGTGGAAGAACAAAATAACATCTATTGCCCACCGATACCTCTGCATTAGTTATATCTAGCATTTTTAATAGTTGTATTAAAACTCATGATCAACTCCACCAGTAAGCATTTCCACCAATAAGCATCTGCCAGCATTTCAACATTTGTGGTACTTGACAATACGAGATCGCACCTGAGCAAGCAACTACGACTCGCAAGGCCAGCTATCTACCAAACACAGGTAATAGGAGGTGTCCAAGGCTATATAGAGGTTGCACGGGGTATACCTGGTGCACGGAAACTAAAGCATCGCGACACGAGTAGCAATAGATCAACAGGAGGAAATAAAGACTATAAATGCAAAATAGGTAGAAGGGTGAGAGATACTCGCCTGGGAAACACTGCCGGAGATTCATATCCGAAGAACTTGTCGATACTCGCATCAACTCATCGGCCTAACCCGCGAAGAAGCAAACACTAGAAGAAACACAGGATGCAATATTTAATACTACGGCAGAAGATCCGGCATGGTTATGATATGATGCAGATGCGGTGCAATTAGGCAGTATTAAGCGGAACCAGGGTCCCGACAATTAATTACACGGTTCAAGTTATTTAGAACCCCCGCAATTTAAATGTTGAATTAACAAGGCGAATCATGGCATCGGTTCGCTACACCAATTTAAATGGAGTCCGGAATAAGACTAGAATGGCCCGCATATAGACTCCATATTTAATTATGAGATGAATCGACTAAATGCCCCCCAAACCACAAACATGTATGCAAGCATGATCAAATTATATGCAACGGATTTTATATATAGCATTTATAAAATAGGGGCTCAGGAAAAGGGTTCACACATCGGGGTTCGGAAGATCTTGGTTCCGGGGGATTCGGGGTTCGGCCTCAGGGTTCGACGGGTCAGCAGGATCGGCCTCGGACAACGGAAGTAGATCTTGTCGTATCCATGGTCTTCGGGTCCAGGTAGAAGAGCTCGTCATCCGAGGATTCTCCGGGGTTCACGTCGATGATCTGGTCGTCACGACTGGTGTCGGTCTTGGCATTCGGGGGTGAAGTGCTTGTCGTTCTGGTGGCGATCTTGGCGGTCTTCGGATCCGTGTCGGCGTGCTCGGGGTCTCGGTCACCGGATCCATGTAGAAGAACTTGGCGTTCCACGAAGGAGATCTTGAGATCCGGGGGGTCGATCTTGTTATTCCGTGATGGAGACCTTAACGTCATCAGGTACGGGAAGGAGATCTTATCGGATGTTGGTCCTGGAAGTAGTTTGCTCGTGGCACACCGAGGCTCTTGTCCAGCTTTGTTCACCGAGAGGTAGCTTGTGACGTCGTTACTTCTCGTTGACCCGTGGTAGCAGATCATGGTCACCGTAGCAGCCGCGCGAACACATTCAGCAGAACACCCCCACATCTTCACATGGGGACCTGAGCAGCCGCACGGACGAGCGGTGCCGGGCTTCGAGACGAGGACACCTGGGAGGGCTTACGGTGAAAGGAGACAAGGGCGCGACGAGCTCGCAGGGTGATGACAGAGGAGCTCGAGCCCCGCTCAGTCCATGAGGTGGAGGTCGTCACTGCAGAGAGGTTCAAGGACGAGGGGCTCGCGGTCAAGGCGAGGACGGCGTCGCGGCGCAAGGTGTGGCAGACGAAGGCGTACACAAGAGAGGTCGCCATGGGGTAGGAGGGCTCGGGCGGCGTTGGAGAAGGACGGCCGACGGCGAGCTCCACAGGTGGCGGCTCTTGGCGCGGCAGAGCAGAGGAGCCGGCGGGAGAGGCGAGGACGACCAGGGACGCGCGCATGGTGAGGGTGAGGAGGCGAGGGAGGTGGCCGGTGGCGGGCCCGGGTCGACGGTGGTGAGGAGGTCGGCGAGGAGCACGACGACAGGGAGAGCTGGGGCCGACTAGGTCGAGGCGGAGCTCGCTGCAGGCGGTGGCTCGGGGAAGCAGAGGCGGGGGCCCGCGGCGGGGACGGACGAAGGCCGGGCCCTGGTGGCGGCGCACGTCGAGACGACGGAGGGCGGCGCGAGGCACCGAGGCGAGGCGGGGCTCCGACCGGAGGCAGGCGCGCGCAGGGCGGAGCCGCATGGGACCGGCTCGAGCGCGGGGCGCGGGAGGAGGAGGCCCGGCGGCGACGAGGGGCGGAGGAACCGAGGCGGAGGGGGGAGAGAGGCGAGGGAATCGAGGGAAGAAGGAGAACGTGGGCGCGTCGGTGGGTTGGGCCTGGAGCGGGGCGGAAGATGCTGCGTGGGGGCGCGTGCCCAGGTGGCGGGGCTGTCGGGAGCGGGATTAGGGTGCTCCCGCGGGTGGCGTGCGGGGTGGCAGGTGAGACCCAGGTGGGTGGATGTGTGCGTTGGGGCGTGCGTGCTGTGTTGGGTGAGGTGGAGGGAGATTAGAGAGGGGTTGGTGAGGTGGAGGCCTGGGATTGGCCAGGGTGAGGTGGATGGGGCTGGGTAGGATTAGGGGGTAGGATATTTGGTAGATGGGGGTTTTGGGATTTAGCTTAGGTTTTATTTTAGGCGTCGAGGTGGCCGGCCGGGCTTTCGGGCCTGGCGGGCTGCCTCCTAAAATATTATAAATGTTTTATTATTTAAAACGGGGCTTTTGAAATCCGTTGGTAGATAAAACAAAATATTCCGGACAGACCCGGGTTTATAGTTTGAATAAAAGACGGGGTATTTAGAAAACAAAAGTAGGCTTTTCGAAAATAGTTTAGACAAAACATATGCATGATGATGACGATGCTCAAATGCAATGTGGCATGATGACATGAGCATGCGGTCATGATGATGCAATGCACAAAAACAACGCGATTTTGTAGTACTGGTTTTTTGCGGGGCGCCACAGTAAGTTCTTGCGCCTGCTGCAGGGGGATAGCCGGAGGGGGCATAGCGGCTTTCTTTGCCGCTGCCGCTCTAGTAACCACAAGTGTGGGCGGAGCTCTCTCAAGTTCCGGTTCCTGTCCGTCTTCTTCCATCACGCTCCCGATGGCGACTAGAACCTGGTAGGAAGTGTTGGCTTTCTTAGCGCGCTCCTCCTTCTCGATCTCCTACTCAATCTCCCACATAACAGCATCGTATTCCTCCGAGTTAGCGTCCGAGCCGCCGCCATCCATGTTGATGTCGAGGCATATAGTGCATCGAGGACTGAGTCAAAGTTGGCATCGGTGTTGTTGACGACGGACATGGAGGGTGATGGAGGCGGGCCGTTGTTGCTGCTTCCTCCGACTTCGGGCCTAGGCATAGCCTAAGTGTTCTCCTTAGCATCCGCATATTCATTGATGATTGCGACCATCTCGCCAAGGGTGAGAGGGCCTGCGGCCTGCCGTGTTCGGAGGGTATGCCAGAGGAGTGTTCCGAGCGTGAGCCCTTCCATGAAATGGTAGACAAGTTCATTAGCGTGGTCACCCTCCAGGGTTTCTCTTACCCTCATCCATCTGGCAAGGTATTCACAGGGAGATTCTCCTTCCCTCTGAACGCATCTGGCCAGATCGAAGATGGTGACGACACCGACAAAGTGTGACCTTTGCATCTCTAACACTCGGGGAAGCCAAGTGGATTTGCGGGGTCCTTCCACCGTCATATCCTACATAGGGGCGGTTTGGGTAGGCCTTGAATTTTCTTGATCTGAGCCGCCATACTCTAAAGAGAGGTACGCCCTGGATTCTTCTGCGAACGTATCCTTCCTGTAGGCGGTCCGTGTGGGCCTTGATGAGTTTCTGACTTCCTAGGAGCTAGGACCCGAGTCAGTTTCGCCGATGAAGATGTGGATGTCTCCGACTGGGACGACGGAGCAGCTGGTAGGGTTCGTCTTTGTCAGGACCCAGAATTCATTGGGAGGGACGATCAGGACGTTGCCGGAGAAGAGGACGCGCCCAATGGCCACGGTGTCGCTGATTCCTGCGAAGATCTTGGACCTCGCCCGGTGTAGAGCTCCAAGCGCCTCTTGCCCATGTTGGGCGCCAACTGGTGTGGTATTGCCTACGAGTACGCCATGGAGGGGTCTCATAGAGCGTGTTTAGAGATGTGGGGTAAGGCAGAGAGTTAGCGCGTATGAGGTAACACAGCTTACCCAGGTTCAAGTCCCACAACGGTGGTGGAACTCTACTCCTGCTGTAAATCACTATAATAGCAATACACCGAGTTATAGAGATCGGTTCGCTGTGCGAGGGTGTTGTGTATCATATCTGACGTTGTTCCCTAAAGGCTCCCATAGATCCGGCTTATAAGGGCATCAGAACCTAGGGTTACAAGGAAAGGACTTTGCCGAACAAGGTAAAGAGTCCTACACTAATACTAACTAGTCTTCTTGTCTTGTACTCCAAGGCTCCGAGTACGTCGGTGACTCCTGCGTAGCCTTCCTTTATCTGGAATGGGCCTCCCTTTTGCATTCGTCTAACTAGACCGCCCAGCAGGCCATAGGACGTACTACCAACTATGGGCCACCCGGGTTAGCCGGATTAGAGACGTGCTATGGTTATACCCATTTAGCATATCCTCAGCACATTAGGCTGCGCCAGCGCGGACCGTAAAGCAGCCCGGGGCTAGGCCCAAGTGTTATGCTCGAATCGGCCATTCCCAGCAAGCCACCCTCGGCGTGTGCCCGCTGGATGCAAAAGCGGCACTTCCCTGCACGAGCTCGGCCGATGATGGCGCAAGCGGGAGATTACCGCTGGCCTGAAAAACATATGGGATCCTTGCCTCACCTCCCGCCGCTCACCGCCGAAACTAGATCCACCTTTTCCCCCTTCTCCTTCCCCCGGTAAAATCCGGCAACCGGCAGCGACAACGACGACGCCCCTGGCAAGAGAAAACCGGCAGGGCAGGCGCCATGCCGAGCTAGAATGACGACGACAACTCCTGCGAGTCCTATCTAGGGGTAAGTCAACTTTCCCCCAATTCTTTCATAGGGTTAGGGTTCGGTAGCGAGTTAGGAATCCTCGATTTAATCAGATGAACTCAATTTAGTGTGCTAGGACATCACGGACATGGACTATGCTCCTAACTCCTACAAAGATCCTAGCTTCTGCGACATAGCGAAAGATTGTACCGAGCTCTGCCGCGTCCACAAACTTGAGCCTATCATGCGTGTTGCATTTGAAGGAACCAACATAGGCCGTAGATTCTACCTCTACCAAGTTCAGAATGTAAGTGCTTAGCTCCTTATATCGCCATTCACTTGTCTAGCAAGCAGTAGGTCTATGCCAACAAATTTCTAACCTGCACGGGGTCAAAAAAATGTGAGTTTGTTGCTTGGGTGGACAATGAATGGCAAGATGCTATGGAGAATGCAATTGCGAAGCTATGGGGGATGTATGATGATACAAGCAGTGCAAGAATTGACGGGAAAGTTGAGAATACGAAGCTGGTGAAGCAACTATCTGATGAGAAGAACAAGCTTGACAAAAAGTACTCAACTCTGCTGGTTGATGTGAATAAGTTCATCGAAGAAACAAAGAGAAGGCGTTGGAGGAGAACTTGTTTAGGTTGAATGATAACAATGAGAGATCTCGGGATATAAATTCCAAGCAGACTGAAGCATTGAGGAATGAGGTTGAGATGCTAAAGACCGTGCAGAAATCTCAGGCTGATGTAATCAAAGAGAAGCAGAAGCAATGGGATGAGGACTGGATGATCTTCAAGGAGGAAAAGAAGAAACTAGAGTATGCGCTCTATGAACTATTCAAATCCAACGACGCTAACAAGGATAAGCTGATGAAGATCAAGGAAATATGTGATGGTTGACTCTTTTGTTGCACTTGGTTGTACTGCTGACGGTGAACTGGTGGTGGTGGTAGGATGACACATACTTTTGATGTGGTGGTAGGTTAACACCATGGTGGTATGTTAACAATGATCGCCTTTTGGCAACGATCATGCTTGTTAAGACTAATTAGTACTTGTGTTGTTTCTGCAAAGGGTGTTCATTTGTTCATGGTCAAATGTGATCCCCTTTAGCTTGTGTTGTTCATGCTTGTGAGGTTCATGTTCTGCGTTGTTCAGGCTTGTGTGATGATCATGCTTACGGGGATCATTCTTTCTAGGGATCATGGTTATGGGATCATGCTTGTCATTCTATTGTTCCAGATTGTGAGAGAATCATGCTTTCTGATTCCAATTTGTGTGTTCTTCTTCTCTCATGTGTATGGTCTTCTTTTCCATCCGGTGATGGTAACCTCACCATAAGAAAGTGCAAGGTGACCACAACAAGTCTTGCATGTGAACCAAACAAGGGGAAATGCATGACAATGGTCAATAGCGCAATATGGAGGCAACTAAACAACATGCATTTGTCGCTGTCCTCATGCACAAACTCTCCATGCAGGCTACCAAATAGAATGCCAAAGGTGGCTTACTACATGTATGTGTGTGGCACTGCTGGCCGTGGACATGTCCCGGTGAGCCTCAAATATGATGCAGGCTACCAAACACGCTCTAAATGTTGCACACCACTGGTTTGGCAAGAGCGCGTACGGGAGGGGACACCCCGCAAAAAAACACATAGGTGGGACAAAGCAAAAAATTCCACGGGCTACAATCTCCAGAAAACCCTACTTTTTGGTTTTGCCAACATTTTTCTAAGATGAACCAAGAGGGCTCGCAAGCTATGGATCTTCACGAAAGCCTACGTTTTGGGCTTGATTCATAATGTTCTGCACGCACGAGAATTATTGAAAACATATTAGCTATTAAAATTTAATGGAACTTTTTTCAATTTTGCAGGATTGGAAAGCACATGCATTCGTAGTTCCAATGCGAAATAGTATGTTTGATTGCAACATCGCAAAACATAGGGACTTGTTTTCAGTCGCAGTGATCTAACATAAATTTCATGTGATGAAGTGCAAATGACACCTTAGAAAATAAATAAGCACACCACTTAGAAAATCAGCTAACCCTCATAAGTAGAATAAATTTACGACCATCAAAATCATTTGAACAAGAGAGTTCATATGACATAGTCAAAAAACATATAAGTGGCATCTATGGTTTACTTCGATAAGGTTGATCATTTTCTATGAAAGAATTGCAAATTTCCTACAGCTAAAATTGGATCTTGTTAGAACGCAGGAGTTTCCACATAAATTATGCAAGAATTTCCTTCAAATTTCAGCAGGCAACAATGAAAACACACACACATGTATAAATGTGCTCTAGGAGAGTTGTTTCGATGGTGGCCAAAACTCATCCTACCCCATCTTTTGTCATGATCAAAATTATTATCTTTGGGGAGATGGTTGCTAATTTAGTAGCATCTACATGTAATGCGGACTTTTGGCTCTCGGGTGCCACAAACCCCCGTACCTAGAAAAATTAAAAAATAATTTTAAAAAGGTTAAAAAAAATTCTAACTTTTTTGAAATCAAAGATGATAAAGTATTGTACTCGTAAAAAATATTTGGAAAGGAAATGATTCGCTTGGTCTTCAGGGCAAAAAAAAAAATGACGTATCACAGGTTAATAGTACGTAGGTTAATAGTAGGTGGTCATGGGGCGTTTCGAGTTTGTTTTTTTACTCAGGACACAATGAAAATAATTCCCTAGAAAAATATTTTTATACAAGTATAATACCTTGTCATCTTTGGTTTCAAAAAAAGTTAGATTTTTTTTACCTTTTTTAAATTAATTTTTAATTATTTCATTTATGGGGGTGTGTGGCACCCGGGAGCCACAGTGTAATTCTCCATCTACATGGCTCTTTGTTCATTCTAGTTAATCTTTTCTTTTCTCTGTTAGCCAACACACAGGAAACCAAAATCTTGACTAATTTTTTGGGTAGATAAATATTTGGTAGGGCAATCAAAAGGACATCTTTGCCCCCCCCCCCCCCCCCCCCGACAATGGGTTTTGGCACTAATCACAAGTTTTTAGGAGACTAACCATTACTCAAGTGTATGAACAAATTTATTTACTGAGGAGTACATGGAAGGTGGTTGGTGAACCCCTACACAAAAATAATAAAAGAAGATGACACATTTATACATTTCAGATTACCTTTTATCTGTTTTTGAGTCCTATGGAGGCCATACTATTAAGAGAGTTCCAATGAAATACAAGGAGCAGCAGGTCATTTGTTTTTTTTGGGAAAGAAGCATATATTAATATCGGAAGATACTAATTATACCCAGCCTCTGCACCAACGCATTGTTCTAGCGGCCATACGGATGCACATAGCCAAAAAAAATATAAGAATTATAAAAAAAAGAAAAATCTCGCTACAGTGACCCGTTCATTTAAAAAGCGGTACTACCACCACCAAGACAACACCACAAGTCCAGCTTCTCCAAAAGAGACGCCTCCAAGAAGGGAACAATGCATAAACACCGTCATCGCCCAATCATAGATCTTAGGTTTTCACCCTGATGAAAGTCCACGCTCTCAAAACAATACCTTTAACAAGGCCATTGCCAAGCACAACCAATGAAGGCCAGACCTTGGGTTTTCACCCTGAAAGGTAGGACTGTGAACCTCTCCCGTGCAGTCGCCCCCACTTGCATGCCACTGCACCAAGTCATGAGTCACCAAGCCAATTTCTCATCACCACCTAGACTCGAACCACCATTGTCAGTCCTCAGATCTCAGTCTCCATGACATTCTCCCTCAGCACCATGGAACGAGAACATGTCCAGTGATATTAGCCAAGAGAGCTTCGAAGCGCTCCCTTTGAGCCCAAATGGTCAGAGTAAAACATGGGGGTGCACGACCGAATCCCTCCAATCCAGCAATCTCCAGGCATTATTCGTCCATGGGAGTTTGCCGATGGAGCCTTCCGGAACACGCCACTTCCGCCAAATCGATGGGGAGAAGCATCGGCAGATCATCATCTTGGCGATATAAGGAATCCTAGGACCGCCGCCATTATTCGCGAGACTAGCAGGCCCCCACGCCGCCAGTCACCTCCATGCCGGAGTGACAAGAGAGGAAAGAGGCAGTCCAAGCGCAAGGCTACAGGTACCGACGATCCGAGGAACCGCCGGATCCCTCCATCCCAGCCGTGGCTAGACACATCTGGCTAGATCGGCCTCGCAGCCCAGATCTTGGCCCAACGACCCAGGTCGCCGCCAAAGACGTGCTGAGGGCGCACCACCACCTCCTCACTGCCGCCCCGCTGGAGGGCCTCGAGCCCCGGCCCGAATAGCCGCGCCGCCCTGCGTTTCCGCCGGCGTTCCTCCAACTCCCAAGGAAAAACCAGCAGAAGCACCTCTCCATCCCTGCCTCCGTCTTCAACGCGGAAGGGGGCGCTGCCGCCGCCGGGGAGGGCAGCGGGGGCGGCCGGGAGCAGAGAAAACTGCTGTGTTGGACTAAATCAATCTTTTCGCTTTGTAATTGCCTAAGAAAAGAACATACTGAGGTACGAGGTTTGTGCTTGTTAACATGATTTTTTCTGCTAGAGGCTCCGACCTCTGCTCCGTGCAGGCTTCGTGCAAGTACCAAAACGCTACTGTACTGCCACGAAGTATTTCACAGGAGCTAGGATACTCCAGATCAACTTGGAGGTTCCACACCAACTCAGATTCATCATGAGAGGCAGAAATCAGAGGAACTGTAAAAAAGATAAATTGTTCCCCAAAATGCCCCAAGGTTTTGGATTTGAGTAGCATTATTGACACAATAATTCTACCTCAACTCATCATTCTTGCATCTGAATGAGGTGGCAATCTACATTCTTCCATCTGATTTGAGCTTTGCTAGTTTTGTAATGTGCACTATACCATACAGAAATCCACATTTGTTATTTTTGTGTAGCTTAGAATACAAAATATTTCGTACTGAGATTTTGAATCCTGTAGTATATACATCATTCTACATCCAGATTTTTTTCAGAACTTTGAAATATAATGTCTGAAAATAAAGTGCTCCCTGGAGCTCAGTCTCCACTTGGAGTTTCCATACATAGTGTTTTCTTTAGAAAATGTTTCATGTAACATGGGCTCCGTTTCCTTCTTCGGCCCTACTCCCATATTACAATTCTGACATCCTCCCTCTCTTTGGCAGGTTCGTTACTCTAAGCTGCCAAGAAAACTTGTCGGTATGTCAATATGGATATGGTAGCAGTACAAACATTTGAAATGTTAAGTGCCAATTTGCATGCACACATTACAGCAATGCTGAAATTCGATTGCACAGTGTTCTCGACAAGCCAGGCTTGCCAACTTACTGCAAATGAACCAAGCAGGATCTTGAAGGCCTCCTTAATTCACAAGATTTTGTCACACATACCTATGGCAAGCAGTTATTGGGGCATCAATATAGGTAGATTCAATTTAACGTCAACTTTATTCTTTCTTCGTATCTTCGTCCACAGCAACAATTTATCCTACATAGCGAGTTAAGAGTCAGTCTTTGGATAGTATGTCCTTAGCAGCAGTATGATCTATTTTTTCAGGTATGGAATTCAACACATCCTCAACAATTCACAAGATTTCAGTATTATTTCACTGTCTGTTATGATCTTTCAGATTCTATCTGACTGAATACAAGGCTAATCTGTACATTTTCTGCCATCACAAGAAAATAATACTCCCTCCGTCCAGAAATAACTGACTTAAGTTTGTCTACATTCGAATGTATCTAGACGCATTTTAGTGTATAAATACAGTCGAATCTAGACAAACTCAAGTCGGTTATTTCTTGACGGAGGGAGTATGATTTTTAAACATATTATACATAATAATAAAACAAGAACACATTATTAAATATTAAAATTCAAACAATCCACATTGAATATACATTCCTAAGCATTAAGATCCTCCAGAAATTACTTGAATATATCCAGCAACAAAGATATTCGGCCTCTGCAAGAATTGAACTGATTTTGTAACATGCTTGCAAAGATCCTGAATATAAAAATTGGCCATTATTGGAAGCAAAATTTTCTACGGGAATTTCACAAGGATTTCATAAGAACTAGGTTACTTTCTGTAGGAAACAAGGAAAACCCATATGTTCCAAATAACCCAGGCCAAGCATTCAATGTGATTAAAGCCGGGACGTGCCATGTCGGCATGCCAGTTGGCCACAACATGTTTCATCGAGCAATGCTAACATCTTACATAACTGTGTTCTAACTTTTAACAGTCATCAGTCACTAAAGAGCAAAAGTTCACTCATTTAATAAATACAGAGAAACAGTTACTATACCACACCAACAGATTAAGGTCACAACGAAGATTATGGAAATTTAACGTTTTGGGTCACATCCTTCAAATAAACTTTTTGGGTCACCGCCTTATGTAACTGTGACCACGTAAGTAATAATCGTACAAAGTTTACACCAAGCAGAAATTAAATTTTTTGAACCTCTTTGGAAAAACATCTACACGACTACAATGCGAAGGGCATGCATTCCTAATGTAAATGAGCGTGCTGGTAGATGACATGAAGCTAATGATTACAACTGATCAAAACAAAGGTGTGCCACAATGTAGCTTGATTAATGGTACAAACATACATAGACACACAATGATTACAGCTTGATTAATGATTACAACTGATCAAAACGCAGTCATGAGTTATATTTGTAATTTTGTATATATCATTTGTCTCACAACGAACTATTAAATCCTCCAAAACTTGCTAGGAAAAAAAATTGAAAGCCAAAGCTAGTCTAAGCGAGGAGGAAGGCTTATAAAGATATAATGTAGGGACTCCTCAGTTATAGGAATACTTCTGTCCAACTTAGGACAATGATAAGAAGGATCGAGCTACTTCAGTGTTCAACTCTTCCATCATTACAACTAACTATATACCCGTACAGGCATATGGCTTCTGCTACTCTTAGGTCAATATTTTAATAAGTGCCTGGACTTTCAAGACAGGAACACCAAACTTAAAAGTACCTGCTAAATACGAATAGGACACACTTCATATTACTAAAACAAGTGCCCCGCAGAACAGAAATGAAAAAACATACGGTAAGTTGACTACATGATCTTCGACACTATCATCTCTCCAAAGTGCGAAGATGATCGTTCTAGTTTGCAATGTGCCAAGGGCCACACTATTTTGAAATATTCCATTCTCACTCTTTCCGCGTGGGTGGCTCCTTTATTTCTTTTATTCTCGTTTGGTAGTTGGCGCATCTATACAAGGAATGAAGGAGAAGACAGAATAAAATGATTTCTTTTTTTCCAAGACAAAAACATCAGATTAAGTCATACAGGAAATAAGGTCATGTATTTCATACATATCTTTTTAGACATGACAAAGAAGTACACCCAAAAGCAAGGTAAGATCTTATACCGTAGCTAGAGGACTAGAGGCGCAAATGAACGTCAGCAGATCAGCTACCAGAAGTCGCTACAAGAGCACTTCCCACCTTCAAAATGGTGAAAGCGACTAGCATCTCTCACACTGATCTTCCTCTGAAAAATTTCACTTATCAACTTCATCACTGTATGACAGTCCCCACAGACCTGGAGGTTCTTGACCACACGGATCACTGATCCCGGAGGAGACTTGAGGATTCCAAAGGCAACAGCCAGTCTCTCACTGTGCAAGAACAGATGGTGCTCCTTTTCATGCTCCTCCAAATCATGCATAACGGAACTGGTATCAGGGATATACCCCCTCTGGCGCATTTCCGAGACTAATTCATCAAGAAAAGCTAGAATTTCTTCTCTCACATCAAGAGGCACTTCCCCAGCATGAAACAGACGAGATTCTCTTCCAACATCAATCCAGCTATACCCAGACTCTTTCAGTACCTTTGTATTAGCCATCAGCTTTCTTACAGTGGCCACAGAACCCCATTTGCCATTCACTGCATAGACATTAGATAATAGGACATACGTTGAAGGACATTTTGGTCTCAGCTCTAATAGATTATCAGCAATCCTAATAGACATTTCAGCGTTGTTGTGTTTCTTGCATGCGCTCAGTAGAGACCCCCAAACAGCTTCATCAGGCTCATATGGCATCCTAGTGATGAGTTCTTCAGCTTCTGATAAATGGCCTGAGCGACTAAGAAGATCTAAGTAGCACGTATAGAGTTGCAATCCAGGATTGATGCCATACTCCTGCTTCACTGAGTCAAACAGTTCGCGCCCTTTCTGAACAAGACCAGCATGGCTACATGCATATATCAGCCCGACAAAGGTCACCTCATTGGGCTTCACTCCTGCAAGAACCATCCGGTCGTAAAGAGCAAAAGCCTCCTCAGCTCGACCATGTTGTGCCTCTCCAACAATCATTGTCGTCCACGAGATGATGTCACACGATGTAATCTCTTCGAATACTTCTCTAGCAGAGTGTATGTCGCTGCATTTTGAATACATGTCAACCAACGCATTCCCAACCATCATGCTGGACAAGAACCCGATCCTCATGGATAAACCATGCAGCTGCCTTCCCAGAACAAGCGCAGCCAGGTCTGCAGTGCCACCTGATATAGCTGACAACACAAACGCATCATCAATAGTGACGCCTTCCCGCCTCATCTCAACAAACAGTTCCACCGCTCTAACACTCTCGCCAGCTTTTACAAAACCTGATATGAGCGCAGTCCATGTAAAGAGGCCGCGTCCACGCATGCTCCGAAAGATCTGCAGCGCCTCGTCTGTACAGCCGTTCGACGCGTACCCAGAAACAAGCGCAGTCCACACGACACTGTTCCTGACACTCATACTATCAAACACCTTCCTGGCTTCATCCGGGACACCACATTTGCAGTACATGTCGATAAGCGACGACTTGACGACGTTGTCGCTGCTATATGGGGAAGCTACAAAGTGTCCATGGACCTGCTTACCAAGACTGAGGCTGCGCAGCCTGGCGGAGGCACTGGCTATGGAAGCAAGCACGAAATGGTCGGGTTGGAGGGCGTCGACCGAGAGCATGCGTCGTAGTAGAGGTAGAACAAGGGCAGGAGAGTCGGAGTTGGAGATGGCGGCTAGGAGTGACGAGTAGAGGTGGAGATCCCGGTTCGGGAATTCGTCGAACAGTTGGCGGGCGTCGGGGAGGAGGCTGGATTTGGCATAGGCCGAGACGAGGAGGGAAGGCGCGGGAGGGTGGAGAGCAAGGCCCTCCTTGAGGAGACGCGCGTGGGTGCGGCGTACGGCCGGCCGCGATCCCGTCGCGGCACGGATGGCCGCAACGACGGCGGCGGCGGGAGAGAGCATGCATAGGACAAAGAGTTCTGTCAAACCGTATTCTCCGGGGAGGGGAGCTGCTAGCTGAAGCTCAACGCGGAGCGGCCTGATCGATCGGTAAGATGGGCAGCGTTTAGTCTGGCCCAATAAACAGATACGGACTTTCTCTTTTTTTTTCTCCTGTTTTTCCTTTTCTTTCCTGAAAAAATTACAAAATCTAATATTATCAAAAAATGAAATATTTCAAAATCTAATATTTTTAGGATCAAATAAAATTAAAACCAAATATTTTTCAAAGTCAAACAATTTTAAAAATAGAACATTGTTCAAAATCGAACAAATTTAAAATCGGACACTTTCCAAAAAGGAACAATTTTCAAATTTGAACATAAAATTTAAAAAATTCAGAATCAAACATTTTTTGAAACAGAACATTTTAACCGGTAAAAATCAACAAAAACGGGTAAAACCTGAAAAAACCAAGATACCCAAACCGAAACCTTCCACATTCCCAAATCCTTTAAAAAAACCAAAAGATGCCTTATGAGATACTCTCTCTGTTTTAAAATATAAGATGTTTTAACTTTTGTGAAACAAATATAATTTATATTATGAAACAGAGGGAGTACCTTTTTGGCCTGGCCCAAAACTGCGAGCTGCGTGAGCCTGTAGGACCGATGCATTGAGCGTCAAATAGGAAACGCCACCAGTGTTAAATAGGCTTTGAAATATAAAAGCCTTTTAACAAGGGTCGTGTTTGCCATGGCCCATTATAAATACAAATTTTATTTTAAATATAAATCTGAAAATTATATTTATTTTACTAAATTTTCTTATTCATAAATGTTCATGTTTTATATTGCAAAAAGATATGGTCATGAATGTTAAGTTAAGCATTTGTACAATTAGAAAAAGATGTTAAATATGTTAGTGTATCTTATAAACAAATACCCATGTACTACCTAAAAATCAATAAATAAAAATAACTATAAAAAAGTCAAAACAGAAAACCGATAACAAAAAGGTCAAAGAAAAAATGTGTATAAATATATAAAATCAGGAAAATAAAACAATGAAATTAAAAATTAAAAATAAAATAAATGAAGAAAAAACTGAAAAAAAACATAAAAAGAACAACAACAAAAAAAGTAGACATTATGTTCAATTGGGTCATCTTTGTTGCTTGCCATGAATTGAAGTTCTCATAGTAAAGCTATCGCAACTCGCGAGTCGTGGCTACTAGTTGACACTTTGTTATCGGTCGTCATCATCATCACAAACCACAGACGGCACAGGATTTCCTTCTTGGACCCCCGCATGTTAGTCTCACGACTAGCCACGTCATTCAAAACTAGCAGCTTTGCAGTAACATCAAAGCACAGTTCTCACAATTATTTGCATTTTTCTTGAACTATTTTGTGATAGATATTAGCTAGTCGTCTTAATTTGCTAGTAGTATGAGAATTTGATCAATCCCGATCGAGCCGTCCAAAGCTCAAGTGTACATTGCCTTGAACTGGAACGCTCCCGTCCTCTCATCCAAGAGTAAATGGCACCGTGGGTCACTGAACTTGTTCCTCATGTATAGTTAAGTCACACCACATTTCTCATAAACTGAACTAACCGGTCACACAACTTGTATTTAGGTGCACCCGAGGTCACAAAACGGCCAGCCGGCTTTTTTTTAAGAACGGCACACGCATCCCGTGCAGTCGTTATGTACTGGTTTTACCCCTGCTAAGATGACGTGGCACTGGATCCTATATGTCAGCCTGAGGTAAAAAATTAAAAATATCTCAAAGAAATGAAAAATCCTATCTCTGTCTCCGTGAGGTACCACCGAGCGGTTGACGCCATGGCCTCATCAGCCCACCCCGCCTCGCCACACTCTGGCGAGCCATGTCGCCCGCCGCCCTACGCTCCCTCTCTTCCCGTCCCACCGCCCTCCCCTACTCTCCTCCCATGCTCTGCCCGTGGCGGCCATGCTCACCGGTGCCGCCCCTCTGCGTGCTCCTGCAGGTCGAGAACGGCGACCAGGAGCTTGCACAGTCATGGAGGAGCTCTTCGTCCTCGCTCGCGGCATCCACCTCCACCCAACGGATGTCTCTGAGTCGGAGAAGAACGGAGGCGCATGGCTCGGCCTTGAGGAGGATGTTGGTGAACGTCGCCAGGATCGGAGAAGAACAGCGGAGCACGGCTCGGCCTCGAGGAGGATGTTGCTCCGGTGGACTCCGGGCTCGCTAGAGCAGCGTGGGAGAATCAACACGTCTATCTAGTTCTCCGTGGACTCCGGACTCGCTAGAGCAATTGCTCCCCGGAGAAATCGCAGCGGCGGCGCTCACGCACGCGATTACTTCTTCCGCGGACAGGGGAGATCAGGCTGGCCGCCGGTGCACGGGTTGAGGGGGTGAAGGGGAGGGTTCTGACCGACGGATGGCCGCGAGTTCGCGGCGGACGGGGGTGTGGCGGTGCTGCCATGGCCATGGGGGTTGCGTACCGGAGGTGCAGTTGTGTCATGTTCTCAGGGAAGGAGACGACCTCCCAGGCTCACTCCTTTTTTAGGAAAGAAAAAGAGTTGTAGTTAATATCTATTCCCGACTTTTATTTCGTCGAGATATTTTTTAAACTTTTAACTTAGGCTGACACATGGGACCCAGTGCCACGTTATCAGAGGGGCTAAACTGAAAAATACCAAAACTATCACACATGCAACGGGCCTGCTGGTTTTTGACAAAAACCGGCCGACTGACCGTTTTGTGATCTCGGGTGCACCTGTATATAAGTTGTGTGACTGGTTAGTTTAGTTTGTGAGAAATATGACTTAAGTGCACATATAGAACAAGTTTACTGAAGTTAATTTGCTGATCTTACGCATCTGATAGCGGTCGTCATCTCTGACAATTGACACGGTGACACGGCGTGCATGTGTGTGATCATGGGGGTGGGCCTAATGGAAATGGGAATGTAATGGAAGCTCATCATCATGGTAGCATACATCTGGCAAAATGTATGCCAGAGACCTGCTCGACGCTGGACCAGCTTAATTGCTATAGCTCATGATTGTTCTAAGCAATATGCTTTGTCTGAAACTTCTATTTGTGTAACGTCTAGCTTTTCCGAACTTTAATCAAGATGCGTGATCCATGAGATCTTTTCTAGCCGATGGTTGCTTCTCGCCGTACACACGAAAGAGCACGTCTTCTAGGGTGTGTTTGGTTACTCGGTCTATTATTTTCTGTTTTTTCTGCTTGGTCTGTCAGATACTATATGCGATCAGGTTTGGTTTGGACCAACTTTGGCGTCTTGATCGGTCACAAAGTGTTGGATACAAGAAAGTCCATAATGTTTGGTTGGATAAAAATGTATTAGGGTTTGTGGATAGGCAACACGTTTCCCACACGTGTTTCACACTATATAGGCAGTATCGAAGAGTATGTACGCGTAGTATGAAGTATTATAAGACTATTATTCGTACCGAAGAGTATGTACGCGTAGTATGAAGTATTATAAGACTATTTGGGCAGTATATATATTACTTTTTTGGTAGTATGTAATTTTTATTCACATACTCCTTTTGTACGTACAAATATGACCGTATTTTACATATATAGTGCAAACTATGGATGTATTTGCAACTTTTTCAGCTAACTTGCTTGGAAGTATCTTAGATATAGTATATAAACATACTCAAACGGATAAAGTATTATAAATACTTCCGTAAGGCAGTATATGAGACGTGGGTGTAGTTACACCCGGAAGTAAGAAGTATTTTTCCTATATATATACTTGGCAGGTTACAAAATATAGGCACGCATACGTTACAAATACAACTCGTATGAGCCGCCGCCCCCGGGTCACTCGCGTGAGGCGACTCTGGGGCACACACCTCAAAATCCTAGCAGGCCGCCACTGGGTCCTCTCCCTCCGGCCGCTGCCACCGCGCCCTCTTCCCGGTTAGCCGTGGCGGCCACGCCTTGGTCACCGAAGGTGACGGACGGTTTTGCGCGATATCTTTCGCGCGGGGTAGGCACCTTGGGGCTGCCTCGGTGGATTCGGGTTGCGGGAAGCGGTGCTCCAACGATGTAGGCTGGTGGCTCAGATGGGAGGCGCGGAAGAGCAGAAGGGGGTCTAGTGTGGATCTGGCGGGGGTGGCGCGCGGCTGCCCTACGGCGATGCTGCTCCTAGAGTCCCGATCAATCTCTGGGTTTGGCCATGGGCTCGTGAGGGCTAATGGCTGACCCGCTTGTTCCGATTGCCGGTAGCTATCAGCGGTGTGGGGACTGCTGGTTCGGCCCGGATAATGGAGGCGGTCCTAGGGTTCGTCCCGCGCGAAGAAGAAGATCTGCTTGATGCTTGCCCTCGTTGATCTGGATGGAGTGTCGAGTTTCGGAAGGCTCCGTCGGCGAACTCCCATGGGCGCATCAGGCCTGGAGATTGCTGGATCGGAAGATATTAGGTCGTGCGTGTTAGGAATAAGCAACTTGTGCAACTTGTATTATCTGGAGACCAAAGGCCACAATATATAGTACATCTGACTTGAGGTACAAGAAGATAAATCTAGATAAATACGGACTCCTAGACCAATACTAATACGGACTCCTAGACCAATACTAATACACCTTAACACCCCCCCTCAAATGCAAAACGTATGCAATAGCATTGCATTTGAAGAAGTGAAAAAAAAAAATCCAAAATCCGCGTCTTCAAAGTGTCGCCATAGCATGAATAGTCTTCAAAACCTATAGAGTCAAGCCACAGTCGATCGAAGAAGAGATCGACATAGACCAAGAGGCGGTCAGAAGAATAGCACCGAAGAGTGAGGAAGAGAGAGCGGCGGCGGCCGGAGAGAAGAACTAGAGGAACTAGACGGAGGAGAGGATGGCGCCAAAAAACAAAGGAGACGCATCAGAAGGAGAAGGTGGAGGAGTAGAGACAGCGGGAGATGTATCAGGAAAAAGAGAAAGAGAAAGTAGAGAGGGTGCCTCGACTGGAAACAGGAAGAGAGGTACCATCAGCCGTGATAACACGGACAAGAGAAATAAGAGAGCGAAGAGCAGAAAGAATAGAAGACGCAGAAGTCGAAGTAGAGCGGCGTGCCAACAAAGACAAAGTCGGCGAAAGGCGGTCATAACCGCATGAAGAAGCCGCGAGAGTCGAAGTAGAGAGGCGTGCCAACAAAGACAAAGTGGACGAAAGGCGGTCATAGCCGCGTGAAGAAACCGCGAGTGTCGACGTAGAGAGGTGCGCCGACAAAGATAAAGTCAGCGAAAGGCGGTCATAACCGCATGAAGAAGCGCGAGAGTCGAAGTAGAGCGGTGCGCCGACGTAGACGGAGTCGACGGACAAGCACCAAAAACTGAGGAAAGGCATGGGTGCACAACGGTAGGACCGGTGCAAGGAGCAGACGAAGACTTTTTTTTTTGAAGAGGAAACAGATCGGGATCTGGCTAACCCAATCGATCTGAACAGAGACGCGCAGCAACCTGCACGTAGACACAGAGACGCAGCGACCTAGCGCCTTCTGGAGCGGGAGATGACAGCGACGGCCCGCGGTGGCGGTGGCCCGGGCAGGCGGGCGGCCTGGCTCGTGCGGGAATCGGCCGGGGGCGGCGGGATCCGGCCACCGGCGGCGGGAATTGGATGGGGGCGGCGGGGTGCGGCGGCACTTCGCCGGAATCGGATCAGTGCTCGGTGGCGGCGGGGTTAGACGGACGGAACGAGGAAGCAGATGGGGGCCGGCCGGAAGTTGCTAACGGCGGAGGCGGCGGCGGCGGGGTGCCGGGGCGAGCGGCGACGGCTGCGAGGGAGAAAAAAAGGCTTACGACTACTAGCTACGAGATGCGATGCCCCCGACTGAGATCATGGAGATCGACCTCGCCAAGGGCGGCGCGGCGGAAGCGGTGGCTAAAACGTAGGCCAAGGAGCGACACGCTCTGATACCATGTTAGGAATAAGCAACTTGTGCAACTTGTATTATCTGGAGACCAAAGGCCACAATATATAGTACATCTGACTTGAGGTACAAGAAGATAAATCTAGATAAATACGGACTCCTAGACTAATACTAATACGGACTCCTAGACCAATACTAATACACCTTAACAGTGCATACCTTGTTTTTCTGGCCGTTTGGTTTCATCGGGAGCGTTGCGAAGCTCTGTTGTTTGTTCCCACCAAGTGCCATTCAATGAGTCATGGTGAAGTAGGATGCGGAGAATGTCAGGAAAGCAGAAATATGAGGGCAGCGATGGTGATTTGAGTCTTTGTGGCGACGGCGAACTGGCTGTGTGATCTGTAACTCGCAGCAGCAACTGTTTATTGGGGGAGACAACACAGGAGAAGTTCCTAGTCTTACCTTGCAGGGTGAAAATCCAAGGTCTGGTCTTAACTGGTTGTGCCTGGCAATGGCCTTGCTGAAGACATTGTTTTGCGAGCGAGGACTTTCTCCAGGGTGAAAACCTATGATCATTGATCGGGCAACGACGACGCTTGTGCACTGTTTACTTCTTGAAGGCGTCGTTATTGGAGTGGGGGACTAATGTGTTGTTCTGGTGGTGTCAGTGTCGATGCTTTGAGGAATAGTTCTCTGTAGCGGGACTTTTCTTTTTTGTAATTCTTCTTTCTTCTTTCTGGGTTGTGTGCATCCGTAAGGCCGCTAGGGCATGTGTTGTTGCAGAGGCTAGGTGTAATTGGTATCCCTTGATATTAATATATACTCTTTTCCAAAAAAATTGTGATGTGGTGACCGATTCTTATCACGCCCCCTCAATCTAGACCGGGGTTTAGATTGATTCTAAATCGGTCTAACATCTGCCATGTCATTGGCTTAGTAAAGACATTAGCCAACTGATCATTAGAAGAGATGAACCTCACCATGAAGGCACCATCAGCAACTTGCTCTCGCACAAAATGGAAATCGATCTCAATATGCTTGGTTCGAGCGTGAAAAACTGGATTCGCCGTGAGATAAGTAGCCCGTAGATTATCGCACCATAAAACTGGAGTTTGCTATTCGAAAACGCCTAGTTCCGTAAGCAAAGAACTAACCCACATAGCTTCAGCTGCTGCATTTTCTAGTGCCTTATATTTAGCCTCGGTGCTAGATCTCGAGACGGTGGGCTGCTTTTTCGAACTCCACGAAATAAGGTTCGAACCCACAAAGACTGCAAAACCGCTCATCGAGCGTTTATCATCAACACATCTAGCCCAATCTGCATCAGTGAATATACTGATATTCTGCTGCGGTGACTTACGAATGCGTAGACCATTGTCCAACATTCCTTTAACATAGGATGCGTTTGACAGCCTCCCAATGTACTTCAGTGGGTTGAGAGAGAAACTGACACACCTTATTCACCGCATTAGAAATATCCGTACGTGTGAGAATTAGTAATGTAGGCTGCCAACAACACTGTGCTACCAAAAAGAATCCTCCGTACCTAGAAGTGCACTAGTATCGCAAGCTAGCCACTCGGTAGTGATCAGAGGAGTGGAAGTAGGGTTACAATTCTCCATATTTACCCGATGCAACAAGTCAAGCGCATATTTGTGCTCCATAAGTGTCATCCGCCCCCTGAATTGTACGACACTTCCAAGCCGAGGAAATACTCTAGAGTGCCCAGATCCTTGATAAGGAAAGTGTCCGAGGTTGAGCGAACGAGACCCTCAACTGCTGTAGTGGTAGAACCAACAATAACTATGTCATCAACATAGACCAACATCAAAAATTCAGACACCAGGTTGATTGAAGATGAATAGGGACGTATTAGTCTTTGACGGGGCAAAACCAAGACGAATTAAGCGAGCACTCAAGCGAGCATACCAATCTCGGGGGGGATTACTTCAGTCCATAGATAGCACGCTGCAATTTGCAAAAATGAGATGGATATCAAGCATCCTCAAAACCGGGGGCTGCTACATATAAACATCCTCTGACAGAAAAGCATGAAGAAAAGTATTGCTCACATCAACCTGACAGAGAGTCCACCCTCGAGAGACTACAAGCGAGAGAACCAGTCGAATAGTCGTACGCTTCACAACTGGACTGAACGTATCACCATAATCAATACCATGTTGCTGGGTGAAGCCTAGAGCAACAAGTCGAGCCTTGTGCTTCTCAATAGAGCCATCTGGATGGTCATAGATCTTGAAAACCCACTTGTTGTCCACTATGTTTGTGCCCGGAGGGCAAGGAACCAGAGTCTAGATCTGTGTCTGGGAGAGCGGAGGAAATTCGTTAGACATAGCGGCACACCATTCTGGTTCCTAGAGTGCATCCTGATGAGAAACCGAGGCTGCAAAGAGAGGATGCCTGCGAGGATCATACCGCACTATGCCATCGGTATAGATCTTCTCGCAACGAGTGTTGTCACGGAGGCGCGTGACCATGCCGTGGCCATGAGCCAAAGTCGAGACAGGAGCGGGTGAAGGCGATTCGACGCACTACAACAGAAATGGTATTTTTTGACAGACCCCTTTTGTCACTTAATATCTGTATTTTATCAATGAATATATGATGTTGACAAAATTGGGCTGTCACTAATTTTGTCATAAAGGCCATATCATAAAAAATCCATAATCACGGTTTGCATTTTTTTGTCATTGTATAACTTATATTTAGTTGACGATGTTAGTTTTGTCAACAATCGTGTGCAATCGGTGACTAAAATATTTGTCATGATATATATGAAAAGTTTGTCATCGTAAATTAGAAGGAGTGTACGACAGGTCATTATTACAGACGTGGCATTTTGTTAATTTAGTGCAATTTACTGATGTGGCATTGTGACCAGTGCGAACTAGTGGTTCTTATAGGTGGACAAACGACGGGTCCAAGATGGCTCGAATAGGTGGGACCCGGAGGGTTTGGACAGGTGGGACCCAGAGGGTTCGGACAAGTGGGACCCATAGGGTTCATAGAGGTGGGACTAAGACGCTTCAAATAGGTGGGACCGAGATGGTTCTGACATGTGGGTCCACGTGTTGATGACAGTGTCAGTAATTTCGTCACGTTAATAATTATGCAGAAAATGAAAAAAATATGATACAGACAAATAAAATTTAGAACCAACATATAAAATAGTGGCGATAAAATTTTGTGCAATAGTTTAAACAGGAAGATACAACTAAGTAAATCACATTGATAAACAATTTCATCAAGATGGAGGTGATGTTGAGTTGTTGCCCTGTCCTTGCTGCTTTGATGTTCTTAAGATGAAACTAAGTGACGAGGGTTTCAATGCCCATTGTTATAGACTTGGGTTTTGGAGAAGGAGGGAGCGCTGGAGGCATCAGTCGGCTAGCAAACAAGCACATAGGGACACAAGGTTTACCCAGGTTCAGGCCTCGTAGAGGTCCCTACTCCTGCTTGTCTGCTCTTGGAATTAATGAAGGAATCAAAGATTACAGGGGCGCGCAGATGCAATCTGGCGAGAGTTGTGGAAACTAGGGTTGCGTGTGTCCTCCTCGCCGCCCCCTCCTGGCCTTTATATAGGTAGGTTAGGTCTCGGGTAACAGGTCAAGTCGGTTATAGATTAGGGTTTTCCCTTTAAACTTTCTATCTTTAAGCTTCTTCTTGTCTCGCAAGTAATCGAGAGTCCGTAGGCCACTCGAAGTGTTCATTGGGCCGTGGCAACACCGTGGGCTTCCACCATATCTGGACCGTATATACTAAACTCGAGTACCTGCAGGGTATACCCATGTCAGTAGCCCCTGAGTGTCCAGAGAATCGTAGATTCGACTGGGGACTTTATGAAGCCTTTTGAGTGCATGACTGAGTATTTTTTCGAGTGTTCTATTTATGTCATAGGGATTGTTGATATGTGTGCCTGATTTAACCGATGTATCGGTATCATTTAACTGCCTTAGGGCAAAAAAACGCAATCTACTCGAACTCGAGTCCCCGGACTCGAATTCAGAAAAGTGCTGGTGTAGTTCGACTCAAGCCGTGGAGGTCTTACAGGAGTCAAATTCCAGTATATGGGTGTGAGCACTCGACGCGTCCGTCAAGGCATGTTCATCGTACCTGTAGGCACGGATATATTTCTGGTAGTGCGTAGCAAATGCGTTGCTAGGATTTATTCAGGTCTTATCTTCATGCTGCAAGCGCGGCATCTGAATTTTTGTCATCGTGGAGATGATTCGGGTGGCCCAGGAGACACAGTCTCTTTGTAGGGAAAAATATGAGGCGGTGTCGCCATAGACTTCGAGTGTCGATGTTATAAATACACAGTACGACGTGCAAATAATCATAGGGTGCACGACCAGCGCTCCCTATGGGAGTATCCCCTGAGTGCCTAGTTGAGTCAAAGACTCAGGCAGGGACTAAAGAACTTTTGCGACTGCTGTCGTCTTTTGTTTTCTTGTTTCAGTCGAATTTGCTTTCAGCGCTCCCTATGGGAGTAACCCATGATCCATAGTCGAATCATAGATTCGAGTGGTTGGGTATGCTTTGAATGTCCATATTCCTGCATAGAAAGAAAATCGTAGGGTGCGCGACCAGTGCGCCCTATGGGAGTAGCCCCCGAGTGCTTGGTGGGGTCGAACACTCGAGCAAGGACTAAAGTAGTCGAAGTCTTCTAGTGCTCAACTTGATGACATTAGTGCTGACGATGTGATGACCTCAGTTGCCCGCGTGAGTGGCTTTGACGGGACGTGACGAGCGGTGGGTCCCATTTTCTGACTTTGATTTGACCGGGCGTGCATAATCTTTCGTTTTAACCGCGTCTCCTCGATTTCCGCATCTAATGGAGATAGTGGGGGACGGTTCGTGCTTTGGCCTCTCCACGTGTCGACCGCGATGTGCGTCACACATCCAATAGGGTTTCTGCTGGCCGTTGGATTGCATCCGCAAGGGGGTTAAGTAGCAGCGCAGCTGCGATAATTTTCCCATCTGCTCTTTTCTCTGCTTGTGCTTCCATCGCCATTACCGCTGCTCTCTGCTTCCTAGAGCTCGTACTCTTCGCGGCGCTAGAACAACTCCGCGTGTTCCTGAGCTACTTCCTCTGCTCACACCGCCACCGCAAGATGGGGAAAAAGAAGGGAGGCACCGCTGCTGAATCCGCCGCCGCCATTACTGCTGCCAAGAAGAAGGGCGGCTCCACCGCTATGGGCACCAGCGCCGCTGGTGCTGGGAAGAAGAAGGGCGCGGGTACCCGCGTCACCAATGGTGCGTGGCGTGCATCCATCATCAAATCCTCCAAGCCCCGTCTCCTCCGTTAAGATGGAGTTATGTCACTCGTGGCAGATGACTCGCGATTGCCAGGTGACGAGGTAACTCCTTGTCCTCCTGCTGGTTTTCGGGTGATGTTCCTAGCGTTCATCATCCGTGGTCTTTCTCTGCCCCTGCATCCTTTCTTCAGGGGCCTCCTTTGCTTTTACAGGCTCCAGCTGCATCAGCTGTCCCCCAACTCCATTCTCCACATTGCTTGTTACATTACACTTTGCGAGTGCTGGCTCGGAATCGAGCCACACTTTGGCCTCTTTAAGAGGATCTTCAAGCTGAAGCGCTAGTCGGCATCTGGTTCCGTAGTCTACGACGTAGGAGGCTGTGGGATTCATGTCGACTCCTTCGTCACATATTTCGATATCAAGCTCATGGCGTCCGCCCAAGGGTGGAGGGACAAGTGGTTCTACATCCGCGACCAGAAGGCCGACGGAGAGCACTACGGACTCGTGCCCTTCGATCCCGTGACGTCGTGCAGGAGGAGGCGTTCTTGGAAGAACATGGTGATGCCTGCCGAGTCCGAGGAGACGGAAGTGCTCTACGAGCGCGTCTACGACCTCGAGAGTCGCATGGGTAAAGAAGAGGGAGGCGCCGCCCTTATTCGCACATGGTTGCACCGTCGCATCTAGCCTCTGTAGGCCAAAGTCCACCTCATGTTCCAATGGGCTGGTGTGGACGATGTCACTTGTGTATCTGCCGATGGCATTTATGCGAGTGAAGTAGACAAGAGATGACAACTGGTGACAAAGTACACCACCAAGTAGGTTCTCCCAGGCGAACCAGTCGTACCTCCCTTCGACGCTTCTAACCCTCCTCCCGAGGTAGATTTGTGCTACGAAGTAGCTTTATTTGTCGACTGCTTCTGACTTCATGACGTATACTGAATTTGTTTTCTGTATGCAGGATTGGAAGGTGTCTCCCAGTTTGCCCCCTCTTCCTAAGGGGGTTATTCCTCGTGAAGTAGATGAAGAGTACGAGTCAGAATCGACCGTCCCACTTGAAGAGGAGGAGGAAGCCCCCGAGTCCAGCGATCCGAACACTCGCAAGTGTGCTCGCAACAAGGATTCAGATGCTTCGTCTCTGTCGACTCTAGAGGGCCCATCCATTGGTGCGGAGGAGCCAATTCCCATTGTTCATGTACGCTCCATAGTGCCATCTGCTCGCAAGAAGATGCGTCTGCCAAAGGAGTTGTCAGAGTTAGAGGAGCAAACCTTCTACTTTGATAAATTTGACTGGTAAGTCTACAACTCTCATCTTGGTTCCTTTTGGAGTTGCATTTCCTGAAGCTGGCTTTTGTTTCATAGTCAAGAGGCGTCGTCGTCTTCTGGCGACATCCAATTTGTGAAGGAATCTGGAGTCGCGGATTCCAAGGCCAAGGAAGTGGCTGAACGATCTTCCTCTCCTCCATTGGCAGCCCACTCCGAGCACAACTTATCGAGTTCTCCACACGCTGGGGAGCACCAGATGGTTGCCCGGACGACTGCGCGGCAATCGACTTCGGAGTCTCTAGAGCATGTAAGTGTGATTTTGTATTACAGTCGAATTTGTGGTCTATGCTATCTACTAATCTTTTATTTTCTTCCGAGGCAGCTCATTGTGAAGGAAGCTGCTCATTTGGCGGAGCAGGTACTTGCGATGGGTCGTCAGCACGCAATTCTGGACAATCGCCATCGCGTCATTGAAAGTTAGTATTTTGCTTCTTCTTCTTTGTTCTTGCGAGATTTATACATTCGACTGATGCTCCATCTTGTATTTTGGCAGCCGAGCATAATGAACTTCTTCGTGGTGATGCTTCTCTTGAAAAGACGCTTGCCGCAGCGGTGAAGAGTCGCGACGAGGTAGTCGCTGCGCTGGATGAATCGCGGAAACACAAAGAGGATTTGCGCACCTCCATCACTGTGAGGGAAAAGTTGTTCGAAGAACAGCTCTTCTCGATTGCCAAGTCTCTTTCAGGTATTCTTTTGTCTGGATTTTAATTGTTTCTTTCTTCGGTATCTTGTTATTGTGCTGACGCTTTGCTCTGTGTAGATGCTGGCGGTCTAAGCTTTGACGCCCAAGCACTTCGCCGCGATGATGCTTTGGCAGGCGCCGTCGCGGCAGTCGAGGACCGCAGCGCTTCCATTCAGGGGACGCTGACTAAGGCTAAGGGTGTGCTCAATCGCATCCGCGAGGAGCTGACGCCCAAGGCTGAGCGATTGAGAACTTGGAGGACCTGGTGGAGTCCCTCATTGGGGGTATCCCCGCGGACTTCAGTAAATCACAGCGTGCGATTGGCGCTTCCATGGCACTCGCAATGGTGCAAGCCCATGGCGTGGAGGTGGATCCTGCTACGGTCTCCAAGGCGATGCCCGTCGGCGCAGATGGTCAACAGGTAGTTTTTGCTCCTTTTGCAACTATCTGCGGCAAGTATGGGCCACAACTCATCAACACAGTCGCCAAGTATTCCGAGGAGCTGCAGCGAGCCAAGAAGGCGGCGAAGGCTGCGGCGTCAGGGGCCAGCGGAAAGTTTGTGGCGTCTGATACTGCCACGGACTCGATGAGGCCTCTGAAGCCAAAGTACAAGTCAAAGAAGCAAGCTGCTCCTTAGTAGTTATATTGTAATAGTTAATAGTTCGACTCCTTTTGTTGAAAACATGCCGTTGGCTGAGCGTCTCTGTTGATACTTTTGTCATGTTTGAATGCAATTGAGCTTTTGTCCATGTTTTGCTTGGTCCCTTATTCACTCTTGCTTGGCTTGTGATAGGGTATGTCGAGTGGTCTTTCGGGTGATCCTCGGGACCCTCCCTCTGTTGATGAGACCTTGGCGCAGTCGCGTTCAAGGGTGGATGAGTTGTCCTTGCTTTCGCGACTGCGCGATCGCGTTAAGCAGCTGGAACGTGAGCTGCCCATCCTTCGCGGTAATGCAGATGTGTGGAAGTCAAGGGCAGAGAAGGCTACCATCCGAGAGCAATATCTGTTGGAGGAGGTGACTTAGTTGGGCGATCAATTCAAATGTTAGCTTCCTACCCTCTTATCTTCTCTTGTAGTCAGTCGCGATAGTTCCTTGTCTTCATATGTTGCCTTTTTTGCTTGGTGTAGTTGTCAGTGCTCGTCATCCGCAAGATGAGAAAGATAGGATCACCGTCCGAATGAATGACCTGACCCAGGAACAACTTCAGGCAAGTGGGTATTTTTGGGTGGACCACGATCGCGCGATTGCACTTGCGACCCTGCAGGATCGTGCCTCTCGAGTGCTCCATTTTCTGAAGAAGGCACAATCATGCCTGAGGAATATCTATCAGACGATGTTTCCACTGGACGCCGCCCCTTCGAGCTTGTTGGCTCTCCTGGCTAAGTTTCAGGATTTGAACGCAGTTTGCGAGTGCGTGTGGTAGCAGTTGGTGGTTGGTGCCAAAGCTGCATTGTCGCTGGTGCAATTGCATAGGCCTGATGTAGACGTGGCAGCTGTTGCTGCTGGACCACCGACTCTGCCGGCGGGTTCGACCTGGAACATGGTTCCTCATTATCAGGTGGTGGATCATCCAGCAGAAGAAATTGTCGACTTCTTTGAGGAACAGACAAACGTTCTTCTGCTGTGGTAGTAGTGTAACCTGTGCCCTGCACATAAGTGTACCAATGTTGTAAAGTTCCTATGTATATGCTAGATGTAATTAATTTATATTGATATGTAAAGAGCTTGCTAGCTTATATGTTTTGTGAGTGCATTTGTACTCTGCAGTTCCTTTTCATTAGCCTGACTTATTTTATCTCAGCGCCTTGCTAACCTGTCAGGTGCGTTGCAACTGGGTTGGTGTATCAAGGGTTCGATTGTTGTTGTGTCAGCTACTCGGGATACTGCGTATTGTTCATAGAACGAGGGTGTAAAGGGTGGCATAGCCCCCGAGTGATAGAATTGCTAGAAAAATGAGGAAAACACAGAGTTTCAGGGCACTTAGCTTTATTTATCCGCAGAATCAGTACGAGGTACAATGTGTGGCTATGTAGCCTGGCTGAATAGCGTTATTTGTAATGTAAGAAAAAAGGGGAACGGCTAAGTGTAGAAGCGCCACAGCTGCGCGACGTTCCATGGTTTGGAGTATGTGACTCATGTCTCGAAATCTTTGAGGCGATAGGTGCCGCCTGGGATTACTTCTGTAATCACGTATGGTCCTTCCCAAGGGGACTCGAGCTTGAGGTGCCCTTGCTGCTTCAGTCGCAGGACTAGGTCTCCTTCGACGAAGGATCTGGGGCGTAGCCTTCTGCTGTGGTAGTTGTGCAGGTTCTATTGGTAGATCGTCAATCTTTCTACTGCGATGTCCCGTGCCTTGTCAAGGAGATCGACGGAGTCTTTGAGTGCAAGTGTTGACTCCTTCTCGCTGTACGTGACTACCCGTGGGGCTTTAAAGCATACTTCTGCGGGTAGCACTGCTTCGGCGCCGTGCACCATGAAGAACAAGGTATATCCCGTGCCGCTATTTGGGGTTGTGTGCAGGCTCCACAGTACAGACTATAGCTTGTCTAGCCAACATCCAGCAGCTTGCTCGAGTGGTCGGAGGAGTCGCTTCTTGATTCCACCACAGACGAGGCCATTGGCCTTTTCGACTTGACCGTTGGTCTGTGGATGAGCTACGGAGGCATAGCTTACGTTGATTCCCAGGTTTTCACAGAAACCCTAGAACTCCTTAGAGATGAAGTTCGTTCCATTGTCCGTGATGATGCTGTGTGGCACTCCGAAGCGATAGACAATGGACTCGAAGAACATGACGGCACTGGTGATGGCTCAGTGCACGGCGCCTAGAAAAGTGCTGGTGCGGTGTTGATGTAGAGCTCGTTGGGAACCCCAAGAGGAAGGTATGATGAGCACAGCAGCAAGTTTCCCTCAGTTATGAAACCAAGATTTAATCGAACCAGTAGGAGCAAGGAAACACCCCAAAGGTGTTGCTAGCTGAGCCTTGGTAGGGCGCACTACCGGTGCTAGTAGCAACATGGAGACTTGCACAACACAACCACAGAACTTTGTCCCCAACTTGCGATGAGGTTGTCAATCTCACCGTGTTTTGCGGAAAACAAAGGATTAAATGTATCAAATGGAAAGAAGTAAAAGTTTGCAGAAAGTAAACACAAAGTAGTAAAAGATTGTATGTAAAATACAAGGACCGGGATCCATAGTTCACTAGAGGTGGCTCTCCTTAAGATAGATAACATGCTGGGTGAACAAATTACAGCGGGGCAATTGACAAACATTGAGAAAGCAATACATGCATATACTAATCATCTTGACTCCTTTGGAACTTGATTGGGCATTACAACATTATACATAGACCGCCATCCAACTACATCTATGACTAATAATCCACATGTTATCATCCGAACCCCCTCCAGTATTAAGTTGCAAGCAACAGATTATTGCTTTATGAACTGCGTGTAAAGTAAACAATACGATTGTTCTATGAACAAAGGATTGTTGTTTTCTCCCTAGTAGCAACAGCACATCTAGTACCTTAGAGATTTCTGTCACTTCCCCAGATTACCAGAGGCATGAACCCACTATCGAGCATAAATACTAACTCTTGGAGTTGCAAGCATCTACTTGGCCAAGATAGCTACTAACAACGGAAAGCATGCAAGATCACAAATAACAAAGACATGATAGAATCAATAATCAATCTGAAATAGCATCTCAATATCCATCGGATCCCTGCAAACACAACATGCATGATTACAAATAGATGATCTTGATCATGAATGGAGCTTACAAGATCTAAACATGAAAGCACAAAGGAGGAGAACCAGCTATCTAGCTACTACATGGATCCGTAGTCCAAGGATGAACTACTCACGCATCACACCAAAGGCTTGCATGGTGATGAAGAAGGCCTGCAGGGTGAATTCCCCTCTCTGGCAGGGTGCCGAGAAGAGCTTCAGATCCCTCCCAATCTAGGGATGGAGATGACGGAAGCTACAAACTCTTTCGTGGATTTTTTGATCGGGCCCTTAGGGTTTTTGTCCCGAGGGCATCTTATAGTCGGAAGGGGAGGCCGAGGGGGTGCTGGAGGCGGCCACACCACCCCCTGGCGCGGGCCAAGCTGGGTCGCGCGGCCAGGTGGTGTGGTGGCCCCCTGGCCCCTCTCCGTCTCGTACTCTGGCATCTGATGACTTCCAGAAAAATAGGCACTTTGGCTTTTGTCCTGTCCAATTCCGAGAATATTCATTTTCTGACTTTCCTGGAACCAAAAACAGAAGAAAATAGGCAGCTGGCACCGTGGCTCTTGTTAATAGGTTAGTCCAAGAAATCATATGAAAAGTACTGCAAAGTTGGAACAGAACACAAGAAAGTGGATAAAACCAAGCATGGAACATCAAAAATTATAGATACATTTGCAATATAACAACTGGCTCCTGACTAGTTTGTCACCGGCATGGCCTCTATCCACTTGGTGAATTTGTCGAATGCGACCAAGAGGTAGACGTAGCCTCCTCGTGAGGACTTTGGGAGCTTGCCGACCATGTCGAGTCCCCATTGCGCAAAGGGTGAAGCCAATGGTATTGGCCAGAGTTCCGCGCCAGGTGTGTGCGGTTTGTCCGCGAATTGCTGACAAGCGTTGCATCTCTGGACGATGTCCTTGGCGTCGTGCATGGCCGTGGGCCAGTAGAATCTAGCTTGTAGAGCTTTAGCGATGAGGGCGTGACTGCCAGCTTGGTGCCCACAAGTCCCTTCATGGATTTCAAGGAGGACGGCCCTTCTGTCCGTGTTGGAGACGCACCGTTGGAGTATACCTGTGATGTTGCGGTTGTATAGTTCATCGTTGATGATGGCGAATGCCTTGGATCACCGTGCGATGTGTCGCGCGTCAGTCAGGTCGTCCGGTAGCCTCTTGCTGAGAAGATATGTGATGTAGGGTTGAGTCCAAGATGGCTCGATCATCATGACCCCCATTGGTCCCTCGAGTCCTGTGTCAAGCTCCAGGTCATCGAGTGCCATTGGCTCATTGGGTGGCGTAGCCCCCGAGTCCATTGTTGCGCTTGTTTTCTTCTCTACGACCTTTGGCTTGATGGAGCATTCGCAGATACACTCGAGAAATACCCCAGGTGGTATGGGGGCGCAGGTGGAGCCAATGTTGGTGAGTGCGTCTGCCTCTTCATTGCTTTCGCGGCCTACGTGCCGCTGCTCACAGCCGTCGAAGTCCCCTTCGAGTGTGTCGTAGAGGTCACGATAAGCGATCATATTGTCGTTCAGCGTGTCGCACTCGTGCATTTTCTGGTTGAGGACCAGCTTGGAGTCACTGTAGATGATGAGTCTCTTGGCACCGCAGGCTTTTGCCATCCGCATCTCGTGCAATAGGGCCTCGTATTCAGCTTCATTGTTGGAGGAAGTGAACTGCATTCGCAGAATGTATTTTAACTTGTCTCCTTGGGGTGATGTCAGTATGACACCTGCGCCAGCCCCGTCCTTGCACTTGGATTCATCGAAGTGCATCGTCCAGAGGTAAGACATATCTGGCTTTTCGGGGAGCTGGTTCTCCATCCAGTATATGAGGAAAACAGGGAGGACTTGCGACTTGATCGCATCGTGCTTCTCGTATGCAATGTCTCGTGGAGACAACTCGATTCCCCAGAGCGCGAGTCGTCCGGTGGCGTCGGGTTGTTGAGAATATGCCCAAGTGGGGCGTCATTGACCACCACGATTGGGTGCTCCTGGAAGTAGTGGCGCAGTCGCTTGGCTATCATGAGGATGCCGTATGCCAGCTTCTGGTAGTGCAGGTACCGCTGCTTTGTTGGCGTGAGCACCTCGCTGAGATAGTAGACTGGGCGCTGCACTCCATGGACCTTATTTTCCTCAGCATGTTCCACCACGAGCACCATGTTGACCACCTGGTTGGTGGCGGCGATGTAAAGTAGTAGTGGTTCTTTTTCGCGTGGAGTCACTAGTACTGGCGAGGTAGATAGTAGACGCTTGAGATCTTCGAATGCTTCTTGCACCTCGTCGGTCCACTCGAACTTTTCAGTTTTGTGGAGAAGTTGGTAGAAGGGCAGTGCATTTTTGCCCATGCGACTGATGATTCGACTGAGCGCCGCGATTCGTCCAGCCAGTTGCTGGACGCCTCTTATGTTTTTCGGCTTCTCCATGGCCAGTGTGGCTTTTATTTTCTTCGGGTTCGCCTCATTCCCTCTCGCAGAGATGAGATACCAGAGTAGTTGCCCAGATGGTACGCCGAAGGCGCATTTGTCCGGATTGAGCTTGATCCGGTAGCGGTCGAGGTTGGCAAAGGTCTCGCGAAAATGGTCGATTAGCGAGGCTCCCTCCTTTGTTTTGATGATAATGTCATCGACATAGACTTGGATGTTGCGACCAAGTTGATCTTTGAGGCAAGCCTGCATGCACCGCTGATAGGTGGCTCCTGTGTTTTTTAGCCTGGAGGGCATTGTGTTGTAGCAGAACACACCAAAAGGCGTTGTAAACGCCGTTTTCTCTTGATCCTCCTCCTTCATTCGAATCTGATTATAGCCTGAGTAGGCGTCGAGGAAGCAGAGGCGCTCACATCCCGCTGTGGAGTCGATGATTTGGTCAATTCTCAGCAGCGGGAAGTGATCCTTTGGGCAATGCTTATTTAGGGAGGTGAAATCCACACACATCCACAGGATATCCGTGTCCTTTTTAGGTACCAGCACCATGTTGGCGAGCCAAGTACTTTCCTTGATTTCGCGTATGAATTTAGCGTCGAGGAGTCTATTGATCTCCATTCCGACCGCTTTTGCTCTTGGTTCAGACAGTTGCCGAATTGTCTGCTTGACTGGCCTTACGTCTAGGTTGACATTGAGTGCATGCTTGGCGAATTCCCTGGGAACCCCTGGCATGTCCGCTGGACACCAGGCGAAGATTTCCAAGTGCTCATGGAGGAATTTGACGAGCGCGAGTTCCTATGCGGAACTCAAGTTGTTGGCGATGAGGGTCGTCTTGGTCGGGTCCGATGGGTGGACCTGTACTTTCTTCGTGTGCACCGACGAGTCGAAGGACAAATTAGGTGAACTCGGCCGACTCAGGGGAGGCAGACTGTTGTCTGTCGACTCCTTCAATCTTGTGAGCTCCTCCTGCATACCGAAGGACTAGGAGATTCTGTTGAATTCTCTGTCACAGCTGTCGGACCTCTCGAAGCTCCCGTTGATTGTGATGACGCTTTTTGGACCTGGCATTTTCATCTGTAGGTAGGCGTAGTGCGGCACTACCATGAACCTAGCGAATGCGACGCATCCGAGGATGTAGTGGTACTGTGAGGGCCAGTCGACGACTTCGAAGTCTATGCGTTCGCGTCGAAAGTTTTGCAGCGTGCCAAAGATGACGTCGAGGTTGATTTTGCCCAGGGATATATGCCCTTCCCTGGGATGATGTCGTGGAACGTCGTGTCTGAGACCTCTAGACATGTCAAAGGGATCCTCGTCGCGCGCAAGGTACTTGTGAACGTGAGGTTTATGCCGCTCCCGCCATCCATGAAGACGTGACTCATGTCGAAGCCTCTGATCTATGCCTTGAGTACGAGGGGACAGTGGCCTGGATGAGGGAGTTGGCGCGGGTGGTCACGTTTGTCAAAGGTGATGCAGGAGTCGCTTCCGCTGAGGTACTTAGTGGTGGAGGGCGGGGAGTTTGTCGCCAAGTTGACTTGGCGAGTGATGTCCTTCTACACCCGATTTGAGGGGCGTCCATTTTGGATCATCATATTGCCTACGGCCCGTGGGTACGGTTTGCCTCCGTGGTGCTGATCTGGCGCAACCGCGGGCGGTGGTGGTCCGGGCGGTGGTGGAGGAGCTCCATGTGCCACGGCGCCTGGGGCGGTTCCGTAGCCCATGTTGATCGCGTCACGATTCATCCTAGCCAGGCCCTCATGGAGCTTGAGGAACTCACGGCAGTCCTTGAGAAGGTGACTAGATTTTTTCTTGCCGTCGTACTTGTCGATCTAGAAGTGCATGTTGCACGACCCGGACAGTTTGTCCTCGATAGTTGTTATGGGTGCCTCTTCGCGAGTGCGGCGCTGCCATACCTGCATGGTTTTCCCAGAGTCGCTGTGTCCACCTCTGCGATAGCCGTTGTTGTGGTTGTCGTCGCGCCTGTCGGTGTAGCTGGTTGCGACCATGTTGACGTCGTCGCGATCATCGTAGATGCGCATTCGACGCTTGCTTCGGCGATCGCATCTGCGCTCAAGTTCCGCTTCATCGTTGGAGTGAACGTGTTTTTTCACCGAGTCTTCTACATCTGCCCACCGATTCGTGATTTCCATCAGGTGGTCAATTGTTTTGGGCTTCGAGCGGCCCAGCTCCTCCCTGAGCTCTATGCGGTGAACGCCGCCGTTGAATGCGTCGATTGCACGATCTTCCGATATGTTTTCTGCGGAGTTCTTGATGATGGACCACCTCTGGATGTACGAGCGTAGCGATTCGCCCGACCTTTGTTGGCAGCTCCTCAGTTCTTCGATTGATGTGGGCCTTTTGTAAGTGCTCTTGAAGTTGCGCACAAAGCTGTAGACCAGCTCTTCCCAGCTGCGAATGGATCTGCACGGGAGATTGTTGAGCCATGCTCGGGTGACGCCCTGCAGCTGTAGCCGCAGGCATTGCATGGCCGTGCTTTGACTCCCTCCGTGGAGCCTGATGGAGGAGATGTGGTCCTCCAACCAGATTTTTGGGTCCTGCAGGCCGTCAAATTTTGGGTTCTCCGATGGGAGCTTGAACCCCTTGGGCATTCGCTTTTGCCTGGTAGCTCTGCTGAAGCATCTAGCGCCACAGAGCTCCACATCTTCGTCCTTTGAGTCTTTCGAACGAGACGTCGTGCCCCTGATTTATCGATTTTGCGTTGCGTGGGATCATCGCGTGCATCGTAATCATGATCGTGCCACCGTGAACGACGACGTCGAGACAGATTGTGACTGTCGTCGCTGGACAAGGGTGAGGAATAGCGTTTTGCTAGAGCCTTGCCTTTTTTTGGCTCTAGTGTCGGCTCTTTGTCGAGAGCGGCCTCGATTAACCCCAAGCCCGTGATCGTAGATCGGTGCATGGCGGCTCGAGGATCTCTGGCCGGCGGCTGATTGTTGAGGAGGTACATGGTGGCCGCCGTTACCACAGCTTACAGTGTCTTTGGGACCATGTTGCCCCGTGTGTCGACTATCACAGAGCTGAAGTTGAGGACTTTCGCAGCTTCTATGTGCTCCTGCTCGGTGAGGTGGGCCATTCGAGATCGCCTCTTGTTGGCCACATACTCGTTGCCTTTGGAGGAGGATCCTCCGTGGGAGGAGAGCCCGGCCTGTCGAAGACTCGACTCGTCCGCGGCCTTTTTATGTGCTTCGAGTTGCGTGATCGTTTGTAACTGGCGTCTGTACTCCTCCTTTAGTAGCCAATGATAGCCCATCAGCAGGTCTTGCGGCGTGCCGGGGGGCAGAGGATTGCCTCGCAGAGCTTCTCGGCAACGGGCCCACTCGTTGTCGTTGAGTCTGATCACAACACATTCACCAGTGTGTTCGTTCACCATGGTTGGAGGTTCGACTGCCCCTCCATTGTTGACGGGCGTGCCATTGCCACCGTTGGTGGGGCCACCGTTGGGTGGCTTGCCGTTAGGTATGCCACCGTTGGGTGGATCAGGACCGTTGCCACCATTTTCGCGATTGGCACTGGTTTCGCCGGCGTTGATGACAGCGCACATGAAGTGGTTGGGGAAGCTGTTGCTTCCGCAACTTTCGGATCCGGAGCCTTAGGCTCCATCTTCCGTTGCTAGGTCACCCAGATCGGATCCGCGACTGTTGTCGCTGTCCGTGCTCTCAGCTGCTGCTGAGGTGTTGAGCTCGCTGAGGGTGCCGATTGGTGGCGGGAACCACGATGCTAGAGCAATCGCGGATGCTGTTGGCTGGTTAGGCATGAGAAGCGTGCCCATCTGACCAACTTCGAAGCGGAAGCTCTCGATCGCCAGGCTGATTCCATCGCCCACGGACTCGAAAGCCGGGCGTGTGGACGGTGAAGTCGAACACGCCGAAGAGCTGGCGAAAACTCCACTATGGCCGAGTTGTAGATCGCGGTTGATGGGGCCGAAGAAGCCGCAACATCAGCACTCCCAATTCCCACAGACGGCGCCAATTGACGAGGGTTTAACTCATCAATGCCCATTGTTATGGACTTGGGTATTGGAGAAGGAGGGAGCGCTGGAGGCATCAGTCGGCTAGCAAACAAGCACACAGGGACGCAAGGTTTACCCAGGTTCAGGCCTCATAGAGGTCCCTACTCCTGCTTGTCTGCTCTTGGAATTAATGGAAGAATCGAAGATTACAGGGGCGTGCAGATGCAATCTGGCGAGAGTTGTGGAAATTAGGGTTACGTGTGTCCTCGTCGCCGCCCCCTCCCGGCCTTTATATAGATAGGCTAGGTCTCGGGTAGCAGGTCGAGTCGGTTAGAGATTAGGGTTTTCCCTTTAAACTTTCTATCTTTAAGCTTCTTCTTGTCTCGCAAGTAATCGAGAGTCCGTAGGCCTCTTGAAGTCTTCATCGGGCCGTGGCAACACCGTGGGCTTCCACCGTATATGGACCGTATATACTAAATTCGAGTACCTGCAGGGTATACCCATGTCACTAAGCGTGGCTTCTAATTCTTGCTACTTCTTTTCAGTTAATCTATTTTTCTCTTACTGTGCCTTCATCAGAGCTGCATGGTCCTCTTCTTGTTTCTTTTTTATTTCTTCAAATCTTTTATCCTAGGCTTCCATCCTTTCCTGGATCTCTTGTTTGTACCTTTTAGCTGCGAGGAGTGATTGTTTCTCCTGTTCAGCAAGCTTGTTTTCTAGTTCTCGGATGCGTTCCATGGACACAGAGCTCTTCCTTGAGATTGATCCAACTCCCAAATTTGAGAGGAACGTGCATGTGCTTGAGCTCGTTGTACTCTTCTCCTTCAAGACTTCTTCAATAATCTGCAATTCTGTTTTTTCAGTCTCATATTTTAGGCGTGGTATATTTTTCATGGTCATCATTGAGTCTTGCAAATAAGTTCAAATGAAATCATTAGAAATATTGAAGTAGAAAGCTTATTCATTACACAATATTAGCAGTACTAAAAATGTCTTACATAAGCATCTTTGGCTTCCGTAGTCATAATGCCTTCCTTGTTAGTGTGTGTAAGTCTATAGAATTCAATTGGAGATGTCACCTCCTCCAAGTTCTCCGAGTTCTACAGAAAAATTGGAATTATGGACATGAGTTTGGAAAATTTATACTGAGTTTGGTAGAACAAGTGTTTCATATATGAGCTTAAAAACATACAAGAGCATCGTAGTGTGCAAGGAAGCATATCGATCCAATTGTATGGTTCTTCTTCATAGCTTCTCTGTTCACTTGATTCTTCCCACACATTTCCTAAAGTTGAGTATGAATTTCTAAGTTTTCTATGTAGTAGAGTTTTATGTGCTGATTATTTATAAGTGTAAATGTTAGTACCATAGTGGGCATCAAACCATATGTCCACAAGATCTTTCCAACTTCTCTCTACTACATCTGATGGCTTCATCTTATATGCTTCTTGGGGGCTCATACCTTTAATCTTGTCCTAATTCTCCTTCTTAAGCTTGTAGCGTAGTTGGCGTATACTACTCTGTGTAATATTAGTGCACACTCTCTTGGTAAATACATCATTTCTGTCCATTTGAAAATTACCCTGAAAAATGGAGATGCATATTATGTAGTTACATAGGTAGACAATACAAATATCTATTATGTAGTTACATAGCTAGATATGATAACCTTTGTTTTAGGGTTACCGTAGTTATGAACCTCGTCATCTAAAGTCGGCTCGTCAATAGCTATGGCCATTTCTTCTGCACTTGATTCATATGTAGGGTCTGGTTGTGTTTGGTTTGCATCCTTTTGTTTACCTTTTTTGGTGGCATCTTTCACTTTGCAGATGCCACTGTACATGAATTTATGTGCTACCTCTTCTATATTTTCTATAGGCAAACCTCTGGCGGCTTGCGCTTCTTTCAAAATTTCCATCATACAAGCTTTATTTCCTTCCAAATTTTTGTTCTTGTTTGCCTCATATGCATTAGTTGGTTTTTTTTCGGTTCCTGACAAAGGATGATCAAAATTGTATTATAGCTCAACAACAGATTACATCATGAATTACAAAGTCCCAACAATTTTCATTTCTAAAATAACCTACCCAAGGGAATACATATTAAGAGTGTGTTGTTGAAGAGCAAACTAAAGTAAGTACAGTAGAAGTAGTTATCTGTACCTTATGAGCACAGGAGTGAGCTATACTGTTTGTATCTCTACAAATGTGATTTACTCTAGGGAGTAGATGTAGGGAGTAGACTAAACTCAATCTGTCTACTTCGAAACAATATCATTGTGTGTGTGCGGATAAACAATGTAGGGAGTAGATCGCTAATATTGTAACTAGAATGACGGAAACAAGATGTTTAACCACTTTGTAATGGATGGTTCTAGCGGATCTACTACATATGAGAAGGATCGGGAGATTGAATTATCACCTGACAGTCGTCTGATGTTGGGATTCTTCTTCAGTGTAGACCCCAATGGTTTGCATGCCTTACCACTACGAAGAGTCCCGATCATGGCGTCGGCCAAGGAGATCGCCGATCAGATGCGGCGATGGGTTCTGATCCACCGTCGACGAGATCAGATTCGGGGGAGGGGAAGGATGAGGCGCTAGAGGGGGATGGGTTTTGGGAGTTAAGATGGGACGCAAACCGTGGGAGGGATTTGTGTGCCACTCTAATGTTGCGGGGTTTTAAATTTTGGTGGTGGGGTGAGGCGGAAAAAGGAGGAAACAAAAATGTGTCGAAAATTTTGGAGGGAGGTTCTATTTAGTTGTTAATTTTGACGTTAGAGGCAAAAAATACTTGAAAATTTGGTTTATTTCGTATATGTAAGTTTTACACAATTGGTATAAATATACGAAATGAAGTACTAACAAGTTGAAAATTAATATTACATTACAAAGTTCTATCATTAGATCTGAATGATGCATACATTACCCGTCCCTAAATCATATATAAGAAAAGTGAAATATTCATATTGTATAAATTACAAGTTTATAAGCCATGTTTTGATCTATTGATGCAAGTTAAATGGACTCAAATTTGGCACAAGGGTTTATCACCATGTGGCTAGTGATGCTAGCATTGTATATAGCCGTTTTGGTTTGAAAAATTAAAAAATTTAACCCTCAAACTCAAAAACATGGAACCATTTGTGAAGCAAGTACCAAAACTACAATTTGAGACCTTCAGTTTGCATGCTTGAGTGGCTGTACATCACATTGGGACCACATAACAACAGTTGTACCTTTCAGATTCTTTCGCAATCTCTCGAAAGTCTCCGGTCAACCCCGGTTTGACCAAAACTTGTGAAATTCATAGAAAAATGAGAAATTCTCAAAATCTATTGAAACCTTTGAATTTGATCACTATGTGGCAAATAATTTGCATGAAAAATGGGAAACTTTGAAAAAAGTCCCCCTAGCAGTCCACTCTCAAATGTGGTGTAGTTTGGTCAACGATCATGTCCGACTACTAGAAAGAGCTACTTGTGTACCATCTTTTCATCTACCAATCTTCAAATGTACTCAAATTTGGCACAAGGATGTATCACCATGTGGCTAGTGAAGCTAGCATTGTATATAGCAGTTTTGGTTGGAAAAATTCAAAATTTTAACCCTCAAACTCAAAAACATGGAACCATTTGTGAAGCAAGTACCAAAACTACAATTTGAGACCTTCAGTTTGCATGCTTGAGTGGTTGTACATCACATTGGGACCACATAATAGCAGTTGTACCTTTCAGATGCTTTCGCAATCTCTCGAAAGTTTCCGGTCAACCCTGGTTTGACCAAAACTTGTGAAATTCATAGAAAAATGAGAAATTCTCAAAATCTATTGAAACCTTCGAATTTGATCACTGTGTGGCTAATACTTTGCATGAAAAATGGGAAAATTTGAAAAAATGTCCCCCTAGGAGTCCACTCTCAAATATGGTGTAGTTTGGTCAACGATCATGTCCAACTACTAGAAAGAGCCACTTGTGTACCATGTTTTCATCTACCAATCTTCAAATGGACTCAAATTTGGCACAAGGGTGTAACACCATGTCGCTAGTGATGCTAGCATTGTATATAGCCGTTTTGGTTTAAAAACTCAAAAATTTAACCCTCAAACTCAAAAACATGGAACCATTTGTGAAGCAAGTACCAAAACTACAATTTGAGACCTTCAGTTTGCATGCTTGAGTGGTTGTACATCACATCGTTACCACATAACAACAGTTGTACCTTTCAGATGCTTTCGCAATCTCTCGAAAGTTTCCGGTCAACCCTGGTTTGACCAAAACTTGTGAAATTAATAGAAAAATGAGAAATTCTCAAAATCTATTGAAACCTTCGAATTTGATCATTGTGTGGCAAATACTTTGCATGAAAAATGGGAAAATTTGAAAAATGTCCCCTAGAAGTCCACTCTCAAATGTGGTGTAGTTTGGTCAACGATCATGTCCAACTACTAGAAAGAGCAACTTGTGTACCATGTTTTCATCTACAAATCTTCAAATGGACTAAAATTTGGCACAAGGGTGTATCACCATGTGGCTAGTGATGCTAGCATTGTATATAGCCCTTTTGGTTTGAAAAATTCAAAAATTTAACCCTCAAACTCAAAAACATAGAACCATTTGTGAACAAAGTACCAAAACTACAATTTGAGACCTTCAGTTTACATGCTTGAGTGATTGTACATCACATTGGGACCAAATAATAGAAGTTGTACGTTTCAGATGCTTTCGCAATGTCTCGAAAGTCTCTGGTCAACCCCTATTTGACCAAAACTTGTGAAATTCATAGAAAAATGAGAAATTCTCAAAATCTATTGAAACCTTCAAATTTGATCACTATGTGGCAAATGCTTTGCATGAAAAATGGGAAAACTGAAAAATGTCCCTTAGCAGTCCACTCTCAAATGTGGTGTAGTTTGGTCAACGATCATGTTTGACTACTAGAAAGAGCCACTTGTGCACCATGTTTTCATCTACCAATCTTCAAATGGACTCAAATTTGGCACAAGGGTGTATCACCATGTGGCTAGTGATGCTAGCATTGTATATAGCCGTTTTGGTTTAAAAAATTCAAAAATTTAACCCTCAAACTCAAAAACATGGAACCATTTGTGAAGAAAGTACCAAAACTACAATTTCAGACCTTCAGTTTGCATGCTTGATTGGTTGTACATCACATTGGGACCACATAACAGAAGTTGTACCTTTCAGATGCTTTCGCAATCTCTCCAAAGTTTCCGGTCAACCCTAGTTTGACCAAAACTTGTGAAATTCATAGAAAAATGAGATATTCTCAAAATCTATTGAAACCTTCGAATTTGATCACTGCGTGGCAAATACTTTGCATGAAAAATGGGAAAATTTGAAAAATGTCCCCCTAGCAGTCCACTCTCAAATGTGGTGTAGTTTGGTCAACGATCATGTCCAACTACTAGAAAGAGCCACTTGTGTACCATGCTTTCATGTACCAATCTCCAAATGGACTCAAATTTGGCACAAGGGTGTATCACCATGTGGCTAGTGATGCTAGCATTGTATATATCCCTTTTTGGTTTAAAAAATTCAAAATTTTAACCCTCAAACTCAAAAACATGGAACAATTTGTGAAGCAAGTACCCATACTACAATTTGAGACCTTCAGTTTGCATGCTTGAGTGGTTGTACATCACATTGGGACCACATAATAGTAGTTGTACCTTTCAGATGCTTTCGCAATCTCTCGAAAGTCTCTGGTCAACCCTGGTTTGACCAAAACTTGTGAAATTCATAGAAAAATGAGAAATTCTCAAAATCTATTGAAGCCTTCGAATTTGATCACTGTGTGGCTAATACTTTGCATGCAAAATGGGAAAATTTGAAAAAATCCCCCCTAGAAGTCCAGTCTCAAATGTGGTGTAGTTTGGTTAACGATCATGTCCGACTTCTAGAAAGAGCCACTTGTGTACCATGTTTTCATCTACCTGTAGGGGTTCCGCGTATGAAAACAATAAAATTTTACCCTATGCCCCTGAACCCCTAATGCTGTCAGGACCTATCTATTAGTAATATAGTAACGGGAGGGGCTTTTCGCAAACTTACCCTTGAAGACCGAAAAGCGTTGTTAACACTCAGGAGAGCGTGGTTGATGTAGATGAGCCGAAGCCAACCTCAAGGTCGTGATGAAGTCTTCGCGCTCCTGTGGCTCCAACGACTTGAGTGCCTCAAGTGCGACACCTCACGGGGAGTTACACACGTCCGGTTCCTAACGATGACTCCCGCTTCCCTGATCCAGCAATAGTTGCAGAAGTAGAGCTCCTGGATGCGAATCCTGCAGTGCGACGACGCTCCACGGTGAAGATATCTCTCGTTCGCGCAGTCCGAACTTGGGACCACGATCATGGGAGAGAGAGAATATATCAATTAGAGGTCCTCCCAAAAGTGAGAAGACCTTTATTGATTATTGTGTGTGTTTATCTGGCCAAATACCCCCACTATATATAGGGGGAGGGGATGTACTACCTCCCTCAAAGTCCCGGGGTGGGAGTAAAGGAGAGGAGGGGGAGGGCAGCCGCTGACCGACCTTAGTGGGCCCCCGCGAGGGGGCTAGGCCCAGCCGGCTACCCCCTTGTCCATTCTCCCTCTCTCCTTTCCCTAATGGGCCCTCTCCCCTCCGGGAATTGGCCCATTAAGCCCTTTGACCTTTTAAATTGATTTTCTCTTTAATAAATAATTATGAATAAATGATTAAATCAATATTTAACATTCATTCATATATTATTCAATCTCCGTGTCTATGGAACACTTCCACCTCCACTCCGGACATCCTCCGAACTTACCGAAACCCTTCCGGTTTTCTCTCTACTATTCTTCGGTGATTCTACCGATCCTATAAACACTCTCTAAGCATCATCAAACCCTTAAGCATGATACCCTACGGTTCGGGAACACTCCAGACATGGTCGGGACAATCCCGGACTAATGATCGACAAAGGAACCTGGATGGCCATGTGACCCCTGTGCGTTCCACGAAGATCTTTCGTCGTTTGAACCAGGACAGTCGTGTCTTATTCCCTTTGTATCTCGATACTTGCATTGCCTGAGATCTGATCAATGACATCACCATGTCATGTTCAATCTCGTTACCAAACAATGCTACTTGACTCGTTCTGACAAGTGATATCCCTGTGATCAAATCACACGCTGCACAGCTATTGGATATAACCTCTCCTAAGTGGGCCCTTAAGTATCTTTCCATCACGTGGACGGACAAATCCTGCTCTTGACATATATTGCCTCTACGGTTTCCTCCGAGTACATGAACATACCTTTATAACCACTGTATTACCAAGTGGTGCTTGATGCTATCAAAGCACTCTCGGGAGACAGTGATTGATATAGCCTCACGGTCTAAGGAATAGTCTACGAGGATCCTTTTTCTAATCATCGTAACTTGAACTTTGTGACATGATCGGGTCACGATGTTTAGGTTGGGTATTGGTTCATATCACATTCTCCAAATGAGTTGACTCCATTTCCAACTGGCATAAATGCCACATGATCAGGAAACTTGATCATCTGTTGACCAATGAACCAGTGACTAGAGTTTCATTGGGAACCCCTGGTTGTTTGTATATCACACGTGTATTGATGTTTCCACTCAATACAGTTATAGCATGATATAAAACTTAATCATAAACTATATGAAATATGGTAATAGTCCTTATTACTATTGCATATTTCCAACAGTACCAATCTTAAAATGGACTCAAATTTGGCACAATGGTGTATCACCATGTGACTAGTGATGCTAGCATTGTATATAGCCGTTTTGGTTTGAAAAATTAAGAAATTTAACCCTCAAACTCAAAAACATGGAACCATTTGTGAAGCAAGTACCAAAACTACAATTTGAGACCTTCAGTTTGCATGCTTGAGTGGCTGTACATCACATTGGGACCACATAACAACAGTTGTACCTTTCAGATTCTTTCGCAATCTCTCGAAAGTCTCCGGTCAACCCCGGTTTGACCAAAACTTGTGAAATTCATAGAAAAATGAGAAATTCTCAAAATCTATTGAAACCTTTGAATTTGATCACTATGTGGCAAATAATTTGCCTGAAAAATGGGAAAATTTGAAAAAAGTCCCCCTAGCAGTTCACTCTCAAATGTGGTGTAGTTTGGTCAATGTTCATGTCTGACTACTAGAAAGAGCCACTTGTGTACCATGTTTTCATCTACCAATCTTCAAATGGACTCAAATTTGGCACAAGGGTGTACCACCATGTGGCTAGTGATGCTAGAATTCTATATAGCCATTTTGGTTTGAAAAATTAAAAAATGTAACCCTCAAACTCAAAAATATGGAACCATTTGTGAAGCAAGTACCAAATCTACAATTTGAGACCTTTAGTTTGCATGCTTGAGTGGTTGTACATCACATTGGGACCACATAACATCAGTTGTACCTTTCAGATGCTTTCGCAATCTCTCGAAAGTTTCTGGTCAACCTCGGTTTGACCAAAACTTGTGAAATTCATAGAAAAATGGTAATTCTCAAAATCTATTGAAACCTTCGAATTTGATCACTGTGTGGCTAATACTTTGCATGAAAAATGGGAAAATTTGAAAAAATTGGCCCCTAACAGTCCACTCTCAAATGTGGTGTAGTTTGGTCAACGATCATGTCCAACTACTAGAAAGAGCCACTTGTATACCATGTTTTCATCTATCAATCTTCAAATGGACTAAAATTTGGCACAAGGGTGTATCACCATGTGGCTAGTGATGCTAGCATTGTATATAGCCATTTTGGTTTCAAAAATTCAAAAATTTAACCCTCAAAAACATGGAACCATTTGTGAAGAAAGTACCAAAACTACAATTTGAGACCTTTAGTTTGCATGCTTGAGTGGTTGTACATCACATTGGGACCACATAACAACAGTTGTACCTTTCAGATGCTTTCGCAATCTCTCGAAAGTCTCCGGTCAACCCTAGTTTGACCAAAACTTATGAAATTCATAGAAAATGAGAAATTCTCAAAATCTATTGAAATCTTCGAATTTGATCACTGTGTTGCAAATACTTTGCATGAAAAATGGGAAAATTTAGTAAAAAAATATTTAGATGCCCTACGATAAAAATTGTTAAATAAAAACTATAAGAAAAAGGGAAAGAATAGCAACAAATCGGAGAACGTTCTTGATGGCTCAATGCACGGCGCCTAGAAAATTGCTTGATGGCGGTGTTGATGTAGAGCTCGTTGGGAACCCCAAGAGGAAGGTATGATGAGCACAGCAGCAAGTTTCCCTCAGTTATGAAACCAAGGTTTAATCGAACCAGTATGAGCAAGGAAACACCTCAAAGGTGTTACTAGCTGAGCTTTGGTAGGGCGCACTACCGGTGCTAGTAGCAACATGGAGACCTGCACAACACAACCACAGAACTTTGTCCCCAACTTGCGATGAGGTTGTCAATCTCACCGTGTTTTGCGGAAAACAAAGGATTAAACGTATCGAATGGAAAGAAGTAAAAGTTTGTAGAAAGTAAACACAAAGCAGTAAAAGATTGTAGATTGTATGTAAAAGACAAGGACTAGGATCCATAGTTCACTAGAGGTAGCTCTCCTTAGATAGATAACATGATGGGTGAACAAATTACAGCGGGGCAATTGACAAACACCGAGAAAGCAATACATGCATATACTAATCATCTTGATTCCTTTGAGACTTGATTGGGCATTACAACATAATACATAGACCGCCATCCAACTGCATCTATGACTAAGAATCCACCTTCAGGTTATCATCCGAACCCCCTCCAGTATTAAGTTGCAAGCAACAGATTATTGCTTTACGAACTGCATGTAAAGTAAACAATACGATTGTTTTATGAACAAAGGTGTGAGACCAGACACATGGCTTAATAAGATTGATAGAATACCCATATCAACAAGTTGCAACTTATTTTCCGGAAGCTCATTCGAAAAGAACTCTAAGGTTAAGCGTGCTTGGCCTAGAGCAATTCTAGGATGGGTGACCGACCGGGAAGTGGGTAACCGGGTGCGCACGAGTGAGGACAAAGTGCGCAGAAAAGACTAGTGTTGGTCTGTGGGGCCAGTCTAGATATCCTATTAAGCTGCCAGGGGTGACACCCCCTGGGCCCAGGAGTGGGCGGGGTGTTACAAAGTGGTATCAGAGCCGACCCTTGCGATTACACGGGTGTGTGCGGGTCAGTGGCGGGACATGTGGAGCATGGCGCGTGTGGCCCAGAGTGGACACGGCATGGCACATGTGCCGGCACTGGACGTACAAACGCGTGCCAAGAGGGAACGTTCATGGGGTGTGCTTGATCGATGAGGGCATCGATCTTCTAAAGGGTGGGTGTATGTGAGACCTGGCACATGGCTTAATAAGATTGATAGAATACCCATATCAACAAGTTGCAACTTCTTTTCCGGAAGCTCATTCGAAAAGAACTCTAAGGTTAAGCGTGCTTGGCCTAGAGCAATTCTAGGATGGGTGACCGATCGGGAAGTGGGTAACCGGGTGCGCACGAGTGAGGACAAAGTGCGCATAAAAGACTAGTGTTGGTCTGTGGGGCCAGTCTAGATATCCCATTAAGCTGCCAGGGTGACACCCCCGGGGCCCAGGAGTGGACGGGGTGTTACAAAAGGATTGTTGTTTTCTCCCTAGTAGCAACAACACATCTAGTACCTTAGAGATTTCTGTCACTTCCCCAGATTACCAAAGACATGAACCCACTATCGAGCATAAATACTAACTCTTGGAGTTGCTAGCATCTACTTGGCCAAGATAGCTAGTAACAACGGAAAGCATGCAAGATCTCAAATAACAAAGACATGATAGAATCAATAATCAATCTGAAATAGCATCTCAATATCCATCGGATCCCCGCAAACACAACATGCAGAATTACAAATAGATGATCTTGATCATGAACAGAGCTCACAAGATCTAAACATGAAAGCACAAAGGAGGAGAACCAGCCATCTAGCTACTACATGGATCCGTAGTCCAAGGATGAACTACTCACGCATCACACCGGAGGCTTGCATGGTGATGAAGAAGGCCTCCAGGGTGAATTCCCCTCTCCGGTAGGGTGCCGAGAAGAGCTTCAGATCCCTACCGATCTAGGGATGGAGATGACGGCGGCTATAGACTCTTTCGTGGATTTTTGATCGGGCCCTTAGGGTTTTCATCTCGAGGGCAATATATAGGCGGAAGGAGAGGCCGAGGGGGTGCCGGGAGCCACCACACCACCCCCTGGCGCGGGCCCAGCCTAGCCGTGCGGTCAGGTGGTGTGGCCGGCCCCTGGCCCTTCTCTGTCTCGTATTCTGGCACTTGATGTCTTCCGAAAAATAGGCACTTTAGCTTTTGTCCCGTCCAATTCCGAGAATATTCATTTTCTGACTTTCCTGGAACCAAAAACAGCAGAAAACAAGCAGCTGGCACTGTGGCTCTTGTTAATAGGTTAGTCCAAGAAATCATATGAAAAGTACTCCAAAGTTGGAACAAAACACAAGAAAGTGGATAAAACAAAGCATGGAACATCAAAAATTATGGATATATTTGCAATGTATTAGTTCTCTCTGTCTGTCTCCTTCTGGAAACAAATCCATACATCAGTTTATGTCTCTATCTCTGCCTGGCTCACCTCATTCATTCCTCTTTGCCCAATCTGGTAGGAAATCTATACCAGCTTCTATACTCTCTCTCTCCATGTCTTTCTCCTTCTGGAAACAAATCAATGCACCACTTTCTGTCTCTACGCTGCCTGGCTCACCTCATTCATTCCTTTTTGCCCAATCTGGTAGGATATCTACACCAACTTATATACTCTCTCTATTTGTCTCCTTCTGGAAATGAATCGATGCACCACTTTGTGTCTCTATCTCTGCCTAGCTCACATCATTCATTCCTTTTTGCCCAATTTGGTAGGAAATCTACACCAGCTTCTATATCTCAATTGCTTAACTATTTCCCTTCGCTGTACCTTTACCCAAATACGAAATCCCACCACCCACCAGAATGTACAAAAACAAGTGTAAACATAATTAAACATCTACAATCTAGAAACATGACAGGCAAATAATATACCAAGGATCGGATTAGATACTAGGTACACAATAGTGTTCAACATAAACGCTGCTCAGCAGCCAATAGAACATAGTTCAACAAAACATGTTGCTTAAAGCAGCAGCAACACACAAACAACCAGAACATCAATAATTCACTGCCTCCTCGCCGCCACCTGCCTCCTCGCTGCTGCCTCCACCTCCTCCTAGTCCTGCTTCCTCTGCTTCTTGCTGCCCATACCCGGAAATTTCGGAGGCCTGGGCACGGGGGTAGGCACACGACCGAGCTCGATAGCTCGGTTCAGTTTCTCCCCGAGGACATTGATAGTTTCACCGACCTTCACATGGACGGACCATAGCCTTCGACATGCTGGAGGATGCTTTGGAAGTCCATGTTGATGCTCCTTTGGCAGAAGGGCAGCGGTTCATGGCACGAGTCCAGGGTTCACTCTATAAGGCATCGAACGTCCCCGCCCTTAGCTTCTTCAGAGTGGCCCTGGTCTTCCTGTGGCTGGATTCGACGTTGCTGTCAAGATCATCAGTAGCCTCCTGAAACATGCAAAATACACATGTGAAGCAAATATGTAGAAACTGCAAATAAAATTTAATTCCTAACATAGGAAGCAACAGAGATAACACTCAGGCAGCTAGCAACAACAGATAGTAATCATGGGTTTAAGCAGATAATCCAATTCCATCAGCCAATAAGATAACATTAATCGACAGATATGAAAACAACTAGAGATGCAAGTTTGGAACCTTTAGGGTACCCTCTATTTTAGTCTAGATCAAACAAATGAAGTAGTTTTCTAAAAAAGTGATGATTTGTGAAAATGTAGTTCATTTTTTTGTACTAAAAAGGGTAGAGGGTACTGTAGATGATACCCATTTGCATCCTTAAAAACAACAATTGATAGAGCAGAATTGCGATATAATTCTCAATGATATTGTTTCAGTTACAGCGAGTACAAGTACCAGGTGTCATTCGTGGGCAGACTAAGATGGTTATAGAAATAACGTACAACATAAACATGCAAAATACACACGTGAAGCAAATATGTGGAAACTGCAACTAAAATTTAATGCCTAACAAAGAAAGCAACAGATAACACTCAGACATCTAGCAACAACAGGAAGTAATCAGGGGATCAAGCAGAAAATCCAATTTCGTCGGCCAATAAGTTAGCATTAATCCACATATATGAAAACAACTATCCATAGAGCAGAATTGCGATATTATTCTCAATGAAATTATTTCGGTTACAGCGAGTACAAGTACCATGAGTCGTTTGTGGGCAGACTATGATGGTTAAAGAAATAACATACAACATATTGAGCGTGTCAACACATAGTTCAACAAATATTAATCGAATCTATCTAAAATCGAACACTAGCTAGCAATAACAACATATCCATTAATTACAAAGTAGTCGTAACAGATATAAAACGAACCTGACGCTAATTGAAAACCCTAGGCACCTGACGCTAATTGAAAACCCTAGGCATCAATCCTAAACATGTATTACATGGAACTTACCTCCTCCTACTCGTCGATGGTGTTCTCGTTGAAGGCCGGCGGTGGGGGGATGACGATGAGCTCGAGGTCCTCGTCGACCTCGTGTGGCTCCTTGCCATAATCGCAGATGTGTCTGCTCGTAGCAGTGGGAGCAGAGGAGGGACCGACGGGCCGTCCTTTGGTGAGGGCGTCCGCTTCGTCTTTGGCCTCCGTTGCGTCTGCGATAGCAACCACTGCGGCTTTGCATGCTTCTGTCACGGCCATGGACGCCTCCTGCGTGGCTAAGGCCAGCGTTGCGGCCTTCGACTTTGCAGCGGTGACATCGTCAGATGTGTGGTCCAATGCCAGAATGCAAAGGGGAGCGGAAGCGGAGAGGGTTTTTCCTGTTCGGCGAAGAAAGATAGGAGTGGGGAAGGGGAGTTGGAAATGGTGGCGTGAGGGAGTGAATGATGGAATGTCATAAAGAGAGAGGGATGGGCATACGGTGAGCTGCCGACATTTCTTGCCCCGCGGTTCACATGTGTACGGTTCTGCAGCGTACGCACATGCAACTGCTCCCACAGTTCTCTAAAAAAACTGCTCGTTCTAAAAAAACGCTCGCACAGTGCACCGCGGACATGCCTATGGTACTGCACGGTTCTCACACGTACGGTTGCGCACAGTGACCCACCGGTGCAACACAAATGCGGCTCAGCAAATACGCACTAAACCACGCTAAAACTAATCAACAACTTTACATCACAAAAACATTACATCTACCATAGCGGCATCAACAGTAATCAACTTGTGGTCGCGAGCTCAAACCCTGCGCAAGACAATATTTTACATTTAATTTCTTTGCCTCTTTTTTTGATAAACTATTTTCCCCTACTGACAACTTGGTCCCGCGTGATTTTCAGTGACAATTTAAATGCACCACGATAAAATTTTATCACCAACATCGACAAACCACCCGGAAGAGTAATCCATCACGACATAACAATGACAAAACAATAAATCATCGTGCATTATGCTTAATCCTTGACGCCATAACCAAACCGTCAAGGATTAAAATAATATATGACGGTTCATAACTTTCTCCACAAGCCATTTTACCAATAAATATCACATCTGTCTCTATGCGACGGCTGGCTCGCACTGAGAAGCAAAAGCCGGGGCAGGTGACTAAGCTGGTGGTGGGAAAGAGCCAGGCATTGAGGGTGGGTCAAGCGCATCCACATCGGGTGCATGGGGGAACTTGCCAACATGCACGCCATCATTCACATGCATGTCTAGCCGAGGCTGCTGGATGCCGACCGCTACTTTATCATGTACACGTAAAACATCATTTGAAGAAGATAAACTCGCCAGCATGCACACCATCATTCACATGCACGTCTAGTCGAGACTGCTGGATGCCGACCGCTACTTTGTCTTGTACACGTAAAACATCATTTGATGAAGATTAGTGGAAAAGTAAGATAAGTCATATTGACGCACATGATCACTTGTAGCCGGTTCAGACTCGGGAAAAGTGATATCCTAACGAAGGGTATCACTATAAGAAAAGTTGGCTTTTACAACGAATGATTTTCGTGGTTGAAGGCCCATTTTTCATGGCTAAATTTTTTTCCGCGACGGATAGCCTTCATGGTAAAAGCCCAGTCACAAATGAATCAACCATGGTTTTTTTCTGACCGTGGCATATCACACCCTTCGGCCACGAAAACTTGTTCCATCGTAGATCTGTTCGCCAACCACATTGACTGCTGACGTCACACAAACTACCATGTGTCAACTGTCGTTAATGTTCGGTTACCGCCATTGACGGTCGCAGAAACCGTGATAGAAGCCAGGCCCAGCCAAGGCCTGCTAATAATTAAATGCTCCAGCCTATGTGGAGAGACCAATAGGAATACGACCCTTTACTGTTTTGTCCTACACTGTCTAGAATCGGCCCAATATTGCAGCCAACAGTGGCCCGTACACTTTCGAGCCCGACACTATTTCAGCCTATATAAGACCCAAGTTAGCCCAATACCGTGTTGCCACTTGATGCCTGCACCATGACGGCCCGGTACTGTTCAAGATTGTTGCCAATCTAGTCTTTTACTGTTTAGTCATGTTACTGTTCCAACCTTTTATAAATTTCACCCTGTTACTGTTTAGGCCCTTTAGATTTTGGCTTTGCCTATTCAGGCCGGTACTGTTCGGCATGTTACTATAGTGTCCTGCCACCGTGCTGGCCTTTTACTATTCTGGCCGTTTACTGTTCCGGCCATTTACTGTTGATACCATTCACGGTTCCGGTCTTCCACTGTTCAGGACTTTTACTATTCCGGCCTTTCTATTGTTTAGGCCTTCTACTGTTCCGGCCTTTCTCTACTCTGGCCTTTTATCGTTCTGGCCTTTTACTATTCTATCCTTTCATTGTTCCGGTCTTTTACTCTTCTGGCCTTTTACTGTTCTAGCCTTTTACTGTTTTGGCCTTCTAATGTTCTGGCCTTCTACCATTCTAGCCTTCAACCATTCAGGCCTTTTACTGTTCTGGTCGTTTTGGGCCGTCCATGCGCACGTTGTTTCAACGTTTGGCATGTTACTGCTCCGGCCTATTACTATTTCGGTATTTTTTGCTAGCGCCTACTTTTTGGCAGTACAGAGGAATATCAAGACATCAATTTATAAACACACACAAATTAAATCTACTTATTACACAACAATAAAATTTTATTATAATAGGTTATACAACAAGATCAAAATTCTGAAAGATTACAAAGTGTCGGTATCATCAATAAGAGATTGGTACATGGCGATTTGCTTCAATGTATCATATGTCCTCTTCTTCAATATTTTAGCTACAGATCTAAGAGCAGCTACACCCTTTCTTTCTCCATGCAATATAACCTTTATATATTTATCACCTGCAGGAATTATGCTAGGGGAACTATTAAGTAAGTTGTTTGCTTCGGAAATGCAATGGGAAGAGGGATCACAACTTTTAGTCCTTCCTTCCAAAGACTCCTGCTTGGTTTTAACTGCAGCCTGCTAAAATATGGTGAAAGAGGTTAAAACAAAGAACAAGGAAACAAGTAGTATTATCAAAAGTAGAGATCATTTAAAGTAAGTATGAACTTACATTAGCACGTTTAGGGTGACAGTAGCTCCTTCTCGAGCGGGTGCAACTCCTGGTCAATCTACTAGAAGAATCTGAGCTGAGCTTGGAACTCTGGTCCTTGTACTCCATTGTCATTTCTCTGCATTAAGGCGTGACATTTAAAACCCAGTTAGCTGGTTTGGAAGGATGAAAATTCTTGAAAAACACCAAAAACATAGCATTAAAAATTACTAGATGTATGATTCAAACTAGATAGCTGGTTTGGAAGGATGAAAGCAGGTTAAAACTCCAAAATATAGCATTAAAAATGACCAGATATATGATTCAAACTAGATGGACATTTTCTGAATTAAGCATTTGCAGATAGAAACACAATAGAACATGAATGCAAATGTCATGGCAAGATCTTAGGTAGAATAACTTATTAACTTATTAGGCATGCGGGTTATACAACTTATTAACATGACAATAAACTGGCCTAAGTAACACAAGGAAACCTCACACTTCAGCCTTGCTGGGCGTCAGATTGTTAGTGTTGGATCCTCTATGAGCTGTTTGCATAACCCGTGCGAGCGCTCAGAAAGAATAACATCTATGAGTTGGTATTGGAGGATTAAACCGATAGTGTAAGAATGTAAGAAAGGGACTAAAAGCAAGAAGCTAATGATGAGTGCATATTTGCATCATGTTTTACATTATTATTTCGTATTGTAGATATAGGATCTTGGTATTTTACGGCGCTCGCGCGCACGTTATATGTCTGTTTTCACCAGGATCAGGACAAATGATGGATCCAATGGATACAATTCTTGAAGCAATTGTACTAAGGATAAAAGGAGTCAAAAACAACGTAAATCACTTATTTGGGAAATATTAATAATACCAGAAGAAAACCAGAAGCAAACAAAGGAGACAGAGGGTTCAACGACCAACTATACGACCAGAACAAAATTTCTGGCCGTATAGTTCCATCCATATAGTTGGCGCCGCCTCCGCCTCCTCAAATAGTTTCACCCCATGCAACTGGTTCGGGGAGACGACATACAGAACACCTAGAAATCGCCGAAACCTACCTTCGGAAGGCATCTAGAGGGGGAACTCATCCGCTGGGATCTATCTTCAACCTGCGTAGATCCAGGAGGCGAAGGCATCGATCTTCATCATCCACCACTGCATCACCACCATCTTCATCCATCCCATCTACATCTTGTCTAGATCTTGTTGTAATTTCCGTACTCGTTGTGGATTTATACAAGTACTATTCATCTATGATTGTTTCCATTACCATTGCTATGATGTCGATTGCCTCCATGTTTGAGTAGATCTCTAGTTCTTAGGGAGATGGAGAAACCCTAGCATATGATTGAGATGAGATAGAGATTATTATGTTATACATCATTATGTGTATGTGTTAATTGTCTTCATCTTGATGTTGGAAGTTGTGCACCTCCTTAATTTTTGCCTCCTACGGGGACTCGATGAAGGGGATTACTTATTGGTAGACGGAGGTATGTGATGGCTCAAAACATATCGAGCTCGTTGAGGAACCCCAAGAGGAAGGTATGATGAGCACAACATCAAGTTTTCCCTCAGTTATGAAACCAAGGTTATTGAACCAGTAGGAGCAAGGAAACACCTCCAAGGTGTTGTTTCCAACTTGGAATCCTACACAACACAACCACAGAACTTTTCCCCCAACTTACAGTGATGTTGTCAATCTCACCGGTTTTGCTGAAAACAAAGGGATAAAACGTATTGTGTGGAAGATAGTAATTTCTTGTAGAAAGTAAATAGTAAACAGTAAATAGATTGTAGATTGTGTTGGAAATATGCCCTAGAGACAAATAGTAATAAGGACTATTACCATATTTCATATAGTTTATGATTAAGTTTTATATCATGTTATAATTGTATTGAGTGGAAACATCAATACACGTGTGATATATAAACAACTAGAGGTTCCCAGTGAAACTCTAGACACCGGTTCATTGGTCAACAGATGATCAAGTTTCCTGATCATGTGGCATTGATGCTAGTTGGAAATGGAGTCAACTCATTCTGAGAATGAGATGATGAACCAATACCCAACCTAAACATCATGACCCGATCATGTCATGAAGTTCAAGTTAAGATGATTAGAAATGGATCCTCATAGACTATTCCTTAGACCGTGAGGCTATATCAATCACTGTCTCCCGAGAGTGCTTAGATAACATCAAGCGCCACTTGGTAATACAGTGGTTATAAAGGTGTGTTCAGGTACTCGAAGGAAATCATAGAGGAAATATATGTCAAGAGCGGGATTTGTCCGTCCATATGACGGAAAGATACTCAAGGGCCCACCCAGAGAAGTTATATCCAATATATGCGCAACATGTGATTTGATCACAGGGATATCACTTGTCGAAACAAGTCAAGTAGCATTGTTCGGTAACGAGATTGAACACAACATGGTGATGTCATTGATCAGATCTCGGGCAATGCAATTATCGAGAGACAAAGGGAATAAGACACGACTGTCCCGGTTCAAAGGACGAAAGATCTTCGTGGAACGCACAGGGGTCACATGGCCATCTAGGTCCCTCTGTCAATCATTGGTGCGGGAGTGTCCCGACCATGTCTGGAGTGTTCCTGAACCGTGGGGTATCACGCTTAAGGGCTTGATGATGCTTAGAGAGTGTTTATAGGATCGGTAGAATCACCGAAGAATAGTAGAGAGAAAACCGGATGGGTTTCGGTAAGTCCGGAGGATGTCCAAATTGGAGGTGGAAGGTATTCCGTAGCCACGGAGATTGAATAATATGTGAATGAATGTTAAATATTGATTTAATCATTTATTCATAATTATTTAATAAAGAGAAAATCAATTTAAAAGGTCAAAAGGCTTAATGGGCCAATTCCTAGAGGGGAAAGGGCCCAAGAGGGGACCTCACCCCTAGGAGAGCCCTAGGGGTGGCTGGCGGCCCTAGTGGGCCTTCCCCACGTGGGGCCCATGGGTGGGGCCTGGCTGGCGTGCCTCCCCACCTCTCCCTCTCCTTTAGTCCAACTCCGGGACTTTGAGGGAGGTAGTACCTCCCCTCCCCCTATATATAGTGGGGGTATTTGGCCAGATAAATACACACAATATTCAATAAAGGTCTTCTCACTTTTGGCAAGACCTCCAATTGATACTCTCTCTCTCTCTCTCTTGTGACCGTGGTCCCAACTTCGGACTGCGCGAACGAGAGACACCTTCACCACAGAGCGCCGTCGCGCTGCGGGATTCGGATCCAGGAGCTCTAGTTCCGCAACTGCTGCTAGATCGGGGAAGCGGAAGTCATCGTCAGGCACCGGACGTGTGTAACTCCCCATGAGGTGTCACACTTGAGGCACTCAAGTTGTTGGAGCTACAGGAGCGCAAGGACTTCATCATGACCTTGAGGTCGGCTTCGGCTCGTCTACATCAACCATGATCTCCGGAGAGTTGACAACGCTTTTCGGTCTTCAATGGTAAGTTCATGAAAATCCCCTCCTGTTACTGTATTACTAATAGATAGGTCCTGGCAACATCAGGGGTTCAGGGGCGTAGGGTAAAAATTTATTGTTTTCATGCGCGGAACCCCTACAGATTGATGGTAAAAGAATAGACAGGGGTCCATAGTTCACTAGAGGTGATTCTCCTTAAGATAGATGACATGTTGGGTGAACAAATTACAGCGGGACAATTGATAGACACCGAGAAAGCATACATGCATATACTAATCATCTTGACTCCTACGAGATTTGATTGGGCATTACAACTTTATAGATAGACCGTAATCGACCTGCACCTATGATTAATAATCCGCCTTCAGGTTATCATCCGAACCCCCTCCAGTATTAAGTTGCAAGCAACAGATAATTGCATTAAGCAAAGTGTGTAAAGTAACCAATAGGACTGCCCCATGGACAAAGGATTGTTGTTTTCTCCCTAGTAGCAACAACACATCTAGTACCTTAGCGATTTCTGTTACTTCCCCAGAGTACTAGAGGCATGAACCCACTATCGAGCATAAATACTCCCTCTTGGAGTTGCTAGCATCTACTTGGCCAAGATAGCTACTAACAATGGAAAGCATGCAAGATCACAAATAACATAGACATGATAGAATCAATAAACAATCTGAAATATCATCTCAATATCCATCGGATCCCCGCAAACACAACATGTAAGAATACAAATAGATGATCTTGATCATGAACAGAGCTCACAAGATCTAAACATGGTAGAACAAAGGAGGAGAACCAACCATCTAGCTACTACATGGAGTCGTAGTCCAGGGATGAACTACTCACACATCACACCGGAGGCAGTCATGGTGATGAAGAAGGCCTCTAGGGTGATCTCTCCCCTCCGGCAGGGTGTCGGGAAGAGCTTCAGATCCCTCCTTATCTAGGGATGGAGATGGCGGTGGCTATAGACTCTTTCGTAGAATTTTGATCGGGTACTTAGGGTTTTCGTCCTGGGAGGATTTTATAGGCGAAGGGGCAAGGTCGGTGGAGCACCAGGGGGCCCACACCCCTGGTGGCGCCCCCAGGCCGCGCTGCCACCAGGTGTGGGCGTCCTGGTGCGCCACTTCATCTCCACTCCGGACTCCCTGTTGCTTCGGGTAAAATATTGACTTTGGCTTTTGTCTGGCCAATTCCGAGAATATTTCCTTACTAGCTTTTTTGAAACCAAAAACAGCAGAAAACAGACAACTGGCACTATGGCATCTTGTTAATAGGTTAGTTCCAGAAAATGTGTAAAAATACTCCAAAGTATGGACAAAACATAAGAAAATAGATATAAAACAAGCATGGAACATCAAAAATTATAGATACGTTTACAACGTATCAGGATGATGGCACTTACTGTGACTATAAAGCTATTGTCAATCCTTACGTGCTAACTTGGGGAATCAAGGAGAACTCATTAGGCCATGTCCGTGCCATAGGAGAAATCCCTTAATAGCGGGATAATACGATTGATTTTGTTTATTCATCAGCTGTGGTTATGGAGGATGATGTGAGTAGCGGTTGCTGCCTATTTGTCCATATATGGAGCTCCTTGATGGCTCTGAAATATAGCCATCTATGTACACATTTAAAATGGATATTACTCATATTCTTGATGAAATATCTCTCTAAACCCTGCCACTAATGCTAATATTCAGAGGGGTATGCAATCCTTTCTTTTATATTTTTCCTGCGTAGATAATGTCGCTTAAAGGAGGGAATCAGTACATTAAAGTCAAAGATACGAGATTTCCAACAACCGGAAGAAACCAGGAGCCGTACAACGGAGGCAGACACTTTAACGACCAACTATATGACCGGAGCAAAAATTCTGGCTGTATAGCTCCGGTCATATAGTTGGCACCGCCACCGTTAGGTCAAACAAAACAATTTTCATGAAGGGACCCCTATATAAAGAAGCCTCGGGCGATGAGAAAACAAGTCAGACCTCGCCAAAACGTCTTTGCCACAGATCACCAGCCACCTCCAGATCTCCAAACCCTTCTCCATCTCCATAGCCATATTCCACCACTTGTAATAGTGGATCTCTTCTCTGATTGGCGACATTGTAAGACTATTGCTATCAATCTTATGATTTTCATTACAATGTTTGTGATTGTTGATCTTGTCTCTATGTGTGAGTAATTCTCCTTGGGCTAAGAGCTTCGGCCTAGCCATGTAGCAATTGTTCATGTTATTTATCATGAATGGGATCGTGTATTAGTTTGTATGACATGATGATTATTGTATCCTATCTTGCCTCAATCCAAGGACTTGTCAGGTACCCAAGACCGTGAGGATTGAGCCAGGTATAGGGAGTATGTGTGATGATTGATCTACAGGTTGGGAACCCCAGTGATAGAAGTGGTAGTACAGCTGTATGTGAGGGATTTGCTTGGGATTAACGGTGACATCACTATGCATATCATTAGTTATATTTCTTCTATGGATGAGACTAGTAGGTTATTGCTATAAGCGGTTACGGAGGCAATGGAAATTATGGATGCACTGCCCACATATAATTTATCTTGCTCTAATAAGTACATGCATACTTTATTTCTATATTTTATTCCCATCAAATGTTTTGCACAACCTATTAACAAGATGCCATAGTGCCAGTTGCCTGTTTTCTGCTGTTTTTGGTTCCAGAAAGTCATAAAATGAATATTCTCGGAATTGGACGGGACAAAAGCCAAAGTTAGTATTTTACTAGAAGACTCACGGAGCCAGAAGGAGAGTCGGAGAGGGGCCACAAGATGGCCACACCACCCCATGGCGCGGGTCCACCTAGGCCGCGCCAGGGCATGGTGTGGGCCTCTGGCTGGCCACCGACCTTGCCTCCTTCGCCTATAAGAGCCTCCCGATACCAAAACCCTAAAGAATCAATCAGAAATCCACGAAAAGTTCCACAGCGCTGCCACCACCGAAGGGGAGATTCGGGGGACAGAAAGTCTCTGTTCTGGCACCCTGCCTGGACGGGGAAGTGCCCCCGGAGCCATCTCCATCGATCTCCACCACCATCTCCATCACCATTGCTGATTCCCATGATAAGGAGGGAGTAGTTCTCTCTCGAGGTTAAGGGTTCTACTGGTAGCTATGTGTTCATCTCTCTCTCTATGCATGATCTTGTTGTGGTCATGAGCTTGTAATCTATAGATCTACCTTGCTACTCAAGTGCTTTAATAGATCTCTGCTCTCCCCATGTGTGTGAAAGTGACAACGTGCACACCATGGTGGCACTTAGGCTAGAGATTACAAATACTTGTTATGAGTTATATTTGGAGTTGGATGTCTTTATGAAATTGTGGTGTTTGTTGGAACCATCTAGTGCTCAAGGTGACAGTGTGGGGTTTTCTAGATGGGAAAGATCAACTTTAAGGTGTGTTGTTATAGCCCTACCATCGATTAGAGTATCCAACCGGAGAGTAGTTCAGCGTAGTATCATAAAGACGAATATATCTATATGAGAGTGTTCACTAGTGAAAGTATGATCCCTAAGCCTTGTTTCTAAGCATTGATACATCATTTGCTACTAGATCTGTTACATGTTTGCTTGCTTCCATCTTTATTTCAGTTTGCCTTTAGTCTTTTCCACGCCATCAAAGTATTTTCTATCACCGTTACCACTTATAATTATCCATACCACTTGTATTTCACTATATCTTCGCTGATCTAGTGCACCTATACACCTGACAAGTGTATTGGGTGTGTTGGGGACACAAGAGACTTCTTGTATCTTGATTGCAGGGTTGCTTGAGAGGGGATACCTTTGACCACTTCCTCCCTGAGTTCGATAAACCTTGGGTGGTCCACTTAAGGGAAAACTTGCTGCTGTTCTACAAACCTCTGCACTTGGAGGCCCAACAACTGTCTACAAGAATAGAAGTGCGTAGACATCAAGCTATTTTCTGGCGCCGTTGCCGGGAGGTAAGGTAAAAGGTATTCACACCGGAGGATTAAAGAAGAAGAACCTCCCACGGCAAACGTCTATTTTCTGGCGCCGTTGCCGGGGAGGTAAGATAAAAGGTACTCACATCCTCCGGTGTGAGTGCTCGAAGTTATTTCCTTTAGATTCTGCAATTTTGTCTTTTTGTTTCTTGTTTTCACTAGTTAGGCTTAATGGAAAACAACAACAAAATTAGAGAGCTTTTTAGTATTTTTGCTAAGTTAGAACTCGAATTCTTTGAAAAGAAAATTAAAAAACCCATGGAACTTTCTTTGCATGCTAATAGCAATGTTATTAGTATGAATCTTTTGAACACCTTTGTTACTAATGCTATGTAAATGTCTAAGCTTGGGGAAGTTGGTTCTTATGAAAATGATCTCTTTAGTTCCCCAGTTTTAAGGAAGAAAATTTGCCCTGATGATACTTTATCTCCCATACGTGGTAATTCTAATGATACTTGTGATATTTTAAATCCACATACTAAAAGCATCCCTTTTAAAATACCTATAAAAATTATTGATTGTGTTATGGATAACTACTATTTTGGAGATGGAACTGTCCATCCCGATGATCATTTGCTCTTTATACACGAATTATGCGGGTTGTTTAAGTGTGCAGGTATTACAACAGATCACGTTAAGAAGAAGTTATTCTCTTTTTCACTTAAGGGCAAAGCAAGGGAGTGGTATGAGCTACTAGATGACCCTCATCATTTGGAGTGGAAGGAACTTGAATCTCTCTTTTACTCTAAATTTTATCCTCCTCATGAAATTCATAAAAATAGGAATTACATTTATAATTTTCATCCTCATGATGGAGAAAGTATTGCCCAAGCATGGGGGAGATTGAAGTCACTAATGCTCAAATGTCCCATTCATGATCTCCCATGTAATATTGTTATTAATAATTTCTATGCAAGGCTTTCAGGACATTAGAAGGACTATCTAGATACTTGTTTAGAGGGATCCTTCACAAGTAAGGAGGTCAAAGCTAAGTGGGATCTTCTTGAAACAATTCAAAGTAATACCGAAGATTGGGACAACAACAAAGGTAAAGAACCAGGTATAAACTATGAGTATGATTGCATTAAGTCTTTCGCTGAAACTGCTGATTTTCAAGAGCTTAGTGCTAAATATGGTCTTGATCCTCAAATTCTTATTGATTGTTTTAAAACCTTTGCTTCTCATATTAATGCTCCTAAAGAAAAGTGGGACATGTATCATGAGCCTTTTAAAGACACTTGCATGGAAAATGAAATTGTTGTTAAGGATAGCAATAAACATGCTCAAACCTCTAAAAGTACTATTTCTTATAAGCATGTTAATTTTTGTGGGATAAATAGACCTTGTGAGAGTAATCAAGTTGAAGAAGAATATTGTATCACCCACAGGAATGAAAAAACTAGAATGTGGTATAGGGCTCTAAATGATCTTGGTAAAAAAGTTTGTGCCCTCTATCCTTTTATTTGTGAACTTTGCTTTGAAGTGGGTCATTTCAATTTCCAATGCTCAGGCCATAATAATAGCCCTTCTAAGCCAATGAGTACTGCAAGTTTGTATTGTGATGACATGATCACTCCTAATCAGCATGATGAACTTACATTATTTTTGGGGTGTGAAGAGTTATCAAGAAAAACCTCTTTGGTAGATATGGGTGCTTTTGATATGAATAGTGTCCTGCATGGTTGTCATCTTTATTGTGTTGATAATTGTCACACAAATACTTACATACAAAATATTATAGAAGATGCGATTTTACCAAAAATATGATAGGACTAATATGTGTTTTGATCTTATTAATGAAAAGAAGGAATCCTCCAAAGTTTCTTCTATTGTCTCTAACAATGAACCAGGGTATATGGAGAAGCTTCCTTTCAAGACTCTCCCTCCTAAAGAGAAGAAGATAAAGAAGAAAAGGAGGAGTAAAAGGAGGGAGGAAACGGTATTTCCCCTAAGCATGTAGCTCCTATTATAGTTTTTGATGAGTCTGAACTCGATGATGTTCCTATGCCTGTTACCTATAGTAGTGATCATGATTAGGAAAAGCACACTTATTTTGATATTGAAAATCTCTTTGGTACCAATTCTGAAAATGATGATATTAATAAATTGTTGTACTATTAGTGCTATCCATGATCCTTTCAATGATGATATGTTTACAAATGAACACACTTTGGAAGATAATTATTCTATTACTTATGATAATACTGCACCTCCAATACATCATGATTGCAATGATGCATATGATATTTTCAGTCCACCTACTATTGAGAAAGAAATTAATTATGATTACAATATGCCTCCTATATTTGATGATTATGGTGACGAGAATAATAATGATAGATATTTTGTTGAATTTGCTCCCACTACAATTAATAAGAATGACTATGTTTATGTGGAGAGTAATAATCATTTTATGCATGTGGCTCATGATAAGAATGTTTTATGTGATAGTTATATTGTTAATTTTATTCATGATGCTACTGAAAGTTATTATGAGAGAGGGAAACATGGTTTTATCTATCTCAATAATATTAAGTTTCCCCTCTTTATGTTGAAAGTCTTGAAGTTGCACTTGTTTTGCTTTCCTATACTTTTTGCTTTGTTCTTTCATGACTTGTTTCTTTACAAGATTCGTATGCATAGGAAGTGGGTTAGACTTAAATGTGCTTTGAATTTGCTTCTTGATGCTCTCTTTTACTTCAATTCATATTTCCTATGTGAGCATCTTCTCAAACTATCATGCCTAACTTAAATGCGTTAAAGAAAAGTACTTATTGGAAGATAACCCAAAAGTTTTAGATAAGTATTGGAAGTTATTACTTCAGTAATAACCGCTCCTTATCCTTTTTATTTGCTTTTTGTGCCAAGAATAACCTCTAATGAGAGAAATAATGATTGGGAAAGTTGCTGTCCCGAAACAGATTTCTGTGCTCCACCGTAAAAATTCGTGTAAAATCTCTGAACGTCCTTTTGAGGCATGAATTTTTGTGCTGCTGCCCCAGGTTGTTATCTAACTTTTCGTTAGTTCAACACTTTTTGATTTTAGCAACAGAAGGTCTTCGAAAAAATTCGTCTTTATCTGCTGCTCTGTTTTGACAGATTTCTGCCATTTTCTGCATTTGCTTCTTGTTGGTTCCTTTTTGAGTTCTTTTGGGGAATTGAGATTTTTTAGGGAAGTGCTACAGTATCTAGTGTTCTAATGGAAGTTTATTGGTGTTAGAACTGAACCTAAAGACTTATTATCTTGAGTGCACTAATGTTGCTAATAAAGATTGTGTGAAGTTTTGTATTAAGGAAAATTTTTAGGTGTATGGAAGGAATGAGTAATGAGATGAAGGATGGACTAAAGCTCAAGCTTGGGGATGCCACGCGTGTCACCCCAAGAAATATCCAAAAAGTACAAGCGTCAAAGCTTGGGGATGCCCAAGGCATCCCCTTCTTCATCAGTAAAAATCCCAGGTTTCTTCCAAACGCTTCATTTTTATTGTTTCATGCACAATTGCGTTGTTCTTGGAGCGTCTTCTTTTTCATTTTTGTTTTTGGTTTTCGTTTGCTTTTGTTTGCTTAGTTTGCTGAATAAATTGGTTGGACCCCCTCTTTCATACATTGGTTTTCAAATAGTTTGGTTTGGTTTGGAAAAGAGTAGGAAAGTTCATACTTATGTGGTAAAAAGAGCTCGTTTTTGACTGTGGCCTATGCTCTGTCATGCCATGCTTGATATTGTTTTGGCTTTATGCTTAGTATTCTTTGTTGTAGCATGACTTGTTATAAACAATTGAGATTTCTTAATGTGCCTTGGATGAATCATGCATTGTTTTAGCATATTAAAGCATAGTATAGTGGTATTCTCCTTTGATGCTTTATTTGGGTTGACTTGGCACATGCTCACACCATGTTATGACTATCTCAAGTCACCATAGCCTTTATGATCCTTTAGTTTTCAACTTGTAGTATCACTTTATGCTTTGATCAATGATGTTTTATCGCTCTACATGATTATGGCCATTATTGCTCTCTTAGTTTGTCGCTCCCAGTCTTTTGCTAGCCTCCACAACCAAGTATGAGTTCCACTCATGCATCCAACTCCCTAAACTAAGTTATTCCAAAGAGTCCACTATGCCTACCTACTAGCTTATGCTATTCCAATTATATTCATGCTTTTGTTTACCTTCCAAATTAAACTTGTTATGAGAAAACTAGTGATTAAAGCTCTCATGAACTTGATGGCACACTTTACTTTTCTTGCCCTTAATAAACTTGAACCATTGTGTCGTCTATGTTGTATATGCTTGCACTTATTTGTTGGGGATTAGCAGAACCATGCTGTCATGGGGAACGCTTTCAACATTGCACGGGTACTTGTACCTAGTTGATATCATGCTCTTTTGTCTATGGATATCATCGGTTGGAAATGAAAGGGGAGCTTATAAGTCCATGGAGTTATGTATATGTGTTAGAAAAATGCCTGGGCCGCTGGTCTAATCCATGCTAACATGGTGGAAACCTGCAGCGTAATGATGCGCTCGACTTTCGACGTAGAGCTCATTGGGAACCCCAAGAGGAAGGTATGATGAGCACATCAGTAAGTTTTCCCTCAGTTATGAAACCAAGGTTTAATCGAACCAGTAGGAGCAAGGAAACACCCCAAAGGTGTTACTAGCTGAGCTTTGGTAGGGCGCACTACCGTTGCTAGTAGCAACGTGGACACCTACACAACACAACCACAGAACTTTGTCCCCAACTTGCGATGAGGTTGTCAATCTCACCGTGTTTTGCGGAAAACAAAGGATTAAACGTATCGAATGGAAAGAAGTAAAAGTTTGCAGAAAGTAAACACAAAGTAGAAACAGTTTATAGATTGTATGTAAAGAAAAGGACCGGGATCCATAGTTCACTAGAGGTGGCTCTCCTTAAGATAGATAACATGGTGGGTGAACAAATTACAGCGGGGCAATTGACAAACACCGAGAAAGCAATACATGCATATACTAATCACCTTGACTCCTCTGAAACTTGATTGGGAATTACAACATAATACATAGACCGCCATCCAACTGCATCTATGACTAATAATCCACCTTCAGGTTATCATCCGAACCCCCTCCAGTATTAAGTTGCAAGCAACAGATTATTGCTTTACGAACTGCGTGTAAAGTAAACAATATGATTGTTCTATGAACAAAGGATTGTTGTTTTGTCCCTAGTAGCAACAGCACATCTAGTACCTTAGAGATTTCTGTCACTGCCCCAGATTACCAGAGGCATGAACCCACTATCGAGCCCAAATACTAACTCTTGGAGTTGCTAGCATCTACTTGGCCAAGATAGCTACTAACAACGGAAAGCATGCAAGATCTCAAATAACAAAGACATGATAGAATCAATAATCAATCTGAAATATCATCTCAATATCCATCGGATCCCCGCAAACACAACATGTATGAATTACAAATAGATGATCTTGATCATGAATGGAGCTCACAAGATCTAAACATGAAAGCAAAAAGGAGGAGAACCAGCCATCTAGCTACTACATGGATCCGTAGTCCAAGGATAAACTACTCACGCATCACACCGGAGGCTTGCATGGTGATGAAGAAGGCCTCCAGGGTGAATTCCCCTCTCCGGCAGGGTGCCGGGAAGAGCTTCAGATCCCTCCTGATCTAGGGATGGATATGACGGCGGCTACAGACTCTTTCGTGGATTTTTGATCGGGTACTTAGGGTTTTTGTCCCGAGGGCAATATATAGGCGGAAGGAGAGGCTGAGGGGGTGCCGGGAGCCACCACACCACCCCCTGGCGTGCGCCCAGCCTAGCCGCGCGGACAGGTGGTGTGGACGGCCCCTGGCCCTTCTCCGTCTCGTATTCTGGCACTTGATCACTTCCAGAAAAATAGGCACTTTGGCTTTTGTCCCGTCCAATTCCGAGAATATTCATTTTCTGACTTTCCTGGAACCAAAAACAGTAGAAAACAGGCAGCTGGCACTGTGGCTCTTGTTAATAGGTTAGTCCAAGAAATCATACGAAAATTACTCCAAAGTTGTAACAAAACACAAAAAAGTGGATAAAACCAAGCATGGAACATCAAAAATTATAGATACATTTGCAATGTATCACGTAACCATAATGAGCTGTCTATGAAGCATTCTTCTTATAAAAAAAAGAGTCCTATATTGAGAAAAAAGAGAAAAGAAAAAAAGAGATTATAAAAAGAGGAAAGAGAGAAAAAAGCACCATATTCCCATGGTAAATAAGAAGATTGCTGAGATGCTCGTTGTCTGCTTGCCTTGTCATTTTGATATGGGGATTCTTCCGTATCATCGGGCAAGGGGTACCCCATTGGCGGTTCTCTATGATACACATGTACTTCCGATGACAACAAATTACCGGTGACTAAACTTGAGTAGCATGAGGAGCGTCCCTCGTATACAAGGGACATGAGATTTCTAACTTATACTTCGTCAAGCATGTACACCATAGTCTGTTCACTTTAACCTTAATAACTTAAAGATTCTTATGATAGGGGCAATGAGAGCTAAAAGCTATAAGTACCATAATTTTTGGAAGCTCTTTATGAAACTTGAATCTCTGCTTCCTTCTATGAAGGCCTTTCTTCCACTTATATATTGAGTCTCCACCTTCTATCTTTATGCACCTACTTTGAGAGCATAGTGGCCATTCTTAGTTCTATGTGCATTGTCTCAAGACTAGTTGATTGATGCATAACTTGATATTGCTTGTTTTAAACTATTTGTATCTAGTCACTCTTATGAACTTTGAAGGTGTCCTATGCATTTATGATTTCTACTCTATGAGGGACAAGCTGAATGCCACTATGCTATGTTTTCTTTATGTGAAACAAACAAACGTCTTGCAAAGCACTGTTATTCATGAATCTTTTGTTTGTGCCTTTTCATGTTGCATCATAGTTTCTTTGTCTTATTGCTAGAACTTTGTCTTTCATGTTATTATTGAAGTACTATGATCCTAGATTTGAATGTTTTACAAATACTTTGATCAAGTCTTTGATGGTGCATGTCACCTCAAAAAATATTCTTTCTTTTTATCACTTACCTACTTGAGGACGAGCAGGAGTTAAGCTTGGGGATGTTGATACATTGCAAATGTATCTATAATTTTTGATGTTCCATGCTTGGTTTTATCACTTTCTTATGTTTTGTTCCAACTTTGGAGTACTTTTCATAGACTTTCTTGGACTAACCTATTAACAAGATGCCAAAGTGCCAGTTGCCTATTTTTTCTGTTTTTGGTTCTAGAAAGTCAGAAAATGAATATTCTCGAAATTGGACGGGACAAAAGCCAAAGTTAATATTTTACTGGAAGACTCACGGAGCCAGACGGAGAGTCGGAGAGGGGCCACAGGGTGGCCACACCACCCCATGGCGCGGGTCTACCTAGGTCGCGCCAGGGCATGGTGTGGGCCCCCTGGCTGGCTACCGACCTTGCCTCCTTCACCTATAAGAGCCTCCCGATACCAAAACCCTGAAGAATCAATCAGAAATCGACGAAAAGTTCCGCAGCTCTGCCGCCACCGAAGGGGAGATTCGGAGGACAGAAAGTCTCTGTTCCGGCACCCTGCCGGGACAGGGAAGTGCCCCCGGAGCCATCTCCATCGATCTCCACCACCATCTCCATCACCATTGCTGATTCCCATGATGAGGAGGGAGTAGTTCTCTCTCGAGGCTAAGGGTTCTACTGGTAGCTGTGTGTTCATCTCTCTCTCTATGGATGATCTTGTTGTGGTCATGAGCTTGTAATCTATAGATCTACCTTGCTACTCAAGTGCTTTAATAGATCTCTGCTCTCCCCATGTGTGTGAAAGTGACAACGTGCACACCATGGTGGCACTTAGGCTAGAGATTACAAATACTTGTTATGAGTTATATTTGGATTTGGATGTCTTTATGAAATTGTGGTGTTTGTTGGAACCATCTAGTGCTCAAGGTGACAGTGTGGGGTATTCTAGATGGGAAAGATGAACTTTAAGGTGTGCTGTTATAGCCCTACCATCAATTAGAGTGTCCAACCGGAGAGTAGTTCAGCGTAGTATCATAAAGACGAATATATCTATATGAGAGTGTTCACTAGTGAAAGTATGATCCCTTAGCCTTGTTTCTAAGCATTGATACATCGTTTGCTACTAGATCTATTACACGTTTGCTTGCTTCCATCTTTATTTCAGTTTGCCTTTAGTCTTTTCCACGCCATCAAAGTATTTTCTATTACCGTTACCACTTATAATTATCCATACCACTTGTATTTCACTATCTCTTCGCCGATCTAGTGCACCTATACACCTGAGAAGTGTATTGGGTGTGTTGGGGACACAAGAGACTTCTTGTATCTTGATTGCATGGTTGCTTGAGAGGGGATACCTTTGACCACTTCCTCCCTGAGTTCGATAAACCTTGGGTGGTCCACTTAAGGGAAAACTTGCTGCTGTTCTACAAACCTCTGCACTCGGAGGCCCAACAACTGTCTACAAGAATAGAAGTGCGTAGACATCAGTTGGATGCATGAGTGGAACTCATACTTGGTTGTGGAGGCTAGCAAAAGACTGGGAGCGACAAACTAAGAGAGCAATAATGGCCATAATCATGTAGAGCGATAAAACATCATTGATCAAAGCATAAAGTGATACTACAAGTTGAAAACTAAAGGATCATAAAGGCTATGGTGACTTGAGATAGTCATAACATGGTGTGAGCATGTGCCAAGTCAACCCAAATAAAGCATCAAAGGAGAATACCACTATACTATGCTTTAATATGCTAAAACAATGCATGATTCATCCAAGGCACATTAAGAAATCTCAATTGTTTATAACAAGTCATGCTACAACAAAGAATACTAAGCATAAAGCCAAAACAATATCAAGCATGGCATGACAGAGCATAGGCCACAGTCAAAAACGAGCTCTTTTTACCACATAAGTATGAACTTTCCTACTCTTTTCCAAACCAAACCAAACTATTTGCAAACCAAATGTATGAAAGAGGGGGTCCAACCAATTTATTTAGAAAACTAAGCAAACCAAGCAAACTAAAATCCAAAACAAAAATGAAAAAGAATACGCTCCAAGAACAACACAATTGTGCATGAAACAATAAAAATGAAGCGTTTGGAAGAAACCTGGGATTTTTATTGATGAAGAAGGGGGGTGCCTTGGGCATCCCCAAGCTTTGACGCTTGTACTTCTTGGATATTACTTGGGGTTACACGCGTGGCACCCCCAAGCTTGAGCTTTAGTCCATTCTTCATCTCATTACTCATTCCTTCCATACATCTGAAAATTTTCCTTCATACAAAACTTCACACAATCTCATTAGCAACATTAGTGCACTTAAGATAAATAAGTCTCAAGGTTCAGTTCTAACACCAAATAAACTTCCATTAGAACACTAGCTACTTTAGCACTTCCCCCAAAAATATTAATTCCCCAAAATAACTCAAGAAGCAACCAACAAGAAGCAAATGCAGAAAATGGCAGAAATTTGTCAAAACAGACCAGCAGGTAAATACCATTTTTTTCGAAGACCTTCTGTTGCTCAAATCAAAAAGTTTTGAACTAAAGAAAGTTAGGTAACAACCGGGGTCAGAAGCACAACAAATTACAGCTCAATCCGACATACAGAGCTCTCTCACGAATTTTTATGGTGAAACATAGAAATATGTTTTGGGACAGCAACTTTCCCAATCATTACTTCTCTCTCATTAAAGGTTACTCTTGGCACAAAAAGCAAATAAAAAGGATAAGGAGATGTTATTACAGAGGTAATGACTTCCAAGACGTATCTAAAATGTTTGGGTTATCTCCCAATAAGTACTTTCTTTAACGCCTTTAAGTTAGGCATAAGAAGCAAAGAAAGAATCAAGTGTTCTCAAATGAAGAAGCATTAAGACCAAATTTTGTTTTCATAGGAGAAGCGAAAGAAATCTTTTCTCTCTTTTTAGGGAAGTGTTCTATACCTTTCTTTAGTGGGAGTTGATATTTAATGGTTCCTTTTTTCATATCAATGATGGCACCAACAGTTCTAAGAAAAGGTCTTCCCAAAGTAATAGGACAAGAAGCATTGTATTCAACATCCAAAACATAGAAATCAACGGGGACATAGTAATCGTTAACCATAATAAGAACATAATTAATACTCCTCATGAATTTCTTTTTAGCATTAGCATCAAGTGGGACATTCAAATAACAATCTTCAAGAGGAGTCAAATCAAGCATATCATAAATCCTTCTAGGCATAATAGAAACACTACTATCAAGATCACACAAAGCTTTGAAATCAAAGTCATTCACTTTCATATTAATGATGGTTTCCCAACCATCTTCTTGCTTTGTAGGAATAGAAGCTTTATGTTTCATCTTTTATTCTTTAATCTTTATGAGAGCATCAGTAATGTGTTTTGTAAAAGCCATGTTCATAGCACTAGCATTAGGACTTTTAGCAAGCTTTTGTAGGAACTTAATAGCTTCAGAGGTATTGCAACCATCAAGATCAAAATCAACTTTATCATCTAAAGTAGTAGAACTATTACTAGCCTCGACACTAGTGGTGGTGATAGTAGAAACACTAATGTTTCTAGCAATTTCATCTTCTCTTTCCCACTTAGCATGTAATTCAGCTAATAGTCTAACATTTTCATCAATTCTTACTTGTATGGCATTAGTAGCTGCAAAGGGATTCTCATTAGTTTCAGGTTTAGCAACCATTTTATTAATCAATGAAGATTGAGCTTCAGACAAAGATGCTATATTTCTTTCAGCATTAGAGAGTTTTTCCTCAATAGTTTTATTGTAAGCAGTTTGTTTACTAATAAACTCCTTAAGCATAACTTCAAGTTTAGAGGGAGCACTCTTATTATTGTTGTAAGAATTTCCATAAGCATTACCATTGTTGGGAGGATATGGCTTATAATTGTTGTTAACAAAATTGTTCCTATAAGCATTATTACCATAAGCATTGTTGCCAAAATTGTTATTTCTTATGAAGTTCACATCAACTTGCTCTTCTTGAGCAACCAAAGAGGCTAAATGAACATTATTTGGATCAATATGGGCTTTCCCATTAACAAGCATAGACATAATAATATCAATTTTATCACTCAAGGAGGAGGTTTCCTCAATAGAATTTACCTTCTTACCTTGTGGAGCTCTCTTAGTATGCCATTCAGAATAATTAACCATCATATTGTCCAGAAGTTTTGTTGCAGCACCCAAAGTGATGGTCATAAAGGTACCTCCAGTAGCTGAATCCAATAGGTTCCTTGAAGAATAGTTCAATCCTTCATAAAAAGTTTGGATGATCATCCAAGTAGTCAGTCCATGAGTGGGACAATTCTTTACCAAAGATTTCATTCTTTCCCAAGCTTGAGGAACATGCTCATTATCAAGTTGTTTAAACTTCATTATTTCATTTCTCATGGATATAATCTTAGCAGGAGGATAGTATTTTCCAATAAAAGCATCCTTGCACTTAGTCCAAGAATCAATACTATTCCTAGTTAAGGAATTCAACCATTCTTTAGCTTTTCCTCTCAAAGAGAAAGGAAACAATTTCAGCTTAATAATATCACCATCTATATCGCTATGTTTTGCATCTCACAAAGTTCAACAAAGTTATTTAGATGGGAAGCAACATCTTCATTACCAATACCAGAAAATTGCTCTCCTATAACAAGATTGAGTAAAGCAGGTTTTATCTCAAAGAAAGTATTTTCAGCCACAGGTGGAGCAATAGGTGTGCTCATAAAATCATTGTTGTTGGTGCTAGTGAAGTCACACAACTTACTGTTCTCAAGAGTAGTCATTTTTTGGGGTTTTCAAATAAGAGAGCAAACAAGTAAAACTATTTTTGTGTGTTTTTGATAAAGAAACAAGCAAACAAAGCAAAAAGAAACTAAGCAAAACAAAAACAACAAAGTAAAGAGATTGGTTATGAGGGACTCCCCTTGTGAAGATGTCCTTGACTCCCCGGCAACGGAGCCAAAAAAGAACTTGATGCGCTCGACTTTCGACATAGAGCTTGTTGGGAACCCCAAGAGGAAGGTATGATGAGCACAGCAGTAAGTTTTCCCTCAGTTATGAAACCAAGGTTTAATCGAACTAGTAGGAGCAAGGAAACACCCCAAAGGTGTTACTAGCTGAGCTTTGGAAGGGCGCACTACCGGTGTTAGTAGCAACATGGAGACCTGCACAACACAAACACAGAACTTTGTCCCCAACTTGCGATGAGGTTGTCAATCTCACCGTGTTTTGCAGAAAACAAAGGATTAAATGTATCGAATGGAAAGAAGTAAAAGTTTGCAGAAAGTAAACACAAATCAGAAACAGTTTATAGATTGTATGTAAAGAAAAGGACCGGGATCCATAGTTCACTAGAGGTGGATCTCCTTAAGATAGATAACATGCTGGGTGAACAAATTACAGCGGGGCAATTGACAAACACCGAGAAAGCAATACATGCATATACTAATCACCTTGACTCCTCTGCATGGTTGTCATCTTTATTGTGTTGATAATTGTCACACAAATACTTACATACAAAATATTATAGAAGATGCGATTTTACCAAAAATATGATAGGACCAATATGTGTTTTGATCTTATTAATGAAAAGAAGGAATCCTCCAAAGTTTCTTCTATTGTCTCTAACAATGAACCAGGGTATATGGAGAAGCTTCCTTTCAAGACTCTCCCTCCTAAAGAGAAGAAGATAAAGAAGAAAAGGAGGAGTAAAAGGAGGGAGGAAACGGTATTTCCCCTAAGCATGTAGCTCCTATTATAGTTTTTGATGAGTCTGAACTCGATGATGTTCCTATGCCTGTTACCTATAGTAGTGATCATGATTAGGAAAAGCACACTTATTTTGATATTGAAAATCTCTTTGGTACCAATTCTGAAAATGATGATATTAATAAATTGTTGTACTATTAGTGCTATCCATGATCCTTTCAATGATGATATGTTTACAAATGAACACACTTTGGAAGATAATTATTCTATTACTTATGATAATACTGCACCTCCAATACATCATGATTGCAATGATGCATATGATATTTTCAGTCCACCTACTATTGAGAAAGAAATTAATTATGATTACAATATGCCTCCTATATTTGATGATTATGGTGACGAGAATAATAATGATAGATATTTTGTTGAATTTGCTCCCACTACAATTAATAAGAATGACTATGTTTATGTGGAGAGTAATAATCATTTTATGCATGTGGCTCATGATAAGAATGTTTTATGTGATAGTTATATTGTTAATTTTATTCATGATGCTACTGAAAGTTATTATGAGAGAGGGAAACATGGTTTTATCTATCTCAATAATATTAAGTTTCCCCTCTTTATGTTGAAAGTCTTGAAGTTGCACTTGTTTTGCTTTCCTATACTTTTTGCTTTGTTCTTTCATGACTTGTTTCTTTACAAGATTCGTATGCATAGGAAGTGGGTTAGACTTAAATGTGCTTTGAATTTGCTTCTTGATGCTCTCTTTTACTTCAATTCATATTTCCTATGTGAGCATCTTCTCAAACTATCATGCCTAACTTAAATGCGTTAAAGAAAAGTACTTATTGGAAGATAACCCAAAAGTTTTAGATAAGTATTGGAAGTTATTACTTCAGTAATAACCGCTCCTTATCCTTTTTATTTGCTTTTTGTGCCAAGAATAACCTCTAATGAGAGAAATAATGATTGGGAAAGTTGCTGTCCCGAAACAGATTTCTGTGCTCCACCGTAAAAATTCGTGTAAAATCTCTGAACGTCCTTTTGAGGCATGAATTTTTGTGCTGCTGCCCCAGGTTGTTATCTAACTTTTCGTTAGTTCAACACTTTTTGATTTTAGCAACAGAAGGTCTTCGAAAAAATTCGTCTTTATCTGCTGCTCTGTTTTGACAGATTTCTGCCATTTTCTGCATTTGCTTCTTGTTGGTTCCTTTTTGAGTTCTTTTGGGGAATTGAGATTTTTTAGGGAAGTGCTACAGTATCTAGTGTTCTAATGGAAGTTTATTGGTGTTAGAACTGAACCTAAAGACTTATTATCTTGAGTGCACTAATGTTGCTAATAAAGATTGTGTGAAGTTTTGTATTAAGGAAAATTTTTAGGTGTATGGAAGGAATGAGTAATGAGATGAAGGATGGACTAAAGCTCAAGCTTGGGGATGCCACGCGTGTCACCCCAAGAAATATCCAAAAAGTACAAGCGTCAAAGCTTGGGGATGCCCAAGGCATCCCCTTCTTCATCAGTAAAAATCCCAGGTTTCTTCCAAACGCTTCATTTTTATTGTTTCATGCACAATTGCGTTGTTCTTGGAGCGTCTTCTTTTTCATTTTTGTTTTTGGTTTTCGTTTGCTTTTGTTTGCTTAGTTTGCTGAATAAATTGGTTGGACCCCCTCTTTCATACATTGGTTTTCAAATAGTTTGGTTTGGTTTGGAAAAGAGTAGGAAAGTTCATACTTATGTGGTAAAAAGAGCTCGTTTTTGACTGTGGCCTATGCTCTGTCATGCCATGCTTGATATTGTTTTGGCTTTATGCTTAGTATTCTTTGTTGTAGCATGACTTGTTATAAACAATTGAGATTTCTTAATGTGCCTTGGATGAATCATGCATTGTTTTAGCATATTAAAGCATAGTATAGTGGTATTCTCCTTTGATGCTTTATTTGGGTTGACTTGGCACATGCTCACACCATGTTATGACTATCTCAAGTCACCATAGCCTTTATGATCCTTTAGTTTTCAACTTGTAGTATCACTTTATGCTTTGATCAATGATGTTTTATCGCTCTACATGATTATGGCCATTATTGCTCTCTTAGTTTGTCGCTCCCAGTCTTTTGCTAGCCTCCACAACCAAGTATGAGTTCCACTCATGCATCCAACTCCCTAAACTAAGTTATTCCAAAGAGTCCACTATGCCTACCTACTAGCTTATGCTATTCCAATTATATTCATGCTTTTGTTTACCTTCCAAATTAAACTTGTTATGAGAAAACTAGTGATTAAAGCTCTCATGAACTTGATGGCACACTTTACTTTTCTTGCCCTTAATAAACTTGAACCATTGTGTCGTCTATGTTGTATATGCTTGCACTTATTTGTTGGGGATTAGCAGAACCATGCTGTCATGGGGAACGCTTTCAACATTGCACGGGTACTTGTACCTAGTTGATATCATGCTCTTTTGTCTATGGATATCGTCGGTTGGAAATGAAAGGGGAGCTTATAAGTCCATGGAGTTATGTATATGTGTTAGAAAAATGCCTGGGCCGCTGGTCTAATCCATGCTAACATGGTGGAAACCTGCAGCGTAATGATGCGCTCGACTTTCGACGTAGAGCTCATTGGGAACCCCAAGAGGAAGGTATGATGAGCACATCAGTAAGTTTTCCCTCAGTTATGAAACCAAGGTTTAATCGAACCAGTAGGAGCAAGGAAACACCCCAAAGGTGTTACTAGCTGAGCTTTGGTAGGGCGCACTACCGTTGCTAGTAGCAACGTGGACACCTACACAACACAACCACAGAACTTTGTCCCCAACTTGCGATGAGGTTGTCAATCTCACCGTGTTTTGCGGAAAACAAAGGATTAAACGTATCGAATGGAAAGAAGTAAAAGTTTGCAGAAAGTAAACACAAAGTAGAAACAGTTTATAGATTGTATGTAAAGAAAAGGACCGGGATCCATAGTTCACTAGAGGTGGCTCTCCTTAAGATAGATAACATGGTGGGTGAACAAATTACAGCGGGGCAATTGACAAACACCGAGAAAGCAATACATGCATATACTAATCACCTTGACTCCTCTGAAACTTGATTGGGAATTACAACATAATACATAGACCGCCATCCAACTGCATCTATGACTAATAATCCACCTTCAGGTTATCATCCGAACCCCCTCCAGTATTAAGTTGCAAGCAACAGATTATTGCTTTACGAACTGCGTGTAAAGTAAACAATATGATTGTTCTATGAACAAAGGATTGTTGTTTTGTCCCTAGTAGCAACAGCACATCTAGTACCTTAGAGATTTCTGTCACTGCCCCAGATTACCAGAGGCATGAACCCACTATCGAGCCCAAATACTAACTCTTGGAGTTGCTAGCATCTACTTGGCCAAGATAGCTACTAACAACGGAAAGCATGCAAGATCTCAAATAACAAAGACATGATAGAATCAATAATCAATCTGAAATATCATCTCAATATCCATCGGATCCCCGCAAACACAACATGTATGAATTACAAATAGATGATCTTGATCATGAATGGAGCTCACAAGATCTAAACATGAAAGCAAAAAGGAGGAGAACCAGCCATCTAGCTACTACATGGATCCGTAGTCCAAGGATAAACTACTCACGCATCACACCGGAGGCTTGCATGGTGATGAAGAAGGCCTCCAGGGTGAATTCCCCTCTCCGGCAGGGTGCCGGGAAGAGCTTCAGATCCCTCCTGATCTAGGGATGGATATGACGGCGGCTACAGACTCTTTCGTGGATTTTTGATCGGGTACTTAGGGTTTTTGTCCCGAGGGCAATATATAGGCGGAAGGAGAGGCTGAGGGGGTGCCGGGAGCCACCACACCACCCCCTGGCGTGCGCCCAGCCTAGCCGCGCGGACAGGTGGTGTGGACGGCCCCTGGCCCTTCTCCGTCTCGTATTCTGGCACTTGATCACTTCCAGAAAAATAGGCACTTTGGCTTTTGTCCCGTCCAATTCCGAGAATATTCATTTTCTGACTTTCCTGGAACCAAAAACAGTAGAAAACAGGCAGCTGGCACTGTGGCTCTTGTTAATAGGTTAGTCCAAGAAATCATACGAAAATTACTCCAAAGTTGTAACAAAACACAAAAAAGTGGATAAAACCAAGCATGGAACATCAAAAATTATAGATACATTTGCAATGTATCACGTAACCATAATGAGCTGTCTATGAAGCATTCTTCTTATAAAAAAAAGAGTCCTATATTGAGAAAAAAGAGAAAAGAAAAAAAGAGATTATAAAAAGAGGAAAGAGAGAAAAAAGCACCATATTCCCATGGTAAATAAGAAGATTGCTGAGATGCTCGTTGTCTGCTTGCCTTGTCATTTTGATATGGGGATTCTTCCGTATCATCGGGCAAGGGGTACCCCATTGGCGGTTCTCTATGATACACATGTACTTCCGATGACAACAAATTACCGGTGACTAAACTTGAGTAGCATGAGGAGCGTCCCTCGTATACAAGGGACATGAGATTTCTAACTTATACTTCGTCAAGCATGTACACCATAGTCTGTTCACTTTAACCTTAATAACTTAAAGATTCTTATGATAGGGGCAATGAGAGCTAAAAGCTATAAGTACCATAATTTTTGGAAGCTCTTTATGAAACTTGAATCTCTGCTTCCTTCTATGAAGGCCTTTCTTCCACTTATATATTGAGTCTCCACCTTCTATCTTTATGCACCTACTTTGAGAGCATAGTGGCCATTCTTAGTTCTATGTGCATTGTCTCAAGACTAGTTGATTGATGCATAACTTGATATTGCTTGTTTTAAACTATTTGTATCTAGTCACTCTTATGAACTTTGAAGGTGTCCTATGCATTTATGATTTCTACTCTATGAGGGACAAGCTGAATGCCACTATGCTATGTTTTCTTTATGTGAAACAAACAAACGTCTTGCAAAGCACTGTTATTCATGAATCTTTTGTTTGTGCCTTTTCATGTTGCATCATAGTTTCTTTGTCTTATTGCTAGAACTTTGTCTTTCATGTTATTATTGAAGTACTATGATCCTAGATTTGAATGTTTTACAAATACTTTGATCAAGTCTTTGATGGTGCATGTCACCTCAAAAAATATTCTTTCTTTTTATCACTTACCTACTTGAGGACGAGCAGGAGTTAAGCTTGGGGATGTTGATACATTGCAAATGTATCTATAATTTTTGATGTTCCATGCTTGGTTTTATCACTTTCTTATGTTTTGTTCCAACTTTGGAGTACTTTTCATAGACTTTCTTGGACTAACCTATTAACAAGATGCCAAAGTGCCAGTTGCCTATTTTTTCTGTTTTTGGTTCTAGAAAGTCAGAAAATGAATATTCTCGAAATTGGACGGGACAAAAGCCAAAGTTAATATTTTACTGGAAGACTCACGGAGCCAGACGGAGAGTCGGAGAGGGGCCACAGGGTGGCCACACCACCCCATGGCGCGGGTCTACCTAGGTCGCGCCAGGGCATGGTGTGGGCCCCCTGGCTGGCTACCGACCTTGCCTCCTTCACCTATAAGAGCCTCCCGATACCAAAACCCTGAAGAATCAATCAGAAATCGACGAAAAGTTCCGCAGCTCTGCCGCCACCGAAGGGGAGATTCGGAGGACAGAAAGTCTCTGTTCCGGCACCCTGCCGGGACAGGGAAGTGCCCCCGGAGCCATCTCCATCGATCTCCACCACCATCTCCATCACCATTGCTGATTCCCATGATGAGGAGGGAGTAGTTCTCTCTCGAGGCTAAGGGTTCTACTGGTAGCTGTGTGTTCATCTCTCTCTCTATGGATGATCTTGTTGTGGTCATGAGCTTGTAATCTATAGATCTACCTTGCTACTCAAGTGCTTTAATAGATCTCTGCTCTCCCCATGTGTGTGAAAGTGACAACGTGCACACCATGGTGGCACTTAGGCTAGAGATTACAAATACTTGTTATGAGTTATATTTGGATTTGGATGTCTTTATGAAATTGTGGTGTTTGTTGGAACCATCTAGTGCTCAAGGTGACAGTGTGGGGTATTCTAGATGGGAAAGATGAACTTTAAGGTGTGCTGTTATAGCCCTACCATCAATTAGAGTGTCCAACCGGAGAGTAGTTCAGCGTAGTATCATAAAGACGAATATATCTATATGAGAGTGTTCACTAGTGAAAGTATGATCCCTTAGCCTTGTTTCTAAGCATTGATACATCGTTTGCTACTAGATCTATTACACGTTTGCTTGCTTCCATCTTTATTTCAGTTTGCCTTTAGTCTTTTCCACGCCATCAAAGTATTTTCTATTACCGTTACCACTTATAATTATCCATACCACTTGTATTTCACTATCTCTTCGCCGATCTAGTGCACCTATACACCTGAGAAGTGTATTGGGTGTGTTGGGGACACAAGAGACTTCTTGTATCTTGATTGCATGGTTGCTTGAGAGGGGATACCTTTGACCACTTCCTCCCTGAGTTCGATAAACCTTGGGTGGTCCACTTAAGGGAAAACTTGCTGCTGTTCTACAAACCTCTGCACTCGGAGGCCCAACAACTGTCTACAAGAATAGAAGTGCGTAGACATCAGTCGTCCTTTCTTAAGAACTATTAAGGCTTCGATTAATCTGCATGAAGGGAACGTGAAGCTGCAATTACCTTTCGCGGGATCCTTTTGTTATTCATTTTCCCAGGAAGAAGAAAGCCAAGCATGATGAAAAGGAGGCCATCACTTTGAAGGCCAATTACTTTGGAGCAGGTGATCCACTCATCTGACCCAAGTGAGTATCGTTAAGGTCAAGCTATTGACCATAAAAGAGTGCTTCATGGGAGGCAACTCATGTGAAATAAAGGTTTGAGTAAAGTTTTTAAGTTTTAGTTTAGGTTTATGTTTATGTTTAATTAAGAGTGCTAGAAAACTCCATTTGAGGAGAATAAGTTCGGTAGTACTTGAAATTCTGCTTTATTCATGCTATTGTTGGTCGACAATATTTATTGTCAATTTTCTGTCAAAAACAAGGTATATCACTAAGTTATAGGAAAAGAAATAGTTTTCGAAGAAACATAATTTTTTTATGCTCACAAAGAGTTTAACGACCAACTATACGGCGAGAATAAAAATTTCGACCGTATAGTTATAGCTGTATAGATATCTTTGCCATCGACAAATTTCTTTTCATATGTACTGAGAGTTTAATGACCAACAATACGGCAGAAATAAAACTTCCGACCATATAGCTCCAGTCATATAGATATCAGTGGCTTTGTACAATTTATTTTCCAATGTTCTGAGCGTTTAATGACCAACTATACGACGGGAATAAAAATTCCGGACGTATAGTTCCGGTCGTATAGATATCGATGCCTTTGTATATTTTCTTTCGCAGGGACAGACAGTTTAACGACCAACTATACGGCGGGAACATTTTGTTTTGGCTGTATAGTTGCGTCCGTATAGCTGCGCTGCCAGGAGGAAACCCTAATATTTTGACAAAAGGCCAACTATACGTCAGGAACAATTTGTTCCGACCGTATAGTTCCGCCCGTATAGTTGCGTCCGACCACAAAATCGCACAGGAAGGTACTCCCAACTCCAAAACTTCAATCCTTTTTATTTCTTCTACCTCCAAACTCTCTCAAAACCTCAAGAGATCTTCATCTCTACTCAATTTTGTTCGGTTTCCTCGCACACGAGTGATCTACTGTATGTTTCTCCTCCAATCCTACAATTACTTTTTGCAAATTCATCTTCGATCTATTGTCATTATCAATCCAGGGTGAGACCTACTATGAACCAATTGCCATGATTTTCTTGCCTAGATTATTATTTTGAGGATAATTCATTAGTGTGCTTTCATGAGGAAAATGATGCACTTACTGTTGTTGGATCAAAAAGTTTTATTGTTTGCCTTTCTTCAATGTTTTAGATGATGAACACAAGGAACCAAACTCGTGCTCGTGCCACTGCTAGCGCTTCTCGGGCTGCCGCTCAAGAATGCATGGGGATACGGTTCAGGGATGAGGCCAATCATGATCGCTTCAACAGGATCAAGAAGCGCGAAGTGAAGGCCACCAAGTGGGCTTGCCCCATTATATTGAACCAACTCGATATTTCTGGTGAATTTAATTTACTTTGCAATAGAGTTGGCCTGTAAAAGTTTGTGTACAATGATGTACCTACTTATCGCCACTTAACCGTTGAATTCCTAAGTTCGTTGCAAAGCACCGTTAAACAATGGCAAGGAGAGGATACTATTTCTTTTCGACTTATGAAGAACAACTACACTTTAACTTTAGATGAATGGTGCACATGTTTTAATTTGCCAAACAATGATATTCATGCCTTACGCACATCCTTTATTGGCTTAGAACCTACCCCCGAACAATACAATACTAGAATGGAATGAGTTTCACTAATAGAGTGAACAAGGGGAAGAATATTCAACATCCTGCAATTCGATATTTGTTCTATGTTATTACTAACACCTTGCAAGCATGTAATGAGTTCACAAGACTCAACGAGGAGGACATCCTAGTCCTCGCAAAGGCTGCTTACATCAACTGCGGCTTGTCACTTAACTTGGGTGCCATCCTTGTGCGCTACTTGGAGCACCAAGCCTCCCAAAGCCAAGGTCCAATCACAGGTGGAGGCGTCATCACCATGCTTACCACTGCCCTAGACCTTGATCTAGGTGAGTTGCAACCCGTACTAGGTGAGGCACGTGTTGGTTTATCCACTTTGAGAGCCTGTGGAATGCTCACTAGGAGAGGTGGTGCTTATTACCTACATATTGCTGGAGCTGGGCGTATCTACCCTGCTCCTATGCCTAATGGTCTTCTCTCTATCGAGGAAGGACGTTTGCTATATGATCTGCAGGTTGAGAAACACCAACCTAGGGAAGAGATTCTGGAGGAGGATGAGGACCAAGAGAAGGAGCAAGAAGTTCCTTATCAAGAAGAGCAGCCACAAACCCGGTTCGCCACATACCAGGATTTCCAAGGAATTGGAGGGACTATGGAGAGGATGCATAGCCTCTCTTTGAACCTCCGAGAATCAACAAGTAACCTCTCAACTAAATTTGCGAATAGGAGCAACGACCTTTTCTTACCACCACAATGATTTGAAGGGCTTGTAAAAGCCTAAGCTTGGGGAAGTTTCCTCATGTATCTTTATTTACTATTGTTGGATCAAAAGTTTTATTTTTGCCTTTCTTCAATGTTTTAGATGATGAACACAAGGAACCAAACTCGTGCTCGTGCCACTGCTAGCGCTTCTCGGGCTGCCGATCAGGAACGCATGGGGATACGGTTCAGGGATGAGGCCCATCGTGATCGCTTCAACAGGATCAAGAACCGTGAAGTGAAGGCCACCAAGTGGGCTTGTCCCATTATATTGAACCAACTCGGTATTTCTGATGAATTTAATTTACTTTGCAATAGAGTTGGCCTGCAAAACTTTGTGTACAATGATGTACCTACTTATCGCCGCTTAACCTTTGAATTCCTAAGTTCATTGCAAAGCACCGTTAAACAATGGCAAGGAGGGGATACTATTTCTTTTCGACTTATGAACAACAACTACACTTTAACTTTAGATGAATGCTGCACATGTTTTAATTTGCCAAACAATGATATTCATGCCTACCCCTGAACGATACTATAATGGAATGAGTTTCACTAGTAGAGTGAATAAGGGGAAGAATATTCAACATCCTGCAATTCGATATTTGTTCTATGTCATTGCTAACACCTTGCAGGAACGTAATGAGTTCACAAGACTCAACGAGGAGGACATCCTAGTCCTCGCAAAGGCTGCTTATATCAACTGCGGCTTGTCACTTAACTTGGGTGCCATCCTTGTGCGCTACTTGGAGCACCAAGCCTCCCAAAGCCAAGGGCCAATCACAGGTGGAGGCGTCATCACTGTGCTTGCCACTGCCCTATACCTCGATCTAGGTGAGTTGCAACCCATACTAGGTGAGACACGTGTTGGTTTCTCCACTTTGAGAGCATGTGGAATGCTCACTATGAGAGGTGGTTCTTATTACCTGCATATTGCTAGAGCTGGGCGTATCTACCCCGCTCCTATGTCTAATGGTCTTCTCTCTATCAAGGAAGGACGTTTGCTATATGATCCATAGGTTGAGCAACACCAACCCGAGGAAGAGATTCTGGAGGAGGATGAGGACCAAGAGGAGGAGCAAGAAGTTCCTTATCAAGAAGACCAGCCACAAACCCGGTTTGCCACATACCAAAATTTCCAAGGACTTGGAGGGACTATGGAGAGGATGCATAGCCTCTCTTTGAACCTACGAGAATCAACAAGTAACCTCTCAACTCAATTTGCGAACTGGAGTAACAGCCTTTTCCCGCAACCACAATGATTTGAAGGGCTTGCAAAAGCCTAAGCTTGGGGAAGTTTCCTCATGTATCTTTATTTGGCATTTATTTGCTTTTATTTAGTGGTTGTGTTTTTATTTGAGTTTATAAGCACTCGTGTTGGTTTCTCCAACACATTATTTTTAGTTCTTTCTATTTGCTTTCGAAATTTTCCAGCCGAGCTTTGCCACCAATATTATATTCTTTAAAGTTCCTCTCTTAAAAACCACAAAAAGATTTCTCCATTTTTCCTTATTTTCCCTCTTTATTTTCTTTCTTCCTCGAGGTCTTCATATATTTGCAGGAGAGTGATCGACTTCGAGTTTCCAAGAAACAAATAAAAAATGAAGAGAGAAGTGGAACCAAACATGAGAGGTATGCCTTATGACTCCCCAGTTCTTGAAGTTTGATAAACCCATGATAGTTAGTAGTAAATGTTGAGATATTATATTGGTGGAGTGAGTCTTTGTATCATAGTAAGATTTTTGTTTGCATGGGTATTTAATTGGGTACGTTTTGTTCTAGCTCTCATAATTAACCAAGTCTTGCCTAAAATTGCTAAACAATTGTAATAAGAAAAAGTATCACAATTGAAGGCTTGGGTGTTGTAGTGCTTAGTCTTGAAGGCTTATTTCTAGAGACACTCAACACCACTGAAAATATTGATTGACTTAATAGATCTTTTTTGGAAGGATTTGTTTGATTGAATTAATGTTTAGCAGTTTTTGTGAGCATGCCAAAGTTTGACTTGTTAATCATAAGAATGATATAGCTTTACGCGTGTATTAACGAGCTCGTTGAGGAACCCCAAGAGGAAGGTATGATGAGCACAGCAGTAAGTTTTCCCTCAGTTATGAAACCAAGGTTCTCAATCCAGTAGGAGCAAGGAAACACCCCAAAGGTGTAGCTACATGAACTTTGGCAGGGTGCACTACCTGTGCCAGCAGCAACGTGGAGACCTGCACAACACAACCACAGAACTCTGTCCCCAACTTGCGATGAGGTTGTCAATCTCACCGGTTTTGCTGAAAACAAGGGATTAAACATATCGAATGGAAGAAAGTAATAGTTTGCACAAATTAAACACAAAGCAGTAAACAGTTGATTGTAGATTGAATGTAAAAGAAAGGATCGGGATCCATAGTTCACTAGAGGTGGCTCTCCTTAAGATAAATGACATGCTGGGTGAACAAATTACAGCGGGGCAATTGACAAACATCGAGAAAGCATACAAGCATATACTACTCATCTTGAATCCTTTGAGATTCGATTGGGCATTACAACATTATACATAGACCGCCATCCAACTGCATCTATGACTAATAATCCACCTTCAGGTTATCATCCGAACCCCCTCCAGTATTAAGTTGCAAGGAACGGATAATTGCATTACAAATTGCGTGTAATGTAAACAATATGATTGTTCTATGAACAAAGGATTGTTGTTTTCTCCCTAGTAGCAATAGCACATCTAGTACCTTAGATATTTCTATCACTTCCCCAGATTACCAGAGGCATGAACCCACTATCGAGCATAAATACTAACTCTTGGAGTTGCTAGCATCTACTTGGCCAAGATAGCTACTAACAACGGAAAACATGCAAGATCACAAATAACAAAGACATGATAGAATCAATAATCAATCTGAAATAGCATATCAATATCCATCGGATCCTCGCAAACACAACATGCAGAATTACAAATAGATGATCTTGATCATAAACGGAGCTCACAAGATCTAAACATGAAAGCACAAAGGAGGAGAACCAGCAATCTAGCTACTACATGGACCCGTAGTCCAGAGATGAACTACTCACGCATCATACCGGAGGCTTGGATGGTGATGAAGAAGGCCTCCAGGGTGAATTCCCCTCTCCGGCAGGGTGCCGGGAAGAGCTTCATATCCCTCCCGGTCTAGGGATGGAGATGACGGCGGCTACAGACTCTTTCGTGGATTTTTGATCGGGTACTTAGGGTTTCCGCATCAGAGGAAATATATAGGCGGAAGGAGAGGCGATGGGGTGCCTGGGCTGGCCACACCACCCCCTGGCGCGGGCCAAGCCTGGCCAGGCGGCCAGGTGGTGTGGCCGCCTGTCATGGTGGTGTCACGGCAGATGCCATGGATAGGCTAAAGGTGGGGACTAATACACGCTAGGGGAATCCATGGAGGGATAGTGAGGTGATTCCTCACACATAAGTTTGTATTTGATTCGCTTCCAAGGTTACAAGTGCTCCTAGAGCTATATAGGCGAGAGGAGGAAGAAGGAGCTCTCTTACTCTCACACACAATTAACCCGTACAAGACCAACTAGAGATCAACCCTTAGAACCCTAAAACCAATCAGAATAGCGGAACCCCTTCTGTAGAGGCCCTAGCTCTCCTTATATAGGGGTGGCTTGGTATCCACTTAGGGCTTACGTGGAGGCATATTCCTGGGAATATGCCTTCTCCCAAAATAGTAAGCCGACCGGGTTGCTTTTCCCCCGCGTCACACATGCAGAGGCTACGTGAGCCTCTGCGGCGCCCGCGTCAGCCAACATATGCGTCATCACCTCTGTCGGCCACGCCTCGATGGTCCTGCCCCTATCCGCTTCGCTCATGCAGTGCGTACCGGGGCTCCTTTTGACTAGCGAGATTCCTTCCTTCTCCTAGAAGCTAGATATGGCCCGGATCATAGTTGATCCGGCCACACTCGTTCCTGCATACAAGTTAAATACACCTTTCCAACTTACGGCTTAAGTCGGTTGAGACCTAGTTAGGTGGACGCCCCCTGGTCCGGGTTACCCCGTGATTCAGCCTGCCTTGAAGTGACCCGGCCAGCATCCGCTTTAGCCTTGCCGAACCTCGGCTAACTCGGCCTTTATACCCCGGCGTGACCCTTCCCGGGGGTATCCCCCCAACATTAGTCCCCGAAGCTAGTGCGGTCTTAGCTGCCTTGGCCGCTAAGGCCACATCAGGTTCAATTTTATTGAGCTTTGGATGTTATTTCCGAGTTACCTCCTTACCTCGGATTGTATGGATTTACGTTCCCTTCGCACGTTCCAAGTTTTCACTTGCTTGCCGGGTTACCACCTTAACTCGGACCTCATGGTTTTACTTTCCCTTGGCACATTCCAAGTTTTCACTTGCTGGCCGGGTTACCACGGTCTCATCCGGGTCTTCTTTCCTTCTCTCGTACGCTAACCCACGTGGAGGCTAATCATTAGGTTGCCTCATTTTAAGGGCCAGCTACAGTAACCGCCGCAGTAATTGTCAGTTATCACTGTGCGCGGGTCACGTCACGCCTGCCAACTCGTTAATCGCATCAATGCGTCACGTCATGGGATCAATTACACCCTGCGGCCTTCCGTGTGGCTCACTGCTGATTGGTCGATGCGGGCTATACACGGCCACACCGTGTGGCGTACCCGCATGACACGATCCCACTTTCCCCTCGTGGGAGTGGTTAAATAGGGGAGGGGCGCACCCCTTAGGTTTTCCCCCTTCCGCGCCCCTCTGCCTCTAGCTCTTCTTCTTCTTCTTCGTCTTCCTCGTGACAGCGCTGCCGCCATTGCTTCTAAGTAGCAGCGCCGCCGCCGCACTGCTTCTCCACGCCTCTGCATCGCCGCCACCGCTACGCACCTCCTCCACCATGGGTTGCTATCAATCTAGGCCTTTCCCCCCACCGTCGCTAGCGCCAGTGAGGGCAGCGAACACCAGATGACAGAGGAGGAGCTCGCCGTCGCCAAGCAAGAGATGGAGGAAGACACTGCCACGGCTGATCGTGGTGCGTGGGCCGGGTCCTGGGTCTGCCAAGACGACCTGGACTGGCTCTACCACACCAGACGCATCCCCGCCGGCGTCACCGCACGCCTCGCCTCCGCTGAACTAGCCCCCTCACCCAATCCGGGTGAGTACGTTGTGTTCTTGTCCCACTTCTAGCGGGGGTTCGGTTTGCCGGTCAGCGATTTCTTCCATGATTGGTTAAGCACCTACGAACTCCAGCCGCACCACCTTCCTGCCAACGCAATTACTTCTCTTTCTGCTTTCGCCTCCACAATCGAAGTCTATGCCGGACTATGGCCCACGAAGGAGCTATGGATCCGGTTTTTCGGCCTTCGTCGTAATATCATTCCGAACATTCAACTTGATCCGGAGGACAAGCATCTCACTCAATTCGGAGTTGTGTCCATCTCACCCTGGAGGCTATCCATTGTCCCCCGAGTCACCGGGCTGGACTCCTGCGGAGGATGGGCCCGGACTTTCTTTTATGTCCGGAATGCGGGCACCGAAGACTTGATCCGGCTGCTTCCCTATGCTCCGGGTCCACCTAACCCGGAGTTGTGGGACGTTGTCCCCAAGAAGCCCATGGCCTTGGCCAACCAGGTCAACAAAAGGTTCGCGGAACTGAAGAAGCTCGAGTTGCGCAACGAGGACGCTATGATCATGTTCGTCCGCAACCGGATCTCCCCCCTCCAGAAACGCACTCACAAGGTGTGTCACATGAGCTTCGGCTATGACCCCAACCGGACCTCATCCTTCGAGTTGAGCAACACAGAGATCTATCGCCGGGTTAAGGCTCTCTTCACCACCCACAAGAACTTCTCCGCTGAGTGGACATGGGGAATTGACCATTTTTGCCGTGATAGGCTTCCTCCCAGGGTAAGCTTCGTGGCACAAACTTACTCCGGATTTAATTATATGTCGGTCATTGTTGTATTTTTGACTCTCTTGTCTGTTCTTTTCCTCAGCTATTCCTTCATCAGACCCTCGAGGATGGCACCAATCCGACCCTTAAATGGGCGGCCGACCGGGAGACCTCGGACGAGGAAGAGCCGGATCAGGAGATGTTCCTCCCGATGACCGATGCTACGAAGCGACCCACCGGTAAACCCTCTTCCATTAGAGATTGGACCGATGATGAAGATGACTCGGATGTCAAGGTGATGGAAGCTGTTGACGCTGTCCCCCTTTCTTATGCTTTTCCGGCATCAGCTAACCCCGGTGGGCAGATCCACGAGGACCCTCCCCTTGCTACGGGTGAACCTGTTCCGGTAGCGCCGAAGAAGAAGCGCGGAGCTGCATCAAGTTCCTCCTCCGGGCCTTCTCAGCCTGCGAAAAGGCGAAAGAAGTCTGGGGACAAAACCGCCTCCAAGCCAGTAGGCAAGGCCCCAGCATGAAGGGCTCGGAAACCCAAGGAGCCCCTGACCTCAGATGCGTAAGCCTCTTTTCCCTCTGCAACTTATTCTTCCTTGCATTCTTTTAGTTTTTCTTCTGACATTATTTGATTCGGCAGGGCTGTGGTGGAGGTCCCCCAGAGGGGATCTAGCATCTCTTCGCCGCTCCGACCTAGCCCTTCTCCCCCTCGTGACGATGAGTCACGCCCGCTGAGCCCTATTCCAGAGGGTTCTGCAGCTGCTCTGGGTTCTATTCCACCTCGTCAAGAGGGGGGTAACCTTGGAGCGGGGGAGACCGGCCCAGCCGAGGCGGCGACACAACTTCGGCTTCGCCGCAACCAGCAACTACCGAGACTACCTCAGCACCAGCACCAGCTCCCGCACCAACAACCACCCCAGCACCAGCAACCAATCCAACACCAGCACCAACTCCGGCACCAGCACCAACTCCGGCAGCAAGAACATCAGCAGCAGCACCAAGTCCAGCAACAAGAGCACCAGCGCCAAGCTCCTTCGCCTCGTCCGAGTCTTCTCAGTCTCGGTGAGGAAATACCCAGGCAGCTCCTAAGGGAAAATCTGCTGCAACCACTTCCTCCTCCCAGCAGCCCAAGGGCAAAAAGGCTCTTGACGCCACTAGGACATCATTCGTCAAGGCTGGACAGCGTACCCTCGCATCCATGCTTCCCAAGAAGGCTCCAGCAGTGAAGGACGCCCCTGCCGAGCCAACTGATGCACAACAGATGGTTTTGCACACCAACCCAGCCCTTGCCTTGGTTGAGAGGAAGGAAGCACATGCGAAGGGCTTGGTGGCGCCCCATATGCCCACCGGCGAACGATACCCTCCGAGCCTTATTGAATTCGTCAACAACTCATCCATGACAATGATCTCCCGGAGAGGTTTGGCCCCGCTGAATTTTCTGCCCAAATGAACACAGCCGCTAAGGCAATCAACCTCGCGGGTCAGATGATGGAGGTACGTCACTTCCCCTTTACATGCTGTAGATAATGATGACATAACCATTAGTCCCCGAGCCTCCGGCGGAGTAACTTGTTACTCGGCCGGATGCTCCTTAGAAAACTAACATAGCTCCGTGATAACTTCGGATATGCACACACCTAGAGCCGGGTTAAGTTCCGCTTGGCCCGGATTTAGTACACTTTGAATATGCACACACCTAGAGCCGGGTTAGGTTCCACTTGGCCCGGATCTTGTACACTTCGAATATGCACACACCTAGAGCCGGGTTAAGTTCCACTTGGCCCGGATCTTGTACACTTCGAATATGCACACACCTAGAGCCGGGTTAGGTTCCACTTGGCCCGGATCTTGTACACTTCGAATATGCACACACCTAGAGCCGGGTTAGGTTCCACTTGGCCCGGATCTTGTACACTTCGAATATGCACACACCTAGAGCCGGGTTAAGTTCCACTTGGCCCGGATCTTGTACACTTCGAATATGCACACACCTAGAGCCGGGTTAGGTTCCACTTGGCCTGGATCTTGTACACTTCGAATATGCACACACCTAGAGCCGGGTTAGGTTCCACTTGGCCCAGATCTTGTACACTTCGAATATGCACCAAGCTAAGTTATGTTTTTGTACTCTTTTCAGGTGACCACCAATCGCCGGAGTGCTGAGTTCCAGCATCTCCTGGATACTCACAAGATGCTACGCGCGAAGCAAACTGCACTTCTCGCAGAACACGAGAAAAGGGGTAAATTTCTCCCTTGGCGCTTCTCCATTTTTCTTCATCTTCCTCTGCCGAACTAACCCATCATTCGGTTTCCGTGGCTGGGGTGGAGGCTGAGAACAAGCTTATGAGGAAGAACCTGGATCAGATCAAGGGTAAGTCATTTTTGTCCGACCTTGCTATGCTTTCCATCTCCTTTTCTCCTTGGCTCGGCAAACATTTATACCTCGGCTTTGCCGGGTCAACACGCTATTTCAGCATCTCTTGAAGATAGTGTGCCCGTGCCTGATATGATGCTACATTTTCTCGAACAAGCAGGGCAGCATCAAGCCGAGCTCAAGAAGAAAGACGATGAGCTCACCCTCCTCCGGACCAAGGATGATGAGATCGCCAGGCTCAAGGCCGAGATGGAGAAAATGAAAGCGCAGCATCAGTCCGAGCTCCAAAAGGTTGGCCAGGATTACTTAGAAGGGCGCGAGCGCCTCAATCTCCAGATCGCCAAGGACTAGGATCTACTCAAGGAGTCCGACATCAAGCTTGGGTCGGTGAATGCTGAGCTTGCGCAGCTTCGCAAAAGACGTGATGACTGTACCAGCGAGTTGACCCGGATCCTCAGCCATATATCACGTAAGTTCCTTTCCCTTATCCGACATACTTCTCCGGGTTACTTCATATGTCTTTTCTTTACCTTCCTCCTTTGCCTCGTTTTCAGGCAAATTTCCAGAGGGCACTGCTATCGCGAGCGCTACAGTTGCAGATTTCCGCTCCTGACGGTGAAGAGATTCCCTGTGACATGGAGGACCTGTTGGTCAGCTTGTCATCGTGCGTGGAACTCATCAAGAATTATGGCAAGGACATCCTCGACGTTGCAGTCCGAATCTTCAACACGTTCTGGCCTAGAGAAGACACTCCGGAGACAACCGCAATTCTTGTTGAGAAGTTGATGGAAACCGAGACCCAGCTCGACCTCTGGAGGGAGTCCGCTGGACATGCTGCAGCTGATACCGTTCTTCACCACATACTCATGTGGTACGAGAAGATCGATCTCAACCTCCTGACGCGCCTGCGCACCGGATCCAAATGGACCAATGACCCGGAGTGGGTAGCTCGGTGCCAGGCTTGCGCCCATAGCCTCATCGAATACGCTCCCATTCATGAATGGATTGAGGGACCGAGCTTCCTTGAAGCCGCCTGTGACGAAGAGGTTGAGAACGTTGAAGATGGCTCGGACGAGGATGGAGAGGACGACGCCTCGGATATCGAAGACAGCGAAGATGACGCCGAACTTCCTCCTCCTGCTGCTCCTTGAGTGAAAAAACTTGAAAGTTTATCAGATCCCCGGTATGCCGAGTGGAATTGTACCCAGTACGCATGTGATATTTTGCTACTAAGTTCCTATGCCGAATTAACTTGGGCGTAGTCCGCAAGTTTCCTTTTCTTGTTTGTCCAATCTTTTGGCTCGGCTCGTGTCTACCTTGATTCGGTTTTACGACTTACGAATCCGAGGTTCAAAAATTGTCTTAACAATACTGGGAAACTTTTAGGCTTAGCTCAAAATAAAACAGCATAATAATTTGAAAGTAAATACAAGGTTAGTCCGAAAAAAATACGTCGACTCGATTAAGTTCTTTTCCTTAGTCGTTTTTCATGTGCCAAGCAATTCCAAACTTGTTCTCTTGCTTGCCATGAAGCCAATTCTTGTTGGACAATAGCAAGTCGAAGAGTTGGGTTTTTGGTACTCACACATTACTAATCTGAGTTAAGTAGAACAACTTATTCTAGCTAACGCACAAAAGACAACAAATATTATTAAGGCAGTCCCCGAGTTACTGCTCGAGGTGCCAACATTTCATTGATAAGCTCATTGCCGGCATACATACCGACACATGAGAAGACTCGGATACATACACTTCTTTGCTAAGTGTAGAAAGGACGAAGTAGAGCTACATTCCATGGACGCTTAGATTCCTCGCCGGACCTGTCCGCCTTGTTCTTTTCCTGTGGCTTTGCATCGATAAGATAATAAGAATCATTGTGCAATGCTTTGCTCACAATGAATGGTCCTTCCCATGGGGGGATAACTTGTGTATTCCAGCAGTACGTTGTACCAACCGGAGCACCAGATCGCCTTCCCGAAAGACTCGGGGGCTTACTTTCCGGCTATGATAGCATTGGAGATTTTGCTGATATATGGCGGATCTAGACAATGTTAGTTCTCTCGCTTCTTCCAGCAGATCAACATCATTTTGCCGGGATTCTTGCACTTCGGCTTCTGTGTATTGGGTGACCCTAGACGAATCATGCTCTATGTCGGCTGGTAATACAGCTTCTGCCCCATATACCAGAAAAAACGGCGTACAGCCTGCTGATCGATTCGGAGTTGTTCTTAAACTCCATAGTACCGCTGGTAGTTCTTCTATCCAGCACCCCGCTGATCTTTGCAGCGGCTCAATGAGCCGGGGTTTTATCCTGGATAATACTAATCTGTTGGCTCTTTCAACTTGTCCATTTGATGCGGGGTGGGCTACCGAGGCTACGTCCAGCCGGATCTTCTTATCCCGGCAGAAACGCGCAAATGCTCCTTCCGCAAAATTTGTGCCATTATCAGTTATGATACTGTGAGGGTAACCGTACCTCAAGATGATGTCCTTGAGAAACGTTACGGCCGTAGCTCCATCACACTTTCTTATAGGCTTCACTTCAATCCACTTCGTAAATTTGTCCACCATGACCAAAATGTGAGTCATATTTTCCCTTGTTGGTTTGAACGGGCCCACCATGTCCAAACACCACACGGCAAATGGCCAGGTGATTGATATGGTCTTGAGCTCCGACATTGGCATATGTGTCTTGGTGGCATACCTCTGACAACCATTGCACTTTCTCACCAGATCTTCTGCTTGCTCTAAGGCACTTGGCCAGTAGAATCCATGCCGGAAAGCTTTTGCCACCAAGGCTCGGGACAAGGCATGATGCCCGCACTCCCCTTGATGTATATCTCGGAGGATGTCAAGCCCTTCTTCCGGGTCAACGCATCACTGGAGGACATTGTTCACACTCCTTTTGTATAGTTCGGAATTGATGATCGTGTATGCCTTTGCCCTCCTCTGAGTTTTCCTGGATAGCACTTCCTTAGTGGGTAACGTTCCATCTTTCAGGAATTGAAATATAGGTAGTGCCGAAGCTGGTATTGCTCGCACAGGGAACACATCCTCATCAATTTCCATCTAATCCACCGACATAACTTCAACCGGATCACGCTGAGCAGTCCCTGGGTTCCCTGAGGCAGTCCCCGGGTTTGCCGAGGCAGTCCCCAGGTTTCACGCACCACTTCCCATATCAATGTCCATGGGCATAGCTCCGGATTCTGTGTCCTCCGGGACATAAATTGAGTCGGTTTCTGGGGACGGCCTGATGGATGGTTTCCTGAGGTGCTCTAATGCTACACCCGGTGGAATTGCTTGTCGGGTTGACCCGAGCTTCGACAACATGTCGGCAGCCTCATTTTCCACCCGGGGTACATGATGAAATTCGCATCCCTCAAAGTAACCAGATATCTTCTAGATATGAAATCTGTACAGTGCCATGTTTGGATCAAGGGCGTCCCACAGTCCCGACACTTGATGTACCACAAAATCCGAGTCGCCAAAGCATATGATCCGACGTATCCCAATCTCTTTTGCCACCTTGAGCCCGTGCACAAGTGCTTCATACTCAGCGACATTGTTTGATGCTGCGAAATGGATCTGCAGCACGTATTTCAGCTGGTCCTTCTTTGTCGAGGTAAGTACAACTCCAGCACCTAGCCCGGTTTTTGTTTTTGACCCGTCAAAGTGCATTCGCCAATAGTTCGGATCTGGTAACGGTGGTTCGTATTGCACCTCGGCCCAGTCCACAAAAAAGTCCGCCACAGCTTGAGACTTGATTGCTTCTCTTCTGTCATATTGTGGCGCATAAGGAGCTAGTTCAATTGCCCATTTTGCACTTCTGCCACTCGCATCCTTGTTACTCATTATCTCGGATATGGGGGCCTCACATATTACCCTGATGGGATGCTCCTCAAAGTAGTGCTTCAGCTTCTTAGCTGCCATGTACACGCCATACGCCACCTTCTGATAGTGTGGATAGTTCTGTTTTGAGGCTGATAATAACTCGCTCAGGTAATACACTGGCCTTTGCACCGACTTACCTTCCTCGTCGCGCTCCACCACTACCAGTGCACTTACAAATCGGTTGGTTGCGGCTATATAGAGCAACATTGGATCCTTTGATAGTGGAGAGGCTAACACTGGTGCAGTGGCTAACATCTTCTTCAAGTGGGCAAAGGCTTCATTGGCCTGCTGCGTCCAAACGAACTTATCCGACTTTTTCATGAGTTGGTAAAGAGGTAATGCCTTTTCTCCCAACCGACATACAAACCGACTTAACGATGCCAGGCAACCCGTGAACTTCTGGACATCGTTAAGACACTTCGGCAGTTCCATTCGTTCAATGGCCCGGATTTTAGTTGGATTAGCTTTGATACCTTGGCTGGAAACAAGAAATCCGAGTAATTTCCCAGCCGGGACACCGAAGGTACATTTTTCCGGGTTAAGTTTCATCCGGAACCTTCTTAGGTTCGCGAATGTTTGCCTGATATCGTCAAGGAGCATTTTTCTTTGCTTGGTCTTGATAACCACATCATCCACGTACACTTGTACATTTTGACCAATTTGGTCGTGCAAACATTTTTGCATACATCTTTGGTACGTTGCCCCTGCATTACGTAAACCAAACGGCATGGTGCGATAGCAATAAGCCCCATACGGGGTGATAAATGCTGTCTTTATTTGATCATCCGGATTCAGAGGTATCTGGTGGAAACCAAAATATGCATCAATGAACGACAACAATTCACATCCAGCAGTTGAGTCTATGACCTGATCTATCCTTGGCAGTGGAAATGGATCTTTTGGACACACCTTGTTCAGGTTCGTGTAATCAATACACATACGCCAAACCACCGCCACATTCGGATCGTCCTTCTTCTTCTCCACTAGCACCGGATTAGACAGCCAATCCGGGTAAAGAACTTCCATGATAAATCCTGCAGCTAGTAACCGAGCTATCTCATCTCCGATGACTTTCCTCCTATCTTCGGTGAAGCGGCGGAGAGGTTGCTTCACCGGCTTTGCTTCGGGTCTCACATTCAAAGAGTGCTCGGCCAACTCCCTCGGAACACCTTGCAAGTCCTGTGTGGACCAAGCAAAAATGTCCCAATTCTCACGGAGGAAGTTGACGAGCTCGCTTTCCTATTTATCACTTAACCCGGCACCAATTGTTACGGTGCGCTCTGGGAACATATCATCAACAGGAACCTTCTTGGTATCTTTCGTGGCTTGGAATGAGACACTTCCATGCGGGTTACTCAGCGCCGGCATATACTGCTGTGCGGACTGAGCCAATGCCGCGACCTCTTGGATTTTCCTTTTCTCTTGCGCAATCACAAGTGACTCGGCTAGGTTAGACCCGGCCGACGCACACTCCATGGAACGTCGGAAATCCCCAGCAATGGTAATCACTCCGTTTGGCCCAGGCAACTTCATCTTCAAGTAACTAATGTGACAGCTTGCCATGAACTTGTTCAACGCTGGCCTTCCGAGTAACGCGTGATACGCACTTTCCAAGTTCACCACCTCAAACTCCAAATTTTCGGTTCGGCAGTTATCTCTCGTACCGAACAATATGTCAACCCGGACCTTGCCTATGGGCTCACAAGAAATGCCGGGCACAATACCATGGAAAGTTGTCCTTGTGGCATGTAGCATGTTCTCCGAGATACCCAACTTGCGCATTGTGTCCGCATACATGATGTTAATGCTACTGCCATTGTCAATCAGTACCTTTGAGAACCTTACATTGATGTTAGGCGCAATGAATGTCGGATCTAGCACCAACGCATACGAACCATGACTTGGCATAAGCTTGGGATGATCTTTAATGCTCCAAGTGATTTCTTGGTCAGACCAAGGCATATACCTCGTCACCGCGGGCATTACTGCATTCACTTCCATATGTCTGTGCTGCAAGCTCTTTCTATCTGTTTCCTCAGTGGTGAATACACAGTAACTCTAATGATGCTCTCTGTACTCATTCCTCCCCTCATTTCCGGGGTACCTCTGATCTGGCTGATGCTGATTTTCCACCTGATGCACTGCATCCCTTCTCTCATGGTTATCATACCTCGGCGGAGGGGGAGGCAACATTAGCTGTTGCGTGTTCGCTCTGGAGAGCAACTGCTGCCGAGGTAACTCCTGCCGAGGTTGATCATTCCGGGGTGCCTGAGGATTCCCTGAACCACCTTGTTCAATCTTGCGCATCCACTCACATTGCCTCGTTGTATGACCCGCTGGGTTACTCGGATTCGGTGTGTGAAATTTACACGGCTGATCCAACATTGACTCATAAGTATACCTCGGACGGTCCTTCTTTTCTTGCCACTGTTTCTTTTGCTCTAGCGTCCAAGTTTTCTTGCCATCGTTTCTCGGAGTCCATTGCCCTCCAGTTTTCTGACGTTGACTGCCCCCTGCTCCGGGCTGATCTTGATTCACAGCTGCAACTTGTTGCGAACCGTATCGGTGATCCGGTCTATCATCTCTTCTTTTACCTCTGTAGTCATTCCTCCGGGATGATCTGGCTCCATCTCTCTGGTAGTACTCATCGTTTGACTCGTTTGACACGAGCCTAGGTTGAGTCGGATCACCCAGAGCATACGAATCAGCAATCTGGATCATCTCTGCCAACGTGGTTAGCATTTTCCTTTGCAACTTTTTCCACAGCTCGCTTGCATATCTGCACCCTTGCGCAAACCATGCTATGGCCTGTGATTTATCACGCCCTCACATGAGTTTCTCACGGTACACCACCGGGTTAAAAACTCCCGGTCCGTCTCATTTGGTCTTTGCTTGCACATAGCTAGGGTCTGCGGCCTATTTGGCCTCTGATACGTACTTGAGAAATTGCTGATAAACATTTCCTCAAAATCGATCCAGCAGTTAATGCTTCCGGGCGGCAAATTGTTTAGCCATACCCTTGCTGGCCCCTCCAACATCTGAGGTACGTATCTTACAGCCCATCTCAAGTTGCCTGTGGCAATTTTCTGCAGCATAGTTTATCAACCAATCCTCCGGCTTGGTACTGCCGTCATACGTCTTTATGCCTCTAGGTAACTGGAAGTTGGGTACCGGTGGCTCCTTCATGATCCTGGGCCCAAAACACGCAGGACCCGGCAGACCTTGACATTCGATTTGTTCCGACCTATACAGTCAATCCAGTTTCAACCTGGCATCATCCGGCATCAAATCCCTGCTTCCCAATCTTCACCCTATCACATGATAGTCCGGCCTTGGGTATCCCACGTTCACCATTTCTGAATCTCCATCATTGTACCGGTCTTGCTCTCGTGGAACACCTCTCTGTTGCATACCTCGGCCGACACTTTGCTCTTGCCTTGGTATATTCCGCTGCTGCGGTTGTCCTACTCCTGCCGAGTTTCATTGTCCGGCATTGTCGTTCATAGTGTTCCCTTGACCGGCGTTGCCTTCGTCGCGGTTACCCCAGCCAGCTTCACCTCGGCTCACACTTTGTCGATCATCATTTTTCTGTGCTTCTTTTCCTTTCCCTTCCCGTGTTGGGTCATACGGGACGATCTGTTTGTTCCTTCTGGCCGAGGTTACTACTTCTTCTCTCCTTGGACCACCATGAGGAGACGATGCGGCTCCAGCGGATTTCTCCGGGTTACCCATCGCTGAATGAACGATCTTGGAGGCCCCAGCTCTCTCCGGGTTAGCTCTGAGTAGTTCCTCATTTTGTCTGTTCGCTATCCGAACCAACTCATTGACCCTATCTTGTTGTCTTTGACGGGCCTCACCCGTTAGACCCTCTAACTCGGATGCAGCTGCATCCGCTGCTCTAAGGTTCTTTGCCGGGGTACTATACCTCGGCAGCCCCACGGACAAACAGTTCTCTGACTCCTCAATTCTAGTATCACCCTCTCTGTTCATTTCGCTCATGAGATTTCTCCCCTTCACTTCTACAGCATCAACTCTGTTTGCCTTTGCGTACACACGCAGCGTCATGTTCAACGACTGCTAAGCCGTGGCTATCTTTTTCGCACCCTCTAGTATTTTTTGCCTAGTTTCCTCTAGCTCGGCATGTGCCTGAGCCGGATCTACTGTTGCTACTACAGGGTTTGCCAAGCTATCCATCGCTTCCCTCAACACATTCTCTGGCCTCTCTAGTGGAGGACCGCTACCTTTCCTCGGTGCCTTAGGCGTTACCTCCGGATCTGGCGCCGGATCCCTGCTTGCGCCTGCACCAGGCGCAGTCATCCTCACCTCAGCGTGGTCCGGGGAGCGAGTGATACGCACCCCGTGAACCACGGTAAGGGATGGCTCCCCTGCCTCGACGACGTGCCGCGGATGAACACACGACACATCGACAGCAACGTAGACCTTGTGCGTGCCGAGCTTGACGAAGAGGCCGTTGCCCGGAAGCGGGCGCGTGCCGAAGCAGCCAGCGTTGTCGCTGACAAAGTCTAGCACTCCAAAGCGCTGAACGAGCCCGGAGACGATGTGTTCGCCGGTGCCGATGAAGTTTCCCGTCCGGATCTTGACCCCTGCTAGCGCCGCTAGCCCCACGGTGGGCGCCAACTGTCGTGGTGGTGTCACGGCAGATGCCATGGATAGGCTAAAGGTGGGGATCAATACACGCTAGGGGAATCCAGGGAGGGATAGTGAGGTGATTCCTCACACAGAAGTTTGTATTTGATTCGCTTCCAAGGTTACAAGTGCTCCTAGAGTTGTATAAGCGAGAGGAGGAAGAAGGAGCTCTCTTACTCTCACACACAGTTAACCCGTACAAGACCAACTAGAGATCAACCCTTAGAACCCTAAAACCAATCAGAATAGCGGAACCCCTTCTGTAGAGGCCCTAGCCCTCCTTATATAGGGGTGGCTTGGTCTCCACTTAGGGCTTACATGGAGGCATATTCCTGGGAATATGCCTTCTCCCAAAATAGTAAGCCGACCGGGTTGCTTTTCCCCCGTGTCACACATGCAGAGGCTACGTGAGCCTCTGCGGCGCCCGCGTCAGCCGACATGTGCGTCGTCACCTCTGTCGGCCATGCCTCGGTGGTCCTGCCCCTGTCCGCTTCGCTCATGCAGTGCGTACCGGGGCTCCTTTTGACCAGCGAAATTCCTTCCTTCTCCTAGAAGCTAGATATGACTCGGATCATAGTTGATCCGGCCACACTCGTTCCTGCATACAAGTTTAAATACACCTTTCCGACTTATGGCTTAAGTCGGTTGAGACCTAGTTAGGTGGACGCCCCCTGGTCTGGGTTACCTCGTGATTTGGCCTGCGTTGAAGTGACCCGGCCAGCATCCGCTTTAGCCTTGCCGAACCTCGGCTAACTCAGCCTTTATACCTCGGGCTGACCCTACCCGGGGTATCCCCCCAACACCGCCCTCTGGCCCTTCACCGTCTCATATTCTGGCTCCAGGTGTCCCCCGGTAAAATAATAACTTTGGCTTTTGTCCCGTCCAATTCTGAGAATATTCATTTTCTGACTTTCCTGGAACCAAAAACAGCAGAAAATAGGCAGCTGGCACTATGGCTCTGGTTAATAGGTTAGTCCAAGAAATCATATGAAAAGTACTCCAAAGTGTGGACAAAACACAAGAAATTAGATAAAACCAAGCATGGAACAACAAAAATTATAGATACATTTGCAATGTATCAACATCCCCAAGCTTAACTCCTGCTCGTCCTCGAGTAGGTAAGTGATAAAAAGAAAGAATAATTTTTGAGGTGACATGCACCATCATAAACTTGATCAAAGTATTCGAAAACATTCAAAGCTGGGATCATAGTACTTCAATCATAACATGAAAGACAAAGTTCTAGCAATAAGACAAAGAAACTATGATGCAACATGAAAAGGCACAAACAAAATATTAATGAATAACAATGCTTTGCAAGACGTTTGTTTGTTTCACATAAAGAAAACATAGCATAATAGTATTCAGCTTGTCCCTCATAGAGTAGCAAATATAAATGCATAGGACACCTTCAAAGTTTATAAGAGTGACTAGATACAAATAGTTTAAAACAAGCAATATCAAGGTATGCATCAATCAACAAGTCTTGGGACAATGCACATAGAACTAATAATGGCCACCATGCTCTCAAATTAGGTGCATAAAGATAGAAGGTGGAGACTCAATATATAAGTGGAAGAAAGGCCTTCATAGAAGGAAGTAGGGATTCAAGTTTCATAAAGAGCTTCCAAAAATTATGGTACTTGATAGCTTTCAGCTCTCATTGCCCCTATCATAAGCATCTTGAAGTGATTAAGGTTAAAGTGAACAAACTATGGTGTATATGCTTGACGAAGTATAAGTTATAAATCTCATGTCCCTTGAATACAAGGGCAGCTCCTCATGCTACTCAAGTTTAGTCACCGGTAAGTTCTTGTCATTGTAAGTACATGTGTATCATAGAGAACCGCCAACGGGGTACCCCTTGCCCGATGATATGGAAGAATCCCCATATCAAAATGACAAGGCAAGCAGACAACGAGCATCTCAACAATCTTCTTATTTACTATGGGAATATGGTGCTTTTTTCTCTCTTTCCTCTTTTCATAATCTCTTCTTTTTCATTTTCTCTTTTTTCTCAATATCGGACTCTTTTTTATAAGAAGAATGCTTCATAGACAACTCATTATGGTTACGCTGCAGGTGTCCACCATGTCAGCATGGATTAGACCAGCGGCTCAGGCGTTTCTCTAACACATATACATAACTCCATGGACTTACAAGCTACCCTTTCATTTCATAATGACGACATCCATAGACAAAAGAGCATGATTTCAACTAGCTACAAAGTACCCGTGTAATGTTGAAAGCGTTCCCCATGACAGCATGGGTCTGCTAATCCCCAACAAATAAGTGCAAGCATATACAACATAGATGACACAATGGTTCAAGTTTATTAAGGGCAAGAAAAGTAAAGTGTGCCATCAAGTTCGTGAGAGCTTTAATCACTAGTTTTCTCATAACAAGTTTAATTTGGAAGGTAAACAAAAACATGAATATACTTGGAATAGCATATGCTAATAGGTAGGTATAGTGGAATCTTTGGAATAACTTGGTTTAGGGAGTTGGATGCATGAGTGGAACTCATACTTGGTTGTGGAGGCTAGCAAAAGACTGGGAGCGACAAACTAAGAGAGCAATAATGGCCATAATCATGCAGAGCGACAAAACATCATTGATCAAAGCATAAAGTGATACTACATGTTAAAACTAAAGGATCATAAAGGCTATGGTGACTTGGGATAGTCATAACATGGTGTGAGCATGCGCCAAGTCAACCCAAATAAAGCATCAAAGGAGAATACCACAATACTATGCTTTAATATGCTAAAACAATGCATGATTCTTCAAAGGAACATTAAGCAATCTCAATTGTTTATAACAAAGAATACTAAGCATAAATCCAAAACAATATCAAGCATGGCATGACAAAGCATATGCCACAGTCAAAAACAAGCTCTCTTTACCACTTAAGCATGAACTTTCCTACTCTTTTCCAAACCAAACCAAACTATTTGAAAACCAATGTATGAAAGAGGGGGTCCAACCAATTTATTCAGCAAACAAAGCAAACAAAGCAAACGAAAAAACAAAACAAAAAGGAAAAAGAAGACACTCCAAGAACAACACAACTGTGCATGAAACAATAAAAATGAAGCGTTTGGAAAAAACCTGGGATTTTTATTGATGAAGAAGGGGATGCCTTGGGCATCCCCAAGCTTTGACACTTGTACTTCTTGGATATTTCTTGGGGTGACACGTGTGGCATCCCCAAGCTTGAGCTTTAGTCCATCCTTCATCTCATTACTCATTTCTTCCATACACCTGAAATTTTTCCTTCATACAAAACTTCACACAATCTTTATTAGCAACATTAGTGCACTCAAGATAATAAGTATTTTAGGTTCAGTTATAACACCAATAAAACTTCCATTAAAACACTAGCTACTGTAGCACTTCCCTAAAAAATCTCAATTCCCCAAAAGAACTGAAAAAGGAACCAACAAGAAGTAAATGCAGAAAATGGCAGAAATCTGTCAAAACAGACCAGCAGGTAAATACGAATTTTTTCAAAGATCTTATGTTGCTCAAATAAAAAAGTGTTGAACTAACGAAAGTTAGATAACCACCTGGGCCAGAAGTACAAAAATTGACGCCTGAAAAGTACGTACAGATATTTTACACGAATTTTTACGGTGAAGCACAGAAATCTGTTTCGGGATAGCAACTTTCCCAATCATTAATTTTCTCTCATTAGAGGTTACTCTTGGCACAAAAAGCAAATAAAAAGGATAAGGAGCGGTTATTACTAAAGTAATAACTTCCAAGACTCATCTAAAACTTTTGGGTTATCTCCCAATAAGTATTTTTCTTTAACGCCTTTAATTTAGGCATAAGAAGCAAGAAAAAGAATCAAGTTTTCTCAAATGAAGAAGCATTAAGATTAATACCAGAAATATCTTCAACAAGGCAAGGTATTTCATCCAAATAAGTTCTAGAGGATCTTCTCTCAATACTCTTGGGCTCACTATTTTCATCAAATAGGTTTTCAGGAACAATCCAATCAAGATTATTTTCTATGGCTTCATGCATTGCTACTAGTTTAAAGGGTATTGGTATCTTAATTTCCTCCCCATTAGGTTCAGTATTGTTCATCTTTTCTCGTGTACGAACAACATCTACACATGAGCCTAGCATATTGAAACATTCAAAGACTTCTCTAGCTTCCTTGGCAATATCATAGAATTCTTTAAGCAAAGTTTCTAGAATAAAATCCCTCTTTTCAGGGTCCTCAATTTCTTTAAGTTTAAGAAACATTACTTGCATTAAGGGGTTAAGGTTAACAAACCTAGCTTACAACATGTGAACTAAAGAAGTTGCAGCAATCTCATAGTTTGAAGCAAGTTCTGCAAGGGATCTATCCTCAATATCCTCATGTTTACTAACATGATTAAAGAATTCTTCAATATTATCTTTTCCAATTATAGAGCCACTACCTATTGAAAGGTCTTCCAGGGTGAATTTAGGGATCAACATGGTGAGCCAAGGAAGAGGTAACAACTATAGAAAGACTTAATGTTTGGTGTTTTTTTAAAGAAAGACAACTTGTAAAACTATTTTGTGTGTGTTTTTGATAAAGAAACAAGCAAACAAAACAAAAGTAAACTAAGCAAAACAAAAATAACAAAGTAAAGAGATTGGTTATGAGGGACTCCCCTTGTGAAGATGTCCTTGACTCCCCGGCAACAGCGCCAGAAAAAGTACTTGCTGACTCATGTATTAACGAGCTCGTTGAGGAACCCCAAGAGGAAGGTATGATGAGCACAGCAGTAAGTTTTCCCTCAGTTATGAAACCAAGGTTCTCAATCCAGTAGGAGCAAGGAAACACCCCAAAGGTGTAGCTACATGAACTTTGGCAGGGTGCACTACCTGTGCCAGCAGCAACGTGGAGACCTGCACAACACAACCACAGAACTCTGTCCCCAACTTGCGATGAGGTTGTCAATCTCACCGGTTTTGCTGAAAACAAAGGATTAAACATATCGAATGGAAGAAAGTAATAGTTTGCACAAATTAAACACAAAGCAGTAAACAGTTGATTGTAGATTGAATGTAAAAGAAAGGATCGGGATCCATAGTTCACTAGAGGCGGCTCTCCTTAAGATAAATGACATGCTGGGTGAACAAATTACAGCGGGGCAATTGACAAACATCGAGAAAGCATACAAGCATATACTACTCATCTTGAATCCTTTGAGATTCGATTGGGCATTACAACATTATACATAGACCGCCATCCAACTGCACCTATGACTAATAATCCACCTTCAGGTTATCATCCGAACCCCCTACAGTATTAAGTTGCAAGCAACGGATAATTGCATTACGAATTGCGTGTAATGTAAACAATATGATTGTTCTATGAACAAAGGATTGTTGTTTTCTCCCTAGTAGCAACAACACATCTAGTACCTTAGAGATTTCTGTCACTTCCCCAGATTACCAGAGGCATGAACCCACTATCGAGCATAAATACTAACTCTTGGAGTTGCTACCATCTACTTGACCAAGATAGCTACTAACAACGGAAAGCATGCAAGATCACAAATAACAAAGACATGATAGAATGAATAATCAATTTGAAATAGCATCTCAATATCCATCGGATCCCCGCAAACACAACATGCAGAATTACAAATAGATGATCTTGATCATGAACGGAGCTCACAAGATCTAAACATGAAAGCACAAAGGAGGAGAACCAGCCATATAGCTACTACATGGACCCATAGTCCAGAGATGAACTACTCACGCATCACACCGGAGGCTTGCATGGTGATGAAGAAGGCCTCCAGGGTGAATTCCCCTCTCCGGCAGGGTGCCGGGAAGAGCTTCAGATCCCTCCCGGTCTAGGGATGGAGATGACGGCGGCTACAAACTCTTTCATGGATTTTTGATTGGGTACTTAGGGTTTCCATATGAGAGGCAATATATAGGCATAAGGAGAGGCCGAGGGGGTGCCTGGGCTGGCCACACCACCCCTTGGCGCGGGCCAAGCCTAGCCGCGTGGCCAGGTGGTGTGGCCGCCCTCTGGCCCTTCTCCGTCTCGTATTCTGGCTCCAGGTGTCCCCCAGTAAAATAATAACTTTGACTTTTGTCTTGTCCAATTCCGAGAATATTCATTTTCTGACTTTCCTGGAACCAAAAACAGTAGAAAACAGGCATCTGGCACTGTGGCTCTTGTTAATAGGTTAGTCCAAGAAATCAAATGAAAAGTACTCCAAAGTGTGGACAAAACACAAGAAAGTAGATAAAACCAAGCATGGAACAACAAAATTTATAGATACATTTGCAATGTATCACTCCGCTGGCATACGAACGATCTTCATGGAGGAAACTCTTAGATTTCGGCTATGAGTTGATTAAACATTTGTAGCAGCAATGCTATAGTGGGTAAGATTCTTGGCACTCCCGGGTAGCCGTAATCATGATGGAATCACTGATCTGGATGTTATGAGAAATCATTATGCAAAAGGAACAAAACCTTAGTGATGCCACGAGTGTCCATCACAGCCCGATAAAGTAATAATTTTTTGGCATGCTCTCAATTACTTAAAAACTAAAATTCTTGAAAGACAATGAATAGAAAAGTAGTGCTTAAAAAGTCTTGATTTATTGATGTGGGAGAATTGAGATACTCTAGTGTGTATGCTTTTTATGACAACTCTCACAGTCTTAATTTACATGATTATACTTTATCATTCAAAGGCAAGCCTATGAGTTGATTACTTGACATGGAATAAAGTTTACTCATTTGAATCATCTATGTTTACAATAATTTGGTGCAATATAAGGATGCATGAAACCCATATGATATGCTTGGCCATTACTCTATCTATGCTGAAGTTATTCAGATTTATGAAGTGGAGGAAACATGAGACTACTAATCATGAGTAAGATCACCATCTCGTTATTTCATTTTAAATGTTGATTTCCTTTTTTATTTTGGTTTTCTTGCTCTGGACGATCAAGTTTAAGCTTGGGGAGGTTGATGGCTCTGAAATATAGCCATCTACGTCCACATTTAAACTGGATATTACTCATATTCTTGATGAAATATCTCTCTAAACCCTGCCACTAATGCTAATATTCAGAGGGGTATGCAATCCTTTCTTTTATATTTTTCCTGCGCAGATAATGTCTTTTAAAGGAGGGGCTCACTACATTAAAGTCAAACATACGAGATTACCAACAACCAGAAGAAACCAAGAGCCGTACAATGGAGGTAGACGCTTTAATGACCAACTATACGACCGGAGCAAAAAATCCAGCCGTATAGCGTAGTCGTATAGTTGGCACCACCACCGTAAGGTCAAACAGAACAACTTTCGTGAAGGGACCCCTATATAAAGAAGCCTCGGGCGACAAGAAAACAAGCCAGACCTCGCCAAAAAGTCTCTGCCACAGATCACCAGCTGCCTCCAGATCTCCAAACCCTTCTCCATCTCCATAGCCATATTCCACCACTTGTAATAGTAGATCTCTTCTCCGATTGGCGACATTGTAAGACTATTGCTATCAATATTATGATTTTCATTACAATGTTTGTGATTGTTTATCTCATCTCTATGTGTGGGTAATTCTCCTTGGTCTAAGGGCTTCGGCCTAGCCATATAGCAATTGTTCATGTTATTTATCATGGATGGAATCGTGTATTAGTTTGTATGGCATGATGATTATTGTATCCTCTCTTGTCTCAATCCAAGGACTTGTCAGGTACCCAAGACCCGAGGGTTGAGCCAAGTAAAGGGAGTATGAGTGATGACTGATCTGCAGGTTGGGAACCCCAGTGACATAAGGGGTAGTATGACTGTATGTGCATGATTTGCTTGGGATTAACGGTGACATCACTATGCATATCATTAGTTCTCTTTCTTCTATGGATGAGAATAGTAGGTTATTGCTATAAGAGGTTGCCGAGGCAATATCAATTATGGATGCACTGCCCACATATAATTTATCTTGCTCTAACAAGTACATGCATACTTTATTTCTATCTTTTATTCCCATCAGATGTTTTGCACAGCTACAGGTGAAAACGAATGCCCCAGGCCCTCTCTCTCCATCATTGACAACAACAAAAAGACGCAAGCTATTGGTCCGGTAAAAACACAAAAGGAATTCTAAAACTCCTGAAGGTCCATTAAAGTAACTTCACTACGCATTCGCTTCCCGAGGATTCGATAACCTAGGTGTACTAGGGAAAAAGAAGCTATACTACATCTGTAATCCCGATCGAAGGTATCACTCCTCCCACATAAATACACATTATGAGAATATTCGTTATAATAATCTTGATTGCTTAGTCTAAATTGATAGCGGTGTATCCACCACTCCCCAAGAACGCCTTTTCCCTATTACAGTTCCAAAGTTCTATTACACACGCGATTCTTACTTTCTGCATTAAGTTTTGCTTTACTCTAAATTACCCTGTTCAACAAAAAACCCCCAAAACAACTCTACTTTTCTTGCATCATAAGGTTTTTTCTTAAGTACTTTGTTTTGTTATAGTTAAAAGCATTTTAGTCTTTCTCCTACTGCTCCTAGTGGGATCGATATCTTTATTTTGAAACTAGCTACAAATGATCTCTGCACTTGCAGTCATCAAGCTATTTTCTAGCGCCGTTACCAGGGAGCTTGGCGCTATAAGTCACTTTACTTTTAGTTATTTACTTACGTTGTACTAATTTTTACTTGAGTTGCAGGACCGCAACTTTGGACGACACTCAGCATTTAAACCATCTTGAGGTAGTAAGGAAAATGGGTTTGCCCATGGACGCTTTTATAGCGGTCAATAAAAGCATAAATCCGAATGGAATCGAGATCCACCCTTTATTATTTGAACTATTGCACTCTAAGAAATTTGCAGGAACCAATGAAGAAAGTCCATATGGACACTTACAATTCTTTGAAGACGTTCTCAGTTCCTTTATTCTCGACAACTGTAATCTTGACATGGTTACAACCTAGTTTTTAGACAAAGTCTCTCTAATAATGTTTGCGACTGGTACAGATATTTTTGTGTAGAACCACCGATGACTTGGGAGGAATTGACAACCAAATTCCTATCAAAATATTATTCAGAAAGCAAAGCTCACAGGATGAGAGGTATTATTATCTGTTTCAAAAATAATCCTAGTGAGGGCTTATATGAAGGATATCTAAGGTACCTGATTGGTTAATCACCCATACTTTTTATGGAGGGCTAAATATTGAAAATAGGATGAATCTAGACACTGCTTCTAATGGCAGTTTTCTATCTTATACCTATGCTGAAGCTTGGAATCTAATAATAAAAATGAGAGAAGCAACGGAAAATCTTAAAAATAAGGAAAACATTAGAAATAGTTTTTCTGAATATGCTTGCATTAATGATTTCCTTGCGAATGAAAGGACATATGCAATGATTAAAACCCTTGGTATTGATTCTCACTCAGTAAAGTAAATTATTGAGAATTATGTAGGCATTTGCAGGTACCTACAGAATGGGAACACCGTAAACCCCTCAAAGAAAAGAAGCATGCAAGAGCGATGATGGAAGAGTTCTCCTCGATACCTATTCAAGGGATCGTCGAAAAAAAGGCAAAAAGAGGAAGAACAAATAAAGAAGAGATCAAAGAAACCAGAAAGGAATTTCGAAGCTACCAAAATAAATAATGTTATATTAAAGGATCTTATGGAAGCACGAATAGTGGATGATGAAGTGGTTATGCTAGACCTTGAAACCTCAAAATTCATCAAATGTAAGGTCCGAGGTAACAAAACTTCTAAACCAATGACCCCTATATATTGTGGAGAAACTTTCTTATATGGAATTTCTGAGCCAATTTCCACTATAAATATTATGCCTTCATCGCTTTATGAGGAAATCTGCTACAATTTAAATAATTCAGATGTGGAACCGGTAGACACTACTATTAAATTATCTAATAGAACCAATATAAAAACGGAAGGAGTAATTAGAAATATCTATGTCTTTATTGGGTCACTCATGTACCCCCTTGGTTTTCATATTGTTGATAGGCCTCGAGATTCTTTTTGTCCTATTCTTTTAGGCATGCCTTTTATTTCCATCACCAAAGCTCAAGTTGATAATAAGAAGGAGACTATTTCACTGATGTTTGGAGAAGACGAAATGACGTTCCACTTTGCCAAACTAAAGAAGAGGCCATATGAAGTGGAGGATATCAAGGAAGAGAAAACGATTGCCGAGCTGGCATCAATTCATTTCAGTACTCCACAAGATGAATTAGAGAGGAGCCTAATTAATTGGGAGGAAGCACTAGATGAGGAGAAAGAATACATGGATGATTACCTTGATTCAATTCTGGAGGCACAAAATCCACATGACTATGAAGAACTGGTAAGAAAAGGAGATGAAGAGCCTCCACCTATTGAATTCAAACAACTTCCAGACGATATGAGGTATGAGTTTTAGATAATGGAAATAAATGTCTTGTTATTATTAGCAATAATCTATCATAAAATGAGACAAATAAACTCATTTCAGTTTTGTTTAAGCATCGTGAAGCCTTTGGATATACATTAAGTGATACCATGCTTGATGATGCTGAACCTATAGTAAATACACAAAGAAGGCTTAATCCTAAAATGAAGGAAGTAGTAAGAAAAGAGGTTATACGCTTACTAGATGCTGGCATAATATATCCTATTTCTGATAGTAAATGGGTTAGCCCGGCTCATTGCATACCAAGACAAGGTGGTCTTGATGCTGCTATGAACAAGGATGGTGAGCTAGTTCCTGTAAGGCCCGTTGTAGGATACCGTATGTGCATTGATTTTAGGAAGCTAAACCATGAGACACAGAAAAACCATAAACCTATACCATTCATGGATAAAATTTTAGAAAGACTTAGTAATAATTCTTATTTTTGTTTTCTTGATGGTTATTCTAGATATTCTCAAATTGCCATACAACCGGAAGATTAAGAGAAAACAACTTTCACTTGTCCGTATGGCACATATGCTTATAGATTAATTCCGTTTGGCTTATGTAATGCAGAAACAACTTTCTAGGAATGTGTTCTAAAGATTTTTGATGATTTTTTTGAGAAGACTATGGAAGTTCTAACAAATGATTTTGTTGTTTGTGGAACAACTTTTGGTAATTGCCTCTACAATCTGACCAAAGTCTTGCAGAGATGCAGGTAATCAAACTTGGTTTTGAATTGGGAACAATGCTATTTCATGGAAAGAGAAGGTAAAGTTTTCGGGCATAAAGTTTCGGAGAAGGGAATAGAAATAGATAAAACTAATATAAATGCTATAGAAAATCTTCCAATACCTCAGGACATTAAAAACCTCAAAATGTTTCTGGGACATGCAGGTTTTTATAAGCGGTTTATAAAAGACTTTGCTAAGTTAGCTATGCTCCTCACCAATCTTCTTGATAAAGAAACTCCATTCTACCTAGATAATGACTACATTGCAGCTTTTGAGAACCTTAAGAATAAACTAGTTTCAGCACCTATCATGCAATCTCCAAAATGGGATGAACCTTTCGAAATCATGTGTGATGCTAGTGATTATGCTTTAGGGGCTGTGTTGGGACAGCGAGATGGAAAGAATTTGAATGTTATTTATTATACTAGAAGACCTCTTAATAAGATTCAGAAAGATTATGCTACTACAGAAAAAGAGTTTTTAGCTATAATTTTTGCTTGCGACCAATATAGATCTTACATCATTAATTCTAAGGTAATAATTCATACGGATCACCAAGCTTTGCGTCACCTCCTTGTGAAAAAGGATGCTAAGCCCAAGTTGATTAGGTGGGTTTTATTACTACAAGAATACGATTTGAAAATAGTAGATAGGAGGGGTAAAGATAATATGGTAGCAGATCATCTCTCTAGGATGGAGGGAATAATCAATAACCCCGTACCTATTAATGAATCATTTCCGGGAGAATATTTAGCAAACGTTGAAATTGCTGATCCATTGTATGCATATTATGCTAACTATCTAGCAACAAAATTTATACCTCCTGGTATGTCAAGAAATCAAAGGATGAAATTCTTTAATGATCTTAAATATTACTTTTGGGATGATCCGTATCTATATCGTCATGGACTTGACGGAATGATTTGGAAGTGTGTTCCTAACCATGAAATGAATACGATATTGAAAGCTTGTCATGACAGTCCGTATGGAGGGCATCGTGCAGGTAAGAGAACTGCTGCAAAGGTACTTCAATCTGGATTCTATTGGCCCACCTTTCTCAAGGATGCACACATGTATGTGGAATACTGCTATGCTTGCCAAAGAAGAGGTAATATAGGTAAGAGACAAGAAATGACAATTAATTATAGTCTCATAATTGAACCCTTTGATCGTATGGGGAATGGATTACAAGGGACCATTTTTAGAGTCAAATGGTTATACTCATATTCTTGTTGTTGTTGACTATGTTACTAAATGGGTTGAAGCTATTCCAACAAATCATGCGGATGCAGCTACCTAAGTGAGGATGATCAAGGATGTCATATTCCCCAGGTTTGGAGTTCCTAGATTTTTAATTACTGATAGTGGTTCTCATTTTATGAAATGAACTTTCAGGAAAATCCTCAGTAAATATAGATTAAATCACCGCATTGCTTCACCATATCATCCCTAAGCAAGTGGTCAAGTGGAACTTGATGACCCACAAGTATAGGGGATGTATCGCAGTATTTTCGATAAGTAAGAGTGTCGAACCCAACGAGGAGCAGAAGGTGCTAGCTAGTGGTATGGATCAGGAATTCTCTGCAAATACTTAGGAAACGGATTTTTAGGGGTTTTCGATAAAGCAAGTAAACAAAGTACGAGTAAATAAAAGACAGTAAGAATGAATGCAGCAAGTGGCCCAATCCTTTATGCAGCAAAGGACAAGCCGGTTGTATTTCTATAGATGACCAAACGTTCTCGAGGACACATGGGAAGACTGTCAAGTGCTTTCGCTTCATATAGTCGATTAATCTTCTCTAGCTTGCTAAGTGTTGTGTGGGTGAACCTGTGCTAATGTACCGCCCCATCCAAGACTAATACATACTTGTGATCCCCTTGCAAACATCCGTAAGTACAAGAAAGTAATTAAGGTAGAAACCTAACCACAGTTTTAAACTCTAAGACCCTTACGTCCCTTGTGCAATGGTTTCCTAACGGGGGTTCAGGTTTCTGTCACTCCGGCAACCCCTACGATTAGTAGCCAAATACACAATGCATTCTCCTAGGCCCATATAGGTGAAGTGTCATGTAGTCGACGTTCACATGACACCACTAGAAGAAGTACACCACAACTTAAGTAACAATCTATTGAATCTTTCTCAAGGCAACTCCACTACTAACAACAAGACTTCTCCCATGTCCTCAAGAACATAACGAACTACTCACAAGACATCATATGGATCATGATCAGAGATGGAATAATGATGTATAACAATCTGAACATAAACAATAATTCAATGGTTCACTCAATAGCACCAACTACAAAGAGTAATCAACACCGGGAAAGTTTCCCCTATGAACTAATGCAAGATTCAACTCAATTATTACAGGTTCCACAGCTTTATGATGATGATGAGGGTGCTGATGATGATGATGGTGGTGGTGATGATGATGATGATGATCCCGATGGAGTCCAGCTTGATGGTGGTGTTGATGGCGACGATCTCCCCTCTCCGGGAAGGAATTCCCCCGGCAGAAATCTGTCTGCCGGAGAGATCTTTCTCTCTCGGTGTTTTCCGCCCCGCAGAGGCGGCGGAATCTTTCTGTGGTTGCTCCCCGTGTCTTAGGGTTTCGGGAGGATGATATACGCCAGAGGAGAGAGGCTGGAGTGGGCCAGGGCGGCCACACCACTCCCAGGCGCGACCTAGGCCTACCCGCGCCATGGGGTGGTGTGGGCCCCCTGTGGCCCACCTCCACTCCTTCTTCTGGCATCCTGAGTCTTCTGGAAAAATAGAATTTTCCGTATATTTTCCCGGATTTTTTGATCTTCGCGAATTTTGCCTCCAAACAGCACGTTTTCCATTAGAATCCTGACTGCATCGGTCCATGCTCCAAAAGTCATCAACCATGCAAAAACAGATGAAATAACATAAGTACCACCTCTCAATACGAAATATATCAATGAATAATAGTGAATTAATACATAGAATAGTGATGCAAAATGGACGTATCAACTCCCCCCAAGCTTAGACTTCACTTGTCCCCAAGCGAAATTGAGCTCAATAAACATGACCTCAAGTTTATGGAGTGAAGAGTCGATAAAAGAATACGGACAAGAAGCATCACATTCATCAAATACATAGATCATAATAGAGGACAACTCACTATTATATAACTCAACTTGCAATGAGTAAAGGAAACACAATAAAGATACATAGAGTGAATCATAATTGGTAAGGGCAAACTTAGCTCTTGGTCGAAGAATAGTTGATAATTTGCTGGAGTTCACAAATAGCTGGTTTTTCAATGAAAGCTTTCAAATTAGTAGACATCAAGATAAGAGCAATGTGCAAAACAAGGAACATAAGAAACATGAAAGCATAAATCATCATATGAATGAATGAAACACAACTCAAAATACTTGCTGAGATAGAAGGGAATAGGTTTACTGACTCAACTACAAAGTAAAAGAAAGGCCCTTCACAGAGGGAAGCAGGGATTGCAAGTCTCATAAAGAGCTCCCAAAAATTATGATACTTTCTAGCTTTTAGCTCTCATTGCCCCTATCATAGGCATCTTTTGGTGGTTAAGGTTAAAGTGCCACAACTAAGAGGATATGCTTGACAAGTTATAAGTTGAAATCTCAAGCCCCTTACTTATGAGTACCGATCCTCATGCTACTCAACTTCAGTTACGAGCAAGCTCTTGTCATTGTAAATACATGCATATCATCGAGAACCGCCAACAGGGTACCCCTTGCACATGACACAGGAGCTATCCCATAATCAAAATGACAAGGCAAGCAGACAGTGAGCATCTCAGCGATTTTTTTATTTGCTATTTGCATAGGTTTTTATTGAGGATGCTTCATAGAATGCTCACTATAGTTATGCTGCAAGTTTCCACCATGATTAGGCATGGCTTAGGCTAGCGGCCCAGGCGTTTCTCTAACACACATATAAACTCCATGATCTTACAAGTTCCACTTTTATTTCACACCGCCGGGATCCATAAGCAAAAGAACATGATATCAACTGGGTACAAGTACCAATGAAGTGTTGAAAGCGGTCCCCATGATACATGGTTCGGCTAACTTCAACTCATAAAGCGCAAGCATATACGCAACAAAAAAGGACCCAATGGTTCAAGTTTATTAAATGCAAGAAAGTAAAGTGTGCCATCAAGTTCGTGAGAGCTTTAATCACTAATTTTCACATAACAAGTTTAATTTGGGAGGTAGATAAAACAAGAATTTACTTGGAATAGCAATAATGCTACTAGGTAGGTATGGAATGGCAAAGGCTTTGGTTTAAAGGAGGTGGATGCACGAAAAGAATACCCTCTCAGTACAGGTTTTTGGCTAGCAAGGCTGGGTAGCAAGTATAAGAGTTGAAGGAAACAAACACACATACAAGTGATAAAAACAAACATGTAATCTTCCTTGGAAGCACAAAAGATCTTAACTAGAGAATACTAGACTTATGAGCAAATCAAGAAAGAAAGATAATGAAATTATTTTTCTCTAGAGTACTTCTATCTTTTTCTTTTCAACTCTCAAAAAGGTGTTGCTACTGACCGAGCCAGGTTTGCCAAAACCAACTAAATTAACTCAATGATCCCAAAGTGCTACCAATACTAACAACAAGATCAATCATATAACCACGAATTGAAAACTAACATAAGCTATGCAAAAGAGTGAATGATAGAACTTCTCATTAATATTCCATAACGAAAACTCACACCAAGGGATACAAATCTAACGAGAGAGAGGACACTTCCATAATGCAAACCATACTACACAATAACTCCTCTATTCATGATATGACTCTACTAATAAGGTAAAAATATAGAAGATAGTGATGTGATACCGCGGCACTCCCCCAAGCTTGGAACAAACCAAGGGGATGCCAAACCTGATGACGAATTACTCCTTCGGTGGTGGTATCCTCTCGATGAGCTCTCTGATAAGTTTCCCCAAGTCCTCAATCTCAAAGGTAAGATTACGAATAAGCTGCGAGTTTTGCTCAATACGGCTCATGATCATGTCGGGTTGAGAATTCCAGCTCTTGCTATTCTTTCCCCACTCTTCCTCCTTGAAGTCTTCTTTTCCTCCATGGCTAGAACGAGGCAAATCCCAATTGGAGGGTAATTTATCCTTGGGTATATTCTGGTATTGATGCTCATGGATAAGGGTATGGAAAGGATTCTTGGTGCGTGGAGGAAGTGACCGTGGAGCCAAACTGTGATGAGGAGCTTTCCCCCAGTCTGCATCCGTGCTGTCCTTCTAACCCTGGCATGTTTCACCACTCCAATGCTTGCAATGGTAGTGCCGGTGTGCGGACGTTAGCCCTGCTCCTCTTCACCTTCACTCTCGATCTCCTTCTCCTTCCCGGGGTCTCGGAGGTCTTCCTCCATAGGCTCCTTCCCTTCATCCTTGGCGAACACCATTGTGTTTCTAAGCTTTCAACGAGTATGTCCTAGAAGAAACAGATCGAAACAAAAACATGACTGTAACATCCCAAATTTTATAATTTCAGATGTTACTAGTAAGCATGCATCATATCATTGCATCATGGCATCACCTATCAAAAAATTTGCATCAGGCAATTCTCAAACCCCATAGTCACTTACAGACAAAAGGAGGGTAAAACCTTTTTAACCACCAAAACCTTTGCAAAAGTGTTATTTTATAATCCTATCCTAACCCTCTTCTTTTTACAAAATTTTAGAGACCAATTTCGTCTAATTTAGAGTTCGTATGCAAAAGATATAAAGAAAATACCAAAATAGAAAAAAAGAAAAAGAAAAAGAAAAAAAAAACCGAAATGGGCCGCCGGCCGGCCCACTTCAGCCGACCGAACCAGCAGCCAGGCACGATCGATCCCACCTCCGCTTTAAAAAGCGTGCGAAAATCTGTTTTCTAAACCTATCTCTATTCAAACACTCATAACTTTTTATCTACAACTTCAAATTGACTTTCGTTTGTTTCTACTTGTTCCCTACTCCAAGATCTATCCTCCCATCATCATAAAAGCCTAAGTAATCCATCGGAGCCACAGCTATAACACTTCTCCTTCCCGAAATCCCGAATCTACACACCACCGAATCGTATTTCGCTTCTAAACCCATCTAAACTTCGTCGGCTGCCTTCGGCTTCAACACGAAAGTTGTAGATCTCGTCGAAATCTTTCAATTCCGACAAACCTCACCTCTTTTCATCCACCACAGCCGGAGAATTTCGCAACGCAATATTTCAGATCTGATGGCGTAATTCTAAGATCTACTCGCGCTCGTTTCTTGGAATCCAAATCCCTTTGGTGAAAAGGTAGCTCTAATCATCCTCCACAACTTTCATGTTCAAAGTTTTTCGATTTGACCTACGGATTTATCTCTCTAACACAGATCTACTTCTAGTCCTTTGTTAGGCAAAATCGGGTCTATTTTGAGCCAACTTCTCTTCTAACCACCGGATCTTATCCCGACGGTCGAGATTCAATCGTCCCGATCAGTTGCCTCGTCACCGCCACGTCGTCGTCAGGTCAGCATCTAGTCCCAATCAACCTGTCCAGTCAGCGGAATATTCTCTGGAATATTCCGTTCGAATTTAAAATTGCAGATTATAGCTGTAATCTTGTAAAATTCATAGAAATTAGATTATTAGTCCAAAAATTGCGTATAATATACCGTTGGATTCATATTTTCGAGTAGAACACAGATCTATAATAATATTACTATTTTGCCACGGCAATCTTGCAGTAGAGTTAAAAGTTTAGATTAGAGTATTTTAATTCTAGAAAATTATCCGTAACTCCGTTTTAGTTGATTCTTGTTGCGTTGGCCTTGTTTTGACAATACCTTCTGTAGAAAATTATCATATCTTGCTTAGGGCGTTTAGATCTGTTTCGAGATAGATTAGAGCTGTAGATCTAGTTTCAAGCCTGGTTAATTAGGGTTTTATCCAAAATACCTAAAATCTGTGGGAAATCGATTCTAATGACATCCCCAACTCAACAACACCCCTGGTTAAGACCCTTGGCCGAAATCAAACCCACCCTTGCATATTACCATGTTGCATGCATGCATATTTTACTTCGTGACTTGTTTTGTGCAAATTGTGATTGGATCCTTGTTTGCTTCGTTAGATTGCTCGGAGTGCGCTGAGGAGTATTGTTGTGTAGATTGCTGCTCGGATCAAGGCAAGTTACACCACTTGTTCATGTTATGTCCCAGTTTTTGACTATGCATGTTTTACTCTTCAAAATCTTGTAGTATGCATGTGTAGGTTTTTAGTAGCTTTCTTATTACTATTTTTTTAAGTGCGGTTTTGTAGTATGCCATGAGTAGCTTTATACTTAGGATTTTCCGTCCTAATAGGTTCCCCCTGTTTTTGCTAAGTATTGCTTGCTATGCTATATATATATCAAATACCGTTGGGAGGGTTCGAAAGACTCAAGAATTTTCTAAGTATGATAGCTCTCTCGAGCGAACTTTCTTCTCCAAAAACCCTTCAAAATAAAACTAAAGTTTTCTTCTGGGCGGAATGGTTGTCGGGACAACGAGTGAGATTTTGGTGGAGGACGGCCGCCCAGGAATCAAAGAAGTCTGCCATGTTTCAGAATTCAGAAGCTTCCCGTGCAACCACAATACATATGGGCTCTGTCTTGGCTTAGTACTTAGTGGGAAACCTCACCGGGGTACCAACATTTGGAGGTTCTTGGCACGGTTGGATCCAGCTGGTAGAGGGGCTACTAAGGGAAGGCTTCGCCATGGTCTTGTCTGTAAAAGGACTTGATCATGGATTGTGGGGAAAGTGCACAACCTCTCGAGAGTATTGCAATCTGATCGATCAGCCGAGTTCACGAAAAAGAACATTTTTAGCATCTGAAGGATGGAGCCTCTAAAAGATCTTCCTCTCTCTCTTTTCAAACAAAAGTTTTTCAAACCCTATGGCGTGCGTAATATCGCTAATAGGTGGGAATTTGGGAACTTGGTGTGTCATATCCAAGTAACTTGGTGCGTAATATCCAAGTGTCACCTGGTGTGTAATATCCAAGTGTTAGGTTGATTGGGCACTTGGTGAGTAATATCCTCGTGTTCCATTTGACCCTATACTATTTATCAAAGTTTACAAAGTAGGGAAAACTTTCTTCATCTTTTCTCATTACCTTGATAAAATTGGCTTGACGCAAATAAACCCCAAAGCCTACTCTAGCCTTGCATGTAGAGTTAGTCTTGTTCCTTCCTTGGTGTAATTTGCCAATACATTCAAAGTATTGACCCAACTTGTTGGCTGCACGTCTTATGTGCAGAATCCGAAGACTGAAAGGTGCGTAGGGATCACGGGTCTTCACGCAGCTAGCCTGAGGCATTGATGGACTCAAGTTTTATTTAGTTTCCGCTGTTTTATTTGAGCTAGCTATAAGCTATGCAAGTTGTAATAATTATACTCTGGATTATTCGTGTAATAATGACTTGTGTTTTACATGATATTCATCGATTGTGAAGTGCTAGCTATTGATCCAGGGACTAGCATGTTAATCACAGGGACTTAGGATCTTTACCGATCCGAGGTCGCAACAATGACGAAAACACGTTATACGGACCTTGGGGGGTCCGGGGGGTTATATATTACGAAGTTTCATATCAAAAGGAAGGTACTGGGAGAAAACGGGTCGAAGGCGGAGTCCTGGGTGGCCTCACCACCTGGTGGCGTGGCCAGGGGTGGGCCCGCGCCATGGTGTGGTGTGGGCCACCCTGGCTCCATTTCCGTCCCTTTTTCGCTTCGTAACTTTCCATATTAACTGAAAACTACAAAAATATAGTTATTATTGTATTTTCTCAGAACTTTTCTTACCAGAACCATTACCTATTTGAAAACAGACTCTGCAGGTCTCTGAATTTGGTATCTAGTAGATTCTTTCGGAGTCACCACTTGAATAACATCAATATCTTCATCTTCATACACTTATTACTTGAGTCATAAAACCTTTATCTTCCTTATTACACCATTATCTCCACTTCCTGGAAATTTCTTTCACACAAAACTTCACACAGTTCTCATTAGCAACATTAGTATAAGTGAAGTGACAAAACCTTTTGAGTCCAACTTCAATTGAAAACCATCAAAACAAAAGCTACTGTAGCAACTCCTTCCGAAAGCCCAAAAAGAATTCAAAAAGGAAATTGAATAAAGAAGCAAATGCAAGATTGGCAAAATCTGTCAAAACAGACCAGCAGGTAAAGATCAATTTTTTCGAAAACCTTATGTTGCTCAAATCAAAAAGTACAAAACTAACAAAAGTTCAATAACATCTGGGGCAGAAGCACAAAAAATTACAGCTCAAACCGACATACAGAGATCTCTCACGAATTTTTACGGTGAAGCACAAAAATCTGTTTCGGGACAGCAACTTCCCCAAATCTTACTTCACTCTCATTAGAGGCTGATCTTGACACAAAAACCAAACAAAACGGATAAGGAGCGGTTATTACCGAAGTAATAACTTCCAAGACTCAAAGAAACAAAAACAAACTAAAGCAAAAACAAATTGGGTTGTCTCCCATAAAGCTCTTTCTTTATAGCCATTAAGATGGGCATGATAATTTTGAAGAAGCTCTCATAGGGATATGAATTGAAGTGAAAGAGAGCATTAAGAAGCAAAACCACACACACACATTTAAGTCTAACCCACTTCCTATGCAAGGGGATTTTGTAAACAAACAAGTTATTGAAACCAAAGGCAACTTGCATAAGAAGGCAAAAAAATGCAACATAAAAGCTTTCAGCAATAAACAAGAAAACTTGACATTATTGAGATGCATAAGAACACTTTTCCCTCTCTCATAGTAACTTTCAGTATCATGCATAAACTTAACAATATATCTATCACAAGGACCATCATAGCAATGATCACTTATTCTAACAGAAAACACAGGAATACTAGCTCTCATAATACTACTATGTGAAACAATATTAGAGGTATCCTTACAAAGGATAGTGTGTCCCTCTTCTTCATATTTGGCAACAAAGTCTTTCACATTTGCTACAATAGGTTCATCAACCATTTGTTTATCAGGTTCAACGGCTTTATTCATACTTTCATCTACCATACTAGCCATTATAGAATGTTCCTTTACCTTAACTAGGAAGGGCATTTTCTCAATATAAGGTTCAGGTAAAACATGATTAGCAGTATAAAATTCAGTATTTCTTGCAGGAACACTCTTAGCAATATCTTTATAAGGTTCATGATACTTATTCCACTTCTTCTTAGGCACTTCAATGTAGGAAGCAAAAGCCTTAAAATAAGAAGCAATAGCTTGAGAGTCTAGACCATAAGCATTTTTAATATTTTGAAAGTCATCAGTTCCCATAAAAGATTCTATGCATTCATACTCATAATTTATACCTGACTTTCTACCTTTGTCATGCTCCCAAGCTTTAGTATTGTCTTGAATACGATCTAGAAGGTCCCATTTAGCTTCTTCTTCCATACGAGTGAATGATCCAGCACAAGAAGCATCCAATAAATCTTTATCATGTAGAGGGAGCCTTGCATAAAAGTTATTGATAATAATATTGTTGGGGAGGTCATGAATGGGACATTTGAGCATTAGTAACTTCAATCTCCCCCAAGCTTGAGATGTACTCTCTCCATCAAGAGGCCAAAAGTTGTATATTTGATTCCGATCTTTATGAATCTCACTAGGAGGATAAAACTTTGAATAAAAGAGAGGCACTATTTCCTCCCATTCCAGAGCTTGACCATTCTTCAGCAGCTTATACTATTCATCAGCTCTTCCTTTCAGTGATAATGAGAATAACTTCTTCTTAACTTGATCTGTAGTAATACCTGCACACTTGAACAACCCGCATAATTTGTGTATAAAGAGTAAATTATCACCGGGATGGACAGTTCCATCCCCAACATAGTAGTTATCCATAACACGTTCAATAATTCTTGTAGGTATTTTGAAAACATCTTTCTCAGCAGGTGGTGGCTTATCTACTACCTTAGCAGTGGTAGTAGCATTACCAAATAAGAAACTCAGCGAATTATCCATAACGAAAATAAAGCAACTAGCAGAAGTAAACAATACTCACAGTAGAAGTTTCCTTTACCAGTTCCACTCTCCAATAGCGCTTCACTCCCCGGCAACGGCGCTAGAAAATAGTCTTGATGACCCACAAGTATAGGGGGTGTATCGCAGTATTTTCGATAAGTAAGAGTGTCGAACCCAACGAGGAGCAGAAGGTGCTGGCTAGTGGTATGGATCAGGAATTCTCTGCAAATACTTAGGAAACGGATTTTTAGGGGTTTTCGATAAAGCAAGTAAACAAAGTACGAGTAAATAAAAGACAGTAAGAATGAATGCAGCAAGTGGCCCAATCCTTTATGCAGCAAAGGACAAGCCGGTTGTATTTCTATAGATGACCAAACGTTCTCGAGGACACATGGGAAGACTGTCAAGTGCTTTTGCTTCATATAGTCGATTAATCTTCTCTAGCTTGCTAAGTGTTGTGTGGGTGAACCTGTGCTAATGTACCGCCCCATCCAAGACTAATACATACTTGTGATTATACCCCTTGCAAACATCCGTAAGTACAAGAAAGTAAGTAAGGTAGAAACCTAACCACAGCTTTAAACTCTAAGACCCTTACGTCCCTTGTGCAATGGTTTCCTAACGGGGGTTCAGGTTTCTGTCACTCCGGCAACCCCTACGATTAGTAGCCAAATATAGAATGCATTCCCCTGGGCTCATATAGGTGAAGTGTCATGTAGTCGACGTTCACATGACACCACTAGAAGAAGTACACCACAACTTAAATAACAATCTATTGAATCTTTCTCAACGCAACTCCACTACTAACAACAAGACTTCTCCCATGTCCTCAAGAACAAAACGAACTACTCACAAGACATCATATGGATCATGATCAAAGATGGAATAATGATGTATAACAATCTGAACATAAACAATAATTCAATGGTTCACTCAATAGCACCAACTACAAAGAGTAATCAACAACGGGAAAGTTTCCCCTATGAACTAATGCAAGATTCAACTCAATTGTTACAACAATATGGAGATGGTGATGAGGGTGCTGATGATGATGATGGTGGTGATGATGATGATGATCCCGATGAAGTCCAACTTGATGGTGGTGTTGATGGCGATGGTCTCCCCTCTCCGGGAAGGAATTCCCTCGGTAGAAATCTGTCTGCCGGAGAGATCTTTCTCTCTCGGTGTTTTCTGCCTCGCAGAGGCGGTGGAACCTTTCTGTGGTCGCTCCCCGAGTCTTAGGGTTTCGGGAGGATGATATACGCCAGAGGAGAGAGGCTGGAGTGGGCCAGGTCAGCCACACCACTCCCAAGCGCGACCTAGGCCTTCCCGCGCCATGGGGTGGTGTGGGCCCCCTATGGCCCACCTCCACTCCATCTTATGGCATCCCGAGTCTTCTGGAAAAATAGAATTTTCCGTATATTTTCCCGGATTTTCTGATCTTCGCGAATTTTGCCTCCAAACAACACCTTTTCCATCAGAATCCTGACTGCAGCGGTCCATGCTCCAAAAGTCATCAACCATGCAAAAACAGATGAAATAACATAAGTATCACCTCTCAATACGAAATATATCAATGAATAATAGTGAATTAGGACATAGAATAGTGATGCAAAATGGACGTATCAGAACTCTCTAATAGAGAATTGAAGACCATACTCGAGAAGACAGTGGACAAATGAAGAAAAGATTGGTCATACAAGTTAAATGACACTCTATGGGCATACCATACTGCGTTTAAAAATCCAATGGGTATGACACCTTATAAGATGGTGTACGGTAAGGCATGCCATTTACCTTTAGAATTGGAACACAAAGCTTTTTGGTCAATCAAGAACCTAAATTATGATCTTAAAGCAGCAGGAGGGAAGCGTTTATTAGATATTCATGCTTTAGATGAGTTTAGAAGTGAAGCCTATGAGAATGCTAGGTTGTTTAAGAAAAATGTGAAAAGATGGCATGATAGAAAATATAGAATAAGACTTTTAAAAGTGGAGATTAAGTGTTGCTCCATAATTCTCGTCTTAAGTTGTTTCCAGGAAAGCTCAGATCAAAGTGGGAAGGCCCATATATAGTTGAACAAGCTTATTCCTCGAGAGCAGTGAAGCTCCAAGGAAAAACACCCTTCCTTGCATGGGTGGTAAATGGACAACGCTTAAAGAATTATCGAGTAAAACAAGATATAAGTGCAATCACTATAGAAGTAATCACCCCAAAAGAAGTGATTAAAGAAAGGTATACATGGGATTGAAACTGCAAGAAGAACAGACTCGATATGGAATGAGCAATACTACGGTCAAGATATTGACCATAAAACAACATTTCATGGGAGGCAACCCATGCGAAAAGAAGGTTTGAGTAAGTTTTTAAATTTTCAGTTAAAGTTTTATTTGAATATTGTGTTAAATAAAAAACATCGATGCTCTAACAAAGAAGAAGGAAGATTGATAAAGCCAAAATTGGTCAAAAATCTGAGCTGACATTTTTCTATGAAAACTTGATATTTCGTTAAGTTTTAGATTAATAAAGGATCCTTGGAGAAGTAGAAATTTTTTGGTGGACACATCAGGTTTAACGACCAACTATACGGCGGGAATAAAAATTCCGGCCATATAGTTGCGGTCATATAGTTGTTGCGACATCACCCCTTCCATCCAAAAAAGGTACTAAGAGTTTAACGACCAACTATATGGCCGGAATTAAAACTTCCGCCTGTATAGCTGGGTCGTATAGATATCAACGTCTTTGACAAAATAATTTCTGAGTACTGAGAGTTTAACGACCAACTATACGGCCGGAATTAAAAATTCCGCTCGTATAGTTGTGGTCGTATAGTTATCGACCCATCTCCAAAAAAATTATTCAGAGTCCAGAGAGTTTAACGACCAACTATACGGCGGGAATAAAATGCCCGCTCGTATAGTTCCGGCCATATAGTTAATTCCACTGAAGATTTAATCTATAGTCGGTTCACAACTATACGGCAGGAGCTATACGTGTCGCGCCCGTATAGTTGCTCGTTATGAAAGGCGGCTAGGGTTTTTGACCTCTCCCTTTAAAGATGATTGCATCTAACCTTTTTCATTAAGTTTTCGCAGAGCCAAAGCTTCTAGCCTTGAAAAATCCTCGCCATCCCTATAGAAGCCCCTCTAACAACATCCGTGTAGCGAAGCCATGCAACCCTTCCATGTCAACAAGATCTGGAAGAAGAAAAAATAGAAGCCCATGAAGAGGATCGAAAAAGTAGAACCTAAAGGATCATTGTCATCATCCAGCCCGGAGATCAAGCCTCTCCCAAATTCGGAGGACATGTTCCCGCAAAGGATGGAGATGATGAGGCAAGCTGAGCGGGGAAGGAACAACGATGAGTATCTCCCTAATCCTTATCGTTACAACATAGGATCCTATTATAAACCTCCTATTGGTCCATCACCTCTTAAACCTAAGAAGGTGCGGCAAGATGAGATTCATGATAAGATCTATGAGTTAGAAAAAGCTTTGAAGGCATGCATTGAAACAATTGGAGAAGGGATTGACTCCTACTGGATGATGAGCAAAGACCTTGAGAAGAAGGTCGATGCCATCGATGGTAGAGTTGGTTTTTTGATGAAAACTGTCTTTGAGTTGACAAATGAGAAGAAATTCCTCAAGAAGAAAATGTTGAAGCTCCAATATGACATGGCTGAGCTGAGTATTCGCTTTGCAAGCATAGTTAAAGATGGCAACATAAAAGAAGAGGGCGACGCTCTTTCTACCCAGGAGGAGGAATAGGTACCAACAAGGAGTTAATTGATCCCACCTAGCTTGATTCCAAGCTTGGGGAGATCTTTAAAGAACTTGTAATCTATCTTATAAGTTTTATATTACCGTTTTTTGCGTTAGTTCAAACTAGAAATAAAGTTTGCACCATTAGAATTCCCTTCAGGAATAGTCGATCCCTTTAATGAAATTCCGAGTTTATTATTATATATGGAGCAATTTTGAGTTTGTGTTTATTTTATTGGATATATGAATGGTTTGAGTATAATTTTACTTGCACTTGATGATAGCAATATGAGTCTTCCACACCATTGGTATTAATAGAACACATAAAGATAATTTGGTCAATATGTTGTAAGTCTACGGTTTGATTTACAAAGAAGAACTACCCATACAATTGAAGAAGAAGAAACCTTGAACAAAGGAAAAAGAAAGTGCTATCAAAATAGAGTGAGAGCAAGTCGAGGTAGAATCTCCAAGTCATAAGAATGCTTCATATACAATTGGAATTTGATAATTGAGATCATTAAACTTTGAATTCCTACATGAAGTGGTATGTATGGCTGCAGACTCGTGGTTGATATCGAGCTCGTTGGTGAACCCTGATGTCTACGCACTTCTATTCTTGTAGACAGTTGTTGGGCATCCAAGTGCAGAGGTTTGTAGAACAGCAGCAAGTTTCCCTTAAGTGGATCACCCAAGGTTTATCGAACTCAGGGAGGAAGTGGTCAAAGGTATCCCCTCTCAAGCAACCCTACAATCAAGATACAAGAAGTCTCTTGTGTCCCCAACACACCCAATACACTTGTCAGGTGTATAGGTGCACTAGTTCGATGAAGATATAGTAAAATACAAGTGGTATGGATATAAGACAACGATGCCAGAAAATAGCTTGATGGCGTGGAAGAGACTAAAGGCAAACTGAAATAAAGATGGCAGCAAGGAAACATGTAACAGATCTAGTTGCAAATAGTGTTTCAATGCTTAGAAACAAGGCCTAGGGATCATACTTTCGCTAGTGAACACTCTCATATAAATATCTTCTCTTTATGATACTACTCTGAACTACTCTCCGGTTGGACACTCTAATCCATGGTAGGGCTATAACAGCACACCTCAAAGTAAGCCTTTCCCATCTAGATAACCCCACACTGCCACCTTGAGAACTAGATGGTTCAAACAAACACCACAATTTCATAAATACATCCAACTCCAAATATAACTCATAACAAGTATTTGTAATCTCTAGCCTAAGTGCCACCATGGTGTGCACGCTGTCACTTTCACACACGTGGGGAGAGCAGAGATCTATTAAAGCACTTGAGTAGCAAGGTAGATCTACTTGATTACAAAGCTCATGATAACAATATGGTCATGCATAGAGAGAGAGATGAACACATAGCTACCGGTAGAACCCTTAGCCTCGAGAGAGAACTACTCCCTCCTTATCATGGGAATCAGCAATGGTGATGGAGATGGTGGTGGAGATCGATGGAGATGGCTCCGGGGGTAGTTCCCCGTCCCGGCAGGGTGCCGGAACAGAGACTATCTGTCCCCTGAATCTCCCCTTCGATGGCGGCGGCGCTGCGGAACTTTTCGTGGATCTCTGATTGACTATCTAGGGTTTTTGCCTCGGGGGAGATATATAGGCGAAAGAGGCAAGGTCGGTGGCCGGCCAGGGGGCCCACACCATGCCCTGGTGCGGCCTAGGGTTGGCCGCGCCAAGGGGAGGTGTGGCCACCCTGTGGCCCCTCTCCGACTCTCCTTCTGGCTCCGTGAGTATTTCGGGAAAATAACAACTTTGGCTTTCGTCTGATCCAATTCCGAGAATATTCATTTTCTGACTTTCCTGGAACCAAAAACAGCAGAAAACAGGCAACTGGCACTGTGGCTCTTGTTAATAGGTTAGTCCAAGAAATCATATGAAAAGTACTCCAAAGTGTGGACAAAACACAAGAAAGTAGATAAAACCAAGCATGGAACATCAAAAATTATAGATACATTTGCAATGTATCAACGTCCCAAAGCTTAACTCTTGCTCGTCCTCGAGTAGGTAAGTGATAAAAAGAAAGAATAATTTTTTAGGTGTCATGCACCTTCATAAACTTGATCAAAGTATTTGTAAAACATTGGTAGCTATGATCATAATACTTCAACATAGCATGAAAGATAAAGTTCTAACAATAAGACAAAGTAACTATGTTGCAACATGATAAGGCACAAACAAAAGATTCATGAATAACAATGCTTTGCAAGACGTTTGTTTGTTTCACATAAAGAAAACATAACATAGTGGCATTCAGCTTGTCCCTCATAGAGTAGCAAACATAAATGCATGGGACACCTTCAAAGTTCATAAGAGTGACTAGATACAAATAGTTTAAAACAAGCAATATCAAAGCTATGCATCAATCAACAAGTCTTGGGACAATGCACATAGAACTAAGAATGGCCACTATGCTCTCAAAGTAGGTGCATAAAGATAGAAGGTGGAGACTCAATATATAAGTGGAAGAAAGGCCTTCATAGAAGGAAGACGAGATTCAAGTTTCATAAAGAGCTTCCAAAAATTATGGTACTTATAGCTTTCAGCTCTCATTGCCCCTATCATAAGCATCTTGAAGTGATTAAGGTTAAAGTGAACAAACTATGGTGTATATGCTTGACGAAGTATAAGTTAGGTATCTCATGTCCCTTGAATACGAGGGTCACTCCTCATGCTACTCAAGTTTAGTCACCGGTAAGTTCTTGTCATCGTAAGTATATGTGTATCATAGAGAACCGCCAACGGGGTACCCCTTGCCCGATGATACGGAAGAATCCCCATATCAAAATGACAAGGCAAGCAGACAATGAGCATCTCAGCAATCTTCTTATTTACCATGGGAATATGGTGATTTTTCTCTCTTTCCTCTTTTCATAATCTCTTTTTTTCTTTCTTTCTCTTTTTTCTCAATATAGGACTCTTTTTTTATAAGAAGAATGCTTCATAGACAGCTCATTATGGTTACGCTGCAGGTTTCCACCATGTCAGCATGGATTAGACCGGCGGCCCAGGCGTTTCTTTAACACACATACATAACTCCTTGGACTACAAGCTCCCCTTTCATTTCACATCGACAACATCCATAGGTAAAATAGCATGATATCAACTAGGTACAAAGTACAAGTGCAATGTTGAAAGCGTTCCCCATGACAGCATGATTCTGCTAATAGCCAACATATAAGTGCAAGCATATACAACATAGACGACACAATGGTTCAAGTTTATTAAGGGCAAGAAAAGTAAAGTGTGCCATCAAGTTCGTGACAACTTTAATCACTAGTTTTCTCATAACAAGTTTAATTTGGAAGGTAGACAAAAACATGAATATACTTGGAATAGCTTAAGCTAGTAGGTAGGTATGGTGGACTCTTTGGAATAACTTGGTTTAGGTAGTTGGATGCATGAGTGGAACTCATACTTGGTTGCGGAGGCTAGCAAAAGACTGGGACCGACCAACTAAGAGAGCAATAATGGCCATAATCATGCAAAGCAACAAAACATCATTAATCAAAGCATAAAGTATTACTACAAGTAGAAAACTAAAGGATCATAAAGGCTTTGGTGACTTGGGATAGTCATAACATGGTGTGAGCATGTGCCAAGTCAACCCAAATAAAGTATCAAAGGAGAATACCACAATTCTATGCTTTAATATGCTAAAACAACGCATGATTCTTTCAAAGCACATTAAGCAATCTCAATTGTTTATAACAAGTCTTGCTACAACAAATATAACTAAGCATAAAGCGAAAACAATATCAAGCATGGCATGACAAAGCATAGGCCACAGTCAAAAACAAGCTCCTTTTACCACATAAGCATGAACTTTTCCTACTCTTTTCCAATCCAAACCAAACTATTTGAAAACCAATGCATGAAAGAGGGGGTCCAACCAATTTATTCAGCAAACTAAGAAAACCAAGCAAACGAAAACGAAAAAGAAGACGCTCTAAGAACAACACAACTATGCATGAAACAATAAAAATGAAGTGTTTGGAAGAAACCTGGGATTTTTATTGATGAAGAAGGGGATGCCCAAGGCATCCCCAAGCTTTGACGCTTGTACTCCTTGGATATTTCTTGGGGTGACAGGCATGGCATCCCCAAGCTTGAGCTTTAGTACATCCTTCATCTCATTACTCATTCCTTCCATACACCTGAAATGTTTCCTTCATACAAAACTTCACACAATCTTTATTAGCAACATTAGTGCACTCAAGATAATAATTCTTTAGGTTCAGTTCTAACACCAATAAAACTTTCATTAAAACACAAGCTACTGTAGCACTTCCCTCAAAAATCTCAATTCCCCAAAAAGAACTCAAAAAGGAACCAACAAGAAGCAAATGCAAATAATGACAGAAATCTATCAAAACAGACTAGCAGGTAAAGACGAATGTTTTTGAAGACCTTATGTTGCTCAAATCGAAAAGTGTTGAACTAACGAAAGTTAGATAACAACCTGAGGCAGAAGAAAAAAATTCACGCCTCAAAAGGACGTACAGATATTTTACACGAATTTTTACGGTGAAGAACAAAAATCTGTTTCCAGACAACAACTTTCCCAAGCATTACTTCTCTCTCATTAGAGGTTACTCTTGGCACAAAAAGCAAATAAAAAGGATAAGGAGCGGGTTATTACAGAGGTAATAGCTTCCAAGACTCATCTAAAACTTTTGGGTTATCTCCCAATAAGTACTTTTCTTTAACGCTTTTAAGTTAGGCACGATAGTTTGAAAAGATGCTCACATAAGAAATATGAATTGAAGTAAAAGAGAGCATCAAGAAGCAAATTCAAAGCACATTTAAGTCTAACCCACTTCCTATGCATAGGAATCTTGTAAAGAATCAAGTCATGAAAGCACAAAGCAACAAGCATAGTAAAGCAAAACAAGTGCAGCTTCAAAATTTTCAACATAAAGAGGGGAAACTTAATATTATGGAGATACATAAAACCATGTTTCCCTATCTCATAATAACTTTAAGTAGCATCATGAATAAAATTAAAAATATAACTATCACATAAAACATTCTTATCATGAGCCACATGAATATAACAATTATTACTCTCCCTATAAGAATAGTCATTCTTATTAATCATAGTGGGAGCAAATTCAACAAAATAGCTATCATTATTATTCTCATCACCATAATCATCAAATATAGGAGGCATATTGTAATCATAATTAATTTCCTCCTCAATAGTAGGGGGACTAAAAATATCATATTCATCATTGTAATCATCATATATTGGAGGCATAGTATCATCAAAGTAAATTTTCTCATCCGTGCTTGGGGGACTAAAAAGATCATTCTCATCAAAACTAGCTTCCCCAAGCTTATACTTTTCCATAGCATTAGCAATAATGGTGTTCAAAGAATTCATACTAATAATACTGCTATTAGCACACAAATAAAGTTTCATAGGTTTTTTAATTTTCTCTTCAAACACTTCATGTCCTAACTCAAGATAAATACTATAAAGCTCTCTATTTTGTTGTTGTTTTCCATTAAGCCTAACTAGTGAAAACAAGAAACAAAAAGACAAAATTGCAGAATCTAAAGGAAATAACTTCGAGCACTCACACCGGAGGATGTGAGTACCTTTTACCTTACCTCCCCGGTAACGGCGCCAGAAAATAGCTTGATGTCTACGCACTTCTATTCTTGTAGACAGTTGTTGGGCCTCCAAGTGCAGAGGTTTGTAGAACAGCAGCAAGTTTCCCTTAAGTGGATCACCCAAGGTTTATCGAACTCAGGGAGGAAGTGGTCAAAGGTATCCCCTCTCAAGCAACCCTGCAATCAAGATACAAGAAGTCTCTTGTGTCCCCAACACACCCAATACACTTGTCAGGTGTATAGGTGCACTAAATCAGCGAAGAGATAGTAAAATACAAGTGGTATGAATATAAGACAACGATGCCCGAAAATAGCTTGATGGCGTGGAAGAGACTAAAGGAAAACTGAAATAAAGATGGCAACAACCAAACATGTAATAGATCTAGTTGGAAACTGTGTTTCAATGCTTCGAAACAAGGCCTAGGGATCATACTTTCGCTAGTGAACACTCTCATACAAATATCTTCTCTTTATGATACTACTCTGAACTACTCTCCGATTGGACACTCTAATCCATGGTAGGGCTATAACAGCACACCTCAAAGTAAGCCTTTCCCATCTAGATAACCCCACACTGTCACCTTGAGCACTAGATGGTTCAACCAAACACCACAATTTCATAAAGACATCCAACTCCAAATATAACTCATAACAAGTATTTGTAATCTCTAGCCTAAGTGCCACCATGGTGTGCACGCTGTCACTTTCACATACATGGGGAGAGCAGAGATCTATTAAAGTACTTGAGTAGCAAGGTAGATCTACTTGATTACAAAGCTCATGATCACAATATGATCATGCATAGAGAGAGATGAACGCATAGCTACCGGTAGAACCCTTAGCCTTGAGAGAGAACTACTCCCTCCTCATCATGGGAATCAGCAATGGTGATGGAGATGGTGGTGGAGATCGATGGAGATGGCTCCGAGGGCACTTCCCCTTCTCGGCAGGGTGCCGGAACAGAGACTTTCTGTCCCCCCAATCTCCCCTTCGGTGGCGGCGGCGCTGCGGAACTTTTCGTGGATTTCTGATTGACTCTCTAGGGTTTTTGCCTCGGAAGAGATATATAGGAGAAAGAGGCAAGGTCGGTGGCCGGCCAGGGGGCCCACACCATGCCCTGGCGTGGCCTAGGGTTACCCGCACCAAGGGGTTGTGGCCACCCTGTGGCCCCTCTCCGACTCTTCTTCTGGCTCCGTGCGTCTTCCAGGAAAATAACAACTTTGGCTTTTGTCCAGTACAATTCCAAGAATATTCATTTTCTGACTTTCCTGGAACCAAAAACAGCAGAAAACAGGCAACTGGCACTGTGGCTCTTGTTAATAGGTTAGTCCAAGAAATCATATGAAAAGTACTCCAAAGTGTGTACAAAACACAAGAAAGTAGATAAAACCAAGCATGGAACATCAAAAATTATAGATACATTTGCAATGTATCAAACCCTAAGAGGAAGGTATGATGAGCACAACAGTAAGTTTCCCTCAGTTATGAAACCAAGGTTATCGAACCAGTAGGAGCAAGGAAACACCTACAGGGTGTTGTTTCCAACTTGGAATCCTGCACAACACAACCACAGAACTTTGCCCCCAACTTACAGTGAGGTTGCCAATCTCACCACTTTGTTGAAAACAAAGGATTAAACGTATTGTGTGGAAGAAAGTAATAGCTTGCAGAAAGTAAACAATTGTAGATTGATGGTAAAAGAAAGGATCGGGGTCTATAGTTCACTAGTGGTGGTTCTCCTTAAGATAGATGACATGTTGGGTGAACAAATTACAGTGGGCAATTGACAAACATCGAGAAAGCATACATGCATATACTAATCATCTTGACTCCTATGAGATTTGATTGGGCATTACAACATTATACATAGACCGTAATCCAACTGCATCTATGACTAATAATCCACCTTCAGGTTATCATCCGAACCCCCTCCAGTATTAAGTTCAACCAACAGATAATTGCATTAAGCATTGCATGTAAAGTAAACAATACGATTGTTCTATGAACAAAGGATTGTTGTGTTCTCCCTAGAGCAATAGCACATCTAGTACCTTAGAGATTTCTGTCACTTCCCCAGATTACTAGAGGCATGAACCCACTATCGAGCATAAATACTCCCTCTTGGAGTTGCTAGCATCTACTCGGCCAAGATATCTACTAACAACGGAGAGCATGCAAGATCACAAATAACAAAGAAATGATAGAATCAATAATCAATCTGAAATAGCATCTCAATATCCATCGGATCCCCGCAAACACAACATGTAAGATTACAAATAGATGATCTTGATCATGAACGGAGCTCACAAGATCCATACATGGTAGCACAAAGGAGAAGAACTAACCATCTAGCTACTACATGGACCCGTAGTCCAAGGATGAACTACTCACGCATCACACCGGAGGCTTACATGGTGATGAAGAAGGCCTCTAGGGTGAATTCTCCCCTCCAGCAGGGTGCCGGGAAGAGCTTCAGATCCCTCCCGATCTAGGGATGGAGATGATGGCGGCTACAGACTCTTTCGTGGAATTTTGATCGGGTACTTAGGGTTTTCGTATCAGAGGCAATATATAGGCGGAAGGAGAGGCCGAGGGGGTGCCCTAGGCGGCCGCACAACCCCCTGGTACGGGCCAGGCCTAGCCGCACGGCCAGGTGGTGTGGGCGGCCCCTGGCCCCTCTCCGTCTCGTATTCTGGCTCCATATCCCCCTCGGTGAAATATTGACTTTGGCTTTTGTCCTATCCAATTCCGAGAATATTCATTTTCTGACTTTCCTGGAACCAAAAACAGCAGAAAACAGGCAGTTGGCACTGTGGCATCTTGTTAATAGGTTAGTCCAATAAAGTGTATAAAAAGTACTCCAAAGTGTGGGCAAAACATAAGAAAGTAGATATAAACCAAGCATGGAACATCAAAAATTATAGATATGTTTGCAACGTATCAACATCCCCAAGCTTTACTCCTGCTCGTCCTCGAGAAGGTAAGTGATAAAAAGAAAGAATAATTTTTGAGGTGACATGCACCATCATAAACTTGATCAAAGTATTTGTAAAACATTGATAGATGGGATCATAGTACTTCGACATAGCATGAAAGATAAAGTTCTAACAATAAGACATAGAAACTATGTTGTAACATGAAAAGGCACAAACAAAAGATTCATGAATAACAATGCTTTGCAAGACGTTTGTTTGTTTCACATAAAGAAAACATAGCATAGTGGCATTCAACAATGCTTTGGAATAACTTGGTTTAGGGAGTTGGATGCATGAGTGGAACTCATACTTTGTTGTGGAGGCTAGCAAAAGACTGGGAGCGACAAACTAAGAGAGCAATACTGGCCATAATCATGCAAAGCGAAAAAACGTCATTAATTAAAGCATAAAGTGATATTACAAGTCGAAAACTAAAGGATCATAAAGGCTATGGTGACTTGGGATAGTCATAACATGGTGTGAGCATGCGCCAAGTCAACCCAAACAAAGCATCAAAGGAGAATACCACAATACTATGCTTTAATATGTTAAAACAACGCATGATTCTTTCAAGGAACATTAAGCAATCTCAATTTTTTATAACATGTCATGCTACAACAAAAATCACTAAGCATAAAGCTAAAACAATATCAAGCATGACATGACAAAGCATAGGTCATAGTCAAAAACAAGCTCTCTTTACCACTTAAGCATGAACTTTTCCTACTCTTTTCGAATCCAAGCCAAACTATTTGAAAACTAATGTATGAAAGAGGGGGCCAACCAATTTATTCAAGCAAACTAAGCAAACAAAAACTAAAAACAAAAACGAAGACGCTCAAGAACAACACAACTGTGCATGAAACAATAAAAATAAAGTGTTTGGAAGAAACCTGAGATTTTTATTGATGAAGAAGGGGATACCTTGGGCATCCCCAAGCTTTGACGCTTGTACTTCTTGGATATTTTCTTGGGGTGACACGCGTGGCATCCCCAAGCTTGAGCTTTAGTCCATTCTTCATCTCATTACATCATTCTCTCCATATACCTAAATTTTTTCCTTCATACAAAACTTCACACAATCTTTATTAGCAACATTAGTGCACTCAAGATAATAAGTCTTTGGGTTCAGTTTCAACACCAATAAAACTTCCATTAAAACACAAGCTACTGTAGCACTTCCCTCAAAAAGCACAATTCCCCAAAGAGAACTCAAAAATGAATCAACAAGAAGCAAGTGCAAATAACGGCAGAAATCTGTCAAAACAGACCAGCAGGTAAAAACCATTTTTTTCGAAGACCATCTGTTTATCAAATCAAAAAGTGTTGAACTAACGAAAGTTAGATAACAACCTGGGGCAGAAGCAAAACAATTGACACCTCAAAATGACATATAGAGATTTTACACGAATTTGTACAGCGAAGCACGAAAATCTGTTTTGGGACAACAACTTTCCCAAGCATTACTTCTCTCTCATTAGAGGTTAGTCTTGGCACAAAAAGCAAATAAAAAGGATAACGAGCGGTTATTATAGAGGTAATAACTTCCAAGACTCATCTAAAACTTTTGGGTTATCTCCCAATAAGTACTTTTCTTTAACGCCTTTAAGTTAGGCATAAGAAGCAAGAAAAAGAATCAAGTGTTCTCAAATGAAGAAGCATTAAGAGCAAATTTTGTTTTCATAGGAGAGGTAAAAGGGATCTTATCTCTATTCTTAGGGAAGTGTTCTATACCTTTATTGAGTGGGAGTTGATATTTAATGGTGCCTTCTTTCATATCAATAATGGCACCAACAGTTCTAAGAAATGGTCTTCCCAAAGTAATAGGACAAGAAGCATTGCATTCAACATCCAAAACATAGAGATCAACGAGGACATAGGCATTGTTAACCATAATAAGAACATCATTAATACTCCCCATGAGTCTATTTTTAGCATTATCATCAAGTGGGACATTTAAATAACAATCTTCCAATGGTGGCAAATCAAGCATATCATAAATCCTTCTAGGCATAATAGAAACACTACTATCAAGATCACATAAAGCTTTGAAATTAAAATCATTTACTTTCATATTAATGATGGGTTCCCAACCATCTTCTAGTTTCGTAGGAATAGAAGCTTTATGTTTCATCTTTTCTTCTTTAATTTTTATGAGAGAATCAGTAATGTATTTTGTAAAGGCCATATTCATAGCACTAGCATTAGGAATTTTAGCAAGCTTTTGTAGGAACTTAATTACTTCAGAGATACTGCAACCATCAAGATCAAAATCATAATTATCATCTAAAGTAGTAGAGCTATTGTTTCCCATATTACGAAGAATTTCAGCATTTTTATTAGAAAAGGTTCCATTTGGTTTACTAGCTTCAACATTAGTGGTAGTGATAGTAGAAACACTAATATTTCTAGCAATTTCATCTTATCTTTCCCACTTAGCATGCAATTCCGCTAATAGTCTAACATTTTTATCAATTCTAACTTGTATGGCATTAGTAGCAGCAAAGGGATTTTCAATAGTTTTAGGTTTAGCAGCCATTTTATTAATCAAGGAGGATTGTGCTTCAGACAAAGATGATATATTTCTTTCAGCATTAGAAAGTTTCAATTGTAAACTAGGGATTTCCCTATTTAAACTCTCAAGTTGATGACTAATATTTTTCAAAATAGTAGATTATTCCTCCATGGTTTTAGTAAATAATTTATTTTGCTCATATTGCATTTGCATGAAGTTTTTAGTGGCTCTTTCAACTTCTAAAATTCTTCCTTCACTAGGTATTCTAGGTTTGCCATGATAACCATAAGTATTATTAGGAGGGTCAGGCCTATAATTGTTATTACCATAAGCATTGTTGCCAAAATTATTATTTCTTATAAAGTTCACATCAATTTGCTCTTCTTGAGCAACCAAAGATGCTAAGGGAACATGATTTGGATCAATATGAGCTGTCCCATTAACAAGCATAGACATAATAACATCAATTTTATCACTCAAGGAAGAGGTCTCTTCAATAGAATTTACCTTCTTACCTTGTGGAGCAATCTCAGTGTGCCATTCAGAATAGTTAACCATCATATTATCCAGAAGCTTTATTGCGGCACCCAAAGTAATGGTCATAAAGGTGCCTCCAACAATAGAATCCAGTAGATTTCTTGAAGAATAATTCAACCTACATAAAAGGTTTGGATAATCATCCAAGCAGTCAGTCCATGAGTGCAGTCAGTCCATGAGTGGGACAATTCTTTACCAAAGATTTCATTCTTTCCCAAGCTTGAGCAACATGTTCATTATCAAATTGTTTAAAATTCATTATTTCACTTCTCATAGATATAATCTTACCAAGAGGATAGTATTTTCCAATGAAAGCATCTTTGCATTTAGTCCAAGAATCAATATTATTTCTAGTTAGGGATTGCAACCATTCTTTAGCTTTTCCTCTCAAAGAGAAAGAAAACAATTTAAGCTTAATAATATCTCCATCTATATCCCTATGCTTTTGCATCTCACAAAGTTCAACAAACTTATTTAGATGAGCAGCAGCATCTTCAGTACCAATACTAGAAAATTGTTCTCTCATAACAAGATTGAGTAAAGCAGGTTTCATTTCAAAGAAAGTAGCTTCAGGAACAGGTGGAGCAATAGGTGTGCACATGTAATCATTGTTGTTGGTGCTAGTGTAGTCACACAACTTAGTGTTTTCAAGAGTAGTCATTTTGTGTGTGTTTTAAATAAAGAAAGCAAACTAGTACAACTATTTTTTTGTGTGTTTTTGATAAAGAAACAAGCAAACAAAGCAGAAATAAACTAAGCAAAACAAAAACAACAAAGTAAAGAGATTGGTTATGAGGGACTCCCCTTGTGAAGATGTCCTTGACTCCCCAACAATGGTGCCAGAAAAGTACTTGCTGACTCGTTGTTGATATCGGGCTCGTTGGGGAACCCCAAGAGGAAGGTATGATGAGCACAGCAGTAAGTTTCCCTCAGTTATGAAACCAAGGTTATCGAACCAGTAGGAGCAAGGAAACACCTCCAAGCTGTTGTTTCCAACTTGGAATCCTGCACAACACAACCACAAAACTTTGCCCCCAACCTACAGTGAGGTTGTCAATCCCACCAGTTTTGATGAAAACAAAGGATTAAACGTATTGTGTAGAAGAAAGTAATAGCTTGAAGAAAGTAAACAGAAAATAGTAAACAGTTGTATATTGATGGTAAAAGAAAGGACCGGGGTCCATAGTTCACTAGTGGTGGTTCTCCTTAAGATAGATGACATGTTGGGTGAACAACTTACAGCGGGGCAATTGACAAACATCGAGAAAGCATACATGCATATACTAATCATCTTGACTCCTATGAGATTTGATTGGGCATTACAACATTATACATAAATAGTAATCCAACTGCATCTATGACTAATAATCCACCTTCAGGTTATCATCCGAACCCCCTCCAGTATTAAGTTGCAAGCAACAGATAATTGCATTAAGCATTGCGTGTAAAGTAAACAATACGATTGTTCTATGAATAAAGGATTGTTGGTTTCTCCCTAGTAGCAATAGGACATCTAGTGCCTTAGAGATTTCTGTCACTTCCCTAGATTACTAGAGGCATGAACCCACTATCGAGCATAAATACTCCCTCTTGGAGTTGCTAGCATCTACTCGGCCAAGATATCTACTAACAACGGAGAGCATGCAAGATCACAAATAACAAAGAAATGATAGAATCAATAATCAATCTGAAATAGCATCTCAATATCCATCGGATCCCCGCAAACACAACATGTAAGATTACAAATAGATGATCTTGATCATGAACGAAGCTCACAAGATCTAGACATGGTAGCACAAAGGAGAAGAACCAACCATCTAGCTACTACATGGACCCGTAGTCCAAGGATGAACTACTCACGCATCACACCGGAGGCTTGCATGATGATGCAGAAGGCCTCCAGGGTGAATTCTCCCCTCTGGCAGGGTGCCGGGAAGAGCTTCAGATCCCTCCCGATCTAGGGATGGAGATGATGGTGGCTACAGATTCTTTCGTGGAATTTTTATCGGGTACTTAGGGTTTCTGTATAAGAGGCAATATATAGGCGACAGGGGAGGCAGAGGGGGTGCCCTAGGCGGCCGCACCACCCCTGGCACGGGCCAGGACTGGCCGCACGGCCAGGTGGTGTGGGCGGCCCCTAGCCCCTCTCCGTCTCGTATTCTAGCCCCGTGTCCCCCTCGGTGATATATTGAGTTTGGCTTTTGTCCCGCCCAATTCCGAGAATATTCATTTTCTGACTTTTCTGGAACCAAAAATAGCAGAAAACAGGCAGCTGGAACTGTGGTATCTTGTTAATAGGTAGTCCAAGAAAGTGTATAAAAAGTCATCCAAAGTGTGGGCAAAACATAAGAAAGTAGATATAAACCAAGCATGGAACATCAAAAATTATAGATACGTTTGCAACGTATCAATGACTAGCTCCTTTGCACAACACTTAAACAAAAGTGTGAGCATATATACAAAAGATAGAAAAAGAGCGAGTGTGCATAGAGCAAATAGGCATATACCACTGTATTGTAGTATGGCAAAGAGACACTTTTCAGATTTTGAATCCCAAGTGAATATGTTGATCCTAAAACACTTGGGACTACCTCGTTAACTCATTCGGTTTAACAGAATACTTTTACATTATGTTGAGATTTATCTTTTATGAACCATTGACCACTAAGGTGTGGAAGCCTGCTAATACTATTCAGATGGTTCGAGTAAGGTATTATTCATGAACTTATTCCTATGTATCGTATATGATAAACACATGCTGCAACTGCCTCATTTATTTTATCGACTCAGCTTCATGAATATGAGGATCACATCCATTAAGCTAAACTTGCTTGGGACGAGCAAGAGTCTAAGCTTGGGGAAGTTGATGAATACATATTTTCATCATGTTTTACATTATTATTTTGCATTGTAGATATAGGATCTTGGTATTTTACGACGCTCGCGCGCATGTTTTATGTTTGTTTTCACCAGGATCAAGACAGATGATGGATCCAATGGATACAATTCTTGAAGTAGTTGTACTAAGGAGAAAAGGAATCAAAACAACGTAAATCGCTTATTTGGGAAATATTAATAATACCAGAAGAAAACCAGAAGCAAACAAAGGACACAGAGGGTTCAACGACCAACTATACGACCGAAATAAAATTTCCGGCCGTATAGTTAGCACTGCCTTCGCCTCCTCAAATAGTTTCACCCCATGCAACTGGTTCAGGGAGATGACATACAGAGCACCCAAAAATCGCTGAAACCTCACCTCCGGAAGGCATCTGGAGGGGGTACTCATCCGCCGGGATCCATCTTCAACCTGCACAGATCCGGGAGGCTAAGGCATCGATATTCATCATCCACCGCGGCATCACCACCATCTCTATCCATCCCATCTACGTCTTGTCTAGATCTTGTTGTAATTCCCGTACTCGTTGTGGATTTATACATGTACTATTCATTTATGATTGTTTCCATTACAATCGCTATGATGTTGATTGCCTCCATGTCTGAGTAGAGCTCTAGTTCTTGGGGAGATGGAGAAACCCTAGCATATGATTGAGATGAGATAAAGATTATTATGTTATACATTATTATGTGTATGTGTTAATTGTCTTTATCTTGATGTTGGGAGTTGTGCACCTCCTTAATATTTGCCTCCTACGGGGACTCGATGAAGGGGATTACTTGTTGGTAGACGGAAGGATGATAACACTTACTTACGAGGGTTTAACTCATCAATGCCCATTGTTATGGACTTAGGTTCAGGAATTGAGGAGCGCTGGAAATCTCGGTACGGCTAGCAAACAAGCACACAGGTGACACGAGGTTTTACCCAGGTTCAGGCCTCGTAGAGGACCCTACATCCTGCTTGTCTGCTCTTGATTGATGATGATCCGAAGGATTACAATGTCGCCGATGGCGGTGTCGCGCAGATTGGATCTGGCGTATGAGAGATCGTAGATCTATCTATTGTCTATTGTGGGAGTCGCGATGTCTAGATCTATTGTGGCGTAGCGTGTCTTAGGTCGTGTCCTCCTCGTTGGACCCTCCTAACCTTTATATATGGGGAGGCTAGGTCTGAGGTACCAATACGAGTTGGTTACAAGTTGTATTCAAACTCTAGTCTTGAGGTTTCCTTGTCTTGTGCGTTTGGGAGTCCGTGTTCATATGGGCTTCATATCAGTCGAACCGTCATACGCGTCATGAACCTTGGCAATTTGTCGAGTGCGCCTTCCGTCGAGCCGCACCAGGTAGGCTGTAGTTGAGTGCCTATTGGGCATACCCATGTCACTTACTATAACTATAAAGCTGTTATCAATCCTTACGTTCGTTGGTGAAGCAGATCTGGTGCAACGAGGGAGTCGGTGAAACAGTTCCGGTGAAGAGCTCCGGTGTGTAAGAGAGGGCCGGCGGTGAAGCAGGTAGAGGAAGGTCAAGGTTGGAGGGGTGTGGGCAGGGAAGAGGCGATGGGGGTATATAGGTGGGATTATGCACATTTACCACCTATACCCCTCTATTATTGATGTACTCCCAAGGTCCTTGTTTCCAGAGTAGGGATAGAAGAGGAATTTTGCATTTGCAAAAAGCGGGGCGGGATATTTGAATAGATGCGCGAGATATTTGAATAGATGTGCGCGGGTTGTTTTGGCGCCTTGGCCCCATCTAGACCCACACGCCAGAGACAGTATGCCTACCAACATATAAATGAGTTCCACACATTTTCCGAAATTGATAAACATTATATTTTGAAGGCTTTCATACAATATGACTAAGGTCATAGCCATATCTCTGCTATAGTTTATGATAGCGTGTCCATATCTGGTAGATCGCTGCATCTTGGCATTTCAGAAGAAGATTCTAGATTTTATGGATAATGCCCAACTTTCATGAATTTCCAAACTTCTTAGCTAAATCTATGCAATACAATGACCTTTTGACAATTCAAAGTAATTATGTCTAATTTCGAACTACAAAGTGTGTGATATACCTTGCTCTTGACATTTTAAAAATAATTTGAAGATACCAAGTAGTCAAATATTGGAGAACCACCGAGAGTTTTGCAAAATTCAACTTTTTGATATGAATGGTAATGACACCAAATTTTGGCCATTTTTAAAAAATACAAAGAAACAAAATATAAAACAAAATAGAACCATTCTTTTCTCTCTTCGTGGCTCACTATGTGCACTAGCTAGTTTCCATGGGAACATATAATTTTAAAATTTGATAATTTTTTAAAAGAATTGTAACACAATATATGGAGTACCATGTAAGAATATGCATAGCTTTCAAACCAGATGACCAAGGTCATTAAAAAGATTCGGATCGGTCAGAATTTCGGTCTGCTTGGTTTAGACCATTTTGCCCCTGATAGTTTGATTAAATAACAACCTTGCCACCGCTGAGTCAACCCGCACTCTCCTGACATCTACCTTATCCTCTTCTACAGCAGCACACATCGATCGATCCCCTCGCGCCTCCACCCCGATGGATTGCCTCCTCTACAGGACATGGAGCTTGGAGGAGAGCTCGAGCTCGAGCTCGAATCCCCCTTTCACAATCGTCGCCTCCCATGTCCCTCCAGCACCATCAGCCTTTCCTCCCCACCCTCGAGTACACACCAGGCACTAGCGCAGGCCGCCGCCGGTGAGGGGCCGCGCTGGCGCAAGCGGGCGCCGCTGCTCAGCGGTAGGCCGGGCCAGAGGTCCCTGCTGCACGCAGCGCTAGGAATTGCAGTCACCAGCGCGGCCACAAGGATGCAGGCCATGCAACGTCGTAGCTCCCTGCTTATGTTGCGAATGCATGACACCACTTCTCTACACGTGCCCCCCCGCTCTTCTTGCTATGCAACTGCTACCCCCAATCCTACTCCACGCGTGATGCTCCCAGACCGCACTTTGAGTGCCGCCATAGGCCTCCTCTGCTTTGCTCCGCGCGCAAGGCATCCCCCTAGCAGATCGCCGCTTGAAGCCTCGATGACCACTGCCTTTGAACTTCATCTAGCAAAGACTCTGAATTTCCCTGAGCAAAGCATCTGAAAAGTTCCACGAACAACACCCAACTGCTGACGGGGACGAGTGCCCGACGACACGAGCTCGATCTCCATCTCACGTCTCCGTTCTCGTGTTCCAGCATCAACGCCATCGGGCTAGAGAACCAACTGCGATGTGCAGTCATCTGCCTCAACCCGTGACCTGGTGTGGTGCTGACTATTGTTTTGTAGTTGAACGAAGAGAAATGAAAAGGACGAGGAGCTGCGGCCGTGAGTGGATAACAGAAGAGAGAGAGATAGAGAGAGTTTGTGTTTGACAAAAGACCATTGTGTAATATGCTCCAAGGGTGATTGTTCCTCTCTCTCTGCATCATCTGATGTTTGAGGTCTAATTAATACTCTTTGCCGAGTCAAGTTGGCGTGGCCAAGAAAATTAAAAGTCACATACATGATGCATGTGCAGAGTTCCATGGAAACTTCAAAATTAGTATTTGGTTGATTCTTCCTTACTACTCCGCCTAAAAGTAGATGTCGCAAATTTTTCAAAGTTTAAATGTATTTAGCTAAATATTGTCTACATTACATCTAAACTTTGCCAAATCCACGACATCTATTTTGAAACGAAAGGAGTGTTTGATTTTATTAGTAATTTCTACCACAACATAGATTTTATTTCTGGGACATGCTCACAACCCAATCAAAAAACTGGATCGTTTATCTGCAAATGGATATGCACTAGCTTCTTAAGTTTAGGCAGTTTCATATGATGAAAACTTCAAGAATGGAACGGTACTTGCTGAATATAGATGGAACAATGGTTGAACATGGTGTCTTCCGGTTTTAGTTTAATCCAACTCTGCTTAAGAATTCTTCAATTGTATTTTCTTTGAATAGTGTTGTTGAAATACAATTGCCCTTTTCCGGCAAGAAAGAAAAAACATGATCGATAGTTGTTTATATTGGCTGTTGTTAATATGGCGAAAGATCAACAAAGGGACAATGGTTCACTGAATCTTGATGGAAAAGTGGACTAAATTTGTGTATCACCTTTAAGTTCATATTGAATATGTTTGATTCTTGAAGGATGCGTACAGTCCACTCCATTCCTTCTGGAGCACTACGAGAACTGCAGGGTCATTACGCATATTAGGAGTGAGGCATACCATGATCGTATCGACCTGCCTGCAGTGCACCGAGAGTCTACTAATCCATAGGATGAATGCTGATTTATATGGCGTCAATTAGCTTGCTGGTCATAGAATAGGACTCCTTGCCATTCGGATTCCATCGCGTATGAATTTGAACTTATGAAATATTTTTCATTGAATTTAATGTGGTGCACTAGCACCGTAGTAGCGCACGGGCTCTATGCTAGTTTATAATAACCTGTCCATATTTGGTAGTTGGTGCGTATTGGCATTTAAAATATTATGTACAAAGGAAGCATCCAAATTCGAAGTTATTTCAATTTTCTAAGGCACAACAATGACTTTTGTCATGAAGCAACTACAAAATATGGCTCAAAGTCCCACTGCCCCACTTTTCACACAAAGTATATATATATATATATAGGACATATCCATACTACTCCCGGATGTAACTACACCCACGTGTGTTTCACGTCATGTAGGTAGTATCTATCATACCGAAGAGTATGTACACATAGTATGAAGTATTATAAGACTATTTGGTAGTATATATACTACTTTTGAGGTAGTATGTATAAGGTGTTCACATACTCTTATTTTACATACAAATATGAAGGGTATTTCGGAAATATAGTTCAAACTATGGCTCCGCTTGCATTTTCTTCACGTAACTTGATCTGAAGTATCTTAGATGTAGTATATGAACATACTTAAACCGATAAAGTATCACGTATACTTTCGTATGAGAGTATATAAGACATGGTTGTAACTACACCCGGGAGTAAGAAGGATTTTTCCTATATATATATATATCCTAGTGTTAAGTTTAGGGTTCGGGGTTTATTTTGGGTTGAGGGTTTAGGGGTTCATGGTTTATGGTTTAGGATTTTAGGGTTTAGGGGTTTAGGTTTCATGATTTAGGGTTTAGAGTTTTTCAAGGTTTTAGGGTTTATGATTGTTTAGGTTTTAGGGTTTAGGGAATTTTCAATAATAATGTTCAAGCTTTATATATATGGTTATATTCATGAAATAGAATGGCGTTACTGCAATTTAATGAAAGTATCTCAAATTTTGATCTATAAGTGCAAGATACCTGCTTGGTTTAGGGTTTATGGGTCGAGGATTTAGGGTTTTATGGTTTAGGTTTTATGGTTTTTAGGGTTTAGAGATTAGCGATTTTTCAATAATGCTCAAAGATTTATGCTTATAATCGTCGAATGGAATGGCGTTGCCTGATTTAATGACAGTATCTCAAATTTTGATCTATAAGTGCATGCTACCTGCTTGGTTAGGGTTTATGAGTCGAGGGTTTTGGGTTTTAGGGTTTTACAATTTAGGTTTTAAGTTTATATAGGGTTTAGGTTTTAGCGAATTTTTAGTAATGCTCGTTGAATAGAATAGCGTTACCTAATTTATTAAAAGTATCTCAAATTTTGATCTATAACTACATGATACCTGCTTGGTTAGTGTTTATGGGTTGAGGGTTTAGGGTTTTAGGTTTTAGGTTTTAGGGGTTGTTTAGGGTTAGGGTTTAGGGATTTTTCGATAATTCTCAAGATTTATGCTTATATTCATCGAATAGAATGGCGTTACCAATTAGATGAAAGTATATCAAAATTTGATCTATAAGTGCATGCTACGTGATTGGTAAGGGTTTAGGGTTTGGGGTTTTATGGGTATAGGGTTTCGGCAGTTTTAAATAATGTTCAATCTGCTTTATGCTTATATTCGTGGAATAGAATGGGGTTACATCAATTTATTGAAAGTATCTCAAATTTTTGATCTATAAGTGCATGATACCTGCTTGGTTAGGGTTTATGGGTCGAGGGTTTAGGGTTTTATGGTTTAGTTTTATGGGTTGTTTAGGGTTTAGGGTTTAGAGAATTTTCAATAATGCTCAAGATTTATGCTTATATTCATAGAATAGAATGGTGTTAGCTGATTTATGAAAGTATCTCAAATTTTGATAAATGAGTGCATGACACCTACTTGGTTAGAGTTTATGGCTCAGGGTTTATGGCTTTAGTGTTTAGGGTTTAGGTTTTAGGGGTTGTTTAGGGTATAGGGTTTAGGGAATTTTAGATATTTCTCAGGATTGATGCTTATATTCGTCAAATAGAATAGTGTTACCCAATTTAACAAAATTATCTTAAATTTTGATCTATAAGAGCATGCTACGTGCTTGGTGAGGGTTTAGGGTTATTGGGTTTAGGGGTTTAGGATTTGGGTTTTAGGGGTTTAGGGTTTTAGGAATTTTTAATAATGTTCAAGCTTTATGCTTATATTCTAGAATAGAATGGTGTTACCCAATTTAATGAAAGGATCTCAAATTTTGATCTATAAGTGCATGATACCTGCTTGGTCAGGGTTTAGGAGTTTAGAGTTTACGGTTTAGGATTCCGTGAATTCTCAATAATATGTTCAAACTTTATGGTTATATATATATATTCGTGGAATAGAATGGTGTTACCGCAATTTAATGAAAGTATCTCAAAATTTGATCTACAAGTCGATGATACCCTGCTTGGTCATATTTTTTGTTCAATACAATTGAAGGTACCCAAGTACTAAAAAAAGGGAGAAACACCAAGAGTTCCGTGAGATTTAGGCGCTATTTGGTTGGGCTCTAATTCTAGCTTTTGATTTTTGGCTTGTAAAGCCAGGAACGTTTTTTTTTGGCTTTCTTTTTTATCTTTTACTCTGACATAGTTGAATGATTGTATAAGCCAAACGCAAAAATCTAAAGTGGCTTATAAAATAAAGCTAAAAGCGATAGATAAGCTTAACCAAACAACCCCTCAACTTCTCGATATGAATGCTAATAATGCAGCCTAATTTGGGACCTTTTGAAAGAATAATCCAAATAACAAAATATATAAATTGAAGCAATGTCTTTCTTTCGCAGAGTATTTTGTTACATGCACTGCCTAGTTTCCATGAAAAGTATGCTAAAATTTGACAACTTTTGAAGAAACCCGTTTCACAATATGGCGTACCATGTATGAAAATTCATGGCTTTCAAAAGAGATGACCAAGGTCATAGCAATATGATTGCCATAGTATATGATAACATGTCCATGCTTGGTAGAAGGTGCATAACTACATATTGGCATTTCAAACAATGTTTACAAAAAATGGTGCATCCAAATTCGAAGTTATTTTAAATTGTCCAAGTGACAACAATGGCTTCCATTGTGAAGCAACTACAAAGATTATATATGGTTCAAAATCTCACCGCACCAATTTTTTCCAAGAGTATAATTTTTTTGACAGATAATGCCCAAGTTTCATGAATTTCAAGCTTCCGAGCCAGGTTTGATGATTTTAACGATTTTATCTCGGTTTAGTGAAAAATGTTCGAATTTTGAACAACAAGCGACGGGAATCTCTACTTCCCGTAATTATGGCTCACTAACATGTGCGTCACTTGCATGGTGGGTCCAAAAAGTTAGTGTAGGTCGGAGTGGGCGAGCAGGTAAATATTGAAGACGGGCTAGGAAACGTCGATGGGGTGATGCACTTGGGAGAACGCAAATTTACCACCTATATCCCACTGTTATTGTAGTACTCCTCATATTCTTGTTTCCGGAGCAGGGATAGAAGAAGAATTTTGCATTCTATAAAGAGGTGAAGCATGTTTGAATGGTTGCGTAGGATATTTTCATGGATGGGTGCGGTGTTTGGGCGTCGTACCAAAATTTTGAGGTCGAAGCTTCTAGCATACGCTATTCCGGCGTGGGGCCTCTCAGATGCATTATCACCGTCTAGACCCACACACCAGCGAGAGTTGATTTCTAGCATTTAAACAAGCTTCTAGGCATTTGCTAAAAAAATTGAACAATTTAAGGCTTTCAAGAAGATGACCATCGTCCAAAAAAAATTTGACCAAGGTCATGGAAATAGTTTATGATGATGTGTCCGCATTTGGTAGATCGGTGCATCTTGGCAAATCAACCAATATGGCTGGTTCCAAATTTGAAGTTTGTTTTCGAATTTCCAAGTAACAATATGTATAACGCCCTTTCAAGCTTCCAGGCTAAATTTGTGCAATAAAATAATTTTTGGGGCTGGATCTTTGAATGGATGGGCGGGATGTTCGAATGGGTGGTTGGGATATTTCGGTGCACTGCCTAAATTTGAAGTTGAAGCTTCTAAGGTACGCTACTCCCACTTGGAATATTGTCCCCATCAGATAGACCCACATGCCTATATGCTTTCCAATATTTAATGAGTTTATAGACATTTGCCGAAATTAATGAACATTAATTCAAGGCTTTCAAACAAGAGGAGCAAGGTCACAACCATAGTTTATGTACCTTTTTTATGTTTTGTACTACTCCGTACATTGAAGCATCTTCGCCAATCAAGCTTAGAAACGTGTCCATATTTGGTAGATTCTATGCATCTTGGCATTTTAAGCAATTGTTTACAAAAGGAGATTCCAGATTTGATGGATAATGCCCTACTTTCATGAGTTTCCAAGCTTCCTAGTTGAAGATGTGCAATAAAATGACCTTTTGACAATTTAAAGTAAGTATGTCTAATTACGAACTATAAAGTGTGTGATATAGCTTGCTCTTGACTTTAAAAAAATAATTTAAAGGTACTAAATTAGTCAAATATTGGAGAACCACCGAGAGTTTTGCAAGATTTCAACTTTTTGATATGAATGGTAATGACACCAAATTTGGGCCATTTTGTTAAAAAAATAAAGAAACAAAATATAAAACGAATACAACCATTTGTTTATCTGTTGGCGTCTCACTATGTGCATTAGCTAATTTCCATGAAAATATATAAAATTTAAGAACTCTTGAAAAACTCGTTTCACAATATGGCGTACCATGTTTGAACATTCATGGCTTTCGAAAACTAGATGACCAGTGTCAAGGCCATATGTGTTATCATACTTTATGATAATATAACCATGTTTGGTAGATTGGTGCATATTGGCATTTCAACATTGTTTACAAAAAGAGCTTCCATACTTGAAGTTATTTTAAAAGCCCCAATCGATAATAATGGCTTTAATTTTGTCTTACGATATATGTCATACCATGTATGAATATGCATGGCTTTCAAACCAGATGACCAAGGTCATGGACATATCTTTGCTATAGTTTATAACAGCATGTCCGTATTTGGTAGATTAGTGCGTATTATTGCCATTTAATATATGATTTACAAAGGAAGCTTTTGAATTTGAAGTTATTTTCAATTTTTCAACTGACGACATTGGCTTTTGTCGTGAAGAAACTACAAATAAGTATGGCTCAAAATCACACTGCCTAGTTTTCGCACAAGATTTATATAGCCTAGGTTTTAGGGTTTATGGTATATGGTTTAGGATTTTAGGGTTTAGGGTTTAGGGGTTTAAGGTTGATATTTAGGGTTTAGGTTTCAGGATTGAGGGTTTAGGGTTTTTCTAGGTTTTAGGGTTTATTAGGGAATTTTCAATAATAATGTTCAAGCTTTATGGTGTTATCGCAATTTAATGAAAGTATCTTGGATTTTGATCTATAAGTGCATGATACCTGCTTGGTAAGGGGTTGAGGGGATGAGGGTTTATGGTTTATGGTTTTTAGGGTCTAGGGCTTTAGGGTTTAGGTTTTTGGAGAATTTTCAGTAATGTACAAGTTTCTTTATGCTTATATTCGTGGAATGGAATGGCGTTAGCACAATTTCATGAAAGTATATCTGAAATTTTGATCTACAAGTGCATGCTACCTCATTTGCTAGGGTCGTTTAGGTGGGGTTGAGGGTTTAGGGTTTTAGGTTAGGGCATTTTCAATAATGTTCAAGCTTTATGGTTATATCCGTGGAATAGAATAGCGTTAGCACAATTTAATGAAAGACTCTTAGACTTTGATCTATAAGTGCATGATACCTACTTGGTTAGGGTTTTACGGTTTAGGTTTTATGGATTGTATAGGGTTTAGGGGGTTTAGCGAATTTTCAATAATGCTCGAGCTTTATGCTTATATTCGTCGAATAGAATGGCGTTACCTAATTCATTGAAAGTATCTCAAATTTTGATCTAAAAGTGCATGATACCTCCATGGTTAGGGTTTATGGGTTGAGGGTTTTGGGCTTTAGGGTTTATTAGGGTTTAGGTTTTAGGGGTTGTTTAGGGTTTAGGAAATTTTCAATAATGTTCAAGATTTATGCTTATATTCGTCGAATAGAATGGCGTTACCAATTTAACAAAAGTATATGAAATTTTTATCTATAAGTGCATGATATGTATTTGGTAAGGGTTTAGGGTTTGGGTTTTAGGGGTTTAGGGTTTCGAGATTTTTCAATAAATTTCAAGCTTTATGCTTATATTTGTGGAATAGAATGGTGTTACCATAATTCAATGAAAGTATTTCAAATTTTGATCTATAAGTGCACGGTACCTGCTTGGTTAGGGTTTATGGGTTGAGGGTTTAGGGTTTTACGGTTTAGTTTTATGGGTTGTTTCTGGTTTAGGGTTTAGCGAATTTTCGGTAATGCTCAGGATTTATGCTTATATTCGTCTAATAGAATGTCATTACTTGATTTTATGAAAGTATCTCAAATTTTGATCTATGAGTGCATGACACCTGCTTGGTAGGGTTTTTATGCTGAGGGTTTTAGGGTTTAGGGAATTTTTGATAATGCTCAGGATTTATGCTTATATTCGTTAAATAGTATGGTGTTACCCAATTTAACGAAAGTATGTCAAATTTTGATCTATAAGTGCATGCTACGTGCTTGGTCAGGTTTTGGGGTATAGGGGTTTAGGGTTTGGGTTTTAGGGGTTTAGCTAGGGATTAGGATTTTAGGAGTTTTCAATAATGTTCAAGCTTTATTCTTATATTCGTGGAATATAATGGTGTTACCCAATTTAATGAAAGTATCTCAAACATCTAGGGTTTAGATTTTACGGTTTAGGATTCCGTGAATTTTCAATAATATGTTCAAACTTTATGGTTATATATATATATATTCGTGGAATAGAATGGTGTTACCGCAATTTAATGAAAGTATCTCAAATTTTCTTACACAAGTCGATGATACCCTGCTTGGTCATATTTTTTGTTAAATACAATTAAAGGTACCCAAGTACTAAAACAAGGGAGAAACACTAAGAGTTCTGTGAGATTTAGGCACTGTTTGGTTGGGCTCTAATTTTGGCTTTTGATTTTTTGGCTTATAAAGCCAGGAACGTGTTTTTGGCTTTGTTTTTTTAGCTTTTACTCTGGCATGGTTGAATGATGGTATAAGATGAAAGCAAAAATCTAAAGTGGCTTATAAAATAAAGCTAAAAGCGATAGATAAGCTTAACCGAACAACCCCTCAACTTCTTGATATGAATGCTAATAATGCAGCCTAATGTGGGACCTTTTGAAAGAAAAATCCAAATAAAAAAATTGAAGCAATGTCTTGCTTTGACAAAGTATTTTGTTATGTGCACTGCCTAGTTTCCATGAAAAAGTATGCCAAAATTTGATAACTTTCGAAGAAAACCATTTCACAATATGGCGTACCATGTATGAACATTCATGGCTTTCAAACGAGACGATCAAGGTCATGGCAATATGTCTGCCATAGTTTATGATAATGTGTCCATGTTTGGTAGATCATTGCATAACTGCATATTGGCATCTCAAGCAATGTTTACAAAAAAGGTGCATCCAAATTCGAAGTTATTTTAAATGGTCCAACTGACAATAATGGCTTCCGTTGTGAAGAAACTACAAAGACTATATGTGATTCAAAATCTCACCGCAACAATTTTCTCACAAAGTATAATTTTTTTGATGGATAATGCCCAAGTTTCATGAATTTTCAAGCTTCTGAGCCAGGTTCGATGATTTTAACGGTTTTATCTCGGTTTAGCAAAAAAGTTCAAATTTTGAACAACAAGCGATGGGAATCTCTACTTCCCGTAATTCTGGCTCACTAACATGTGGGTCACTTGCATGGTAGGTCCAAAAAGTTAGTGTAGGTCAGAGTGGGCAGGCAGATAAATATGGAACAAGGGCTGGGAAACATCGATGGGGTGATGCACTTGGGAGAACGCAAATTTACCACCTATATCCCTATGTTATTGCAATGCTCCTTGGATTCTTGTTTTCGGAATAGGGATAGAAGAGGAATTTTGCATTCTAGAAAGAGGTTAAGCATGTTTGAATGGATGCACAGGATATTTTAATGGATGGGTGCGATGTTTGGGTGCCGTACCAAAATTTTGAGGTTGAAACTTCTAGCATACGCTACTCCTGTGTGGGGGCTCTCAAATGCGCTATCACTGTCTAGACCCACACGCCAGCGAGAGTTGCTTTCCAGCATTTAAACGAGTTTCTAGGCATTTGCTGAATTTTTCAAACATTTTAAGGCTTTCAAGAAGATAACCATCATCTAAAAAAATGTGACCAAGGTCATGGAAATAGTTTATGATGACGTGTCCGCATTTGGTAGATCGGTGCATCTTGGCAAATCAACCAATATGTCTGCTTCCAAATTTGAAATTTGTTTTCGAATTTCCAAGTAACAATAATGTGGTTTGTTGTGGAGCAACTACAAAGATGATGGCTCAAAATGTCACCGCCCCTTTTTTCACACAATGTATAACGCCCTTTCAAGCTTCCATGCTAAATTTGTGCAATAAAATAATTTTTGGGGGTGGATGTTTGAATGGATGGGCAGTATGTTTGAATGGGTGGGTGGGATATTTCGGTGCTTTGCTGAAATTTTGAAGTTGAAGCTTGTAAGGTACGCTACTCCCACTTCGGATGACGTCCTCATCAGATAGACCCACATGCATGTATGCTTTCCAACATTTAATGAGTTTATAGACATCTGCCAAAATTAATGAATATTAATTGAAGGCTTTCAAACAAGAGGACCAGGGATAGAAGAGGAATTATGCATTATAAAAAAGGATGAAGTATGTCTGAATGGATGCACGGGATATTTGAATGGATGTGTGCAATGTTTGGGCACTGTACCAAAATTTTAAGGTCGAAGCTTCAAACATACGCTGCTTCGATGTGGAGCCGCTCAGATGCGTTGTTACACTCTAGATCCACTTGCCAATGAGAGTTGCTTTCCAACATTTAAATGATTTTTTAGGAATTTTCTGAAATTATCGAACAATTCAAGGCTTTCAAAAAGATGACCATCATCCACAAAAAAGATGACCAAGGTCATGGCCATAATTTATGATGGCGTGTCCGCATTTGGTACATCGGTTCATCTTGGCAAATCAACCAATATGTCTGGTTCCAAATTTGAAGTTTACTTTCGAATTTCCAAATTTGGCCCTTGTTCGAAAAAATTAGGGACGTAATTAAATATTTGTTGAAATAAAGCCATTCGTTCGCAAAGTGCAATGCTATGTGCATTAGTTTCCATGGTAAAACATAAACTTGTATTTTGACAACTTTTGGATCAATTTTGATCTATGGTGACTGGCAGGTGGGTCACGTATATGGTGGTGCTCAAAGCAGGGTAGGTCAGAATTTCCAAAGTTATCCCTCACCACCCCTTCACACTGTGTAATAACTTCCACCCTCCGCCGCCTAGGCCCTCACCCCCTTGCCCACAAAACCGACACGCTCACGGCCACTCCTCATCTACCCGTGCACGAAGAAGATTTCCCTACCCGTCGGTCTTCTTGAGATGCACCAGTGGGCACATCGATCCCACGGTAGTCCTTCTATCTCTAGCTTGATCTGGTTGGCATTGTATTGCCCTGTCACCCGACCTGCCTCCTCAGATAAGTAGTTTAACTTGTCCTCAATCTTCATGGTCATAGTTTATTCTGCGCTCGATCTATGTTCCTAAATACCTTTGGCAATTTTTGTTGTCAACATGTTTGCTGAAATGCATAGGCATATATAGTTTTTGTACTCCATCTATATGTTTCCTGCTTTTCTTTTAATAATAACCAACCTTGTATGTCATAATTAAATAGATGGGTAGAATTTGGATAGATATTGCTCCATTAGGCAATGCTAAACATATCCTTGGTATTCTATGATTTATGGGGTTTGTTAGAGCTCACTGGAACAACTCAAAAGTACATTGCCCCTGCTGGTTGTGTGTGAATCGTAGGGTACTGCCTCAAAGTGTAGTGGAAGACCGTATTTTTACATTTGGGATGCTAAGCACATATGTTAGATGGTTATTTCATGGTAAACCATACGATCCTCCATATGAACCGGGGGAAGCACATCTTTATCATCAAGATCAAGTAGGGGAAGCAGATGTTGATCAACTAGATCAACTGACAGAGGCAACCCCTAAGAATCTAGATCAACTTGGAGAAGGGGGAGGAGAGAAAAATCCCAAGCTGCATGAAACAGGTTTCATTTCTGGTACTACTGCTATGCCACGTGAGAAGGTATATTTGTAGAGCAAAAAATGTTCAGGTTGTGTGTCTTTGATGTTTCTCTATAAACGTATATGTTAATCTACTAAACGTAGAAGCAGACGACCGAAGAGGACTTTGATGGTAATGACGATGACATGTTCATTGATAAGCCTGCATTTGAGGCTGTGGATTGGGTACACTGCTTCTAGATGGATTTGATGCAGGGCTACTAATCATCAGGGGTGTACTTTTGGTGCCGTCTGGGTAGTCTCATGACCACTAGCCCATCTACAAAACTCTTGGGGTGTAGAGCTATCCCATGATTGGTTCGCTACTCTCGTAGTTCTATAATATGGAGATACCTTATGATTTCTAGGCCTTCATTAGCAAAACTATAATTGGAAACTATTATGTATATTAGTATATGTATGTGTGTTTGTGTGTCTGATATGTTGTAAACGTATCTATAATTTTTTATGTTCCATGCTTGTTTTATATCTACTTTCTTATGTTTTGTCCACACTTTGGAGTATTTTTACACATTTTCTGGAACTAACCTATTAAAAAGACGCCACAGTGCCAGTTGCTTGTTTTCTGCTGCTTTAGGTTACAGAAAAGCTAGTAAGGAAATATTCTCGGAATTGGACCGGACAAAAGCCCAAGTCAATATTTCACCAAAAGGAATACGGAGTTCGGAGGGGAGACGAAGAGGGGAACAAGGGCGGCCACACCCTAGGGTGGCGCGGCCAGCCCTAGTCACGCCACCAGGGAGTGTGGGACCCCTAGCGCTCCACCGACCTTGCCCCTTTGCCTATATATTTCCTCCGGGACGAAAACCCTAAGTACCTGATCAAAATTCCATGAAAGAGTCTGTAGCCGCCGCCATCTCCATCCCTAGATCGGGAGGGATCTAAAGCTCTTCCTGGCACCCTGCCGGAGGGGAGAGATCACCCTGGAGGCCTTCTTCATCACCATGCCTGCCTCCGGTGTGATGCGTGAGTAGTTTATCCCTGGACTACGGGTCCATGTAGTAGCTAGATGGTTGGTTCTTCTCCTTTGTGCTACCATGTTTAGATCTTGTGAGCTCTGTTCATGATCAATATCATCTATTTGTAATCCTACATGTTTTGTTTGCGGGGATCCGATGGATATTGAGATGTTATTTTAGATTGATTATTGATTCTATCATGTCTATGTTATTTGTGATCTTGCATGCTTTCCGTTGTTAGTAGCTATCTTGGCCGAGTAGATGCTAGCAACTCCAAGAGGGAGTATTTATGCTCGATAGTGGGTTCATGCCTCTAGGAATCTGGGGAAGTGACAGAAATCTCTAAGGTACTAGATGTGTTGTTGCTACTAGGGAGAAAACAACAATCCTTTGTTCATAGAATAATCATATTGTTTACTTTACACATTTTGCTTAATGCAATTATCTATTGCTTGCAACTTAATACTGGAGGGGGTTCGAATGATAACCTAGAGGTGGATTATTAGTCATAGATGTAGTTGGATTACGGTATATGTATAATGTTGTAATGCCCAATCAAATCTCGTAGGAGTCAAGATGATTAGTATATGCATGTATGCTTTCTCGGTGTCTGTCAATTTCCGCATTGTAATTTGTTCACCCAACATGTCATCTATCTTAAGGAGAATCACCTCTAGTGAACTATGGACCCCGGTCCATTCTTTTACCATCAATCTACAAGCTATTTACTGTTTTCTGTTTACTTTCTGCAAGCAAATACTATCTTCCACACAATACGTTTAATCATTTGTTTTCAGCAAAATCGGTGAGATAGACAACCTCACTGTAAGTTGGGGGAAAAGTTATGTGGTTGTGTTGTGCAGGATTCCAAGTTGGAAACAACACCTTGGAGGTGTTTCCTTGCTCCTACTGGTTCGAGAACCTTAGTTTCATAACTGAGGGAAAACTTGCTACTATGCTCATCATACCTTCCTCTTGGGGTTCCCCAACGAGCTCGATATATTTTGAGCCATCAAGTAGTGTGTTTCTAGCCTGAAATCCGAGCTTATGCTTTTATCGGTTCCTAAACGGTTTTTGAGGCCCCATCGCTGGTGCCCTATGCTGCAAATACCGTCGTCCTGTCGTCTACTAGCCCTTCCCCTCCCTCATTGCTCCGTGAGCCGAATCAACAAAACGATATAATGTATAAGCTAGGATTAATTAGGGCGATTTTCTCGGTCCTTGGAAGGAGTACCAAGGGAAGGAGGAGGTTGGCTCGGTCCATTATCTCCCCCCTTACGTGGGACCATCTTTAACTCACCCCTGACGTGGGTCCCGCTCGAAATAGCTGTAGGCCGCCACGTGATAGATGGGATCAAAAATTTAGGAATCTATCTCGGCAAAATGTTCCCGCCACTCCTACTTAAAAATACTTACTGTAGAAAAAGTGTACTGCCCAGCCCTACTACTACTAGTACTACTCCCCTACCCATGCCTTTCTACCAACGACAAGACAAGAAACCACCACTAGCTAGCTCCTATCCACCAAGTAACTGTTAGAACTAGTGCAACCTCCAATTGGGGAGTTCTTGCTGAAATAGGTGGGTGTATTCGCTCACCTAGAAATCCATCTTTGTTTAATTTGCTTCCAATTGGGCCATTGGGGTACTATTAGTACTACTAGTAGTAGTATTCAGTATGTTTTGATTGTGGAGTTCTTGCTTATTGCTCCCCTCAGAATCACCTAATCAGGATACTAGCCACGTGCTCTAATCCTCTGAGCTACAGGCCCACCCGTCTCCACTGGATCTCTTCCCGGGGGTACCCCTTCATTTCGGGTTAAGAAGATGGGAAAGCGCCTTTCTCTCTATAAGAGCAGCGCGTTCCGAGGTGTGAAGTAGGAGAGAGGGGATGATTGAGGTTTTGAATAAGACGACCTTTGCATTTTAGATTTGGATCTTTTTCGTATTTTAAAATAGTGAAAAAGTCAAATAAGAGGTGTTAAGCTTTTTATCATTCTGGCATCGAGCTATTTTGCCGCAGGACCTCCCCTACAGTATCGTCACCGCAGTAGAGTTTAACCACCAAATTCGGGATGGATTGGTGTGGTTCCTCTACGCCTAGGACACCAGAATATCGAACCATGAACGACGAAAGGCATGAGAGAAATATTGGCTAGTAATTGTGAAGCCCCAATTCTTGACTGAAAGGGACACCAAAGGCCTCTGCCCTCCCTCTCCATCTATCCAAGAGATGGAAGGGCAGAGCTTTTTTTTGGCTTTTTTCATCTTTTCATCAAAGAGTTGAACAATGAAGATAGATGGCAAATGCCTGATCGATTTGATCAGGCCGTGTAGGAACAAGGTTCAAATCGTTCGTTCGTTAGGATGCCTCAGCTGCATACATCACTGCACTTCCACTTGACACCTATTTAAACGGCTCGTCTCGCCGCTACCTTATCCTATTTCCATACTTCTGTCGCTCCATCCCTGTATGGGTGGAGAACCCGTCGCTGTCTCGGCTGTGATACCGTAGGCTCTAGGGAAGTCGGAGGAGAGAGCACTCATCTTGGGGTGGGCTTACTACTTATATGCTTTCAGCAGTTATCCTCTCCGCACTTGGCTACCCAGCGTTTACCGTAGGCACGATAACTGGTACACAAGAGGTGCGTCCTTCCCGGTCCTCTCGTACTAGGGAAAGGTCCTCTCAATGCTCTAACGCCCACACCGGATATGGACCGAACTGTCTCACGACGTTCTGAACCCAGCTCACGTACCGCATTAATGGGCGAACAGCCCAACCCTTGGAACCACCTACAGCTCCAGGTGGCGAAGAGCCGACATCGAGGTGCCAAACCTTCCCGTCGATGTGGACTCTTGGGGAAGATCAGCCTGTTATCCCTAGAGTAACTTTTATCCATTGAGCGACGACCCTTCCACTCGGCACCGTCGGATCACTAAGGCCGACTTTCGTCTCTGCTCGACGGGTGAGTCTTGCAGTCAAGCTCCCTTCTGCCTTTGCACTCGAGGACCAATGTCCGTCTGGCCCGAGGAAACCTTTGCACGCCTCCATTACCTTTTGATCCCTCTACTCTAATCGATTGGGTCATTTGGGTGGGGGCAGGGGTGGTGTTGGGGGTTTAGGGGCGGGGGGAGGGGTACTGATTTTGTATGGATTCAGGATCAGGGCATGGTCACCGCTGTTCTGATTGGGGCATTTGGTCAGGTTCGATTTCAATGTTCTTCACTTATGTAACCTTTAGTTGCTACTCGTAATGTGAAGTGGATTTTGCGTTAGATTCTGTATGGAGAACTATGGGTCAGTGGCACGCACGACCACTATGGACATGGATGGTCCCATCAGTTCCCTTAGAATTTTCCTAAAAAGGTAATGTAGTAGTATATTCGTTGCGTTCTTCCATTATTTCCAATGCTGCAAGTGGTTGGCTGCAACCTAGATGTATCCCTGTACTAAAAGTTGTCTCTGTCTGCATCTTGTTTTTGTGGAAACCTCTGTGACACCATATCTTCTTTATTTACTATAGCACGGTGGTACATACCTACTAACGTGCGGTGCTCTAGGTGCGGCAAACAGGATGGTACCCCCACATGCCACATGATCCGGCCAGTACCACTACTCACCAAACAAGCACAAGACCACTGACCAGCTAGGAGGGCCCAACTTAAAGAGAAATGTATTTTTTCTTATTACCCTTATTACCATGGTGCAGCCTGATTTTTATTAATTATGGCACTATGTTTATGTGAATCTAGATCTAGATCTGTCTGACTATCTCATACAGTCAATATATGACTACTATGTACTGTTGAGCTCTGTTGCTATTTATGCAAACTGAAGGTGCTGCTACGGAGGCTGAGACTGTTGTAGAGGCTAGTAGATTGCTGATGCCCACACCAAAAACAGACATCGTCTACACGACGAGGAAGCGTCAACACAGTACCCAGGTGGGCAGTGACCTCTCTAAGAAGTGGGTATAATTTGAAAATCCACAATTTCACAAGTTATGATTATCCATGTTATTGTTATCAGCTAGTACTATATCTTTACGCTCATCAGAAGTTCACAAAAATCAAATTTGTTTGCTTTACATGCAATGGTTTTGTCTTATATTATTAGATTTACTTGCTCTTTACATAATTTAACCTTTCCACTTAATTTCAATCAGTACCATGCACCAGCTGCTTGATACGTTGCAAACGTATCTATAATTTTTGATGTTCCATGCTTCTTTTATATCTACTTTCTTATGTTTTTTCCACACTTTGGAGTACTTTTACACATTTTCTGGAACTAACCTACTAACAAGATGCCACAGTGCTAGTTGCATGTTTTCTTCTGTTTTTGGTTCCAGTAAAGGCAGAAAATGAATATTCTCAGAATTGGATCGGACAAAAGCCAAAGTCGATATTTTACCAGAAGACTCACGGAGCCCAAAGCAGAGACGGAGGAGGGCCAGGGCTTGGCCACATCATATGGTGGCGCGGGTGATCCCTGGCCGCGCCACCAGGTGGTGTGGGCCCCCTGGCCGGCCACCGACCTTGCCCCTTCGCCTATAAGAAGCCTCCGATGCAAAAAACCTAAACCCGAGAGCCTCCAACCACGAAAAGTTCCGCAACACCGCCGCCGAAGGGGAGATTTGGGGGAAAGAAAGTCTCTGTTCCGGCACCCTGCCGGGATGGGGAAGTGCCACCGGAGCCATCTCCATCAATCTCCACCACCATCTCCATTGTCGTTGCTGATTCCCATGATGATGACGGAGTAGTTCTTCCTCGAGGCTAAGGGTTCTACCGTTAGCTATGTGTTCATCTCTCTCTCTATGCATGATCATAGTGTGATCATGAGCTTTGTAATCAAGTAGATATACTTTGCTACTCAAGTGATTTAATAGATCTCTGCTCTCCCCAGGTGTGTGAAACTGACAGCGTGCACACCATGGTGGCACTTAGGCTAGAGATTACAAATACTTGTTATGAGTTATATTTGGAGTAGGATGTCTCTGAAATTGTGGTGTTTGTTGGAACCATTTAGTGCTCAAGGTGACAGTGTGGGGTTATCTAGATGGGGGAAGTGAACTTTGAGGTGTGTTGTTATAGCCCTACCATGGATTAGAGTATCCAACCGGAGAGTAGTTAAGAGTAGTATCATGAAGAGAAGATATTTATATGAGAGTGTTCACTAGTGAAAGTATGATCCCTAGGCCTTGTTTCTAAGCATTGAAACACCGTTTGCAACTAGATCTGTTACATGTTTGCTTGTTGCCATCTTTATTTCAGTTTGCCTTTAGTATCTTCCACGCCATCAAGCTATTTTCTGGCACTGTTACAACTTATAATTATCCATACCACTTGTATTTCACTATCTCTTCGCCGAACTAGTGCACCTATACACCTGACAAGTGTATTGGGTGTGTGGGGGACACAAGATACTTCTTGTATCTTGATTGCAGGGTTGCCTGAGAGGGGATACCTTTTACAACTTCCTCCCTAAGTTCGATAAACCTTGGGTAATCCACTTAAGGGAGAAATTGCTACTGTTCTACAAACCTCTGCACTTGGAGCCCCAACAACTGTCTACAAGAATAGAAGTGCATAGACATCAAGCTCTTTTCTGGCGTTGTTGTCGGGGACTGAAGAAGAAGAAGTTCCCATGTCAACCACACGCCAACCTAAATGTAGCAGATCCGTTGACTAAAGCTCTCCCTAGGGCAAAAAATGATCAACACCAGAACTCCATGGGTGTTAGATTTATCACTATGTGAACTAGATTATTGTCTCTAGTACAAGTGGGAGACTGAAGGAAATATGCCCTGAGAGGCAATAATAAAGTTGTTATTATGTATTCCTTATATATGATAGATGTTTATTTTACATGCTAGAATTGTATTGATCGGAAACATCTATACATGTGTGTTTAATAAACAAAAAGGGTTCCTAGTTATGCCTCTCTTATAGACTAGCTTGTTGATTAACAAGATGATTAAGGTTTCCTGATCATGGACATTGGATGTTGTTAATAACAAGGTCACACCATTGGTGGAATGATGTGATGAATCTTCATCCGAAGTATAGCATTACGATCAAGTCATTATGTTTATATTGCTATAACATCATACGAAGTAATCTTTATCCTTAGACCATGAGATCATGTTAATTGCTAACACCTGAAGAGTATCTTGATAACATCAACTGTCACACCGTAACAGGGTGACTATAAAGATGGGTTCAGTACTAAAAAGGTGTTATGTTGAGGCTCATGGATCAAGAGTGGAATTTGTCAATCCCGATGACGGATAGATATACTCTGGGCCCTCTCGGTGATATCACATTGAGATAGCTTGCAAGCAAGTGATGTGATCACTAGAATGTTATATCACGGGAACGAGAAAAGAGTGCATGTTGGTAACAAGATCAAACTAGGTATGGAGATGCCAATGATCGAATCTCGGACATGTAATATATCACGAGACAAAGGGATTTAGTTACTAGCGTTAAAGGTTCTCACGATCACAGAAGTCATCATTGAATGTGTAGGAATTAGTATGGATCTCCAGGTCTCGCTTCTGATTATTAATCTGAGAGGAGTCTCAATCATGTCTGCATTATTCGCAAACCATAGGGTGACACACTTAAGAGTTACCGGACACCATTTTGGAGCACATATGTTTTAGACAAAAGAATTGCAAAGCGCAGGAATTGTTTCGATAGAAACCGTAAATTGTTTCGGGTGTAATTGGAGAAAGTGGTTCTGCATGTGATATTGAAATATTGCAAGGGGCTATATGTGAATGTTTGTTAATTAAAGTAATTAACAAAATTCTGAATAAATTTAATAAAAGAGTTTTATTAAATGAGAGAGCATTAAACTTGGAGACTTTTAATGCATTTAAAGTGGAGGCTTTAAAAGGGAATGTGAAGAGGCATTTTAATGTGGAGGGGTTACCACCACATGAATGGGGGAGGTGAGGGGTCACCCCCCATGCGCCGGCCATGGAGAGAGGGGGTACCCCCCTCCTCCTATAAAAGGCCACCCATTCCCTCCTTCATCCTCACGCCTCCTTGTGAAGGATCTCTCTCCCCCTCTAGAATTATTCCCCCATGGTCTCGGATTAGCGAGATACATGTTCCCGGTGGCATTTTGTCTGGAAGGAGTTGCTGCTTCCGCTGGATCGCTGGAGCGAGGAGGTGGAGGTTGTCCGGTGGCTTGAACGTGTGTGCGAGTACGGATGCGCTGCTGAGTTGCGGCACTCGGACTTCCTCACGATCTTGAGATCGGCAAGTGTACGACTACATCAACCATGAGTTCCTACTCATTAACAAAACTTGTTGTCTTCAAGGGTAAGTTCTCGTTGGATGTATGTCCACCCGTTGCTTTGTACCTAGTAGATAGATCTTGGCGTGTAGTTCTCATCGTAGGAAAATTTTTGTTTGCTATGTTGCGGACCCAACAGTGGTATCAGAGCCGTATCTATGCGTAGGTGCTTTGCACGGGTAGTACACATATGTTTATATGTGGGCGATGATGATCATGTAATTGCATCTTCTATGTGTTTTGGATATTGGTGGCATAGTGGGATAAAGCGGCCCGGACCAACCTTACATGTCATCGTACATGAGACCGGTTCCACCACTGACATGCAACTTGTTTTGCATAAGTGGCTGGCGGGTGTCTGTCTCTCCTACTATAGTCAATATCTGATTTACAACGAGTTACTAATAATTTGGTTATCCTCGTTGTGGTTCATGTTCGTAGGTGAGAACGGTTCTATCTCTGAAAGCCCTAAGCCATGTAAAACTTGCAATTGATAAATTAGAGGTGTCTAGTTTAGATCGTTGCTGGGCTAGTGTATTGATATGGTATTGTTGTAAGTAGATGTATGATAGATACTCTTACAACACATTCAATGTGTAAGTTCCATAGACCTTGACCTTACACACAAAGGAATGATAGAGATCATACCACGATGCAAATGATAGAGATCAAATGCATGGACCATATCATCTCACTTTACACATTAGATGTTAGCATCTTATACTGCTAGTTTGGCTCTTTCTGTAGCATTGTAAGATGATCCCTCATTTAGATATCAAGATAAAAATGTGTTCTTCCTTGAGTATGCACCGTTCTATGGATCGTGTTTCGAGACATCACGTGATGATCGGGTGTACTCGACTCTACGCTTTCATACAACAGGTGTAAGATAATTTTACACACGCGAGTACTAAGGTTCTTACTTGGCGAGCCTAGCATGTACAGACATGGCCTCGGAACACGGACCAAAAGGTTAAGCATGAGTCATATTGTTGATATGATGCCCATATAGATGCTCGCCTTTGAAGCTACACCGACTCACGTGATGATCAGACTTGGTGTAGTGGATTTGGTTCATGTAATCACCAAAAAGGCACGAGGGATGTCGTTTTTGAGTGGGAGTTCATTAGTAATTTGGATTTGTTGAACTCAATCTATCATAAACTTAGTCTAAATAAACTTTACAAATTCTGTTGTAGATGGCACCACCTGCTTTTAATTTCAATGTGTTCATGGAGAAAGAGAAACTTGCTGCAAATGGTAGCAACTTCACCAACTAGGCTATGAATTTGAGGATTCTCCTCACTGCTGCACAAAAGCAATATGTGCTAGATGCGCCGCTAGGCCCCCCACCAGCTCCTGATGCCCCTGACGAGGAAAAGAATGTCTATGTGACTCGTCAGGAGGACCACAACTTAGTTAATTGCGGCATACTGTATGGGCTAGAGCCAGAACTTCGAAAGCGTTTCGAAAATGGCAATGCCTTTGATACCATGGGAGAATTGAAAATGATTTTCAATACCCATGCTGCCGTAGGGAGTTATAATGCTACTGAAAAGTTCTTTAGCTGCATGATGGAGGAGAACAGCTCCGTTAGTGAGCATGTACTCAAAATGTCTGGGTACGCCGATAAGCTTGTGTCCTTGGGAATAACGATTCCCATTGACTTAGGCATACATCGTGTTCTCCAATCTCTGCCACCTAGCTACAAGGGCTTTGTGATGAACTATAATATGCAGGGCATGAAGAAGTCTCTTCCCGAGCTTCTGTCAATGCTTAAGACTGCAGAAGTGGAGATTAGGAAAGAACATCAAGTGTTGATGATCAATAGGACCACCGGTTTCAAGAAGGACAAGAAAGGCAAGCACAAGGGAAAGAAGGGTGGCAAATCTGTTGCCGCGCCTGAAAAGAAACCCCGAGCTGGCCCTAAGTCCGATACCGAGTGCTACTATTGCAAGGGGACTGGCCATTGGAAGCACAACTGCCCCAAGTATTTGGCGGACAAGAAGTCCGGCAAGGCAAACAAAGGTATAAATGATATACATGTTATTGATGTGTACTTGACTAGTACTCGCAGTAGCACCTAGGTATTTGATACAGGATCGGTTGCTAATATATGTAACTTGATTCAGGGGCTGCGGAACAAGCGACAACTAGCAAGGGATGAGGTCACAATGTGGGTTGGCAATGGATCAAGAGTTGATGTGACCGCCGCCAGAACGCTGCCTCTCCATATGCCATCGGGATTAATTATAAACCTAAATAATTGTTATTTGGTCCGTGCACTTAGCATGAACATTGTATCCGGATCATGTTTGATGCAAAGTGGTTATTCGTTTAAATCTGAAAACAATGGTTGTTCAATTTATATGGATAATATCTTTTATGGTCATGCACCTGTGTTGAATGGTTTATTTCTGATGGATCTCGTTAGTAATATTACGCACATTCATAATGTCAATGCTAAAAAGATTAAACTTGATGATGATATATCTGCATAGATGTGGCACTGCCGTCTAGGTCATATTTGCGTTAAACGCATGATGAAACTCCATTCTGATGGACTTTTAGAATCACTTGATTTTGAATCATTTGATACATGTGAGCCATGCCTTATGGGCAAGATGACTAGAACGCCGTTTTCCGGTTCAATGGAACGGGCGACAGATTTATTGGAAATCATACATACTGATGTGTGTGGACCAATGAGTGTGTCGGCGCGAGGTGGATATCGTTATTTTGTTACTTTCACGGATGATTTGAGTAGATACGGGTATATCTATTTGATGAAACACAAGTCTGAAACTTTGGAAAAGTTCAAGGAATTTCAGAATGAAGTGGAAAATCATCGTAATAGAAAGATCAAATTTCTACGGTCTGACCGTGGAGGAGAGTATCTAAGTTACGAGTTTAGCACACACATGAAAGAGTGTGGAATAGTTTCACAACTCACGCCTGCCGGAACACCACAACGTAATGGTGTGTCAGAACGTCGTAATCGTACCTTATTGGATATGGTTCGATCTATGATGTCTCTGACTGACTTGCCACTATCATTTTGGCGTTATGCACTGGAAACAGCTGCATTCACTTTAAATCGGGCACCATCTAAATCCGTTGAAACGAACCGTACGAATTATGGTTTGGAAACAAACCTAAGTTGTCATTTTATAAAGTTTGGGGATGCGATGTTTATGTGAAGAAACTTCAGCCGGATAAACTCGAACCCAAAGCGGAAAAATGTGTTTTCATAGGATACCCTAAAGAAATGATTGGGTATACCTTCTATCACAGATCCGAGGGCAAGGTTTTTGTTGCCAAGAATGGATCCTTTCTTGAGAAGGAGTTTCTCGCGAAAGGTGTGAGTAGTCAGAAGGTAGAACTCGAAGAGGTTATTGAACCTTCTCTTCATGAAATGGCGAGTAGCGCAACAGCGGAAGTTCTTTCGGAGTTGACTTTACCTAATGAAGAGAGAGCTAATGATATTGATCATGAAAGACCTTCTTGTATCTTGATTGCAGGGTTGCCTGAGAGGGGATACATTTGACCACTTCCTCCCTGAGTTCGATAAACCTTGGGTAATCCACTTAAGGGAAAACTTGCTGCTATTCTACAAACCTCTGCACTTGGAGGCCCAACAACTGTCTACAAGAATAGAAGTGCGTAGACATCACTGCTCAGCCCTTTCTGCTACCGTCCTCTTGTCAAGCTTGTGGATTGAAAGGGGGCTCTGTATGCCCTTCCAAAGGTAGAGGGAAGAAAAATGGTGCATGGCCACCCTTCTCAAAGGGTACCCATGGTATCAGGTATAGATTCCAAGTGGTTTAGACCGACTTGATGTAAGATCTTGTATCTCACCTTTTTTGTTGTCTCTTACTTCTCCATCAATTTTCTCATGAAGGTTGTCCCTTGTGTCGCTCGCCCCATTATAAACAAGATGTTTGGAAATGACAAGTTTCTAACTCTGTATAGCGAGGGCCCTAAAGGCATGTGGCAACTATATGATGTGGATATCTGCTAGACGATGGCCACCACATATTTGGGTGGCCAAGGTTGGTCCAAGTATGTCCTTGAGAATGGTCTGAAGCATGGGGATGAGGTAACATTCAATTTTAGCAAGCTTGGGAAGATACTTGCATGCCATCATACACCTGTTGACCTAAGGACCAAGAATAGAGGTAGTACTAATTAATTTGCTTCTGTACTGATGACAACCTCTAATGATTTTCTTGCGACTAACTGTTCTGCACCATTGTGTTTACTCATCCTATGACCCTGACCACTTCTAAAATTCGCTTCCCCTTATGTACCCTCAAAAGGGTGCGAGCATCAAGCTGCTTGCACTGGCACTGGCCCAAGTTCCTACAACGGCACCTGTTGACCTTGGTAGGAGAAAGAATAGAGGTAGTAACTTAATTAGCTTGTATAATCTCATCTCTATCTATTAGTAACTGTTGTATAAGAAACCATTTTGCTTGTACACATCTCATATGCCTCTCTGACCACTCCTGCAGTACCCTTTCCTACCCCGCAGAAGGTAAGCAGCATCAAGCTACTGGCACCCGCACTGGCCCTAGTTCCTGCTACATCACTTGTTGACCTAAGGAGAAAGAATGGAGGTAGTAACTTAATTTTCTTCTATACTCATCATATCCTCTGATCACTGTCTTGTGAGTAACTATTGTATAATAGACCATTTTGCTTGTACACATCTTATATGGCTCTACCATCCCTGCAATCAGCTTAGCTACCCCTCAGAAGGAATCTAGCATCAAGCTGCAGACACTGGCACCGGTTCTAGGCCTTCTGGCTCCTGCACCAGCCCCTCTACAATTAGTGGCACCATCTCCTGCACCAGCAGTAGCTACCACACCTACCCCAGCACAGGCACCGGCACCGGCACAAGCTCCTTCATCACCCCGGGCAGGGCCTTGTCAGACCACATCCTACACTTCTGTCATCACAAGGTCGCACCGGATTATGTTTGTGAGTATATGGCGGCATATAAACTTCTCTGAATGTCTTCTCAAGTTTCACATGATTCAGTGCATTTCTCTTAGTAATTATGCGTCTACCTCTTGCTTTGACTGAGAAATTGCCTAAGAGTGCCACAAAGCAACTCCAGGCCAGATGAAAGGGCACAATAGTCTTCACGATGCAGAGCGAAGGACTGTAAATCGAGGGACGCTACGTCATTAACTTGATTGATGGGTGCTTGGAAACTACTTCTAGTTGGATCAAGTTCTGGAAAGCAACCAAACTTACCATTGGAAGAATGGTCAAGGTCGATGTATCTAGCTACCCTGAATGTCGCATGCTCTTCATGAACTTCCTAGCTGCCTAGCTCTATGGTTGCATGCTATTGTAATTAATTATATGGTTGTCTTATCTCCATTGATGATATATGGGTGGTAAAACTATGATAACTTTTTGCTGGATTGGAGCTATGAGTAGTACGTACTGGTATGGTATATCTGTATCTATATGATGATTCTCTATATGACCAAATATTATGACAATGATTGTGTTCTAGTGATTGAGTGTGTTTGGAGAAAAGGGCAAACTGATCTTGTAAGATGGTTTTTAGAGCTGAAACAAGAACTTGCTCTCTCTGTATTGCTATTGAATTTTAGTGTCTGTATTGCTGAATCAGTCACTTTGAAATACTTTTGAATTGGTCAAGTGCTGCTGAATATGAACTAGGGATCTGTCGATATTTTTTATGTCTTACTATTCTGTACTCCTTAATCTTTCAGATGTTACTAATTTGTCGAAAGTTCTGTCATTGATGTTGGCTGCTTGCTCTAGAGCTTTTTCATGTGTGTCATCGGAACTATTGGATGTGTTTTGGACAGAGATTAGAGGGTAAAGATATACAACGTGATTTTACTAAGTGAAGTCATTGGATACCAACCCTGTTTTGGCGCACGTGGTGTGTGTTCTTTAGATATTTTTTTATGAATATCTGTCAAAGTAATTATCCCTTTTTTCCTCCCTCGGTGAGGTCTGTGTTTGAATCCGGCGAGGCACAGCCCAGTGAAATTTGAAATAGGATCCCATTGACCATTGCCCAAAAACTTTTTAATTTGGCCTTTTAGGCATTGACCTCACATCTAAAAAAAACTCTGCCTACCCATGTTTTTAAGAAACTAATCCATTATGTGGCTTTTTATAAATTGAGGTTCTAGTAGCACTGCCCTTTTATTTTAAGAGAGATAAACATGGACACACAAAATATTTTTAATAAGTCTTATACAAAAGTTATAGGTACCATAAAGATTTTAAAGATAATTTTCATCCGATTTCTTTTGCGTAGTGGCAACGCATACGGTTTATATTTGTTGAGGTTTTGAGTTCAAATCCTATGTGCTTAACATATATTTATTTGGGTTTACTTTTTCATGTAGCAATACTGTTTTTGGAAAGGCTGTCATCACGGACCCACCATCCTGTAGCGTCCCTCGAGTTTAATGGGTGGGTTTGAAAAAAATAAGTTAAGTACTTGAAAAGTGAGGCTGGCATCAGGGACCCACAAGCCAGAACATACCAGGTAGGCTGACTTGAACAAGCCGGAACATACCAGGGTGGCTGACATGTGGGCCCCAGCAGCAAGACCACAAGAGGTTGCAGCAACAAGCAATGTTTCCAAGGTCAAAACAGCAGACGCGGCCGAAAAAAGTGCATCATACACACGTTTTATTTACAGAGAGACTGGCATGTGGGACCCGAAAGCGAGACCTTATACAGGTGATGTATCGAGCAACGTTGCCAAGTTTGAAACAGGGAGGCGCGAGCGAGGAAAAAATGCAGCATGGGCACTTTTCTTCTAATGAGAGGGACATGGGGCTATTCTTTTTAGAGAGAAAGACATGGTGGACTGCTGAGCACAATCCAGATAAATTTGAGAAAGGAGCCCATGGAGCATAGCCTATGTAGATCAGGCCATGTAGATAGGCAAGCTCTTTTAAATTCGGCCTTTTGGGCATTGCCCCCACCTCTCAAAATAAAAAACTCTGTCTACCCATGTTTGAAACTGCTCCATTATGTGGCATTTTATAAATTGAGATGCCTGAGCTCTGCCATTTTATATTTTAATAAAATAGATAAACATAGACACACAAAATATTTTTTAGAAGAACGATACATAAGTTGTAGTACCAATACCTGTTTAATGATTTAATTTCTATAAATATCTTTGGTGTAGTGGCAAAGCACTCCGTTTACATCTATTTGATTTGATTTGAAGGTCTTTAGTTAGAATCCCTTGTGTGTACATATATATATATATATATATATCTTGGGTTTACTTTTTTTTGAGAAAGGGTTTACATTCTAATATCGCATTATGGGAAGGCTGACATCGCGGACCCACCAGCCAGCAGCATCTCTCGAGTTTAATGATCGGGTTTGAAAAAAAGTTAAATACTTGTACAGAGAGGTTGTCATCGGGACCCACCCGCCAGAACATATAAGGCTGCATCAGGGACCCACAAGCCAGAACATACCAGAGAAGCTGACATGGGGACCTCAGCAGCAAGACCATACAGGGTTGCCGCATCAAGTAACGTTGCCAAGGTCAAAACAGCAGACGCGGCTGAAAAAAGTCCTTCATGTGCATGTTTCATTTACAAAGAGACTGACATGTGGGACCCAGTAGCGCGTCCTTATATAGGTGCTGCCTCGAGCAACGTTGCCAAGTCCAAAACAGGGAGGCACGACCGAGAAAAAAGTCCAGCATGCACATGTTTCTTCTAATGGGAGGCTCACATGGGGGACCGAGCAGCCTAAAAAACGGTTGATGTATCGAGCAATGCTATCAAGTTCGAAACACGGAGGCGCGACCAAGGGCAAAATTTTCATCATACACATGTTACTTCTAATGAGTGGATGACATGTGGGGCCCAGCAGCGTCATTAAATGGTAGATGCAACGAGCAATGCTATCAAGTTCAGAACACGGAGGCATGACCGAGGGAAAAAATTCTATCATACACAAGTTTCTTCTAATGAGAGGATGACATTGTTGGGTCCGCAGCATAGAAAACAAAAAAATTCCAACGATGAGAACTACACGCCAAGATCTATCTACTAGGTACAGAGCAACGGGTGGACATACATCCATCGAGAACTTACCCTCGAAGACAACGAGTTTTTTTAACGAGTAGGAACTCGTGGTTGATGTAGTCGTACACTTGCCGATCTCAAGATCGTGTGGAAGTCCGAGCGCCGCAAATCAGCAGTGCATCCATACTCGCACACACGTTCAAGCCACCGGAAAACCTCCACCTCCTCGCTCCAGCGATCCAGCGGAAGCAGCAACTCCTTCCAGAACAAATGCCACCGAGAACATGTATCTCGCTAATCCGAGACCATGGGGGAATAATTCTAGAGGGGGAGAGAGATCCTTCACGAGGAGGTGTGAGGGAGAAGGAGGAAGAGGGGGCCTTTTATAGGAGGAGGGGGGTGCCCCTCCCCATGGTCGGCGCCTCATGGGGGGTGACCCCTCACCTCCCCCATTCATGTGGTGGTAACCCCTCCACATTAAAATGCCTCTTCACATTCCCTTTTAAAGTCCCCACTTTAAATGCATTAAAATTCTCTAAGTTTACTGCTCTCTCATTTAATAAAACACGTTTATTAAATTTATTCAGATTTTTGTTAATTACTTTAATTAACAAACATTCACATATAACCCCTTGCAATATTTCAATATCACATGCAGAACCACTTTCTGCAATTTCACCCGAAACAATTTCCGGTTTCTATCGAAACAATTCCTGCGCTTTGCAATTCTTTCGTATGAAACATATGTGCTCCAAAACGGTTTCCGGTCACTCTTAAGTGTGTCACCCTACGGTTCACGAATAATGGAGACATGATTGAGACTCCTCTCAGATCAATAATCAGAAGCGGGACCTGGAGATCCATACTGATTCCTGCATATTCAACGATGACTTCTGTGATCGTGAGAACCTTTAACGCTTGTAATTTAATCCCTTTGTCTCTTGATATAATACTTGTCTGAGATTCCATCATCGGTATCCAAATCCTAGTTTGATCTCGTTACCGACATGCACTCTTTTTCTCGTTCCCGTGATATAACATTCTAGTGATCACATCGCTTGCTTGCAAGCTACCTTAATGTGATATCACCGAGAGGGCCCAGAGTATATCTATCCGTCATCGGGATTGAAAAATTCCACTCTTGATCCATGAGCCTCAACATAACACCTTCGTAGCACTGAACCCATCTTTATAGTCACCCTGTTACAGTGTGACATTTGATGTTATCAAGATACTCTTCCGGTGTTAGCAATTAACATGATCTCATGGTCTAAGGATAAAGATTACTTTGTATGATGTTATAGCAATGTAAACATAATGACTTGATCGTAATGCTATACTTCGGATGAATGTTCATCACATCATTTCACAAATGTTGTGACCTTGTTATTAACAACATCCAATGTCCATGATCAGGAAACCTTGATCATCTTGTTAATCAACAAGCTAGTCTATAAGAGAGGCATAACTAGGAACCCTTTTTGTTTATTAAACACACATGTATTGACATTTCCGATCAATACAATTATAGCATGCAAAATAAACATCTATCATATATAAGGAATACATAATAACAACTGTATTATTGCCTCTCAGGGCATATTTCCTTCAATCTCCCACTTGCACTAGAGACAATAATCTAGTTCACATAGTGATAAATCTAACACCCATGGAGTTCTGGTGTTGATCATGTTTTTCCCTAGGGAGAGCTTTAGTCAACGGATTTGCTACATTTAGGTCCGTGTGTACTTTTCAAATCTTTATATCTCCATCCTTGACATGTTCGCAGATGGAGTGAAACCGACGCTTAATATTCTTGGAATTCTTGTGAGACCTCAGTTCCTTGGCGTTGGCTATGGCTCCATTGTTGTCACAATAGATCACCATCGGGTCCAATGCACTCGGAACCACACCTAGTTCCGTAATGAACTCTTTCATCCAAACCGCTTCCGGTGCCGCTTGAAGTAGCAACATATTACGCCTCCGTCATTGATCCAGCCACCACAGGTTGTTTGGAACTCCTCCAACTAACTGTTTCTCCGTTCAAGAGAAATACGTATCCGGATTGAGACTTAGAGTCATCCGTATCGGTGTCAAAGCTAGCATCGACATAACACTTAGCGACTAGCTCTTCTTCACCTCCGTATATAAGAAACATATCCCTAGTTCTTCTCAAGTACTTGAGGATGTTCTTGACCGCTATCCAGTGTTCCGAACCTGGATCAGATTGGTACCTACTAGTCAAACTAATAGCATGTGCCACATCCGGTCTTGTACATAGCATGGCATACATAAAAGAGCCTATGGCCGAGGCATAGGGGATCTTATCCATCATCTCTCTTTCTTCCGCCGTAGCCAGACTTTGAGTCTTGCTCAATGTCTTGCCTTGCAACATAGATAAGAACCCCTTCTTACTTCCGTCCATATTAAACTTCTTTAATATATTATCAAGGTATGTACTCTTCGATAGCCCAATTAGGCGCCTTGATCTTGAAGGGAATATGCCCGAGAGGCAATAATAAAGTGGTTATTATCTTATTCCTTGTTTATGATAAATGTTTATTTTGCATGCTATAATTGTATTGATTGGAAACCTCAATACATGTGTGTTTAATAAACAAATAAAAGGTTCCTAGTTATGCCTCTCTTATAGACTAGCTCGTTGATTAACAAGATGATCAAGGTTTCCTGATCATGGACATTGGATGTTGTTAATAACAAGGTCACAACATTGGTGGAATGATGTGATGAACATTCATCCGAAGTATTGCATTACGATCAAAGTCATTATGTTTATATTGCTATAACATCATATGGAGTAATCTTAGTCCTTAGACCATGAGATCATGTTAATTGCTAACACCGGAAGAGTATCTTTATAACATCAAACGTCACACCGTAACAGGGTGACTATAAAGGTGGGTTCAGTGCTACGAAGGTGTTATGTTGAGGCTCATGGATCAAGAGTGGGATTTGTCCATCCTAGTGACGGATAGATATACTCTGGGCCCTCTCGGTGATATCACGTTGAAATAGCTTGCAAGCAAGTGATGTGATCACTAGAATGTTATATCACGGGAACAAGAAAAGAGTGCATGTCGATAACGAGATAAAACTAGGTATTTGGATACCGATGATCGAATCTCGGACATGTAATATATCGTGAGACAAAGGGATTTAGTTACGATGTTAAAGGTTCACACGATCACAAGAGTCATCGTTGAATATGTGGGAGTCAGTACGGATCTCCAGGTCCCGCTGCTGATTATTGATCGGAGAGGGGTCTCGATCATGTCTGCATTATTCACGAACCGTAGGGTGACACACTTAAGGGATACCGACACCATTTGGAGCAAATATGTTTCAGATAAAGATTTAAGAAAGCATTGGAATCATTTTGATGGAAACCGGAATTGTTTCGGGTGAAATTGTAGAAACTAGTTCTGCATGTGATATTGAAATGTTGCAGGGGGTTTATGTGAATGTTTGTTAATTAATGTAATTGACAAAATTCTGAATAAAATAAATAAAATAGTTTTATTTAATGAGAGCTTGCATTAAATTTTGTGGAAATTTAATGCATGTGTGAGTGGAATTTTGAATGGAGGCATATTTATGGGAGTGGGAGCTCCACCCACATGAATGTGGAAGAGGTGGGGGCACCACCATGGCTGCCATGCCATGGCCCTTAGGTGCCCCCCTCTCCCCTATAAAAGGACCCCCTCTCCTCCTCACAAAACACACCTCCTCGTGAAGGATCTCTCTCCCCCTCTAGTTATTCCCCATGGTCTCGGATTAGCGAGATACATGTTCCCGGTGGCTTTATCTGGAAAGGAGTTGCTACTTCCGCTGCTTTGCTAGAGCGAGGGACGAAGGTTGTCGGGTTACCGGACGTGTGTGCGATCACGGATGCATTGCTGCTTTGCGTTGTTGGACTTGGTGGTGCTGGACTTGCTGGAGCTGGATCTGATGGACGTGATGGAGCCGGACCTGCTGGACTTCATCACGATCTTAAGATCGGCAAGTGCACGACTACATCATCCACGAGTTCCAACTCGTTAACAAAGCTTTGTTGTCTTCGAGGGTAAGTTCTCTATGGATGTATATCCACCCTTTGCTTGCATCTAGTAAATAGATCTTGGCGTATAGTTCCCATCATAGGAAATTTTTTGTTTTCTATGCTGCGAACCCAATAGTGGTAGCAGAGCCTGATCTATGCATAGGTGCTTTGCACGGGTAGTACACATATGTTTATATGTGGGCGATGATGATCATGTTATTGCATCTTCTATGTATTTTGGATATTGGTGGCATAGTGGGATGAAGCGGCCCGGACCAACCTTACATGTCATCGCACATGAGACCGGTTCCACGACTGACATGCAACTAGTTTTGCATAAGTGGCTGGCGGGTGTCTGTCTCTCCTACTATAGTCAATATCTGATTTACAACGAGTTTCTAATAACTTGGTTATCCTCATTGTGGTTCCATGTTCGTAGGTAAGACCGGTTCTATCTCCGAAAGCCCTAAGCCACGTAAAACTTGCAATGGATAAATTAGAGGCGTCTAGTTTAGATTGTTGCTGGGCTAGTGTCATGATATGCTAATGTTGTAAGTTGATGTGTGATAGATACTCTTACAACACACTTAACATGTAAGTTCCATAGACCTTGGCCTTACACACAAAGGAATGATAGAGATCATACCATGATGCATATGATGGTGATCAAATGCATGGACCATATCATCCCACTTTACACATTAGATGTTTGCATCTTATATTGCTAGTTTGGTGCTTTTAGTAGCATTGTAAGATGATCCCTCATTTAAATATCAAGATAAAATGTGTTCTTCCTTAAGTATGCACCATTCTATGGATCGTGTTTCGAGACATCACGTGACGATCGGGTGTACTCGACTCTACGCTTTCATATAACGGGTGTAAGACAATTTTACACACGCGAGTACTAAGGTTCTTACTTGGCGAGCCTAGCATGTACAGACATGGCCTCGGAATATGGACCGAAAGGTTAAGCATGAGTCATATAGTTGATGTGATGACCATATTGATGCTCGCCTTTGAAGCTACACCGACTCACGTGATGATCGGACTTGGTGTAGTGGATTTGGTTCATGTAATCACCAAAAAGGCACGAGGGATGTCGTTTTTGAGTGGGAGTTCATTTATAATTTGGATTAGTCGAACTCAATTTGTCATAAAATAAATCGAAGTGAATTTGCATAATTTGTTGTAGTCATTGGCATCTGTTCACTACCTTATGCTTAGTTTTAATTAAGATAATAGAACTATAGAATTCTGGATATTTACTTTAGGAACTGGTATCGTATTGTTTTGAATGTCAAGTAAATTTTATAAGTCTTATTGCAAACTTTCAGCAAACTCTGTTTACTCCATGAAGTTTAATAAGTAGTATTAAATCAAGAGTAAGAATTCCAATGTTAGTATCTAAAGTATCATGTTTGCCTCCATGATTATTGATATTCAAAAGTTGTTTTAATATAAAGATTATCTAGGAGCTGAAAATTGTTTCAGAAACCATCATGTGTGAAAGATATTGTGATATCTGAAACAATGTTTCTGGTTGCATTATGATAGAGTATAATTTAGCAAAATACATGTTCTCATATTGTATGATAATTTGTGAAGGATGGAGATGCCAGGCATCTGGATCTCCCAAAAAGGTTTTGGGAACTAACATTATACTCGTGATTCTTCCTTATAGGCTATAGTAGCTTGATCGTGAAAGTTGTCATGATAAGCATGAATAGAATATGTAAGTAAAATGTTTACTACACTAATAGATTACTAAAGAATGGATTTTTGAAAGAACACCAAACATTTGATGATGGTGATCCACTTCAAAGTGCAAGTCCAAAGGTATTAGTATTTGACTATATACTCTTTGTACTATGTGTCATGTGAATGACACCACTATTGATGTTGATAGATTCTTTTAAAAGAAAAGGAATTGTTGAAAGAGAATCTATAAAATATTTGGCAGAAAAGAAAAGGTTGGAGATGTCCAACTTAGATATAGAATATATACATGTTATGGTTGTATTCCTTGCTTGTTAAACAATGTGGTTCTAAGGTATTGGATACCGGTATTGCATACCGAATTGGTTGGTGTGAAGTGTCATACAGAACAACACAATTTATGAACTGCAACGGCCTAAGTAACTGGCAAAAGAATAAGTGATGATTTTCATCGAAAACAAATAAAGTGTTATTGTGTTTTTCATTGTCATCAAACCTAGACTTCAAGATTTGTTTTAATAATTGTTATTTTGTTCTGGTGTTACGAGAACAATGGTTGTTCAAATAATTACCGTATTCCATAAAGGATGGATGAACTTTTGCAAGTCGAGTTGGAGAAATCACATCCATAAACATTATTGCTAAAATGTCGTAAGACAAATGATTGGAAGATCACTTATGAAATGACATCGCTGTTTGAATTATATTGGAAAGTAAACATGAAGAAACTCCATGTTGATGGATTTTTGGAGTCTTTTGATTATGATCAATTGACGCTTGTGAAACTTTCCTCTCGATAATTGAAACTCCGTCCAAAGGCCAAAGAGGAACGGATGACTAACTTATTGGATATTATGCATGTTGATGTATATAGTCCATTATGTGTAGCCATATGCGATGGATCTTTTTGCTTCATATGCTTTATCCAGAATTTTGAGTGAATATATCTATATATTTACTTAATAAGGAAGAAGTATGAAACATTTGAAAACTATTCAAAGACTTTCAAGATGAAATGACAAATCATTGTAACAAGAAAATAAAAGAGTTTATGATTTGATCATAAAGGAAGAATTTGAGTTACAAGTTTAGCAAAACACCTAAGATTTCAGGAATTGTTCCATGAATTTGTATTTCCCGATAAACCACAGGAGTATGGTATGTTCGAGAGATCAAATCAAACCTTGTTTGACATGGTAAGATCAAAGGTGTCATTTATAAAACTGCCATTATGTTTTAAGGATTGAAGCTTTAGAGACTACCGCTTTGACACTAAAAAGAGCATTGTCATGATCCGTTGAAATGACACCATATGAGTTATGGTTTGGGATAAAACCCGAATTGTCTTTTCTTAAATTTTGGTATGCTATGCATAAGTAAAATGTTTACAACCAAAGTCGGATAAGCATGTCTTTGTAGGTTATCCCAAAGAATTTGTTGGGAATTCCTCCATAACACCAAACACAAAAGAGTTTGTCGCTTGGAACGTCAAGTTTCTTGAGAAGGAATTTTTCATGAAAAGTTAAGTGGGAGGACAATAGAACTTTGATAAGGTTGTTAAACCTTAGCTATATGTGCTAAGTAGCGCAGCGCCGAAAAGTGTCCCGGTGGCGGCCACAATGCTCATGGCTCCCGTGATTACAAAGGGTGTGATCTTGGAGATTAGATTTCCTATTGAACCATGTGGGTCAGTAAGAATCAAATAGTAAGATTTGAAACAGAAGTCGTTATTGTTTTGACAATGATGAACCGAGTGCATGCAAAGAAGCGATGATGGGCCCTGACTCCATAAAATGACTAGAAGTCATAGAATCCGTGATAGTATCCATACACGAGAAATCAAGTTTCTGAACTTGGAAGACCCTCTGAAAAGGCATGAAAGCCTATCTATTGTGTTTGGATCTATAAAGAAATAGACATGGATGTTTAACATCTATGAAATAGTCGACATGTCGGAAAGAAGTTTACAGCAATTTTCAAGGAGTTAACTATGACAAGATTTGATATTTCATAGCGATATTTAGTCTTGACGGATTGATGTAGCAAACACTACATATAATTTGGTATATGGTAGTTGAATAAACAAAACAAGGTTCTTCTAATAGAATGGTTACCTAGGACGTGTACATGACACGGTCCAAAGGGTTTTGTTAATTCAAAGGGTGCTAAAAGGGCATGCAAACTTCAATAGTTGAAGTGAGCATGGCGGAGTTGGAATCTTCACCATGATGAAAATGTTAAAGGAGTTTAATTTCATCGAAGATGATGAAGATGCTTGCATTTGCAAGAAATTAAGTGGGAGCGCTGAGACATATTTCCAATACATTATACAGAGTACATATTGTTGATTGGAAATGATGTATCTTTTATTGACACAAGTTAAGGATTTCATTAAAATAGGATTTCGCTGAAAGACTTGGGCAAAACCGGAATATTCGGCATCAATGTCTATATGGATAGATTGAGGCGCTAATATGGGTATGCCAGACGTACATATATGAGATATTGAAAGGGTTCAATATGGAAACAACAAGAAAGGTTCTTGCTGCATGGAAAGGATTGTATCAAGATTCAAGTGTTTCAACACTTGGTGAGTAAAATCACATGATTATTTTGATCGATTATACCGTGATATGTATATATCTAGATATGTCCTATGCTCTAAAAGTTATGAGCACATACTAGAATGATTTATAATATGATCATCGGACAATAGTAAAGATATTCTTATGAGCTTTGGCAGAACTAAGAATATATCATGTATAAGTGACAAATAGTTAAAGGTAGTTCATTGTAAAGTGTTACATTGATACTAGTTTTGCCACAAGATACAAATTAAATTTATCTCAATTTATACTATGGGTGGCACAATGTAATGGAAAGGATGTTCCATGATGTATTTGGATGAGTTCCAAAGTTAAGACATTGTGACAGATACTAGAACAAAAGGCTAAGTATATGACTGCTATAGTACCAGGAAACGAGGGCATTTGTGTTAAGTAGTTTGTTATCAAACTAGGTGTGGTTCAAAGTGGGCTAATACTATGAAGATATATTGTATGACAATAATATCAACATATTTTAACCCGAATGAACTAAAGGTCTCACCAGAGGACCAAAATTATACAATGCCATCTCATTTGAGAATGAGTGATGCGTAGAGACGCAAAGACATGCAAATACACATGGACCTGAAACTGTCAGATCCAGAGATTATGTTAACCACTAGCAATCGCGTATATGCATCACCAGAAATCCATAGGTGTTCAATACGCAAATTTTTTCAAACTAGATTATTGACTCTAGTACAAGTGGGAGACTGAAGGGAATATGCCCGAGAGGCAATAATAAAGTGGTTATTATCTTATTCCTTGTTTATGATAAATGTTTATTTTGCATGCTACAATTGTATTGATTGGAAACCTCAATACATGTGTGTTTAATAAACAAATAAAAGTTTCCTAGTTATGCCTCTCTTATAGACTAGCTCGTTGATTAACAAGATGATCAAGGTTTCCTAATCATGGACATTGGATGTTGTTAATAACGAGGTCACAACATTGGTGGAATGATGTGATGAACATTCATCCAAAGTATAGCATTACAATAAAAGTCATTATGTTTATATTGCTATAACATCATACGGAGTAATCTTAGTCCTTAGACCATGAGATCATGTTAATTGCTAACACCGGAAGAGTATCTTGATAATATCAAACATCACACCGTAACAGGGTGACTATAAAGGTGGGTTCAGTGCTACGAAGGTGTTATGTTGAGGCTCATGGATCAAGAGTGGGACTTGTCCATCCTGATGATGGATAGATATACTCTGGGCCCTCTCGGTGATATCACATTGAAATAGCTTGCAAGCAAGTGATGTGATCACGAGAATGTTATATCACGGGAACGAGAAAAGAGTGCATGTCGGTAATGAGATCAAACTAGGTATTTGGATACCGATGATCGAATCTCGGACATGTAATATATCGCGAGACAAAGGGATTTAGTTACGATGTTAAAGGTTCACATGATCACAAGAGTCGTCATTGAATATGTGGGAGTCAGTACGGATCTCCAGGTCCCGCTGCTGATTATTGATCGGAGAGGGGTCTCGATCATGTCTGCATTATTCACGAACCGTAGGGTGACACACTTAAGGGATACCGACACCATTTGGAGCAAATATGTTTTAGATAAAGATTTAAGAAAGCGCTGGAATCATTTCGATGGAAACCAGAATTGTTTCGGGTGAAATTGCATAAACTGGTTCTGCATGTGATATTGAAATGTTGCAGGGGGTTTTATGTGAATGTTTGTTAATTAATGTAATTGACAAAATTCTGAATAAAATAAATAAAATAGTTTTATTTAATGAGAGCTTGCATTAAATTTGGTGGAAATTTAATGCATGTGTGAGTGGAATTTGGAGGCTTTTTTATGGGAGTGGGAGCTCCACCCACATGAATGTGGAAGAGGTGGGGGCACCACCATGGCTGCCATGCCATGGACCTTGGGTGCCCCCTCTCCCCTATAAAAGGCCCCCCTCTCCTCCTCACAAAAACACACCTCCTCGTGAAGGATCTCTCTCCCCCTCTAGTTATTCCCCATGGTCTCGGATTAGCGAGATACATGTTCCCAGTGGCTTTATCTGGAAAGGAGTTGCTGCTTCCGCTGCTTTGCTGGAGCGAGGGACGGAGGTTGTCGGGTACCGGACGTGTGTGCGATCATGGATGCACCGCTGCTTTGCGGTGCTGGACTTGGTGGTGCTGGACTTGCCGGAGCTGGATCTGATGGACGTGCTGGAGTCGGACCTGCTGGACTTCATCACGATCTTGAGATCGGCAAGTGTACGACTACATCATCCACTAGTTCCAACTCGTTAACAAAGCTTTGTTGTCTTCGAGGGTAAGTTCTCTATGGATGTATATCCACCCGTTGCTTGCATCTAGTAGATAGATCTTGGCGTATAGTTCCCATCATAGGAATTTTTTTGTTTTCTATGCTGCGAACCCAACAGATCTATCTCCATAGATTTTAATGCCTAATATATATGACGCTTCACCAAGATCTTTCATCGAAAATTTGCTGTTTAGATAACTTTTAACACTGTTTAAAAGATCTATATCATTTCCAATCAATAATATGTCATCCACATATAATATCAGAAATGCCACATTGCTCCCACTCACTTTCTTGTAAATACAAGCCTCTCCATAAGTTTGGACAAATCCAAACTCTTTGATCACCTCATCAAAGCGGAGATTCCAACTCCGGGATGCTTGCTTCAGTCCATAGATGGATCGCTGAAGTTTGCATACCTTATTAGCATCCTTACGATCGAAAAAACCCTTAGGTTGTATCATATACAACTCTTCTTCAATATTACCATTGAGGAACGCAGTTTTGACATCCATCTGCCATATTTCAAAATCAAAATATGCAGCAATTTCTAACATAATCCTAACCGACTTAAGCATCGCTACGAGAGAGAATGTCTCATCGTAGTCAACTCCTTGAATTTGTCGAAACCCCTTTGCAAAAAGTCGAGCCTTATAGATGGTCACATTACCATCAGCATCGGTTTTTCTTTTGAAAATCCATTTATTCTCAACGACCTTTCGATCATGAGGTAAGTCCACCAAGGTCCAAACCTGGTTCTCGTACATGGATTCCATCTCGGATTTCATTGCTTCTAGCCATTTGTTGGAATGCGGGCTCATCATAGCTTCTTCATACGTCGCACGGTCATCCATTTCATCAACCATGAAATTCACAACAGGATTGCCGTACGGTTCAGGAGCTGCATGTGTTCTACTTGACCTGCGAGGTTCGGTAGTGTCCTCTTTCAGAGTTTCATGATCAATATCATTAGCTCTCTCTTCATTAGGTGAAGTCGACTCCGAAACAGTTTCCGGTGCTGCACTACTCGCCATTTCATGAAGAGAAGGTCCAATAACCTCTTCGAGTTCTACCTTCCGACTACTCACACCTTTCGCGAGAAACTCCTTCTCAAGAAAGGATCCATTCTTGGCAACAAAAACCTTGCCCTCGGATCTGTGATAGAAGGTATACCCAATCGTTTCCTTAGGGTATCCTATGAAGACGCATTTTTCCGCTTTGAGTTTGAGTTTATCCGATTGAAGTTTCTTCACATAAACATCGCATCCCCAAACTTTAAGAAATGACAGCTTAGGTTTGTTTCCAAACCATAATTCATACGGTGTCGTTTCAACGGATTTAGATGGTGCCTAATTTAAAGTGAATGCAGTTGTTTCCAGTGCATAACCCCAAAATGATAGTGGCAAGTCAGTCAGAGACATCATAGATCGAACCATATCCAATAAAGTACGATTACGACGTTCCGACACACCATTACGTTGTGGTGTTCCGGCATGCGTGAGTTGTGAAACTATTCCACACTCTTTTATGTGTGTGATAAACTCGTAACTTAGATACTCACCTCCACGGTCAGACCGAAGAAATTTGATCTTTCTATTACGATGATTTTCCACTTCATTCTGAAATTCCTTGAACTTTTCAAAGGTTTCAGACTTGTGTTTCATCAAATACATATACCCGTATCTACTCAAATCATCCGTGAAAGTAACAAAATAACGATATCCACCTCGCGCCGACACACTCATTGGTCCACACACATCAGTATGTATGATTTCCAATAAATCTGTCGCCCGTTCCATTGAACTGGAAAACGATGTTCTAGTCATCTTGCCCATAAGGCATGAATCACATGTATCAAATGATTCAAAATCAAGTGATTCCAAAAGTCCATTAGAATGGAGTTTCTTCATGCGTTTAACGCTAATATGCCCTAGACGGCAGTGCCACATATATGCAGATATATCATTATCAAGTTTAATCTTTTTAGCATCAACATTATGAATATGCGTAATACTACTATCGAGATCCAATAGAAATAAACCATTCAACACAGGTGCATGACCATAAAAGATATAATTCTTATAAATCGAACAACCATTGTTTTCAGATTTAAAGGAATAACCACTTTGCATCAAACACGATTCGGATACAATGTTCATGCTTAGTGCAGGCACCAAATAACAATTATTCAGGTTTATAACTAATCCCGATGGCATATGGAGAGGTAGCGTCCCGACGACGATCACATCAACTCTTGATCCATTGCCGACCCGCATCCTGATATCATCCCCTGCTAGTTGTCGCTTGTTCTGCAACCTCTGAACCGAGTTACATATATTAGCAACCGATCTTGTATCAAATACCCAGGTGCTACTGCGAGTACTAGTCAAGTACACATCAATAACATGTATATCACATATAACTTTGTTTGCCTTGCCGGACTTCTTGTCCGCCAAATACTTGGGGCAATTGCGCTTCCAATGGCCAGTCCCCTTGCAATAGTAACATTCGGTGTCAAACTTAGGGCCAGCTCGGGGTTTCTTTTCAGGTGTGGCAATAGATTTGCCACCCTTATTTCCCTCGTGCTTGCCTTTCTTGTCCTTCCTGAAACCGGTGGTCTTATTGATCATCAACACTTGATGTTCTTTCCTAATCTCCACTTCTACAGTATTAAGCATTGACAGAAGCTCGGGAAGAGACTTCTTCATGCCCTGCATATTATAGTTCATCACGAAGCTCTTGTAGCTAGGTGGCAGAGATTGGAGAACACGATGTATGCCTAAGTCAATGGGAATCGTTATTCCCAAGGACACAAGCTTATCGGCGTACCCAGACATTTTGAGTACGTGCTCATTAACGGAGTTGTTCTCCTCCATCATGAAGCTAAAGAACTTTTCAGAAGCATTATAACTCTCTACGGTAGCATGGGTATCGAAAATCATTTTCAATTCTCCCATGGTATCAAAGGCATTGCCATTTTCGAAACGCTTTCGAAGTTCTGGCTCTAGCGCATACAGTATGCCGCAATGAACTAAGTTGTGGTCCTCCTGACGAGTCATATAGACATTATTTTCCTCGTCAGGGGCATCAGGAGCTGGTGGGGGGCCTAGCAGCGCCTCTAGCACATATTGCTTTTGTGCAGCATTGAGGAGAATCCTCAAATTCATAGCCCAGTTGGTGAAGTTGCTACCATTCGCAACAAGTTTCTCTTTCTCCATCAACCCATTGAAATTAAAAGCAGGTGGTGCCATCTACAACAAAATTTGTAAAGTTTATTTAGAATAAGTTTATGATAGAGTGAGTTCAACCAAATTACTAATGAACTCCCACTCAAAAACGACATCCCTCGTGTCCTTTTGGTGATTACATGAACCAAATCCACTACACCAAGTCCGATCATCACGTGAGTTGATGTAGCTTCAAAGGCGAGCATCTATATGGGCATCATATCAACTATATGACTCATGCTTAACCTTTCGGTCCGTGTTCCGAGGCCATGTCTATACATGCTAGGCTCGCCAAGTAAGAACCTAAGTATTCGCGTGTGTAAAACTGTCTTACACCCGTTCCTATGAAAGCGTAGATTTGAGTACACCTGATCATCACGTGATGTCTCGCGATCCATAGAACGGTGCATACTTAAGGAAGAACACATTTTTATCTTGATATCTAAATGAGGGATCATCTTACAATGCTACAGAAAGAGCCAAACTAGCAGTATAAGATGCTAACATCTAATGTATAAAGTGAGATGATATGGTCCATGCATTTGATCTCTATCATTTGCATCGTGGTATGATCTCTATCATTCCTTTGTGTGTAAGGCCAAGGTCTATGGAACTTACACGTTGAATGTGTTGTAAGAGTATCTATCATACATCTACTTACAACAATACCATATCAATACACTAGCCCAGCAACGATCTAAACTAGACGCCTCTAATTTATCAATTGCAAGTTTTACGTGGCTTAGGGCTTTCGGAGATAGAACCGTTCTTACCTACGAACATGAACCACAACGAGGATAACCAAGTTATTTGCAACTCGTTGTAAGTCAGATTTTGACTATAGTAGGACAGACAGACACCCGCCAGCGACTTATGCAAAACAAGTTGCATGTCAGTCGTGGAACCGGTCTCATGTACGATGACATGTAAGGTTGGTCCGGGCCGCTTCATCCCACTATGCCACCAATATCCAAAATACATAGAAGATGCAATAACATGATCATCATCGCCCACATATAAACATTTGTGTACTACCCGTGCAAAGCACCTACGCATAGATCAGGCTCTGATACCACTGTTGGGTCCGCAACATAGAAAACAAAAAAAATCCTATGATGAGAACTACACGCCAAGATCTATCTACTAGGTACAGAGCAATGGGTGGACATACATCCATCGAGAACTTACCCTCGAAGACAACGAGTTTTTTTAACGAGTAGGAACTCGTGGTTGATGTAGTCGTACACTTGACGATCTCAAGATCGTGTGGAAGTCCGAGCGCCGCAAATCAGTAGCGCATCCGTACTCGCACACATGTTCAAGCCACCAGACAACCACCACCTCCTCGCTCCAGCGATCCAGCGGAAGCAGCAACTCCTTCTAGACGAAATGCCACCGGAAACATGTATCTCGCTAATCCGAGACCATGGGGGAATAATTCTAGAGGGGGAGAGAGATCCTTCAAGAGGAGGTGTGAGGAAGAAGGAGGAAGAGGGGGGCCTTTTATAGGAGGAGGGGGTGCCCCTCCCATGGCCGACGCCTCATGGGGGGGTGACCCCTCACCTCCCCCATTCATGTGGTTGTAACCCCTCCATATTAAAATGCCTATTCACATTCCCTTTTAAAATCCCCACTTTAAATGCATTAAAATTCTCTAAGTTTAATGCTCTCTCATTTAATAAAACTCTTCTATTAAATTTATTCAGAATTTTGTTAATTACTTTAATTAAAAAACATTCACATATAACCCCTTGCAATATTTCAATATCACATGCAGAACCACTTTCTGCAATTTCACCCGAAACAATTTCCGGTTTCTATCGAAACAATTCCTGCGCTTTGCAATTCTTTCGTCTGAAACATACGTGCTCCAAAATGGTGTCCGGTAACTCTTAAGTGTGTCACCCTACGGTTTGCGAATAATGCAGACATGATTGAGACTCCTCTGAGATCAATAATCAGAAGCGGGGCCTGGAGATCCATACTGACTCCTGCATATTCAATGATGACTTCTGTGATCATGAGAACCTTTAACGCTTGTAATTTAATCCCTTTGTCTCTTTATATAATACATGTCAGAGATTCGATCATCGGTATCCAAATACCTAGTTTGATCTCGTTACCGACATGCACCCTTTTTCTCGTTCCCGTGATATATTATTCTAGTGATCACATCACTTGCTTGCAAGCTACCTTAATGTGATATCACCGAGAAGGCCCAGAGTATATCTATCCGTCATCAGGATTGACAAATTCCACTCTTGATCCATGAGCCTCAACATAACACCTTCGTAGCACTGAACCCATCTTTATAGTCACCCTGTTACGGCGTGACGTTTAATGTTATCAAGATACTCTTCCGGTGTTAGCAATTAACATGATCTCATGGTCTAAGGATAAAGATTACTTTGTATGATGTTATAATAATGTAAACATAATGACTTGATCGTAATGCTATACTTCGGATGAATGTTCATCACATCATTTTACAAATGTTGTGACCTTGTTATTAACAACATCCAATGTCCATGATCAGGAAACCTTGATCATCTTGTTAATCAACAAGCTAGTCTATAAGAGAGGCATAACTAGGAACCCTTTTTGTTTATTAAACACACATGTATTGACGTTTCTGATCAATACAATTATAGCATGCAAAGTAAATATCTATCATATATAAGGAATAGATAATAACAACTTTATTATTGCCTCTCATGGCATATTTCCTTCAGACATGTGGGGTCCAAGAGTTTGATTAAACGGTAGATGCATTGAGCAACACTATCAAGTTCGGAATAGGGTAGCGTGAGCGAAGAAAAAATTCATCATACACACAATTCTTGTAATGTGAGGCTGGCATGGGGGACCTAGCAGCGTGACTAAACGAGAGATAGATCGAGCAATGTCGTGGAGTTGAAATCAGGGAGGCAATAGCCAAGGGAAAAAATTCCATCATGCGCACGTTTCTTCTAATGAGAGGATGACATGTGGGACCTAGCAGCCTGATTAAATGACAGATGCATCGAGCAACACTATCAAGTGCGGAACAGGGTAGGGCGAGCGAACGTAAACATTCCATTATACACACGATTCTTCTAATGAGAGGATGACATGTGGGACCTAGCAGCCTGATTAAACGGCAAATGCATCGAGCAACGTTATCGAGTTCAAATCAGGGAGGCGCGACCGAAAATTATGGTCCTCTAGAGACACTGACGCCCAGGACCCACACGCCTCAGAAGTCTCCGGCGAGTCAACATTGCGCGAGGAACCGAAAATCTTGCTTCTGCCACACACCAATCGAGCTTCCTCCATGGTTTTAGCAGTTCCGTCGTAGTAGAGGGCCGCGAAACCAGAAAAAAAGTTTTCCATCAGCCACGGACGAGCCAAGAATTTCATCGGGGAAGACACGCCTTGTACGATGACCGTCGGGCCAAGTCGTTGCGGAAGGAAACATTTCTTGTAGTGTAGGAATATCGACCGTAACTCCGGGAGTGGCATACGGGAAAACTGACTCGTCAAAAACCACGTCAGGGGAGATATATATGTATACGACCAGTGGACCGATCAAGACATTTGTAGCCCTTGTGCATAGGACTATAGCCTAAGAAAACGCACATCTTAGATTGAAACTCAAGTTGTGAGCATTGTACTTGTGGAGACTAGGCCAACATGCACAACCAAAAATACGGAGGAACTCATAGTACGGCTGGATTTGGAGGAGTTAAAACATAGGAGTCTCTTTGTTAAGAACTAGAGTAGGCATAGAGTTAATTAAATAACACACAGTTAGGGAAGTTTCATCCGACCGAGCATGAATGCCCTAAAAGGTAGGACCTTATCATCTTCCAGGAGTCCTCTCACCCATTGAGAGTCACCAAGCGCCATCGCCGCCGCCGCTCGTCCCCTCTCCCCTTCACCTCTGGCGGCGCCGCCGTTGTGGGTGGGGTGGGAAGAGGTGGTCGGGCCCCCTTGTGCAGTAGATCTAGTAGTAGGTTTAGATTGGTGTTTCCCTCTATGGGGATTGGTGATATGTCGTGCAGGAGTGGGCTACGGCGGCACTCGTGCTGCCTCCGGTGGCCGGCGGTGACTCTCCTCCTCCTCTTGGTGCTTCAGAGGTTGAAGATGATGGGGGTGATGAGCTCATTCCCTCCTGCTTAATAAGATAGTCTCCCCTCTTTTTGAGCTCACTCTGGTGGATGGGATATAGGTAGGGCAACGCATAAAACCCGAAACCGAAGGCCGAACCTAAAAAAACCGGGATCAAATCCAAAAAACCGAAATGTTGGTCCTCGGTCACCAGCTTAGTCTTGCGCATGAGATGACCGAAATATTTTCGGGCTGTTCAGTTATCGGTAGTTGGAAACCGAATTGTCCGTATAGACCGAGCTTTTCCCATGACATGGAATCAGTTCCCACGCGGAGTGCCACATCTCATTCCTTTCCGAGTTAAATTCATTGGACATCATTCAACTTGACTGCCAAAGTTAATACGGTTACCGCACACAGGGAATATGGATATACGGCCATCGAATACTTGTCAGAGCTTCACGCGTGGTCACTGGTCGATCTGTAGCAAAGTATGAGGCGGCGTGGCGCTCAGTGGGGCCCGCTGCTAGTGTCATAGGGGATGAGGTTATGTCGTCATCACACATTGATTACGGAAAACCCCTTAGACATCTTCAATTTCTTTGTCTAGCCAGTCCCCTGCATTTAATCACCTATCTGGTTCTTCTCGAGGAGGGGTAGGGAGAGGGAATGTCGTGACGCCACACGACTCCTCCATACCTGTGAGGTCGGTGATTAGCATCGATGGCAAAGTGGAGAGGGGTGACGCAGATGAGCTAGTCGGCAGCGGCGAAGAGGTGGCGGGACTCCATGGATTTTCCTCGTCGGCGCATGGATGGCGCACCAGCTCCCTGCTAAGGTAATCCTCAAATCTCCTCGAACAATGCAGCGGTTCAAGCACCATAAATATCTGTAGAATCCGTGATGTGGTCCTCGATTTCTTGTTATGGAACGTTGGTGGTGCGAATGATTTGTGGTTTTTGTGCAGGAGATTTGGGTGGGGTTTGGGTAGGGTTTTGGAAAAGTAGGTTTCTTAACTGAGCAGGGGATTCGTGGTGGGTTTCAGAAGATCTGTATTGTAGTGTTGGATTTTGGTGGGATTTCGGTTGGATTTGACAAGATAAGGTTGTATTGTGGATTACTCTGTGGTGTACTATGTATTTTGATGTGCTTTATGATTAATTGAAACTGCAATTTCTGATTGAACTGCATGAACTTTGGTGTTAATTGAAGTAGAATTGGAGAATGTTTCTGATCTTGCGATGTACTGTTTATTTGCAGGGTCACGTGTTCATATTTTAGTCTAGAAATCAATCATGGTTTTTTTGTTGGTAGTGGTAATAACAGGACATATGTAGATGGCCATGTTATCTGGTATGATCAAGTTGATTCTCTCACCTGGTCTCCTCTGATGCTAGAGAGGATAGTGGAAGAAATTGGTTATGAGATGCAAGGCAGAATGAAGATATATTATTGTATTCCCATTCTCACTATCAGCAATAATGGTCTGAGAGAAATTAGATCAGACCAAGACACACAATTCATGACCACCTTTGTGGACATTGGTCACCATTGTTTTATCATATATCTAGATCATGATCAGAGCTTACCCTTCAAGAACTGGGATGATGTAGTTCACTTTCCTGTTGCTTCTTTGCCCACTGTCATAAGCCCTTGTAAGCCAAGTAGCAGCAGAGAACCCTTGATTCTAGTTGATGATCTAGTGGTAGTTCAAACTGACATGCAAGGTGCCCAATATAATGAACCAGTGCCACTTCAAGTTATCTCTCCAACTAATGAAGACCATAATGAAGATTCTGTTGTTGGTAGAACAAGGCAGAGCAAGAGGAAGATAGGCAGCTGTCCAATTGGTACTAAAGAAGAACATATTGATAGAAACTCTGACACTGAGGATGCTGATGACTCTGACTTTGAGATTGTGGATTATGATTATGCTCTAAGTGATGGGGATGATGTTGATGATGATGACTCAGATGCTGAGAGTGACAAAGGAAAGAGGAGTGTTAAATCAATTGTAAAGGGAAGGATCACATCTGCTAGAAGAAAAGGTAAGTGTATAGTCAAAGAGGAGATTTCAGAGGAAGAGGATTTATGGGGGCCTGACTCTCAGGATGATGAAACAGTGAGGATGAAGTTCAAAACTTTCAGAGAGGATGATCTGAATAATCCTAAGTTTGCAACATGCCAAGTCTTTGGTAATGTGGAATTGCTTAGGAAAGCAATCAGGTCATATAGTTGTATTAATAGAAAGGCCATTAAACTACCAATAAATGATAAGAAGAGGGTAAAGGGCAGTGTGTGAGGGTAAATGTAGTTGGTATTTGTGGGCATCATGTGATTCAGGGACAGAGGCATTCCAGATCGAGAGATACACACTTGAGCACACTTGAAGTGGTGGAAAGTGGAAAATTGCTACATTCACATCCACATTTATTGCAGAGTAGTACCTAGAGAGTTTGAGAGCAGACCATGGCATGAGTGTTAAGAACTTTTCTAGGGTAGTTCAGAAAGAATGGAACATGACACCATCTAGGATTAAGCTTCAAAGGGCTAAAAGGACTACAATGACAAGGATCTATGGATATGAAGAGGAACATTACAAGCTTCTCTAGGATTATGCAAATGAAATAAGGAGGAGTAATCCAGGAAGTTCTTTCTTCCTTGCAGCAGATGAGAATGCAAGATTCAAGCAGTGCTATGAGTCTTGAAGCATGCAAGAGAGGCTTTCTACAAGGTTGCAGGCTTGTTCTATTTATTGATGGATGTTTCATAAAAACAAGATATAGAGGACAGTTGCTCACAACACTTGGGATGGATCCCAATGATTGTATTTTCCCTATTGTTATGGCAGCTGTTGAAGTTGAAGATACATCATCATGGACTTAGTTTCTTGAGACATTGAAGAGTGATTTGGGAATTGCCAACACTGCACCTTGGACTATTATGTCAGACAAACAAAAGGTTAGATACTTGTTTCCTCTTTGTAAATTCTTGTTTCCTAACTGTACATACTTGTTTTCTCTTTGTAAATGTATGTTTCCTTACTTGGATGGACTAACCAATTCTGTTAAAGCTATATTCCCAGAATTACAACATAGATTCTGTGTGAGACACATGTGGCATAATTTCCAATAGTTATTTAAGGGAGATGTCCTGAAAAATCAACTCTGGAAGATAGCTAGGAGTAACACAGTTACCCTCTTTGAGAAGCACATGGAAAAAATGAAGGTGCTTAACTCAAATGCTCATGCTTGGTTAGAAAATTTGGATCCCAAAACATGGGTTAGAGCATTTCAGTCAGACTTACCCAGATGTGACATCTTGCTCAACAATAATTCAGAGGTTTTCAACAAGTAAGCTACCTACTAATCTTACAATTGCTAACCAATTTGGATCCCACTGCTTTTATCTACACAATTGTATTTGCATGTTTGTCAGGTACATCCTAGAAGCAAGAGAACTGCCTATTCTTTCCATGCTTGTAACAATAAAATCCCAGATCATGACTAGGCGCTACAGCAAGAACAAGGAGAGAATGGCTTGGGCTGGTACTATATGCCCAGAGATCAGAAAGAAACTAGACAAGAACATTGAGGTTTACCAGAAAATGTGTTTGCAGATGGAGCAGGTGATGTACTGTTTGTAGTGAGAGAACTTCAATCCTCTCAGCCATTTGATTATGTCGTTGATTTAAAACATAAGACTTGCAGTTGCATGAGATGGCAGAAGACAGGAATCCCATGCCCACATGTCATAGCATGCTTAAGACATGATGACATAGATCCAGTCACACTAGTTGATCATTGCTACTCCCTAGAAATGCATGACAAGGCATATGGCAATGTTGTGTACCCTTGCAAGGACAGGATAGAATGGACAAACATGAATGGACCACTAATACTTCCACCTCTCTACAAGAAACAAGTTGGTAGGCCTACAAAAAGCAGAAGGAAAGCACCATACGAGGTAGATGCTAGAGGAGGAGGAAAAATAATGACAAGGCATGCTGTAATCATGCATTGCACCTATTGTGGTTTCCCAGATCATAACAAAGCAGGTTGTAAGTGGTACAAAGCTGGGATTCCACCACCAAATTCAGCTAATGAGGTGTTGCCTACTACTCAAATTGAACTAGTTATTGCATAGGTAGCCTAAAGTCTCTGAATTACATGCATTTGAGAGAGCAAAACTTAGTTCCTAATCATTTTTTACATTGCAGGAGCCAAACCAACATCATAATACTCCTACTGGACATAACCATGATGACCTACTTGTTAATAACTTGATTCAGCAGGTATTTGTCTCAAAATTTCTTATACGTACTTCAACTATAAAACTGTAATATATACTGAATATGACCTACTTATTAATTATGCATGTGTAGAGGCCAGTGCAAAGGCATTTGGAGACCAGACCTACTCCAGATTCTACTTTCATTGCAGAAGCCCACATTGAGGTCATGCAGGCTGGTCCTAGTTAATCAAGTGCTAACACAATGAGGCAAGGGGAATTAGCTCAAAAGTTGCTGCAGATGCAACAAGGGGAAAATAGAGCTAATGAAGATAGGAAAATTTCTATACTTGAAGACAAATATGTAGCTGAGGTCAAGAAATCAGAGCAGAAGGGCATGAAGAAGCTGGAGCAAGCAAAGATTAAGGCTCAGCTAGCAGAAGCCAAAGCAATCCTAGATGCAGAGAAAAGAGAGAATAGGAAGCAAAAAAGCAGAGCTGAAACTAGAAGGATTGTAGCAGAGGTCAGGAAGGAGGTATCAGATAAGAAGAAGAAGGAAGCTGCAGAGAAGAAGGAACAAGAGAGGAAACTTGCATCTCAAAAAAATGAGCTTGACAGACAAGCATAGAGAGTTGCTCAGGCTGCAGCCCATAGAACTCAAATGGCAGCACACATAGCTCAAATGTCAGCCAGTGCATCATCTGTACAAGATGAGCATGTCCATGTTTCCCCTCGAAAGAAGAAGGTTAACATGTTTGATGAGTTCAGGTGTCCCAGGAAATCAGCCTAGTCTGCAGCATCTATATCATGTAAAAAACTTGTTATTTTGGTGTACCAGGAGATCCATGTAAATATTTAGTCCTACTATGACAAAATTCTCTACTCTCAGTCCCAGAAATCCTATTTTGTAATCATGTGACATTGTGACAATGCAATGATAGTACTAGTTTCATCTACTGTGATATATTTCAGTATGTTTCAACGGTTTGCTTCAAGTGGTATTACACCCAGTACTAGAAATATGAAGTGCTAGTAAAATGACAGTAAAATGATGCAAAAGGCACAACATATATCCAATAGAGTGACAGTAGTAATCAAAGGAAACACCAGGTACAATTGTTTCACACTGCATTACAACTAGAGGACACATTACAACTAGCACAACATGTTCATTGCTACTATTGATCACCTCAATCACTTCTTGAACAACATAATAGGACACATTACAACTAGCACAAACAAAAGAACAGTTGCAGCAGAACCACCATTTGATTCAGTTCATCCAAAATCCTCAACAGTAGCTACTCCTGTCCATGTATCCTAGTCAGCTTCTGCTCCTGCTTCCTCAGCTCTAGCTCCTCTCTTCTATCTTCTGCCCAACCTAGGGCTTGAACTCCAGCTTCTCCTCTTATGTAATTGTTCTCGAGCAAGTATAGTATGTACTCGAGCTCCCAATGCCAGAAATTGCAACCGAACTAACAACATTCCAAAATTTACTCGAATGAACCGATCGCATGTGCAAAACATTCAAAAAGACCAAGAACAAATGAAATGAGCACAAATTCGTAAGGCCAGAAGCTCACCCCATGGTTCTTGCACTTGTAGAAGACCCAACCTGGGTGCTCCGGCATCCCCGAGGTGGACTCTTCACCATCCTGCCGCAATCAGGGCATAGAATGAGGGGAAATGGAGGAGTCGGGCGACGCATCGCACAACAGGATGAACTCGCGCTAGACATGGCGGCGCAACGACGATAGCTCGCCAACTCCGATGATTCTCTAGCGGCGGCGCCGCCGATTTAGGGTTACCGGAGAACGAAGGGGAACAACGCGGCGACAGAAAGGAACGGGTCCGGTCGAACCAGTCCCGGATTAACGTGGCCCACGATTTTGCAGAAAAGCCCCTACCAAATCTCTGTCTTCCATAACTTGCCGTCCACTCAACTGACAGTGGGTCCCACACCATGCCAACTCACCTCGTACAGCTCTACGACGAGCCCAGTGACCGTCCCTGAAGCTCCGACATGTATTGGAAGACCGTAATCCGTATTCTGTGTGTCCGGTTAATGTATTGATTTCCTTAAGCAAGTTCATTTACTACCGATGAATTTAACTCTTCCTTTCCTTATTTTCCTCTTTCTCGGCTTATTTTCTCTTGGACCTAGCGACAGTCAACATGCTGTAGCTTAGCGCAGTCGTTGTATCTCCAGTCCCGGGCGCCGGCAGCTGCGAGGGCCACCGCCGCCACACCATTCGCCACCACACAGCCGGACGAGCCACTGTCATCTCCGATCACGCGCGCTAGCAGCCGCAAGCCCACAAGCCACAAGACCAGCGTCTCCGCCACCAACGGCCGACGGAAGCCCACAAGGCCACAAGACCGGCGACGCAGTATTCCAAACTTGTAGGTAAGAACCTTCCCCTGCAGCCCTACTCCTTGTTCCGCTCTTCTATATTTCTTGAGAGATGATTCAATTTTGTCAGATCTGATACGTATTTGCTGTTCAGACCTGAGAGTAATTAATTTTGTAGATAGATTTCTGTTGAGATTTGAGAATGTAGTGTGTATCGCAGAATAAGAGATTTTTTTGCTGCTTTTTTGTAGATGGCATCTGAATCTGAAGATTTACATGAGGATGAGCTGACGAGGATGCTCGTGAACTTGCCCTTGCAAATGCAGATGAAGAGTGGACGTTATGATTTGTCAAGTTAATGCTATTATCTGTGATTTGCTGGACCGTCAGGTTGCGCTGCTCGGTTGTACGGAGCAAGGCAAATTGTAAATTGAAAAATGTGTGCAGTTGTGCTGCTCGTTTTTTGTGCTACTAGTTAGTAAATAAATTGTTTGGTTTTTTGTTGCTCGACACTAGTACAGTCTATGAAATGCTCGTCATGTGGTGCTACCATTTTTATATACCTGCGCTATTTGTATTCTAGAAACAAAATGAAACCAGTGCCATTTCCTTTATTTGGTCTATTTGGTCATGACCGAAGACCGAATCGAAATAACCGAAGTCCGGATATAGAAAGACCGAAAAAACCGAAGCTAATATGGGTAACATTTCTTGATGACCGCAATTTATAAAGACCGAAAAAGACCGGACCGAGCAAACCGAACAGACCGAACGCTCGGGCAGAGATATCGGTGCTCTCCCCGGCGGTCTGCAGGCGCCGATGTGGTGGTTGCAAGGTTGGGCTTGGCTCTGAGCTGCACATGAGGTTGATTTGGTGGTTCGAAGGAGGGATGATCCGGTTCCATCTTCTTGGAAAGAGGAGGATTACTTCTCAGTCTCACTTGGCTGGCCGCGGTAGCAGGGGTGAGGCTCAGTGGTGTGGAGAGGTGTCATGTTCTCCTTCCTCCGGCCAGCCGTGGCGGCGAGGGGATGAAGGGGACGAACGCTGCTCTTGATTCTTCTTCCTCAAGATGGTGTCGGTTGGGGCAAAAGCATGCTCTGATGTGGATTTGCCTAGGCTGACATGGTGACGGTAAAGACAAGGATGCGCAAATCTTCAATGGCCCGTGCTTAAGACCGGAGGAGATGGTGTCTCCATCTTCTCCTGCTCCAAAAGGTTTTCAACCGCTTGTGCTTATCTCTTTTTTGGATGTAGCTATTCGGTCTAGCTACTATACAAAGGATCAACTGCGAATTGTTGTTAAGGCTGTCTTCGCTATCTTCATTTCGCTCGGGTGTATGTGCCGGAGGCAGGTGAGATCGTCTCCGACGTCGCTCCCCAGATTTGGTGATGAGGATTTGTTTGGATTGAGATCGGTGAAGCATCCTCAACATCTACAACTCAATTTTCAACCTCGTGTCCCTGAGCCATCTCGACTGCTGGTTGAGCCACTAGCTTTTTGGTTGGCTTGGCACTGTGAGGCCCTTGAAAAACTCATTTGCAGGAGTGGCGTGTCCATGTTCTTTGTGGACTTCCTGATAGGCTCCATTCTTGTTCTTATGCCCAAACAGTCTTCAGTAATACTTTTCTCTTGTGTGCATCTAGACTGTAGGTTCAACTCTGATCTTTAGAGTATAAGTTGTAAGAGCTATATTGTACTTTGTTTCAGTTATTAATATATTAGGTCTTCCATAAAAAAAGCTTCATCCCAAAAACGTAAAGGGGGAGACGAATGAGAAAGCAAAGCAAGACCTGTTTCAACCAAGTGGCGATTCTTACGTTCAACGACTCTATTTTGCTAGGAAGTATGAGCACAAGACACACGATGAGAAACGCTAGTCCACTAAAAAATATTGATGCAGACGGTGGTATTCGCCGCCCCAATCTAACTGGACGGCTTTAATTTTAGTGTTTAAAATAAGCTCAACATGAGCCTGAAAAGCATAGAACACTTGCTCAACATTAGATTTGTACTTAAGAAGATAAATCTAGAAAAAACGAGAGTAGTCATTGATAAAACTAACATAGTGAAGGAAATATGCCCTAGAGGCAATCATAGATATGATTGTATTTCATATGTATCCATGAGTTATTATAATGTTCCTTGAATATCCATATATCAGGCAACTTGTATTGATTGGCAATTATATGAATTATTTGTGAAACTCTTTACTTGTATGGTTGTCTAATAGTTATCCCTAGTCGGAGTTCATGTGAGGACACACGTGAATATTAGACTAGCACATTGATTGATTGATGACTATATTCCGCAAGTCATAGACATGGAGATGTCAAACCAATGATATGGACACATGTTATGAACATGGGGTTGGACTGACCCAACGTGTACGTTTTGTCTTTAGACCTGAGATTGTCGTATCTACTTGAGATGTGGATTGACCTACATTGAGGCTATAAAACACTACTCCGTAACTGGGTAGTTATAAAGGTAGCTTTCGGATTTGTCCTAATACATGCTACAAGGCATTGGTCAATCAAGATGAGATTTGCCCCTTTCTACTTAAGAGAGATATCTCTGGGCCCCTCGAGTGATCGGATCTAGAAATGCATGGGCGTGTTACATATGGTTAATAGTTAACCTAGTAAAGAGATTCCGAATCACAGTATCGAGAAAGAGAGGTCAACTTGGAGCTAGACCCAATATCATAGGGCAAAGGGAAAGACATGTACTCAATCTTGCGATGGTTCGTCCGAATAATCTTTATGTGCGTTTAGGAGTTGGAACGTCTTGCTAGAGGCTGCTACCAACTATTGACGGAGTAAGTGTACTCGTGTTATGTCTATACGTATATGAACCTATAGGGTCACACAATTTAGGGACTGGAAGCCTAATGAAGATTGGGTCCGAATTAGACCAGGCTTAGGCTACTAATGGGCTGCTAATGTAGAAGCCCACCAGCGATGCCTATATAAGAGAGAGTGAGGCGAGCTAAATAGGGTTGAACATTCCACCCAGTCGCCACTCCTCTCACGCATGTGTTGCACGTACAGACTTAGCAGTCTGGCGTGTGACCTTCATCTCTGGACGTGTGGATACCTCGGAGGTGCTGCAGCTGTAGAACTTGGACGACCCATGCAAAGGGGAGCTGCTCGTGGGACAAGGACAAGGAGGAGACGTAGAACATCTACACTACCCCGATGTGCTTCATCGAGTTCCTCAAGTACGCGCCTAGTAGTAATCCCGTGATCTATGACAACAGTATTCTTGGTTGACGTGGTAGAAATTTTTGATTTACGCTAGTGTAGCCTACACGTTACCCTACACATAGTATCAGAGCAGATGTTGTTGAGTCATAGGTTCGAGAAGTTTGCATATGGCGATATGCAGATTGATATGAATGATGTGATCGTTTGTATGGCGGTGGTTCTGGATTGATCTATGATCTTGCTTTCCGTGATCGTGATTCTAAGGTCGTCAAACGACTTACCCCTACCGATCGATTTCCACCATCGGGATAGACAGTGACACATAAATCTAATTGAATCACGCGAAGATCAATATGATTGATCGAATCGGGACCTAGATCTGAATCGATGTACCGTGATCAAAGGAAATTGGTCGAATCGGAACAATAGTAGATTTATGGTAAATTTGATTTGCCGATCAAAATCCTTAAAGAAAATTATATAGATTCAATCTCTCAAAATCCTTAAAGGAAATTGTATACCGCAAGGGGCGCTGCCCCTATGAACCCCGCCGGGGGAGACCCCCTAGACCCCCCTTAGTCATAGCCCCTTTTGTATCTCGTTAAGGTTCCTAGGTGCTGTGATTTTACAATATCTAGTAGAATGTGATTCTATGCCCAACTTGTTTTTGCAGGATGTATGTGATCAGTATGTCCCAAAAATGTAGGTGATGCATGTATGTATTTTTTCATGACCTGCGTGTCGTGAGTAGGGAAACACGGCTGGAGCCAAATGTGTTGTCAATTATTGTAATGGTCTACATGCCAACTTGTGATGATCCCAATACCATGTAATTTTGATTACTGGCTGTTAGGAGTAATAGCTTGTATTATTTCTTGGAGAACTCATCACTTGGAGGATGACTCGCATAGAGCATGAAGATGCAGATCATCATGGTGAACAGGTTCTATGGCGACGGCTATCACCATGAGAAAATGGGTCATACTGTATCACGTCTATGTGAATTCTATTCTTATATGTTTTACTACTATGCATGCTTAGTTCATAGAAGTAGAACGATCCCTCACAAAGTTTAAGTTAAACCATGCCCTCCCAACCAAACCTTGCACCATCCTATGCCCTGTACAATTGTTGGTGGGTCTATGAAATTAGGGTGCCGCGGTTTTCCTTGGCTAGATGGGTTTGTATCGGATACCTACACCCATAAGGGTTGGTGAGCTTAACAAGGTCATCTTAACAGTTAAGAACCTTGGGGCATAAAGGTTGGGCACCTAGTTTTGACATAGAGATGTCACCCAACAACAAGAGTCATATATGATATGATTAGCAAAAGTTGCTTACCAATTTACCTTGTCTTCTAGCAGTGATGCTAAAGCTCACTAGTCGACTTGTTAATTGTGGATCTTGAATCACTTAGTATCAATAGAGGGATGTTGATTTAAGTGGGAGTATATGCTATTAAATTGTTTAATATGTTTTACTCTTTCATGGTTACATGGCTTAGTATTTTGAATGTTTTATGTTGTAGATCAATGGCACCGAACACTTCATAACCTTTTGCTTTGCGTTCGATTCTTGAAAAGGATAAACTAAACGGAACAAATTATTTGGACTGGGTTCGTAACCTGAGAATTGTTCCCAGGGCTGATAAAAAGGAAAAAGTTCTGGATACCCCAATCCCAGATGAACCTGCTGATAATGCAACGGCTGCCCTTAAGAATACCTACAAGAAAGCATGTGATAAATCTCTTGAGGTTAGATGTCTTATGCTTATGCATGGAACCTGATCTTCAAAAGCAGTTTGAGGATCAGGAAGCGTACGATATGATCAAAATGACATGTTCCAGACTCAGGCTAGGACTGAGAGGTACAATGTCGCTAAGTACTTTGTGGAATGCAAGCTGGCAGAGGGAGCAGCTGTAGGCCCCCATGTGATCAAAATGGTTGGTTACAGTCAGACTTTGGAAAAGCTTGGTTTTCCATTAGGCCAAGAGTTGGCTACTAATTTCATTTTAGCGTATCTTGCATCTAGCTATGGGTATTTCATTTACCATATGCACGGGGTGGAGAAGGGCCTTAATGAGTTATGTGGGATGCTAAAAACAACAGAATGTGACATTAAGAAATGTGCAGGGCATAGCCATGTGATGGTTGTGCAGAACAAACCTAGATTCAGGAAAAAGGGTACTTCTTGGCAGAAGAAGAAGGGCAAGGCTAAGGATACGATCCCTAAGCCAAAGCCTGCACCCAAGCAAAAGGTTGGACCTGCAGAAGACACTGAGTGTTTCTTTTGTCACGAACATGGCCACTGGAAGAGAAACTGTAGCAAGTACCAGGCTTCTTTGAATAAGAGTGGAAGTAAGAGTACTTCCCACTAAGGTATGCTTGTTGTAAATGTTGTGGACATTTTTCTCGCAGATTCTTATGTTAACTCTTGGGTATTTGATACCGGATCGGTTGCTCATATTTGCAATTCGATGCAGGGGCTAATAAGGACTAGAGAAGTGCAGAAAGGTGAAGTGGATTTTTGCATCAGAAATAAAGCAAGGGTTGCTGCATTATTCGTCAACGTCATGTAGCTTCACTTTCCATCATGATTTAATATGGAGTTAAATAACTGTTATTACATTCCAAGTATGGGTCGAAACACTTTATCACCTTCATGTTTGATGAGGGATGGTTATTCATTCGCGAGTACAAAAAATGGTTGTGTAATCTCTAGGAATGCTATGTTTATGGCTGATGCTCCCATTGTGAATGGGTTATTTATTTTAAATCTTGATGATGCATCTATTTGCAATGTTAGTGCTAAAAGGCTTCGGCCTAATTATTTGATTCCTACCTATTTATGGCATTGTCGTTTGGGGCATATAAGTGAAAAGCACATGAAGAAGCTCCATGATGATGGTCTTCTAACTTCGTTTGATTTTGAATCATACAAGACATGTCAAGCTTGTTTACTTGGAAATATGACCAAGACGCCTTTTACGGGTTTTCCCAAGAGAGCGACAGACTTGTTAGAACTTATACATACTGATGTATCTGGACCAATGATCACTACAGCCAGAGGAGGACATCACTACTTCATTACTTTCACTGATGATTTTAGTAGATATGGCTATGTCTACTTGATGAAGCATAAGTCTGAAACTTTTGAAAAGTTCAAAGAGTTTTAGAGTGAGGTAGAGAATCAAAGTGGCAAGAAAATAAAGGCCTTGCAATCTGATCGCGGAGGTGAATATTTGAGTCACGAATTTAGCAATCATCTTAAGAGTTGCAGAATTGTTCCATAGCTCATGCCGCCCGGAACGCCTCAAAGAAACGGGGTCTCCGAATGACGCAGTCGAACTTTGTTGGACATGGTTCGTTCGATGATGAGCCAGTCAGATTTACCATTATCATTTTGGGGTTACGCTCTAGAAACAACAGCTTTCACACTAAACAGGGTACCGTCTAAATCCGTAGTTAAGACACCATATGAGATGTGGACTGGAAATAATCCCAGTTTGTCTTTTCTAAAGATTTCAGGTTGTGATGCATTTGTCAAGCGACTTCAATCGGGCAAGCTAACACCCAAATCGAATAAATGCATTTTCGTGGGATATCCAAGGGAAACCTTAGGGTATTACTTCTACAACCGAGAAGAGGGCAAAGTGTTTGTCGCTCGTAGCGGTGTTTTCCTAGAGAAAGATTTTCTCAGAAAGGGAACAAGTGGAAGGTTGGTGCAACTTGAAGAAGTTCAAGATGATCCAGTCGGGGATGCTTCTACGAGTGATGCTATTGTAGTAGAACAAGTTGAGGAACCCGTGGCAATAGAAGCACCACAACCATGAAGGTCCGCGAGGCTCCATGAAGCGCGGGGATTATTATTGTTAGATAATGATGAGCCTGTGAGCTATGCAGAAGTGATGGTGGACCTAGACTCTGAGAAATGGCTGATTGCCATGAGATCCGAGATAGAGTCCATGGGAGAAAATCAAGTTTGGAACTTGGTTGACCTGCCTGATGGTTTTAAAGCCATTGAGTGCAAATGGATCTATAAGAAGAAGATTGATATGGATGAAAATGTTCACATCCATAAAGCTCGACTTGTTGCAAAAGGTTTTCAACAAGTTCAAGGAGTTGACTACGACAAGAATTTCTCGCCCGTAGAGATGCTTAAATCTATACGGATCATTCTAGCCATTGCTACATATTTCGACTATGAGATATGGCAGATGGACGTCAAGACGACTTTCTTAAATGGAATCCTTACTGAGGATGTGTATATGATGCAGCCCGAAGGTTTTGTCGATCCAAACAATAATGGAAAGGTATGCAAACTTCAAAAGTCTATTTATGGGCTAAAGCAAGCATCTTGGAGTTGGAACATTCGATTTGATGAAGTTGTAAAGGAGTTTGGCTTCATCAAAACTGAACAAGAATCTTGTGTGTATAAGAAATAAAGTGGGAAACCGCTTGTATTTCTAATCTTATATGTAGCTGACACATTACTGATTGGAAGTGACATTCCTATGCTCGAGTCTGGTAAGAACTCATTGAAAGATAGTTTTTCTATGAAGGACTTAGTAGAAGCGGCATATATTCTGGGTATCAAGATCTATAGAGATAGATCAAGGAGGCTAATTGGATTAAGCCAAAGTACATACATTGACAAAGTGTTGAAATGGTTCAGCATGGAAGAGGCTAAGAAGGGGTTCTTGGCCATGTCTCACGGTATTAAACTCAGCAAGACTTAGTGTCCTTCGACTACTGATGAGCGAGAGTGCATGAGGAGGGTTCTGATGAGGATATATTCTATGAGTATGATGATTCTAGTTGTTTCAGCTGGAAGGAAATATTAAGCCTCGTTGAAAAATATCACAAGGTGAATTCGTTTCTAGTTGGACATGATACTTTGGTTTATAAGAAATTTATACTACCTAAATCATGGTGTTATTGTTTGACTATATTTACTATCCACCAGACAAGCGCCAGCGGGAGGAGAGGGAGGAAATCAACCGATAGATGGAAGGCGACCAAAAAGGAAGGTTCAGTTCGGACAGACAGAAGCTCTGAAATTGAAACGTACATGGTTTCCATATACCAACTCCGAATTAAGAAAATAAGTACTTGTTGGAAAGATAATTCTGAGATCTTTCTAACGGGTACTTGCACTTCTCCAGGTTCATTACGAGCTATGCACGACAACCGAAACAAGTCGATGAATGTTTTCTACCAGTTTACAAATAGAGTCCTTTTAAGTTAGGAAAGTTAGAGATATGTTTGGGTTTGACCCCAACTCTATGTTGGACGTCCATCAGCCTTTATATAGGCTTGTAATTCATGGTTTTTAGGGTTAGCCCATGTTAAAAATATTTTGGAGTTGTTTCTTTTAAAGAACCTCTAGAATTACCTGTGATCGAATTATCTACTGCAATTGAGTGTGATATGTTGTTCCATTAGAAATTAGTAGATTGCAAACTACAGTTCATGGTCGACAGCTACGTGTGAGATCGTGGTGTTGTGAATATTTCACAAGGTTCGAGAGCTGTTGCATTGGCATTAGGGTTCGAGCGGGAAAGTTCATAGCTACATGCTAGTTATCTATCATCCACTATCATCATCGACAAGTGCTTGCTGAGAAGATCGGGCCACCCCATATCATCTTGGTATCAGATTTCCTCGTTTACTCGGTGTGCATCCACATATCCATCCATAGATTAGATCTTGTTTTCGTTCTATACAGAAAAAGCCTCACAAAAAGATTTGACATAGCCTAGATTGCATTACTTTCAAGTTCTAGTTGTTGGTCGTGTTCTTCTTTTAGATCCGATCTAGTTTTGTTCTTAGGAGTCTAAATTTCTTCTTTCTAGTTTGTTGCACGTCAAATCCACCATTGTTTCCGCCAGCATCAAGTTAGATCCGATCTAAGCTAAGAGTCATGGTCGTTTACTCCTGGCCGAGTCGGAATTGGTTAAAAAAATCCTACCAACTCTACCGCAGCACAGAAACCGCACGTTTTTCTGCCGCGAGTCCGTGTCTGCCGCGGATCGAAGTCCTGCCACGACACCTTTTCCAGCTGTTTTTCTGCCGCCACTCTGCCTCGGCATGTTTTTTGCATGTTTTTTCCGCCGCGGTACAGATTCTCTGCCACGGCACAGTTTTGGCCTTTTTTTTGCCACGGCAGCCATATAAAAATTGTGAAAGTTTGCAATTTTCGAAAGCTTAGCTACATCTATTCTATTTCATAACTGTAGGAACTTGCCCATTGATACTAGTTTCCGCTCTTACAGGCTGCTCGTAGGGTTTTGGTGTTGTGCATTATAAATTGTCCGTGATTCTTATTTAAAAAGAGAATATAGCAAAAGAAAAAGCAAAAAGAGCAAGAATCAATACAAAAGAAAAAGAGAAAATAAAAGGAGAATCGAGCAATTAACCTAGTGATATCTTTGTGCACCGGTAGATCGAGCAATCTTGTGCCCGTTTACTGTGAGCTTTGCTAGTGTCTCTCCAACGTAATGCAACACCTTTCGTAGTTGCATTGCCATGTTTATCTCCATATGTGTGTTTCTTGGGTTTTGTACGATCAGCACTAGGACTTGTTTGCGGTGTAGTTAGGATACCATACCTACAGCTCTACCATAAATAACCTGTGTGTCCTGTGTTCATTCTCTATACCCTTGATATTCACTTCATCACATCCGTGCATAAGTATTTGATTTCGAATTGGTAAGCATCACTATTCACTTTGGAACGGTAAGATATGATTTCTTGTTAGTTTTGAGTGAGTTGTGAGAGTTCCACCACCAGATTTTGTTTTGTGAACTAATGTACTAATCATGTCTTCTAGTAGTGTTGATGTGATGAAGATGATTATCCCTTTCCATTATGATCCTACTACAACAACACATTTTGGGAAGAGGAGTCAGGAGTGGTACCTAATTAGGGTTTGTTCCACTTCATCACAGAAATTAGTGGTAGAAAAGTTGCTACTACCATTGATACTTGTTCTTCCATATATTTGGTTAGTGTTGAGGTTGTTGAAAAGCTATAATTACACACACGTGCAACAATATCGCCATTCATGTTAGAAACTTCTAGTCATGCACTACCAATTACTCAGATCGCATGTGTTCTGCTCACCATTTATGGACCTAGAACATATATTTCTTGTTATGTCATTCCTAGAGCGTTTAACTACTGTCATATCATGTTGGGAACAAAGTGGTGTAATAAATTCTAGGTTACCTTTGGTAGTGAGTGTTCTGATTCTTCTATCTTTTGGAATGGTAAGCACACGTGGTTAGCACATACACATATTAAGCAATTTCAGGAGATTAGGCATCAAAACCTATGTGCGCCTATAGCCACCAACATAAAACCATATGTTGATCCTGTCATAGAAGAACCAAGAGCGAGAGTTGATGAGACAAATGAGGTTTCTACTAATGTAATTATCTCTACTCCTAGTGTTGTTTCTTGTGATATCCAGATTGTTTTGAAGAAAGGGAGCCATCTATTTTATAACCTGTATCACTGGACCATGTATTGTCACTTGAGGAGGATGTTTTAGTACCTACTACAACTGAGGAGATTATTGATAACATAGGTACTGATTTGGATCTTCAGCCAACATGTGTGACATATTGTGAGTCTATTCCTTTACTGAAGCCTCCTTGTGATTTACCTTGCACTAATGTTACAACACCATGTGAAAGTTTATCAAATTCGAATTTTGATCATGTGGTACTGATAACACATAAGGAAATACTTGCTCGAATATCACCTGATGATATTGTGTATTCCATCATGCTAAATGAACCTATGAATATGAGTTGTGTTTTGGATAAGATTTCTGAAATTTCATGTCTAAATTCTAGCACATCTTCTCCTTGTTTCATTTCCAATTTAATTGGTGAATATAGCATGGATGAAAATTTTCTTGTGGATCACATATGCATTACTTGTGATAGAATCACTGAACTGAAACAAGCTGTTTTCACCCATATATGCAATGTGTCACAAAATAATTGCTATGGGACAATAGTTCATGTTCGATATATTATGGAAATACATTCTGGTCTAGTTGGTATATTGCAACCAACACAAGTAATTTTACCTATGTTGGATTGTTTTAATCTTGCTATAATAGAACCCGAGTTTTCATGTTCGTTGTGTTTGTTCCAAAAGTCTTTAACTACTTGTGTTGTTGCTCTATACTTCACTTATATTTGCAAATTGAGTTGCATCTTCCATACTGGACAACATGATCATGTTCATAATAATTAGAGTAGTGCAGTTGAAGCATGGCATGAATCAATTTTGTTTTCACACATATTGAATTGGTTTGAACTTGTTCACAAATTTGATTATAGATCTTCTTTGAGAAAACTTAATTTAATATTGAAGAACAAGACTATCTATTTAGTTTTTTTCATCATGATCATAATAATTCTATGTACTTCACTTATACCAGCAATTTAAGTTGCTTGATGTATACTTGACATATTTTTCATGTGAACAATAATAATACAACATGGTATATATACATATACTCTGCGTACACGTTGTTATTTTTGTTTCTTCCACTTCCAGCCTACCCAAAGCCACAGGCGGATTTTCCTGAAGAAAGGAAGGACGATGAGGATATATTCTATGAATATGATGATTCTAGTTGTTTTAGCTGGAAGGAAATATTAAGCCTCGTTGAGAAATATCACAAGGTGAATTCGTTTCTAGTTGGAAATGATACTTTGGTTTATAAGAACTTTATACTACCTAAATCATGGTGTTATTGTTTGACTAGATTTAATATCCATCGGACCAGTGCCAGCGGGAGGATAGGGAGAAAGGCGACCAAGAAGGAAGGTTCAGTTCAGACAGACAGAAGCTCTGACATTGAAATGAACATCATTTCCACATACCAATTCCAAATTAAGAAAATAAGTAATTTTTAGAAAGATAATTCTGAGATCTTTCCAACGAGTACTCGCACGTCTCCCGGTTCCTTACGAGCTGTGCGCGGCAACAGAAACAAGTTGACGAACGTTTTCTACCAGTTTACAAATAGAGTTCTTTTAAGTTAGGAAAGTTAGAGATATGTTTGGTTTTGACCCCAACTCTATGTTGGACGTCTAGCAGCCTTTATATAGGTCTGTAATTTATGGTTTTTAGGGTTAGACCATGTTAAAATTATTTTGGAGTTGTTTTTTTCAAAGAACCTCTGTAATTACCTATGATCGAATTATCTACTACAATTGAGTGTGATATGTTGTTCCATTGGAAATTAGTGGATTGCAAACTACCATTTGTGGTCGATGTATACGTGCGCAAGAGCGTGGTGTTGTGAATATCCCACAGGGTTCGAGATCTGTTGCATTGGCATCAGGGTTCGAGCGAGAAAGTTCATAGCTACATGCTAGTTATCTATCATCCACCATCATCATCGACAAGTGTTTGCTGAGAAGATCGGGCCACCCCATACCGGGTTTCATATGCTTCGGCTATTGGATCCATCATGTATGCAATGACATGTACTCTCCCAGATGTTTCCTATGCTCTAAGTGTTACGAGCAGATACCAGGCTGATCCAGGTGAAAGTCACTAGACAACGGTAAAGAATATCCTTAAGTACTTGAGAAGGACTAAGGATATGTTCCTAGTTTATGGAGGTGAGGATGAACTCAGTGTAAATGGTTACACATATGCGAGTTACCTTAACGACTCAGATGACTCCAATCGCAATCTGGTTATGTGTTTTTCATGAATGTTGGTGTTGTGAGCTAGAAAAGTTCCAAGCAAGATACAGTGGCCTCCTCTTCAACAGGAGCTGAATATATTGCCGCCTCGGAGGCTGCAAAGGAAGCTGTTTGGATTAGGAATTTCCTAATTGCTCTTGGTGTGGTTCAGGGCACATCCAATCCCTTGGACGTTTATTGTGACAATAATGGTGCTATTTCACAAGCCAAGGAACCTAGACAACACTCGAAGAAACAAACATATTCGCATGCGTTACCATCAGATTCATGAGTTCATTGATGACGGTAGTGTCATGTTATGCAAAATACATATGGACTCAGATGTTGCTTATCCCTTGACAAAGCCACTCACGCAGCCTGCGCATGAAGCGCACACATGAGTAATAGGTATTAGATACTATCTAGATTGAATCTAGTGCAAGTGGGTGATATGTTGCTAACGTATCCATAATTTTTGATGTTCCATGCTTGGTTTTATCTACTTTCTTATGTTTTGTCCACACTTTGGAGTACTTTTCATATGATTTCTTGGACTAACCTATTAACAAGAGCCATAGTGCCAGCTGCCTGTTTTCTGCTATTTTTGGTTCCAGGAAAGTCAGAAAATGAATATTCTCGGAATTGGACGGGACAAAAGCCAAAGTTAGTTTTTCACCGAGGGACACCTGGAGCCAGAATACGATACAGAGAGGGGTTGGGGCCAGGCCACTTCCTGGCCGCGTGGCCAGGCTTGGCCCGTGCCAGGGGGTGGTCTGGCCGCCCCAGGCACCCCCACGGCCTCTCCTTCCGCCTATATATCGCCTCCGATACAGAAACCCTAACTACCCGATCAAAATTCCACGAAAGAGTCTGTAGCCGCCGTCATCTCCATCCCTAGATCGGGAGGGATCTGAAGCTCTTCCTGGCACCCTGCCGGAGAGGGGAATTCACCCTGGAGGCATTCTTCATCATCATGCAAGCCTCCAGTGTGATGCGTGAGTAGTTCATCTCTGGACTACAGGTCCATGTAGTAGCTAGATGGCTGGTTCCCCTCCTTTGTGATATCATATTTAGATCTTGTGAGCTCCTTTCATGATCAAGATCATCTATTTGTAATCATACATGTTGTGTTTGTGAGGATCCGATGGATATTGAGATGTTATTTCAGATTGATTATTGATTCTATCATGTCTTTGTTATTTGTGATCTTGCATGCTTTCCGTTGTTAGCAGCTATCTTGGCCAAGTAGATGCTAGCAATTCCAAGAGTTAGTATTTATGCTCGATAGTGGGTTCATGCCTCTGGTAATCTGGGGAAGTGACAGAAATCTCTAAGGTACTAGATGTGCTGTTGCTACTAGGGAGAAAACAACAATCCTTTGTTCATAGAACAATCTTATTGTTTAGTTTACACGCAATTCGTAATGCAATTATTCGTTGCTTGCAACTTAATACTGGAGGGGGTTCGGATGATAACCTGAAGGTGGATTATTAGTCATAGATGCAGTTGGATGGTGGTCTATGTATAATGTTGTAATGCCCAATCGAATCTCAAAGGAGTCAAGATGAGTAGTATATGCTTGTATGCTTTCTCGATGTTTGTCAATTGCCCCGTTGTAATTTGTTCACCCAACATGTCATCTATCTTAAGGAGAGCCACCACTAGTGAACTATGGACCCCGGTCCTTTCTTTTACCATCAATCTACAATCAACTGTTTACTGCGTTGTGTTTACTTTCTACAAACTATTTCTTTCTTCCACTCGATACGTTTAATCCTTTGTTTTCAGCAAAACCGGTGAGATTGACAACCTCATCACAAGTTGGGGGCAGAGTTCTGTGGTTGTGTTGTGCAGGTCTCCATGTTGCTGCTGGCACCGATAGTGCACCCTGCCAAAGTTCACCTAGCAACACCTTTGGGTGTTTCCTTGCTCCTACTGGATTGATAACCTTGGTTTCATAATTGAGGGAAAACTTGCTGCTGTGCTCATCATACCTTCCTCTTGGGGTTCCCCAACGAGCTCGATATATTTTCGGCCATCAAGCTCTTTTTATGGCGCCGTTGCCGGGGAGTCAAGGACATCTTCACAAGGGGAGTCCCTCATAACCAATCTCTTTACTTTGTTATTTTTGTTTTTCTTAGTTTACTTTTGCTTTGTTTGCTTGTTTCTTTATCAAAAACACAAAAAAATAGTTTTACAAGTTTGCTTCCTTTGTTAAAAACACACACAATGGTTCTTATCTTAAGTTGTCATTATGTCTAGCATTGCTCCAGCTACTATGTCACCTGAGGAAATGATTTTCACTTTTAAACAAGGAATTGAAGAAAGTTTCAAAGAATCTTGGTCTAGAATCTCTGATCTACATGACAAAACTGAACCTAAAATGACTCAATGCTTGTTCCTTAGCAGTTTTTACCTTGGAATTGCTCTTTGCTATAGATATTCTTTGGATGCTGTAGTGGGAGAAGATTTCCTCCAATGCAATGAGGATGATGCTGTTAATGCCATAAAGAAGTTGGTCTTTACTTACAACTTGCCTAGAAAATCTGATTCTTCCTTCATAAACATATTTGCTAGATTGAATACTCTTGAGACTAGCACTGCTAGTTTGAAAGATTGCTATAATACACTTAGAGAGCATCATAACTATGTTCCAATAAATTCTGAACCCTCAAAATGGCTTCCTACAGTAAAGATTGCTATAAACAATGAAAATTTTCATGCTCGCTGTGATATCATGTCTGAATTTTGTCTTATGCCCAAAGATATCTATGAATCTTTGAATCTTTGGGGGCTTTCTGACGGAGGAGAAGAAATTTTTCTTGCTAATAATGCCACAATATTACCCATTGGAATAGCTGAAGGAGTGTTTACAAAGATCCTAGGGAAAATGGTTTCTACTGATTATCTTGTTATTGAATGTGTAGGAAAAGGACAAATTACACTTGGAAGATCCCTATTGAAACTCCTTGGAGCAATAATAGATGTGGAAAAGGGCACCATGCACTTTGTTTCTCCACCAAGCATTCATAAGTTCCCCAAGGATAAGAATAAAAGTAAGAGAGGTAAGGGCAAGAAATTTGGTTTTAATGCTTCTTCAAACACTTGATCCTTTTTCTTGCTTCTTATGCCTAACTTAAAGGCGTTAAAGAAAAGTACTTATTGAGAGATAACCCAAAAGTTTTTAGAAGAGTCTTGGAAGTTATTACTTCGGTAATAACCGCTCCTTATCCTTTTTATTTGCTTTTTGTGCCAAGAGTAACCTCTAATGAGAGAGAAGTAATGATTGGGAAAGTTGCTGTCTCAAAACAGATTTCTGTGCTTCACCGTAAATATTCGTGTAAAATCTATGTACGTTGTTTTGAGGCGTGAATTTTTTTGCTTTGCCCTAGGTTGTTATATAACTTTCATTAGTTGAACACTTTTTTGATTTGAGCAACAGAAGGTCTTCTAAAAAAATCGTCTTTACCTGCTGGTCTGTTTTGACAGATTTCTGCCATTATTCGCATTTGCTTCTTGTTGGTTCCTTTTTGAGTTCTTTTGGGGAATTGAGCTTTTTGGGGGAAGTGCTATAGTAGCTAGTGTTCTAATGGAAGTTTTATTGGTGTTAGAACTGAACCTAAAGACCTATTATCTTGAGTGCACTAATGTTGCTAATAAAGATTGTGTGAAGTTTTGTATGAAGGAAAAATTTCAGGTGTATGGAAGGAATGAGTAATGAGATGAAGAATGGACTAAATCTCAAGATTGGGATGCCACACGTGTCACCCCAAGAAATATCCAAGAAGTACAAGCGTCAAAGCTTAGGGATGCCCAAGGCACCCCTTTCTTCATCAATAAAAATTCCAGGTTTCTTCCAAACACTTCATTTTTATTGTTTCATGCACAATTGTATTGTTCTTGGAGCGTCTTCTTTTTCGTTTTCGTTTTGGTTTTTTGTTTGCTTGATTTTCTTAGTTTTCTGAATAAATTGGTTGGACCCCCTCTTTCATGCATTGGTTTTCAAATAGTTTGGTTTGGATTGGAAAAGAGTAGGAAAGTTCATGCTTAAGTGGTAAAGAGAGCTCGTTTTTGACTGTGGCCCATGCTTTGTCATGCCATGCTTGATATTGTTTTGGCTTTATGATTAGTATTATTTGTTGTAGCATGACTTGTTATAAACAATTGAGGTTGCTTAATGTGCCTTGGAAGAATCATGTGTTGTTTTATCATATTAAAGCATAGTATTGTGGTATTCTCCTTTGATGCTTTATTTGGGCTGACTTGGCGCATGCTCACACCTTGTTATGACTATCCCAAGTCACCATAGCCTTTATGATCCTTTAGTTTTCAACTTGTAGTATCACTTTATGCTTTGGTTAATGATGTTTTGTCGCTCTGCATGATTATGGCCATTATTGCTCTCTTAGTTGGTCGCTCCCAGTCTTTTGCTAGCCTCTGTAACCAAGTATGAGTTCCACTCATGCATCCAACTCCTAAAACTAAGTTATCCAAAGATTCCACCATACCTACGTATTAGCATTTGCTATTCCAAGTATATTCATGCTTTTGTCTACCTTCCGAATTAAACTTGTTATGTGAAAATTAGTGATTAAAGCTCTCACGAACTTGATGGCACACTTTACTTTCTTGCTTTTAATAAACTTGAACCATTGCATCCATCTTTGTTGCATATATGCTTGCGCTTTATAAGTTGAAGTTAGCAGAACCATGCATCATGGGGAACGCTTTCAACATTGCACTTGTACTTTGTACCCCGTTGATATCATGTTCTTTTGCTTATGGATCCTAGCGGTGTGAAATAAAAGGGGAACTTGTAAGATCATGGAGTTTGTATGTGTGTTAGAGAAACGCCTGGGCCGCTAGCCTAACCCATGACTAATCATGGTGGAAACTTGCAGCATAACCATAATGAGCACTCTATGAAGCATCCTCAATAAAAACCTATGCAAATAGCAAATAAAAAGATCGCTGAGATGCTCATTGTCTGCTTGTCTTGTCATTTTGATTATGGGATAGCTCCTGTATCATGTGCAAGGGGCACCCCGTTGGCGGTTCTCTATGATACATATGTACTTATAATGACAAGAGCTTATTTGTGACTAAAGTTGAGTAGCATGAGGTTCGGTCTTCGTAAGTAAGGGGCATTAGACTTTGGCTTATAACTTGTCAATCATATCCTCTTATTTGTGCCACTTTAACCGTAATCACCTTCAAGATGCTTATGATAGGGGCAATGAGAGTTGAAAGCTAATAAGTACCATAATTTTTGGAAGCTCTTTATGAGACTTGAATCCCTACTTCCTTCTATGAAGGCCTTTCTTTTACTTTTATGTTGAGTCTCCACCTTCTATCTTTATGCACCTACTTTAAGAGCATAGTGGCCATTCTTAGTTCTATGTGCATTGTCCCAAGACTTGTTGATTGATGCATAGCTTTGACATTGCTTGTTCTAAACTATTTGTATCTAGTCACTCTTATGAACTTTGAAGATGTCCTATGCATTTATGTTTACTACTCTATGAGGGACAAGCTGAATGCCACTATGCTATGTTTCTTTATGTGAAACAAACAAATGTCTTGCAAAGCATTGTTATTCATGAATCTTTTGTTTGTGCCTTTTCATGTTGCAACATAGTTGCTTTGCCTTATTGCTAGAACTTTGTCTTTCATGTTATGATTGAAGTACTATGATCCCAGCTATCATTGTTTTACAAATACTTTGATCAAGTTATGACGGTGCATGTCACCTCAAAAATTATTCTTTCTTTTTTATCACTTACCTACTCGAGGACGAGCAGGAGTTAAGCTTGGGGATGTTGATACGTTGCTAATGTATCCAAAATTTTTGATGTTCCATGCTTGGTTTTATCTACTTTCTTATGTTTTGTCCACACTTTGGAGTACTTTTCATATGATTTCTTGGACTAACCTATTAACAAGAGCCATAGTGCCAGATGCCTGTTTTCTGCTGTTTTTGGTTCTAGGAAAGTCAGAAAATGAATATTCTCGGAATTGGACGGGACAAAAGCCAAAGTCAGTTTTTCACCGAGGGACACCTGGAGCCAAAATACGAGACGGTGAGGGGCTGGGGCCCGGCCACACCACCTGGCCGCGCGGCCAGGCTTGGTCCACGCCAGGGGGTGGTCTGGCCGCCCCAGGCACCCCCTCGGCCTCTCCTTCCGCCTATATATCGCCTCCGATACAGAAACCCTAAGTACCTGATCAAAATTCCACGAAAGAGTCTGTAGCCGCCATCATCTCCATCCCTAGACCGATAGGGATCTTAAGCTCTTCCCGGCACCCTGCCGGAGAGGGGAATTCACCCTGGAGGCCTTCTTCATCATCATGCAAGCCTCTGGTGTGATGCGTGAGTAGTTCATCTCTAGACTACGGGTCCATGTAGTAGCTAGATGGCTGGTTCTCCTCCTTTGTGCTATCATGTTTAGATCTTGTGAGCTCCATTCATGATCAAGATCATCTATTTGTAATCATACATGTTGTGTTTGCGGGGATCCGATGGATATTGAGATGCTATTTCAGATTGATTATTGATTCTATCATGTCTTTGTTATTTGTGATATTGCATTCTTTCCGTTGTTAGTAGCTATCTTGGCCAAGTAGATGCTAGCTACTCCAAGAGTTAGTATTTATGCTCGATAGTGGGTTCATGCCTCTGGTAATCTGGGGAAGTGACGGAAATCTCTAAGGCACTAGATGTGCTGTTGCTACTAGGGAGAAAACAACAATCCTTTGTTCATAGAACAATCGTATTGTTTACTTTACACGCAATTTGTAATGCAATTATCCGTTGCTTGCAACTTAATACTGGAGGGGGTTCGGATGATAACCTGAAGGTGGATTATTAGTCATAGATGCAGTTGGATGGCGGTCTATGTATAATGTTGTAATGCCCAATCGAATCTCAAAGGAGTCAAGATGAGTAGTATATGCTTGTATGCTTTCTCGATGTTTGTCAATTGCCCCGCTGTAATTTGTTCACCCAACATGTCATCTATCTTAAGGAGAGCCACCTCTAGTGAACTATGGACCCCGGTCCTTTCTTTTACCATCAATCTACAATCAACTGTTTACTGGTTTGTGTTTAGTGTTTCTAAACTATTACTTTCTTCCACTCGATACGTTTGATCTTTTGTTTTCAGCAAAACCTGTGAGATTGACAACCTCATCGCAAGTTGGGGGCAGAGTTCTGTGGTTGTGTTCTGCAGGTCTCCACGTTGCTGCTAGCACCGGTAGTGCGCCCTACCAAAGTTCAGCTAGCAACACCTTTGGAGTGTTTCCTTGCTCCTACTGGATTAATAACCTTGGTTTCATAACTGAGGGAAAATTTGTTGTTGTGCTCATCATACCTTCCTCTTGGGGTTCCCCAACGAGCTCGATATATTTTGGGCCATCAGTGGGAGACTGAAGGAAATATGCCCTAGAGGCAATCATAGAGATGATTGTATTTCATATGTATCCATGAGTTATTATAATGTTCCTGGAATATCCATATATCAAGCAACTTGTATTGATTGGCAATTATGTGATTTTTTTGTGAAACTCTTTACTTGTATGGTTATCTAATAGTTGTCCGTAGTCAGAGTTCATGTGAGGACACACGTGAATATTAGACTAGCACATCGATTGGTTGATGACTATGTTTTACAAGTCATAGACATGGAGATATCAAACCAATGATGTGGACACATGTTATGAACATGGGGTTGGACTGACCCAACTTGAGACTGGCAATAATACTTGCAGCTCTCTCTATACATCGTGTACGTTTTGTCCTTAGACCTGAGATTGTCGCATGTACTTGAGATGTGGATCGACCTACTTTGGGATATCAAACACTACTCCGTAACTGGGTAGTTATAAAGGTAGCTTTCTGGTTTGTCCTGATACATGCTACAAGGCATTGGTCAATCAAGATGGGATTTGCCCCTCTCTACTTGAGAGAGATATCTCTGGGCCCCTCGAGTGATCGGATCCAGAAATGCATGGCCATGCTACATACGGTTAAGAGTTAACCTAGTAAAGGGATTCCGAATCACAGTATTGAGAAAGAGAGGTCAGCTTGGAGCTAGACCAAATATCGTAGGGCAAAGGGAAAGACATGTAATCAACCTTGTGATGGTTCGTCCGAATAATCTTTATATGCGTTTAGGAGTTGGCACGTCTTGGTAGAGGCTTCTACCAACTATTGACGGAGTAAGTGTACTCGTGTCATGTCCATTCGTATATGAACCTATAGGGTCACACACTTTAGGGGCTGGAAGCCTAATGAGGATTGGATCCGAATTAGACCAAGCTTAGGATACTAATGGGTTGCTAATATAGAAGCCCACCGGGATGCCTATATAAGAGAGAGTGAGGAGAGCTGAATAGGATTGAGCATTTCACCCAGCCGCCACTCCTCTCACGCCTATGTTGCACGTACAGACCTAGCGGTATGGCGTGTGTCCTTCCTCTTCGGACGTGTGGATACCTCAGAGGTGTTGCAGTTGTAGCATTTGGACGAGCCGCGCATAGGGGAGCTGCTCGTGGGACGAGGGCAAGGAGGAGACGTAGAACATCTACACTGCCCCGACATGCTTCATCGAGTTCCGCAACTGCGCGTCTAGTGGTAATCCTGTGATCTATGATAACAGTATTCCTGGTTCACGTGGTAGAAATTTTTGATTTACACTAGTGTAGCCTACCCGTTACCCTACACATAGTATTTAAAACCACCGGAAGAAGCCATTGCGGGACCCCAAACATCAGAGTGAACAAGCTCAAGAGGAGCAATGGTAACACTATGAGACAAATTATATGATACATTTATGGGCTAATTACACTTAATTGAGCATATATGGGCACTTTTGGAAGATCTAAGAGCATTATGGCCTAATTACACTTAACTGAGCAAATCCACAAGTGATGTTATTCCATGCGAGGGCTCTAGTGCCTTTAATGGTCGGAGGCCGCCCGTACGGCCCGCCCATACTAGCTTCTGTTGTCTCTGTTATATCAATACACGCAACTTTCTTGAAGGGAGGAGAGACAAAATACAAACATAGCCACCGCAAACCATTCCAAAAGAAAGGAGAACAGATCTGAAGAAGGAGAAGAACTCCGCCTCATCCTTCGAAGATCCATAGCCTCTTAATCACCAACTCCACCATAATTCCCCACTTGTACTGAGAGAGAGATTCATACTTGTAAAATTAGGGTTTGAACCTGTATTCCTACTTTGGTTTACACTTGATTTGATCTTCAAAGATATTATGGTTTGCTATGGTAAAGTTGAGATGATTTCTATTTGCAATATGATTATATCTTTGATATATTCTCCTCTCATGTGTGAGTAAATCCCCATAGGCATGGGATGTGTAGGGAGTTGGTGGAGATGTGGTGTGCCACTTTTATTTCCATCCATTTGTGATTATTGTCCTTATTATTATATTGTGAGAATTATTATCTATGTTTTGTCTAATGCTTGTTATCTAATTTAAGGGCCCATGTAACATTATCTCGAGATCGCATAGCTATGAACTTGTTTACTAGCGAATCGACGATCCCAAGTGACACGACCGATATCAAAGAAAAGCTAGTTTAACTTGAGGATAACAAGGAACCATCAAGTTTAAAGCCTTGATCTAGTCGGAAGACCTTAATTAATGCGCTGGCCATGGCTTTGGTAATAGGCAGAAGGATCATTGGGATCGATAAAAATCTACCAAGAGTACTCTTGATTGGTATACGGGTTGCTTGCCTACTCACATATTAATAATAAGTATCATAGTCACTTATCGCATTTTATTCACCTATCACATTCACTATCACCATAAACCATTTCTCTCTGCGTCTAACTTCTCATCTACAGGAATATCGAACAACATCCTTACTTTTACTTTCATGTTATTTACTTCAAGTACCGTTCAATACTTAATTCTACTTCCTTTTCACTCACCCATTTGCACTTTCACCACTTGTAGTCAATTCACTCAAGAAAAAGTGACACCTTGAGTGTGACAGAAACGCCTCAGATAAACACTTTCCTAGGCTCCTTATTGGGATCGATATAAAAACTAGAATTAATACTTTCATAAAAACATGCTCTGATGAACCTGTGCTCTTGCAGGTTATCACCTGCTTACGAATTCATCATGTTGGCCAATTGGAATATTTCCAAATTATATTTGCAAGTCACTTAGAGTTAGGTCCTACACGTGTAGTGTCAGCCAATAATCAAAACAATTGGTAACTGCAATTCTACCGTCAGACAAGGTTTCAGTCCGACACCCATGCCAAATCTTCAACATAAATTCGGATGCAGCAGATGTCCTACGGTTACCAACACATATACTCACCATCACCATGGGACTATAAGCGCTAACTGGGGAATTCACAGAAGGAATTATAGTGCTTACCCTTCAGAGAGGACGTACGACACGTTCACCGGACTCCAGACCTCCAAAGCTTTGCACAACGCGTCATCTTCCCATGTTTCGTCCTCCTCCATGCTCTCCAGCCTTGAAGCCTCCATCTCCGTGCTCTCCTGTCGTGCATGACACATCTTCGTGTTCTCCAACCATGCAGGATCCATCTCCGGGTGGGATCCGGATCACAACCACCGTCATTGGGCAAGAACCCATCACCCGCCTCACGCTTTTCGTTTCCAGACTTGCTCGGCGGGGACGGCAGCAAGGAGATAGGGAAAGGATGGGAGGGAAGGGAGGGGAGGGCGGGAGGATGATGGCCCAAGGGGAGGATTAGAGTGGTGCACGACGTAATAGAGTGGCGGCGGGAGGACCGGAGCAGTGGAGCGGAGCGGAGCTGGGAGCGACAAAATATGGAAAATCGGGGGCACTAATCCTCGAACCTTGGATGTGCGCCGTCGACAGTGGAGGTGGCAGGGCCCGGCAGTCAGAAAACATGACACGTAAACGAATGAACCAGACTAGACCCAGATGTTAGTAAATGAGGCAAGCAGGCGGCAACTAAGCTAGACTGGACCAACATGTCAGAAAACGAGTGAACCCACATGTCAATAAATGAGGCAAGCATGCAACAACTAAGCCGGACTCAACCCACATGTCAGGAAACGAGTCAACCAGACGACAACTGAGTTAGTCGTAACAGCGCATGTGGCAACATACGGAACCAGGGGCGTAGACGTAACGAGTCTGCGATTTCTTATGGTGCTTCTACGATTCGACGGATCATAGTGACATAGTCATAATATCGAAACGAACTAAGACCACTGTCATAAATGTCCCAATGGAGTAATATAATACAGTATATTACCATCACATCACACTTACCAATGCATAATGAGTCTACAAATCAATTAATGAAGCTATATATGTTATCACACATATGACTCTTCGTTACATAGTTTTAAAAATTCGGACAGGTAGTGAACCGGTGAGGCGACCGGTTCAATGGTTTGTTAGTTAGACCACCGGTTCATTCAGTTCGATGGCCATAAAAATCCATCCTTTTTAATTAAAATTTAAGCAAAATTTGTAACAAAATAACAATAAAAGGTATATTTTAATATGTAATCACAAAAACATGGCGCGTCCAAGTGGTATTGGGCTTTATGTGCTGCTATTTATGCCTAGCATAAGGTTCACGAGTTTGATTCCTCTAGTAAACATTTTTTTTCTGGTTTTTTCTGTTTGGACCAGTGCCTCTTAAAACACTTGTGAGTCCATCGGTTCAGGTTTTTCTGGTTAAACTATCGAACAGTTCCGGTTTTTAAAACTATGCTTCATTATAGAGGTAGTAACTTAGATGAGCAATGTTACTAGTCTAAGTTAATCCACACTTTGATCGGTCTAACAAACATCAAAAAAATGGAGAAAGAGATATCGACCAACTAAAACCTATGGCACGCAGATGTGTATGATGGACGACCCTTTCCAGTAAGAACAAAATACTAACTAGCATTTACATTATTTGCCAATGGGGTCGTCTTCTCCATCAATCAAATAGCAGATTGACACACAAAAAATAGGCAATCACCATGTCATCCTTGCCCAACACAAAATGCACATCAGCAGGGACAAATCTACCACTCATGACATTTATCCCCACCTGTTGCAGCCGGTGGCTCACAGCAATGAGCAAAACACTAAGCAAAAGGGCAAGTGCAAAAGCTGCTGCAATAATCACATGAATAATTCCATCCATAAGCCAGTTAATCGTCAACTTATCTGACACCTACCGACCTGCAAGTCTTCTCTCCACTCATGCAGATAGAAACAACCCCTGCTGCAACGGTCTCCCTCCAATCATGCAGACATTATTATTTCATGTGCCATGCAGAATAACTGTTCAAACGAACTACCGAAGGCTTATATTTTGAGTAGTTACCAAAGTGCACTAGCAGGTTCATTAGTTATTCTAAACACAACATAACCGAGTCAACTAAATTAAACCCCTATATATGATATATTGCTGAACATTTAGACTGAAGACCTTAAGCTGAACTCGGTGCTACTACTATATATCTCCGTAATTCTTTGATCATATATACCACTTGTCATATAATTGTGGAGGAGTGATGAAATGGTGTCTAGGGTTGATGGTTTTCAGAGTTAACTTGTGGATCAATTAACATAGGAAGCTGTGAGAACCTACGAATTATGCACAGTGCCACTGCCCACTGGCATATGCAACCTCCTCTCAAGCCTGCATTAACTAAGTTGGAGCGGAGTCACTTAAAACTAGAACTGTCGTAGTCCCTGCTGGTGCTGGCGTCAGGGTGGATCCAATCCCAGAGCTTGTCGGAGACGGTGGCGGGTGACAATGGAAGCTCGCTAAGGGGCGCCATCTGCGGCAGAGGCGTGGGGAGGAACTGGCTGCCGGCGGCCGAGTGGTTAGCGTAGGCCTGGCTGTGTCCGACCAGCCTGCTCAGCTCGTCCCCGGGAGTGGAGCTGCTGCTCATCATGGGTGCGTCTGCCATGGCCATGAGCGAGTAAGTGCACGAGTTCTGCGCAGGCGCAACCACGGCTGTCGTCGAGCTCATCGCCGTCGCGTAGCCACACGGCCTTGGAGGAGGTGGCGGCGGGAGGGGCGGTGGATGCAACTGAGGAGCATTGCGACCGGCGATATGGTCCATGATGGGTGGCAGTGGTGTCGACGAGCAGTCGCCCTGGCCGAGTAGGCCGTGGAAGCTGGATTGCTGCGTGGGTGACAGCGGTGTGGACGAAGGCGATGACACGAGGTGACCAGCCGGATCCATAATGGCTCGTGATGTGCCCGGCCTCGCCGAGGCTGCTTGGGCGTTGCTGGAGGAGGGCCGTCCGTGACCGTCGTCGATGCCCGAGCGCTTGTACACGCGGCAGAGCGAGATCTCCGACTGCATGCATCAGACATTCAGACATTTTCTGCAAACTTAAAATCGGATTAACCACTACTTTAAGCAAGCACGAATGCATGACTGAGAGAGACACTATGGAATTCAACAATTACAGTGACATGTCAAATCTAAAGAGATTATTACCCCGTACCAAACATCTCACTAGATGTAGGGTGCAGTAAATTGTGTGAGGACCGATGAATAGGATGCTGCATGCTTTTCATATGAACTTGGGAGGGGAATTAAATGCTTCAGCTAAGGTCGGGGTCTGAACAGTAAAGGGGAACTAAATTGACTGTTCAATTTGGACATGCAAATAGTTAATTTACAGAAATCTTGAGGACATGCGAGTGGTATCTAGCTAGCTACCATGTAAGAAGAATTCAGAGTTCAACATGGTAGCTTTTGTACATGCCCATATGTATGCCAAAAAGAAGGAGCAAAAAGCAAACCCTAAGCTAATAGATCTGAAAAGAAAGAGAGAGAAAAGCATGTCACATGTTCTTGTAAATCATGGCAACAAACAAAAAGCTAGCAAGCAGTGAGCAAAAAGCAGATCAAATAATTGATTAATAACATTATTACCATTACCAGCTAGTAATATATAGGTAGCTTTGGCATGAATTTGTAAAACAAAAACCAATCAATCAGAGGAAGCAATTGGGAATTCGTAATCTCTGGCCACCGAAGAACCTTAGTCTAGGTAGCTCCCGGATCTCCGCAAGCTTCCATGGATTATTACCTTGTAGAAGAGATCGGCGTCCGTGGTTGGCGGCGGGAGGCGGTACTCGTTCATGATCCAGCTGCTGCGGACGCCCTTGGGGGCCTTGCCGGAGTAGAAGACGAGCGTCTTCTTGAGCCCGATCGGCCGGCTGTTCTCACCGCGGATCATCCTGTCGGCCCCCGTCGCCTTCCAGTACCCCGACGCCGTCACCCGGTTCGGCCGGTCGCCGTTCCGGTACTTGCGGTCCCTGGGCACGTAGAAGAACCACTCCTTCTCCCCAATTACCGCCATTGCTGCCAACACCCAGAGATTAGTCGAGGAGACCGCAATTAGCCAAGAGCCCAAGATGAACTCGAACTGACCGAGGAGCTAGCGGTTTGTGTATGCGTGTATTATTGCCTACCGGGGAGCTCCCATGGGTCAAAGCGGTAGAGGTCGAGGAAGGTGATGAGTTCGACGTTGAAGCGCCGGCCCTCCACCTTGCGGCGGAGGTAAAACTCGATCAGCTCCTCCTCCGTCGGATGGAACCGGAACCCCGGCATCACCAAGTCGTTCTCGTGCGAGTCGACGGCTGCCTCGTCGCCCGCTCCCCCTACACCTTCTCCTGCGGCCGCCGCCGAAGCGCTTCCTTCGTCGATGTCTCGGCTCATGGCTGCTGACTCTCCCTCGACGTGCCAATTGCCCGCATAGCGTGCTCGCACACGACACGATGGCGGCTGGCCGGCGAGCAAGCGCTAGGGCAAGCAGAGATAGCTGGGGAAAGGCAAAGAATTTGGGGGTGCGCAAGTAGGTAGGGAGGAGGGAGAGGAGATAAGAGTGGTGTTTGCACCATCGATATATACTGGAGTGGAGGCTTTGGTTGATGATGATACTGGCTAATTAGGCTTGAATTGAACTATATATTGATTAACTCGGTAATGGCTAGCTAGGGTGGTTACTGTAAGCAGTACTACCGCCATATATAACACTACTCAACTTAGAGTGGTGTATATAGTTATACACCCACACACACAATGATGGAACTTTTTTCAGTGGCATACTTTTGCAGATGATTCATGTACGAAAACACATCTCTCACGGAGTATATCCGGACAGCTGCCCGCATGCATCGTGATTCGTGATGTGGCCATTTCGTCATCTTTGACTAATTTCAATTCGATATGATAAAAAATTGAAATCTAATTGAAACTGTGATGAAATTTTGTAGAATTTAATTATTTTAGAAGCATATAACACATAAATTTCACACATATTTAGACTATTTTAGTGAATTTTTAATCAAATCACAGTTCACAAATTTCAACATGATTTTGATTCGATTTCAAATATATATCATATCAAATTGAAATTTGTCAAACATGGCAAAATGTCATCGCGACGTGGGCGGTGGATATAACCTGGCCCGGTAAACACCGGCCTATGAGAAAAATCGGGTTAGATTCATGTACCATGAATGTATTACTACACAAATAAATTTTACGTTTATTAGGAATTAATGTGCAAAACTAGATGTAGTAGTAGCTTGTAAAATATATCATTAACGTTTCGTAATTGAATTGCCAAAGATGGTAGAGGGAACATGCTAGACTAGGGTACATGTGTGTTCCTTACGGATGTGATATACACGTTTGTTGCTTAGCTAGCTCGACAAACTTGTTGGTCTTGAGCTGGAATTCCCTTTGCAAGATCCAAAAACACTAGATAATTAAACCAGAGCCGTCACACATCACTTCGAACCTGAAAAAATCAACTTGGTTTCTACCTCTCCTTATCTATCTATTAAGCCGCTTAACCAGAACAATGATCAAAAGCAGAACTCTGAATTAAAGGATTTTCAGATGAATTTTGCGAAACACATAAAGATTCATGCAACATCGATCCAACTAGGTAGGTAGGCCAGGCCGGCCGGGTTGCGACAAAGGCAACTATACGGAGGAGTACTCCGGTTGATTTTCCGGATAGACACGGACAGGGCCGGGGAACCATCCGTTGGGCAGTCGAGAAACGGCACCAGTGACCTTTTGGGAAGAAGTGGTCACCAGCCAAGATAGTTAAAGAGGGGAAAAAGACCAGCCAGGATGAGAACAACTTTGGGCGGCTGACCCTACCCGGCCTGTGATTGAGATGGATGCTTGTGTTACTCATCTCTGATTTATACGTACATCAGGGCTAGTCATCCTGGTTTTCGACCCCTGGTCTTTTTCACAACATATATCTTTCGCGTTTCCGTGAAGAAAAATACATAGTGTTAGATGTTTTTTTTTCATATTTTCCATCCGTCCAGAAATAAGTGAATTAAATTTGTCTAGATTCGTATATATCTACACGCTAAAAAGATGTTTAGATACACGCAAAGGTAATATTGCTTTGCAAACGTAATATCTCTCTGGAATATGCATACCTTTGTGGAGTAGTGTACTTGGTTCTAAGAAATTAAGCTAAGATTTGTGACATTCCAACTCACTGTGATTCCATTCCACACACGCATAGAGAGGCAGCTCATGCGTGGGCACTGGAGGGTGGTCCATGCATGCATGGGAGCGCGGCCGGGGTTCATGATTTAGCGGTGCTATTGGTGAACCATCGATTTGAAATAAATTCTTTGTATCATGAGCTCGATAGCCAGCTGCTTTTTCTTTTCTGTTATTGGCCTTTTGCATTGGGTGGAGTCAAAATCGAAATAAGTACCACTACAGGAATGGGTGGCTCCGGGTGCTACGCTGATGGCCAAACATCGGAGTCGTCGGTTTAGATCGCGATCAGACCAGCCGCCCCAAGCAGCTATTGGCGTAGAATTGCCGTCGGCGTAGGATAGCTACTCCGACGGCTGTCCTCGGCATAGCTATTTTTTCTCTTACCTTATAAATCTTTGAAAATCATAATTAAATCAAACTAATTCAAAAAATACAACTTGGTATATTGATTATGTCTTAAAAAACCTTCACAAAATGACCTATCTTATTCGAGGTTTCCTAGCTTTCGGATCAAATGACTAATGTTATGACTAGAATCAAAGCATAGTTTATAATAATATGCCCATACTGTGCATGCATGTGCATCATGGGATGAACAATGTTGCAGGAGGAAGTTTTTCTATTTATCGCACCAAAAAGCCATTTTCTATTTTCCGAGCGCAAAAAACAGGGGGTTTTGTGAAGCAACCACCAAATGGATAATTCAAAATGCTACCATCCCATTTTTCAAAAATACTAGACCACCTTACATGGATAATATCCCAACAGGGGGATCTCAAACCTTTCCTTCCATCCCTGGTGAAAAAGACAAATTTCCGCCGAATCGGTAGGAAGTGGGTCAGATATGAACTACATGTACATGATCTGATGCTCATGATTTTTTACAAAAATAATTTTTAGGTTCACAATATGCTATTTCATCAGAGATCCACTTCAAGTTTAGCGAGACACAGCCCCGAGCTAAGAATCTTCATGCCCACCGTTCGACAAAGTTTGACGATAGTTTAAAACGGGCATAAGAAATTCAAAAACGATCTAAACAATGTGAAACCTTTGCGTGGTGTCATATTATATGATATAGTTGGAATGAAAAAATATCAAACTTGGTATATTGATTATGTCTCAAAGAAACCTTCACAAAATGACCTATCGCATTCGAGGTTTCCTAGCTTTCGGATCAAATGACCAATGTTATGTCTACAATCAAGGCATAGTTTGTGATAATGTGTCCATATTGTGCATATATATGCATCATGGGATGGAGAACAATGTTGCAGGATGAAGTTTTCCTATTCGTTGCACCAAAAAACCATTCCATTTTTCCGAGCGCAAAAAATGGGGGTTTTGTGAAGCAACCACCAAATGGCTAATTCAAAATTCTACCACCCTATTTTTCAAAAATACTATACCACCTTACATAGACAATATTCGAATAGGGGGATCTCAAACCTTTCCATCCATCTCTGGTGAAAAAGACAAATTTCTCCGGAATCGGTAGCAAGTGGGTCAGATATGAACTACAGGTACATGATATGATGCTCATGATTTAAAAAATAATAATTTTTAGGTTCACAATATGTTATTTCATCAGAGATCCACTTCAAGTTTAGCGAGGCTCAGCCCCGAGCTAAGAATCTTTATGCCCGCCGTTCCACAAAGTTTGACGATAGTTTGAAACGGGCATAAAAAAATCAAAAAAGATCCAAACAATGCGAAATCTTCGCGTGGTGTCATATTATGTGACATCGTTGGACGGAAAAATAGCAAACTTAGTATATTTATTATGTCTCAAAGAAACCTTCACAAAATGACCTATCTCATTCGAGGTTTCATGGCTTTCAGGTCAAATGACTAATGTTATAACTAGAATCAAGGTATATTTTGTGATAATGTGCCTATATTGTGTATACATGTGCATCATGGGATGACGAACAATATTGTAGGAGGAAGTTTTCCTATTCGTTGCACCAAAAAGTCATTTTCCATTTTCCAAGCGCAAAAACGAAGGGTTTTGTGAAGCAACCACCAAATAGCTAATTCATAGAATAGTTTGTGATAAGTTGATATAGATATCATATTTTGATTCCTCTAATTTTTCTAATCAATTTAGACATATCATTTGTCGAATTCCAATTTACGGATTTAAAGATATTAATTATTCCATATTAAATAGAAAAATACAAAAAAATCATTATATTATTATTTGAATTCAATAATATTTTTAGTTATTCATTATTATTTACTTAAATAATTGTTTGTAATTTCAAAAAATAAAAACGTGTGACATGATGATATAAGAGTTAATAGGATTGATATCATAGTATTGACAAATGGTACAAATTGCTTAGCGAAAACTGATTCTGGCGGAACGGAGAAGTTAAGCGTGCTGGGGTAGAGTAGTGGGAATGGGTGACTGTCGTGGTGGTGTCACGCCAGATGGCATGGATAGGCTAAAGGTGGGGCCAATATGCACTAGAGGAATCCAGGAAGGGATAGTGTGGTGATTCCACACACAGATGCTTGGTATTCTCCAAGTTCACAAGGTTTACAGATGCTCCTTGAGTTGTATTGGGGAGAGGAGGAAGAAGAAGCACTCTTACTCACACCACTACCCTCACCCAAAGAACAAACTACTCGATTGCCAATCAACCAGCCCCAACTACAGAGGCCCTAGCTCTTCTTATATAGGGGAGGCTAGGGTTCTCATTAGGGCATACGTGGAGGCATATTCCTGGGAATATGCCTCTTCCCTAGCAAATCGACCGGGTCAACTTTTGCCATCGTAAGCCATGCAGAGGTTACGTAAGCCTCTGCGACGCCAGCGTCAGCGGACATAGTGTGCGTCACCTTGGTCGGCCACGCCTCGCTGGTCCCTCCCTCTGTTTGCTTCGCTCACGCTCTTGCGCACATAGGTCACCTTTTGACCAGCGAGATGCCTTCCTTCTCTTGCAAGCCTGGTATGATCCGGACCCGTTGGTACCTGCATACAAATTACAAATAGCCTGCCGGCTTACGACATACGTCGGCCGGGACATAGTCAGGTGGACATCCTCCGACCCGGGTTACTCCGTAAGTTGGCCTGCCTTGAGGTGACCCGGCCAACTTTCGCTTTGACCTCGCCATACCTCTGCTAACTCGGCCTTTATACCCCGGTGTTACCCTACCTGGGGGTATCCCCCCAATATTAGTCCCCGAAGCTGGTGCGGTCTTAGCAACTTCAGCTGTTGAGGCCACGGCAGGTTCAATCTTTTTGCTCCCTTTTTCGAGTTACTCCGTAGCTTGGATCCTGTGGCGTAGCATTCCCTTGGCACATTCCGAGTCACCACTCGCTGGCCGGGCTACCCTTCAGTTTTTCGGGTTATCCTTCCTTCTCTCATACATCTTCCCACGTCCCACGTGGAGGGTAATCATTACCTTGCCTCATTTTAAGGGCCTGCACCAGTTACTGTTCTTATTGTCAGGAGTTACTGTTGCACACGTCGTGTCGCAGTTGCCTCCTTGTTAACTGTATCACCATGTCGCGTCATGGGATCCCCTGTTTCCTGTGGCCTTTCCTGTGACTTGCCTCTGATTGGCTGATCCGGCTGATACACGGCCACACCGTGTGTCCTCGACGCACAACACGATCCCACTACCCACCACTGGGGCGTGGTTAAATAGGGGAGGGGCGCGTCTCTTGGGCGTTTCCCCTTCTCACGCCCCTTAGCCTCTCGGCCTCTTCTTCTTCCTTGTGACAGCGCCGCCTCCGCCGCATCCACTCTGCAGCGCCGCCACCGCACCGTGCCTTTTCGCACTAGTCTCGCCACCGCTCTCGCGCTGCTTCACCATCACGGGTCCGCGCTAGTCCCAGCCTCTGCTCCCTACCTCCGAACTGGACGGTGAGGACAGTGATTTGGAAATGACTGAGGAGGAGCTCGCCGTCGTCGGGGAAGAAGAGACGGAGAAGGAGGGCGAAACTATGGGGCGCGATGGCTAGGCCAGTTCCTGGGTGTGCCAGGATGACCTGGATTGGCTCTAACGCACCCGTCGCATCCCCGAAGGCGTAATTTCGTGCCTCCCCTGCGAAGAGATTGCTCCCTCAGCCAATCCGGGTGAGTTCGTCGTCTTCCTCTCTCACTTCCAGCACGGCTTCGGCCTGCCAGTGAGTGATCTCTTCCACGATTTCATCAACATCTACGAACTCCAACCCCACCATCTTCCGGCAAATGCCATTACATCCCTTTCTTCCTTCGCCTCCGCCATAGAAGGATACGTCAGCCTGTGGCCTACCAAAGAGCTCTGGATCCAGTTCTTCGGTTTGCGAAGGAACGTTGTTCCGGATAAGCTGCGTGCCCCGGAGGACAAGCACCTGACCCAATGTGGTGCGGCCTCCATCTCACCTCGGAAGCAATCTGTCTTCCCTCGGGTCACGGGGCTTGAATCATGCAAGGGCTGGGCATGGACCTTCTTCTATGTGAGGAATGGCACGGATGAGGATCTGATCCGACTACGCCGCTTTGCGATGGGTCCTCCTAATCCGGATCTGTGGGACCGGGTTACCAAGAAACCAACTGTCCTAGCGAATCAAGTTAATAAGCGGTTCCAGGAGCTGAAGGATCTGGGGCTGCGCAACGAGGATGTGATGATCACATTCGTCCGCAGCCAGATTTCCCCCCTACAGAAGCGCACGCACAAACTTTGCCACATGAGCTGGCGACTTGACCCCAACCGGACCTCCTCCTTCGAGTTGAGCGACACTGAAATCTTCCGCCGGGTCAAGGCCCTCTTCACGACCCACAAGGACTTCAGCGCTGAGTGGGAGTGGGGGTTGGAGCACTATTGCCGGGATAAGCCTCCTCCTACGGTAAATCTCATTACCCCATCCTTCTCCGAGTTATATTCTACGTCGGAGCATGTTGTTTATTTGATCCCTTTGCATTTTCCTCTTAGTTGTTTCTTCAGCAGACCCTTGAAGATGGCACCGAGCCTTCCCTCAAATGGGGGAAGGATCGACTTGTCCCTGACGAGGAGGAGCCGGATCAAGAAATGTTCCTGCCTACCCCGGACGCAACCAAGCGAACCTCTGGTAACTTCTCTTCCTTAAGGAATTGGCCTGATGATGAGGATGATTCTGACATTGAAGTGGTGGAGGTATTTAACCCGGTGCCCCTTTCTTACGCGTTTCCATCTTCAGCTAACCTGGCTGCGCAGATCCATGAAGATCCTCCACTTGCTACGGGTGATCCGGTTCCTGTCCCGTCTAAGAAACGGGTCGCTACCTCGGCTGCTTCTTCTAAGCCCGCCCAAGCAACCAAACGGCGGAAGAAATCCGCAGACAAGGCTGCTACCAAGCCTCCGACTAAGGCCATAGTCCGAAGAGCTCGAAATCCTAGGGAGCCATTGACTTCTGACGAGTAAGTCACTTGTTATAACTTGTCCAATTCTCTTCTTCATGCTTCTCTGTCTATATGCCTTTCTTTTTATTGTAACATGTTATACGTTATTTAATTTGATAGAGATGTCGTGGAGGTTCCCTAGAGCGGCTCTAGCATAGCTTCATCTTTCCGGCGTTCCCCGTCTCCCCCTCGTAGTGATGACACACGCCCGCCGAGCCCAATTCAGGAGGGTTCAGTGGCTGCTCCGGGTCATAGCCCACCTCGCCGAGAGGAGGGCAACCTCGGAGCAGGGGGAAGTGACACAGCCGAGGTAGCGGACGCTGCCAGCTCTTCATCGGCTCAGCCGCAACCTGTCACCTCTGAGGTACCAGCAGCACCAGCAGCCCCACCGTCAACACCAACAACAGTACAAGCATCAACACCAACACCACCAGCAGCATCGGCAGCACCATCAACACCAGCAACAACACAAGCACCAGTATCAGCACCAACTCCTTCTGCCTCGTCCGATTCTTCCAAGACCCGGCGAGAAGACCCCACTAGCACCAAGGCTGCACCCAAATCCAAATCTGCAGCTCAAGCCTCAGCTTCCCAATAGCAACCCAAGGCCAAGAAAGGCTCTGGCACCACAAGAGCATCATCTATCGAGGCTGGACAGTTCACCCTCGCGTCCATGCTGCCAAAGAAAGATGGCTCCTCCGGGTCAGCTGGCAGCAAACAACTTGCATTGCATACGAGCCCTGCTGCCGCCCAAGTTGCGAGGAGAGAGGCCCACGCCAAAGGCTTGGTCGCGCCTCACATGCCTAGTGGAGATAGATATCCTCCGGGTTTGATCGAATACGTCAATAATTGGAACAAGGCGGAATTCGTCGATCCAAACGACGATCTCCCGGAGAAGTTTGGGCCTGCCGAATTCAGCACACAAATGAACACAGTAGCCAAGGCTATTAACATTGCTGGCCGGATGATGGAGGTACGCTACTTTGTCTTTTCTTTAATATGCATAAGTACTTAGAGACATATCCATTAGTCCTCGAGCCTCCGGGGGAGTAACTTGTTACTCGGCCGGATGCTCCTTAGAGAACTAACGTAGCTCCTTAGTAGCTTCGAATATGCACACACCTAGAGCCGGGTTAAGTTCCACTTGGCCTAGATTTTGTACACTTCGAATATGCACACACTTAGAGTCGGGTTAAGTTCCACTTGGCCTAGATTTTGTACACTTCGAATATGCACACACCTAGAGCCGGGTTAAGTTCCACTTGGCCCGGATTCTGTACACTTCGAATATGCACCCACCTAGAGCCGGGTTAAGTTCCACTTGGCTCGGATTTTGTACACTTCGAATATGAACACACCTAGAGTCGGGTTAAGTTCTACTTGGCCCGTATCTGTACACTTCAAATATGCACACACACCTAGAGACGGGTTAAGTTCCACTTGGTCCGGATTCTATACACTTCGAATATCCACATAGCTAAGCCAACCTTGCTCTTTTCAGATCACTACCAATCGTCGGACTGCTGAGTTTCAGCGCCTCTTGGACTCACACAAGTCGCTGCGCTCGAAACACACTACGCTTCTTGCTGAGTTCGAGAAAAGGGGTAAGTTTTCTCTTTGACTTCTCCCCCCATCTTTCTTTGTCTTTTCCCGCCGAACTAATCTGTCATTTGGATTGCACAGCTGGAGTGGAGGCCGAAAATATGATTATGAGGAAAAACTTGGACCAGATAAAAGGTAATCCGTTTGGGTTACTCATTTTCCATGCTTTCTCTCCTTTCTCCTGGGCTCGGCAGATATTCATACCTTGGCTCTGTCGGGTCAACAAATCGTTGCAGCATCCCTTGAAGATTGTGTGCATGTGCCTGATATGATGCTGCATTTTCTCAAACAAGCAGGGCAACATTAGGCCAAGCTCAAGAAGAAGGATGAAGATCTTGCCAAACTCTGAGCCAAGGATGACGAACTGGCCAAGCTCAAAGCAGAGATGAAAAAACTCAAAGAGCTCCACAAGACTGAGATGGACAAGGCTGGCCAAGACTTCACTGAAGAGTGAGAACGTCTTAACCTTCAACTTGCTAAAGATCAAGAATTGCTGAAGGAGGCCGACATCAAGCTTGACTCAGCAAATGTTGAACTCGAGCAGCTCCAGAAGAGGCGTGCTGATTGCACCAAAGAGCTGACCCGGATCCAAAGCCATATTTCTCGTAAGTTCTTTTCCTCCCGCCGACATGTATTTCTCCGGTTTAAATTCCTTTGCTTATTTCACTTGCTTTGCTTTTAGGCAAATTCCCAGAGGGTGATGCCATTACGGCTACTACAGTTGCCAAGTTCCGCCGGCAGAGGGGTACCCCAACTGATCCTGGCTCTGAACCCATTCCTTATGACATGGAGGATCTGCTAGTCAGCATATCCTCCCAGATTGAAATTGTGAAGAATTATGGTTCGGGTCTCCTGGATGCAGCCGTCCGGATCTTCCGTGCCCTGTGGCCTGAAGAGGATGCTCCGGAGGGATCCACTCCTTTGATCAACAAGCTGATGGACCGCGAGACCCAGCTCGACCTCTGGAGGGAATCCGCCCCTCGTGCTGGAGCTGATACTGTCCTCCATTTTGTGCTTACTTGGTATGAAAAGCTGGACTTGAAGCTCCTCGAGCGCTTGTGCACCGGTTCCAAGTGGTCAAGCGATCCAGATTGGGTTGCTCGGCGCAAGGCTTGTGCCCACAACCTCATCCAATTCGCCCATGTCCACTAGTGGAATGAAGGACCAAGCTTCCTCGGTTCCGTTGACGATGAATATGTTGAAGATGATTCAGGCGACGAGGAAAGGGATGAAGCCTTGGATCTAGAAGATAACGAAGATAATGATGAGACTGAAGCCGGAGTTCCATCTGCTAGCGCCGAGTTACCTCCTCCTTCTGTTGCTGCTCCTTGAGCATAAAAAACACTTTGAAATTTATCAGATCCCCGGTATGCCGGGTGTGTTGGAAATATGCCCTAGAGAAAAATAGTAGTAAGGACTATTATCACATTTCATATAGTTTACGATTAAGTTTTATATCATGCTATAACTGTGTTGAGTGGAAACATCAATACACGTGTGATATACAAACAAACCAGGGGTTCCTAGTGAAACTCTAGTCACTGGTTCATTGGTCAACAGATGATCATGTTTCCTGATCATGTGGCATTTACGCCAGTTGGAAATGAGGTCATCTCATTCTGAGAATGAGATGATGAACCAATACCCAACCTAAACATCGTGATTCGATCATGTCACGAAGTTCAAGTTACGATGATTAGAAAAGGATCCTCGTACACTATTCCTTAGACCGTGAGGCTATATCAATCACTGTCTCCCGAGAGTGCTTAGATAGCATCAAACGCCATCTGGTAAAACGGTGGTTATAAAGGTGTGTTCAGGTATTCGGAGGAAACCATAGAGGCAATATATGTCAAGAGCGGGATTTGTCCGTCCATGTGACGGAAAGATACTCAAGGCCCACTCGGAGAAGTTATATCCAATAGATGTGCAGCGTGTGATTAGATCACGGGGATATCACTTGTCGGAACGAGTCAAATAGTATTGTTCAGTAACGAGATTGAAATCGACATGAAGATTTCATTGATCAGGTCTCGGGCAATACAAGTATCGAATGACAAAGGGAATAAGACACGACTGTCACCGGTTCAAACGACGAAAGATCTTCGTGGAATACACAGGGGTCACATGGCCATCCAGGTCCCTCTGTTGATCATTGGTACGGGAGTGTCCCGACCATGTCTGGAGTGTTCCTGAACCGTAGGGTATCACGCTTAAGGGCTTGATGATGCTTAGAGAGTGTTTATGGGATCGGTACAATCACCAAAGAAAAGAAGGGAGAAAATCGGAAGGGTTTCGGTAAGTCCGGAGGATGTCCGGAGTGGAGGTGGAAGGTGTTCCATGGCCACGGATATTAAATGATATGTGAATGAATGTTAAATATTGATTTAATCATTTATTCATAATTATTTAATAAAGAGAAAATAAATTAAAAGGTCAAAAGGCTTAATGGGCTAATTTCCGGAGGGAAAGGGCCCATGAGGGAAAGGAGAAGGGGAGAGGACCAAAAGGGGGTGGCCTGATGGGCCTTGCCCCCCTCCCCCAACCCCTCTCGCGGGGCCCACTAGGGGTGGCCGGCGGCCTCCCCACCCCCTCCTCTCCTTTAGTCCCACCGCGGGACTTGAGGGGAGGTAGTACCTCCCCCCTATATATAGTGGGGTATATTGGCCAAGAAAATACAACCCAATAATCAATAAAGGTCTCCCCACTTTTGGGAGGACCTCTAATTGATATTTTCTCTCTCCCCCTCTCTCTCTCTCATGACCGTGGTCCCAAGTCTGGACTGCGCGAGCGAGAGACATCTTTACCGCGGAGCGCCATCACGCTGCGGGATTCGGATCCGGGAGCTCTACTTCCGCAACTGCTGCTGGATCGGGGAAGCGGGAGTCATCGTCAGGCACCGGACGTGTGTAACTCCCACGAGGTGTCACACTTGAGGCACTCAAGTCGTTGGAGCCAGAAGGAGCGCAAGGACTTCATCACGACCTTGAGGTCGGCTTCGGCTCGTCTACATCAACCACGCTCTCCTGAGCGTTGACAACGCTTTTCGGTCTTCAAGGGTAAGTTCGCGAAATGCCCCTCCCGTTACGGTATTGCTAATAGATAGGTCCTGGCAGCTTCAGGGGTTCAGGGGCGTAGAGTAAAATTTATTGTTTTTATGCGCGGAACCCCTACAGTGGTATCAGAGCTAGATCTATGCGTAGTAATGCTAGTACAGGTAGAACACACGAGATGTAGCGTGTGGACATTGATCTTTTAGTTGTTACCCTCCCATGTGTACTTGTGTATACCGCAACAATGCTTGATGAAGCGTCCCCCAACCGACATTACGCGTTCATTCACGAGACTGGTCCACGCTTGACATACGGCTTGTACCGTATAAAGTGGCTTAGGGGGGTGTCTGTCTCTCTTGCATTAGTTGGTATACCATTTGCAACGGAGGGCCCCAAAAGGGGTGTAGTATAGACAACTACTTGATCAGCGTTGTGCTGAAAGTTCGTAGGTGAGTACGGTACCTGTACGAAAGCCCATTCAGCCACGTAAAACATGCAAAGATAAAGTAAAAGCATCTAACTTTGTTTTGCAGGGGGGTGTTGCTTTGTGATATGGTTGTGGCAAAGGTAAAGTAATTACCTTTTGTTGCATAGTAGTAGATAGTCACGAAGGTGACGAACTACCACGCCGGAATGACACTGGTACCCTAGTGTCTACGGCGCCGGAACCCGGTAATGACGGATGGAGATCACGACGTGAAGGACCATATCACATAGCATTTACATTCAATGTTATTATTTGTATGTCTTATTGTGTGCTAGTATTAGATACTCGACGGTAGCCTAATAAGAAGATCCCTGTTAAAATAACCAATGATTGTGTTCCCCCTTAGTGTGCACCACCAAGAAAGTTCTTCGGTATGAGGCGATCCAGGGTAACAGGCCTGGGTGTCAGACATATCTACGTTCACATACAGTGGGTGTAAGCCATGTTGCACAGCGAATACACTAAGATTGAGTTGGCGAGCCTAGCACGCTAGAGAAGCGTGGCCTCGGAACATGGATGGTCGAAAGATCGAGCACGAGTCGCATGAATGATGTGACCGACGTTTAGCGTCCACCCTTGAACCCACATTGATGGCTGTGACGATCGGGGGAGATGTGGCTGATAGGGGTCGTGTTATCACTAGGAACCCTCACTGGGGATAGGTGTTTCTGAGTGGAGTTATTATTAACTCATTTAATTATAAACTTAGTCTAAATGCCTTTTGTAATTATAAATGTAGATGGGTTCTTTCGTGTTGACAACTAAATGGTTAGAAGGAGAGAAGCTCAGATTAGATGGATCGAACTTCTCCACCTAGGTTGCCAGTATCCATGTTCTCCTTAGCAAGAACGACATGGTCGACTACATACTCGACGGGATGGATCTGGATCCGTCCACAGACCTTGAGACCCCAGAGGAGCGGAAAGACCGCTATCTCCGTCGTGAGATGACCTCCTATATTTCAGTTGTGATGCATTTCGGAATGGTGGACGAGCTGTGGCCTTTCGTGGGTGATGTCAACCCTCGTTCGGTGATGCTATAGCTTAGGACACATTTCATGGAGGAGACACGCATCTGGGAGCATGAGTTGATGGGAGACTTCCTTGCCATTAAGATGGAGGAGAACTCATCACTAGACAGCCACTTACAGCACATACATGATGTGTACATGAGGCCAGCATACTTCCTAGACGTCTAGATTTCAGGCTATTTCGCAAATGCTGCTGTGCTGCGGTCGCTGCCATCAAGCTACCAAGCACAAGTCAGGACTTGCGTAATGAGGGGCAACACGGAAATGGAGTTCCACCGGTTCATGACACATCTCAGGAATGTGTTAGTTGAACTAGATGTCGCTCAGGTCATCGACGACAAAGGTATATACTTGATATACAGTTTTATAAATGTTATAATCTTGCAAACACATTGCAGTGTTAAAGTATATCTGATACTTGTTCTATTTTGGTGAAAATAGGTCCTTCTGCATAGAGGTGCTTGCTGGAGAGGAGGTGACGTTGCGTGTTGATGGCGAGCATGATGATGACGGCCAACGACACTCTCCCTCGACATTTATCACTTAGTTTATGTTTTAGGATGATTTTTGTAATCAAGAGATTTTGAACTTCTTTAGTTTGTCTCACACTTCGTAAGACGGTTATTCATATGAGCTTGTAACAAACAGTTGTTCTGCTTTTATGAATGATTTCTATTCGTGTTCATATCTTGTTTGATTATGTGTGAATTATCCTTGTTGTTTGAAACTAATTGATAATGAATGAACATTTGTAAAACATTAAAATGCCTTGTTTAAAATACCCAACTTAATGATATGTTCATTAATGAATGAAACCATTGTTTGAATTCAAAGTTATGTGATAATATGTGAAATTCATTCGATTTCTTATCACATATAAATCATTCCTAAGTTCGGCAAAATAACTTGAACACCGTGTATTACTTGAATACAAAGTGTTTGATGAATTGTTAAAAGGTAATACATATTCGATGTATTGTGTTTTAACGAAAATGGTAATTATCATTAAATGATTGTTTAAATGTGTAAAGTAAGTTTACCGAAGGAAACATGAATATGAAACTATTTGATTTGATAAAAGAATTTCGTCAACAAAGGGTATAAGTATAAAAGAGAATCTAATTGCTATGATTTGATCAATAGTAATGAAATTCAAATTTATAAGAATGGCATAAAAGAAATTGTGGAATGCAAAGTGTTTTGAAACGTCAAAATACAAAGCATCACAATATGATATAAGATATCAAAAGTGGTTAAATAGAAGGCACCAAATAAATCGTTGTAGTATATATTAGAGACCATTAGTTAGAAATAGTTAGCACTCAATTAGAATTGGTAAACCATTTGAATTCATGAAAGTTTTGGGGTTATTCGATATAACCAAAACAATAGCGAATAAGTCCTTGTAGAGTATTCATTGGAAACTTTGAATACGAAACCCATAGCTCAAACCAAAAGGAAAGCGAGAGTCGTATTGCTTGGATTTTGGTACATTCTTGAGAAAGCTCACTTCTAGTGATATTTCTCAATTATGGAGCAAATGGAAAATAGTGTAAAACACGATGAGGATTCAAAACCCTGCATCAGAGTGTTGAGAAGCGCAACGGACAACATTCTTGAATGATTCTCTTCACGGAAGGAAAAAAATCAATGATTTTGATCATTGTGTTTTTCCCTCCACTATTGTTTTCACTATATGAAGTAGGATTCAAAATGTAAATCCATATCTTGCATGGAAACATTTGTGAATCACTTGTCATGATTTTTGGAACATGACATACCTACGAACTACAAAGGAAATGATGGTAAACTAGAATTATGAGAAATCCTAGAAGCAAAATTCCCTTGAGATTAGAAAGCAATTCATTGCTGAATCTCACAAGTAAAGGAGTTACTTGGAATTTTCCCAAATGACTACAGAGCCATAGTAGGAAAAATGGGATGAATGACAAAAGCACAATTTGTCAAGTATTGGACAAATTCAAATGAATTTGATTAATGTGTGCTAAATGTCTAAGTGGATTTAAAACTAGTAATAGTACTAGTATGTCATAATAAATCTCCAAGTTTGATATTGGATCAAAAGATTTTGAAGTTGTTCAAAATAGTAAAGGAGATATGCAATTTGCATAAAATTGAGTGGGAGCTATGTAAGTCTTCCTAAAACAATATGTGATTGACATATTTTTAAGTGGGAGCAATATAAGACTCAAATTCAGATATGTAGGAACATTGTTTGAGTAAGAGTACTGACTCATACCCAAATATGTTAGCAACATATTTTGAGTGGGAGCTTATAGGAGTAATTCTTAAAGCAAGTTAAGGATGAAAGCACAAATACTTGTAAATAATGATTTATAAGATGTAGAAGTTGATGATAGATGTATTATGATATTATGTAGTATTCCTTAAGGGATTTTGAAAGCTGTTTCAGAATAGAAGTTAATTAAGGAACTAGTCCTTGATGACTCAAATTAGGAATAGCGTTAAGTTTAAACATCAGTGGTTGAAAGAAAGAAAAGGATGATCGTCATCCACTATGTTAAGACATAGGTTCTATCTTAATAAACCATGATGATAACTTAGCATAATAAGTGATCCAAATAAGGAACGTTTGAAAGTGATTAAATCCGGATCACAGAACGTTGAGATAAGTTTGTCCGTATTGTCTGGTAGAGAACTGTAGAAAATTTTTCCAAATCCATAAAGGATAACATATCTTAAAGCATAAAGAGTTATGTTATAAGGGAATATGTTGGAAACTCCTGTAGATACCAATTAAAGTCAAGTAGGAAGCGAGGTGAACAAAAACATCGAAAGTTGCACAGAGTACACTAGTGTTTCGATGAATACATTTATAATAATAGATAAGGGTACCATCTAAAGTATTGTATAATGTTATGGCGGGGCTAATTCGCTTTTAACGTAGAATGATGAGTCCCAGGGCACAATGCCCATGAGAAAGCCCTCGAGGTTGATCTAACGTCACTGTAGGCTCCTGGAATCAGGCCTCGTTCAGCTGCCATAGCGGCGATGCATACACACAGATGCTATCATATGATGATAGAATATTAATGTCAATCAAAGTGACATTAATAAGTTGCAAAGGAACTGGGACTGTAAAGTACAGACCCAAGACTCAACCTCTTCCATGAGCAAGCATGTTCTAGGCACCGGTTATATGGTGCCAATAATTAAGAACAAATGCAGCTAGTGTATTTGTACTCTAGTGTAAGTGGGAGACTGTTGGAAATATGCCCTAGAGACAAATAGTAGTAAGGACTATTATCATATTTCATATAGTTTATGTTTAAGTTTTATATCATGCTATAACTGTGTTGAGTGGAAACATCACTACGCGTGTGATATACAAACAAACCAGGGGTTCCTAGTGAAACTCTAGTCACTGGTTCATTGGTCAACAGATGATCATGTTTCCTGATCATGTGGCATTTATGCCAGTTGGAAATGAGGTCATCTCATTCTGAGAATGAGATGATGAACCAATACCCAACCTAAACATCGTGATTCGATCATGTCACCAAGTTCAAGTTACGATGATTAGAAAAGGATCCTCGTACACTATTCCTTAGACCGTGAGGCTATATCAATCACTGTCTCCCGAGAGTGCTTAGATAGCATCAAACGCCATCTGGTAAAATGGTGGTTATAAAGGTGTGTTCAGGTATTCGGAGGAAACCGTAGAGGCAATATATGTCAAGAGCAGGATTTGTCCGTCCATGTGACGGAAAGATACTCAAGGGTCCACTCGGAGAAGTTATATCCAATAGCTACGCAGCGTGTGATTAGATCACGGGGATATCACTTGTCGGAACGAGTCAAATAGTGTTGTTCAGTAACGAGATTGAACTCGACATGAAGATGTCATTGATCAGGTCTCGGGCAATACAAGTATCGAATGACAAAGGGAATAAGACACGACCACCACCGGTTCAAACGACAAAAGATCTTCGTGGAATGCATAGGGATCACATGGCCATCCAGGTCCCTCTATTGATCATTGGTACGGGAGTGTCCCGACCATGTCTGGAGTGTTCCTGAACCGTAGGGTATCATGCTTAAGGGCTTGATGATGCTTAGAGAGTGTTAATGGGATCGGTAGAATCACCGAAGAAAAGAAGGGAGAAAACCGGAAGGGTTTCGGTAAGTCCGGAGGATGTCCGGAGTGGAGGTGGAAGGTGTTCCATGGCCACAGAGATTAAATGATATGTGAATGAATGTTAAATATTGATTTAATCATTTATTCATAATTATTTAATAAAGAGAAAATAAATTAAAAGGTCAAAAGGCTTAATGGGCCAATTTCCGGAGGGAAAGGGCCCATGAGGGAAAGGAGAAGGGGAGAGGACCAAAAGGGGGTGGCCGGCTGGGCCTTGCCCACCCCCACCCCCCCCCCCCCGCGGGGCCCACTAGGGGTGGCCCGCAGCCTCCCCACCCCCTCCTCTCCTTTAGTCCCACCCCGGGACTTGAGGGGAGGTAGTACCTCCCCTCCCCTATATATAGTGGGGTATATTGGCCTAGAAAATACAACCCAATAATCAATAAAGGTCTCCCCACTTTTGGGAGGACCTCCAATTGATATTTTCTCTCTCCCCTTCTCTCTCTCGTGACCGTGGTCCCAAGCCTAGACTGCGCGAGCAAGAGACATCTTCACCGAGAAGCGTCGTCGCGCTGCGAGATTCGGATCCGAGAGCTCTACTTCTACAACTGCTGCTGGATCGGGGAAAGCGGGAGTCATCGTCAGGCACCGGACGTGTGTAACTCCCACGAGGTGTCACATTTGAGGCACTCAAGTCGTTGGAGCCAGAAAGAGCGCAAGGACTTCATCACGACCTTGAGGTCGGCTTCGGCTCGTCTACATCAACCACGCTCTCCTGAGCGTTGACAACGCTTTTCGGTCTTCAAGGGTAAGTTCGCGAAAATCCCCTCCCGTTACTGTATTGCTAATAGATAGGTCCTGGCAGCTTCAGGGGTTCAGGGGCGTAGAGTAAAATTTATTGTTTTTATGTGCGGAACCCCTACAGGGTGCAGATGTATTAAGCACACTGATTATGTTTTGCCACTAAGTTGTTCACACCGGATTTAACTTGGGCATAGTCCCCAAGTTTCATTTTCTTGTTTCTTCAATTTCCTAGCTAGGCTCGTGTCTACCTTGATTCGGTTTTATGACTTACGAGTCCGAGCTTTAAAAATTGACTTAACAATACTTGGAAACTTTAGGATTAGCTCAAAATAACTAGCATAGTAAAGGTGAAGTAAACATAGGGTTAGTCCGAACAATAAATGTCGGCTTGATTACGTTCCTTTCCTTAGTCGTTTTTCGTGTGCTACGCATTTCCAAACTTGTTCTCTTGCTCGCCATGAAGCCAATTCTTGTTGGACAGCAGCGAGTCGAAGAGTTGAGTTTTTGGTGCTCACACATTACTAATCCCGCTTAAGTAGAAGCAACTTAAGCTAGCCGACATAAAAATAAACAACAAACAAAGAAGACAACAAATATTACTAAGGCAGTCCCCGAGTTACTGCCCGAGGTGCCAAGATTTCATTGAATAAACTCATTGCCGGCATACATACCGACATATGAGAAACTCGGATACGCACACTTCTTTGTTAAGTGTAGAATGGACGAAGTAGGGCTACGATCCATGGACGCTTAGATTCCTCGCCAGACCTGTCCGCCTTGTTCTTCTCCGGTGGTTGTGCATCAATGAGATAATAAGAGTCATTGTGTAATGCTTTGCTCACAATGAATGGCCCTTCCCATGGGGGGGATAACTTATGCATGCCAGCAGTACGTTGTACCAGCCGGAGTACCAGATCACCTTCCCAGAAGACTCGGGGGTTTACTTTCCGGCTATGATAGCGTCGGAGATTTTATTGATATATGGCGGATCAGGACAATGCCAATTCTCTCGCTTCTTCCAGCATATCAACATCATTTTGCCGGGATTCTTGCACTTCGGCTTTTGTGTATTGGGTGACTCTAGGCGAATCATGCTCTATGTCGGCTGGTAATACAGCTTCTGCCCCATATACCAGAAAGAATGGCGTATAGCCTGTTGATCGATTCGGAGTTGTTCTTAAACTCCACAGTACCGCTGGTAGTTCTTCTATCCAATACCCCGCTGATCTTTGAAGTGGCTCAATGAGCCGGGGTTTTATCCCGGATAAAACTAATATGTTTGATCTTTCCACTTGTCCATTCGATGCGGGGTGGGCTACTGAAGCAATGTCTAGCCGGATCTTTTTATCCTGGCAGAATTGCGCAAAGGCTCCTTCAGCGAAATTGGTGTCGTTATCTGTTATGATACTGTGAGGATAGCCATATCTCAGGATGATATCTTTGAGGAATGTCACGGCTGTAGCTCCATCACATTTTCTTATCGGTTTTACTTCAATCCATTTCGTAAACTTGTCAACCATAACCAGAATATGGGTCATATTTCCTCTTGCCGGCTTAAATGGACCAACCATATCCAAACACCACACAGCAAGTGGCCAGGTAATTGGTATGGTCTTGAGCTCCGACATTGGCATGTGTGTCTTGGTAGCGTACCTCTGACAACCATTGCATTTTCTTACTAGATCCTCTGCTTGCTCCAAGACACTTGGCCAGTAAAATCCATGCCGGAAAGCTTTTGCCACTAAGGCTCTAGATGAGGCGTGGTGCCCACATTCCCCTTGATGTATATCTCGGAGGATGTCAAGCCCTTCTTCCGGGTCAACACACCGTTGCAGGACATTTGTGACACTCCTCTTGTATAGCTCGGCATTTATAATTGTGTATACCTGTGCGCGCCTCTGGATTTGCCTTGAAAGCACTTCTTCATTGGGCAAAGATCCATCCTTCAGGAAATGCAATATGTGCTGCGCCCAAGCTGGTATTGCTCGCATCGGAAACACACCCTCATCAATTTCCATTTGATCCACCGGCATAACCTCCGCCGAGTCACGCTGCGCAGTCCCCGGGCTCTGTGGAACAGTCCCCGGGTTTGCCGAAGCAGTCCCCGGGTTTCCTGAACCACTTCCCACATCAATTTCCATGGGCACAGCACCGGACTCCGAATCGGACGGTATAAAGATTGACTCGGACTCTGGGGATGGCCTGATATATGGCTTTCTGAGGTGTTCTAGTGCTACACCCGGCGGGATCGCTTGTCGAGTTGATCCGAGCTTCAACAGTACGTCGGTAGCCTCATTTTCCAGCCGAGGTACATGGTGAAACTCACATCCCTCGAAGTATCCCGATATCTTCTGCACATGAAATCTGTATAATGCCATGTTTGCATCCAAAGCATCCCATTGCCCCGAGACTTGCTGAACCACCAAATCCGAGTCACCAAAGCACTGGATCCGACGTATTCCAATTTATTTTGCTACTTTGATTCCATGCACAAGTGCTTCATATTCTGCAACATTGTTTGATGTAGCGAAGTGGATCTACAACACATATTTCAGCTGGTCTTTCTTGGGAGAGGTAAGCACAACTCCAGCGCCTAACCCGGTTTTTGTTTTTGATCCGTCAAAATGCATTCTCCAGTAATTCGGATCTAACAACGGTGGTTCATATTGCATCTTGGCCCAATCTACGAAAAAGTTGGCCACTGCCTGAGACTTGATCGCATCTCTCCTGTCGTATTGTGGAGCATAAGGGGCTAGCTCAATTGCCCATTTTGCAATCCGGCCGCTTGCATCCTTGTTGCTCATTATCTCAGATATGGGGGCTTCACATATCACTTTGATGGGGTGCTCTTCAAAATAATGCTTTAGCTTCTTTGCTACCATATACACACCATATGCCATCTTCTGATAGTGAGGATAGTTTTACTTTGATACTCAGAACACCTCGCTCAAGTAGTAGACTGGCCTCTGTACCGACTTACCCTCCTCGTCGTGCTCTACCACTACCACTGCACTTACAACTCGGTTGGTTGCGGCTATGTAGAGCAACATTGGCTCTTTTGATAGTGGAGAGGCTAACACTGGTGCAGTGGCTAACATTTTCTTTAACTGGATGAAAGCTTCATTGGCTTGTGGCGTCCAACGAATTTGTCCGACTTTTTCATTAGTTGATAGAGAGGCGGTGCCTTTTCTCCCAACCAACATACAAACCGACTTAGATGCCAGGCAACCAGTGAACTTCTGCACATCGTTAAGACACTTCGGCAATTCCATTCGCTCTATGGCTCGGATTTTAGTTGGGTTAGCTTTGATACCTCGGCTGGAGACAAGAAATCCGAGTAATTTTCCAGCCGGGACACCAAAGGTACACTTCTACGGGTTAAGCTTCATTCGGAACCTCCTTATGTTCGCGAATGTTTGCCTGATATCATCAAGGAGCATTTTGCTTTCCTTGGTTTTTATAACCACATCGTCAACATACACTTGCACATTTCGACCAATTTGATCGTGTAGGCATTTTTGCATACATCTTTGGTACATTGCCCCTGCATTACGTAAACAAATGGCATGGTGCGATAGCAATAAGCCCCGTACGGGGTGATAAATGCAGTCTTTATTTGATCATTCGGGTTCAGAGGTATCTGGTGGAAACAAGAATATGCGTCTATGAACGACAACAACTCACACCCAGCAGTAGAATCTATGACTTGATCTATCCTTGGTAGTGGGAATGGATCTTTTGGGCACGCCTTATCAGGTTCGTGTAATCGATGCACATATGCCAAACCACTGCCACATTCGGGTCATCTTTCTTCTTTTCCACCAGCACCGGATTAGATAACCAATCCGGGTAAAGCACTTCCATGATGAACCCAGCTGCGAGGAGCCGAGCTATCTCATCTCCAATGACTTTTCTCCTGTCTTCGGTGAAGCGGCGGAGAGGTTGCTTCACCGGATTTGCTCCGGGTCTCACATTTAAAGAGTGCTCGGCCAACTCCCTCGGAACACCTTGCAAGTCCTGTGCAGACCAAGCAAAGATATCCCGATTCTCACGGAGGAAATTGACAAGCTCGCTTCCCTATTTCTCAGTTAACCCAACACCAATTGTTACGGTGCGCTCTGGGAACAAGTCATCAACAGGTACCTTCTTTGTATCCTTTGTTGCATGAAATGAGACACTTCCATGCGGGTTACTCAGCGCAGGCATATATTGCTGCGCGGACTGAGCTAATGCCGCTACTTCCTGGATCTTTCTTTTCTCTTGTGCAATCACGAGTGACTCGGCCAGGTTAGACCCGACTGACGCACACTCAATGGAACGTCAGAAATCCCCAGCTATGGTAATTACTCCATTTGGCACAGGCAATTTCATCTTCAGGTAACTGATGTGAGTACTTGCCATGAATTTGTTCAGGGCTGGCCTACCGAGTAACGCGTGATATGCACTTTCTAAGTTCACAACCTCAAACTCCAAATTCTCAGTTCGGCAGTTATCTCTTGTGCCGAATAACACATCAACCCGGACTTTGCCAATGGGTTCACAGGAAATGCCTGGCACAATTGAAGGGTCACGGGTAGGCTACACTAGCGTAAAATCAAAAATTTCTACCGCGTCAACCAGGAATACTATTGTCATAGATCACGGGATTACCGCTAAACGCGTAGGTGCGGAACTCGATGAAGCACGTTGCGGCAGTGTAGATGTTCTACGTCTCCTCCTCGTCCTCGTCCCACGAGCAGCTCCCCTTTGCGCGGCTCGTCCAAGTGCTACAGATGCAGCACCTCCGAGGTATCCACACGTCCGGAGTGGAAGTCGTCACACGCCAGACTGCTAGGTCTGCGCGTGCAACACAGGCGGAAGAGGAGTGGCGGCTGGGTGGAATGCTCTCACCTTTTCAGCTCGCCTTACTCCCTCTTATATAGGCATCCCTGGTGGGCTTCTACATTAGCAGCCCATTAGCAGCCTAAGCCTGGTCTAATTCGGATCCAATCCTCATTAGGCTTCCAGCCCCTAAAGTGTGTGACCCTATAGGTTCATACACGTATAGACATGACGCGAGTACACTTACTCCGTCAATAGTTGGTAGCGGCCTCTAGCAAGACGTGCCAACTCCTAAACGCATATAAAGATCATTCGGACGAACCATCACAAGGTTGAGTACATGTCTTTCCCTTTGCCTCACGATATTTGGTCTAGCTCTAAGCTGACCTCTCTTTCTCGATACTGTGATTCAGAATCCCTTTACTAGGTTAACTCTTAACCATATGTAGCACGGCCATGCATTTCTGGATCCGATCACTCGAGGGGCCCAGAGATATCTCTCTCAAGTAGAGAGGGGCAAATCCCATCTTGATTGACCGATGCCTTGCAGCATGTATCAGGACAAACCCGAAAGCTACCTTTATAACTACCCAGTTACGGAGTAGTGTTTGATAGCCCCAAAGTAGGTCGATCCACATCTCAAGTACATGCGACAATCTCAGGTCTAAGGACAAAACGTACACGATGTGTAGAGAGAGCTGCAAGTATTATTGCTAGTCTCATGTTGGGTCAGTCCAACCCCATGTTCATAACATGTGTCCACATCATTGGTTTGACATCTCCATGTCAATGACTTGCGAAACATAGTCATTAACCAATCGATGTGCTAGTCTAATATTCACGTGTGTCCTCGCATGAACTCCGACTAGGGACAATTATTAGATAACCATACAAGTAAAGAGTTTCACAAACAATTCACATAATTGCCAATCAATACAAGTTGCCTGGTATATGGATATTCAAGGAACATTATAATAACTCATGGATACACATGAAATACAATCATCTCTATGATTGCCTCTAGGGCATATTTCCTTCAGTCTCCCACTTGCACTAGAGTCAATCTAGAGAGTATCTAATACCTATTGCTCTTGTGTGCGCTTCATGCGCAGGCTGCGGGAGTGGCTTAGTCAAGGGATCAGCAACATTTGAGTCCGTATGTATTTTGCATAACATGACACTACCTTCATCAATGAACTCACGAATCAGATGGTAGCGCATGCGAATATGTTTGTTCTTCTGGTGCTGTCTAGGTTCTTTGGCTTGTGCAATAGCACCATTGTTGTCACAATAAACGTCCAAGGGATTGGACGAGCCCTGAACCACACCAAGAGCGATCAGGAAATTCCTAATCCAAACAGCTTCCTTTGCAGCCTCCGAGGCAGCAATATATTCAGCTTCTGTTGAAGAGGAGGCCACTGTATCTTGCTTGGAACTTTTCCAGCTCACAGCACCACCATTCATGACAAACACATAACCTGATTGCGATTTCGAGTCGTCTGAGTCATTAAGGTAACTCGCATCTGTGTAACCCTTTACACTGAGTTCAACCTCACCTCCATAAACTAGGAACATATCCTTAGTCCTTCTCAAGTACTTAAGGATATTCTTTACCGCTGTCCAGTGAATCTCACCTGGATCAGCCTGGTATCTGCTCGTAACACTTAGAGCATAGGAAACATCTGGGCGAGTACATGTCATTGCATACATGATGGATCCAATAGCCGAAGCATATGGAACCCTACTCATGCGTTCTCGCTCATCAGTGGTCGAAGGACACTGAGTCTTGCTGAGTTTAATGCCGTGAGACATGGGCAAGAACCCCTTCTTAGCCTCTTCCATGCTGAACCGTTTCAACACTTTGTCAATGTACGTACTCTGGCTTAATCCAATTAGCCTCCTTGATCTATCTCTATAGATCTTGATACCCAGAATATATGCCGCTTCTCCCAAGTCCTTCATAGAAAAACTATTTTTCAATGAGGTCTTAACAGACTCGAGCATAGGAATGTCATTTCCAATCAATAATATGTCATCCACATATAAGATTAGAAACACAAGTGATTTCCCATTTTCTTTCTTATACACACAAGGTTCTTGTTCGTTTTTGGTGAAGCCAAACTCCTTTACAACTTCATCAAATCGAATGTTCCAACTCCGAGATGCTTGCTTCAGCCCATAAATAGACTTTTGAAGTTTGCATACCTTTCCAGCATTGTTTGGATCGACAAAACCTTCGGGCTGCATCATATACACGTCCTCAGAAAGGATTCCATTTAAGAAAGCCGTCTTGACGTCCATCTGCCATATCTCATAATCGAAATGTGCAGCAATGGCTAGAATGATCCGTATAGATTTAAGCATCGCTACGGGCGAGAAAGTCTCACCGTAGTCAACTCCTTGAACTTGTCGAAAACCTTTTGCAACAAGTCGAGCTTTATGGATGTGAACATTTCCATCCATATCAATCTTCTTCTTATAGATCCACTTGCACTCGATGGCTTTAAAACCATCAGGCAGGTCAACCAAGTTCCAAACTTGATTGTCTCCCATGGACTCTATCTCGGATCTCATGGCAATCAGCCATTTCTCAGAGTCTGGGTCCACCATCGCTTCTGCATAGGTCGCAGGCTCATCATTGTCTAACAATAATAACTCTCGCGCTTCGCGGAGCCTCGCCGACCTTCGTGGTTGTGGTGCTTCTATTGCCACGGGTTCCTCAACTTGTTCTGCTACAATAGCATCACTCGTAGAAGCATCCCCGACTGGCTCATCTTGAACTTCTTCAAGTCGCACCGACCTTCCACTCGTTCCCTTTGTGAGAAACTCTTTCTCTAGGAAAACACCGCTACGAGCGACAAACACTTTGCCCTCTTCTCGGTTGTAGAAGTAATACCCTAAGGTTTCCCTTGGGTATCCCACAAAAATGCACTTATCCGATTTGGGTGTTAGCTTGTCCGACTGAAGTCGCTTGACAAATGCATCACAACCCCAAATCTTTAGAAAAGACAAACTGGGATTCTTTCCAGTCCACATCTCATATGGTGTCTTAACTACGGATTTAGATGGTACCCTATTTAGTGTGAAAGCTGCTGTTTCTAGCGCGTAACCCCAAAATGATAATGGTAAATCCGACTGGCTCATCATCGATCGAACCATGTCCAACAAAGTTCGATTACGCCGTTCAGAGACCCCGTTTCTTTGAGGCGTTCCGGGCGGCGTGAGCTGTGGAACAATTCCGCAACTCTTAAGATGATTGCTAAACTCGTGACTCAAATATTCGCCTCCGCGGTCAGATCGCAAGGCCTTTATTTTCTTGCCACGTTGATTCTCTACCTCATTTTGAAACTCTTTGAACTTTTCAAAAGTTTCAGACTTATGCTTCATCAAGTAGACATAGCCATATCTACTGAAATCATCAGTGAAAGTAATGAAGTAGTGATATCCTCCTCTGGCTATCGTGCTCATTGGTCCACATACATCAGTATGTATGAGTTCCAACAAGTCTGTCGCTCTCTCGGGAAACCCCGTAAAAGGCGTCTTGGTCATCTTTCCAAGTAAACAAGCTTGACATGTCTCGTATGATTCAAAATCAAACGAAGTTAGAAGACCATCACCATGGAGCTTCTTCATGCGCTTTTCACTTATATGCCCCAAACGACAATGCCATAGATAGGTAGGACTCAAATCATTTGGCCGAAGCCTTTTAGCACTAACATTGTAAACACATGCATTATCAAGATTTAAAATAAATAACCCATTCACAATGGGAGCATCAGCCACAAACATAGCATTCTTAGAGATTACACAACCATTGTTTGTACTCGCGAATGAATAACCATCCCTCATCAAACATGAAGGTGATAAAATGTTTCGACCCATACTAGGAATGTAATAACAATTATTCAACTCCATGATAAATCCTGACGGAAGGTGAAGTTGCATGACGCCGACGAACAATGCAGCAACCCTTGCTTTATTTCCGACGCGAAAATCCACTTCGCCTTTTTGCACTTCTCTAGTCCTTATTAGCCCCTGCATCGAATTGCAAATATGAGCAACCGATCCGGTATCAAATACCCAAGAGTTAACATAAGAATCTGCGAGAAAAATGTCCACAACATTTACAACAAGTGTACCTGAGTGGGAAGTACTCTTACTTCCACTTTTCTTCAAAGAAGCCTGGTACTTGCTGCAGTTTCTCTTCCAGTGGCCATATTCGTGACAAAAGAAACACTCAGTGTCTCCTGCAGGACCAGCCTTTTGCTTGGGTGCAGGGTTTGGCTTAGGGATCGTATCCTTAGCCTTGCCCTTCTTCTTCTGCCAAGAAGTGCCCTTTTTCTTGAAGCTAGGCTTGTTCTGCACAGCCATCACATGGCTATGCCCTGCACACTTCTTAATGTCACATTCTGCTGTTTTCAGCATCCCACATAATTCATTAAGGCCCCTCTCCACCCCATGCATATGGTAGTTCGAAATGAAATGCCCATAGCTAGATGGAAGAGATGCCAAAATGAAGTCAGTGGCCAACTCTTGGCCTAATGGAAAACCAAGATTTTCCAAAGTCTGACTGTAACCAACCATTTTGATCACATGGGGGCCTACAGCTGCTCCCTCTGCCAGCTTGCATTCCACAAAGGACTTAGCGACATTGTACCTCTCAGTCCTAGCCTGAGTCTGGAACATGTCCTTAAGCGCAACGATCATATCGTACGCTTCCTGATCCTCAAACTGTTTTTGAAGATCAGGTTCCATGCATGCAAGCATAAGACAACTGACCTCAAGAGATTCATCACATGCTTTCTTGTAGGCATTCTTAAGGGTAGCAGTTGCATTATCAGCAGGTTCATCCGGGATTGGGGTATCCAGAACAGTTTCCTTTTTCTCAGCCCTGAGAACAATTCTCAGGTTACGGACCCAGTCCGAATAGTTTGTTCCATTTAGTTTATCCTTTTCAAGAATCGAACGCAAAGCAAAAGGTGATGAATTGTTCGGTGCCATTGATCTACAACAAAAAAATATGCAAAATACTAAGCCATGTAACCATGAAAGAGTAAAACATATTAAACAATTTAATAGCATATACTCCCACTTAAATCAACATCCCTCTATTGATACTAAGTGATTCAAGATCCACAATTAACAAGTCGACTAGTGAGCTTTAGCATCACTGCTAGAAGACAAGGTAAATCGGTAAGCAACCTTTGCTAATCATATCACATATGACTCTTGTTGTTGGGTGACATCTCTATGTCAAACCTAGGCGCCCAACCTTTATGCCCCAAGGTCCTTAACTGTTAAGATGACCTTGTTAAGCTCACCAACCCTTATGCGTGTAGGTATCCGATACAAACCCATCCAGCCAAGGAAAACCGTGGCACCCTAATTTCATAGACCCACCAACGATTGTACAGGGCATAGGATGGTGCAAGGTTTGGTTGGGAGGGCATGGTTTAACTTAAACTTTGTGAGGGATCGTTCTACTTCTATCATCTAAGCATGCATAGTAGTAAAACGTATAAGAATAGCATTCACATAGATGTGATACAGTATGGCCCATTTTCTCATGGTGATCTCCATCGCCATAGAACCTGTCCACCATGATGATCTCCATCTTCATGCTCTATGCGAGCCATCCTCCAAGTGATGAGTTCTCCAAGAACTAATACAAGCTATTACTCCTAACATCTAGTAATCAAAATTACATGGTATTGGGATCATCACAAGTTGGCACGCAGGCCATTACAATAATTGACAACACATATGGCTCCAGCCGTGTTGCCCAACTCACGACACGCAGGTCATGAAAAAATACATACATGCATCACATACATTTTTGGGCCATACTGATCACATAAATCCTGCAAAAACAAGTTGTGCATAGAATCGCATTCTACCGGATCATGTGAAATCGTACCACCTATGAACCTTAACGAGATACAAAAAAGGGGGCTACGACTAAGGGGGGTCTAGGGGGTCTCCCCCTGCGGGGTTCGAAGGGGCAGCGCCCCTCGCGGTACGTCCAATTTACCATAAACCGACCATAGTTCCGATTTGACCAAACTTCTTTGATCACGGTACGTCGATTCAGATCTAATTCCCGATTCGATCAATCATATTGATCTTCGTGTGATTCAGAAGGATTTATGTGTCACTGTCTACCCCGATGGCGGAAACCGACCGGTAGGGGTAAGTCGTTCGACGACCTTAGAATCACGATCACGGAAATTAAGATCATAGATCAATCCAGAAACACCGCCATACAAACGATCATATCATTCATATCAATCTACATATCACCATATGCAAACTTCCCGAACCTATGACTGAATAGCATCGGCTCTGATACCACTGAAGGGTAACGGGTAGGCTACACTAGCGTAAAATCAAAAATTTCTACCGCGTCAACCAGGAATACTATTGTCATAGATCACGGGATTACCGCTAGACGCGTAGGTGCGGAACTCGATGAAGCACGTTGCGGCAGTGTAGATGTTCTACGTCTCCTCCTCGTCCTCGTCCCACGAGCAGCTCCCCTTTGCGCGGCTCGTCCAAGTGCTACAGATGCAGCACCTCCGAGGTATCCACACGTCCGGAGTGGAAGTCGTCACACGCCAGACTGCTAGGTCTGCGCGTGCAACACAGGCGGAAGAGGAGTGGCGGCTGGGTGGAATACTCTCTCCTTTTCAGCTCGCCTCACTCCCTCTTATATAGGCATCCCTGGTGGGCTTCTACATTAGCAGCCCATTAGCAGCCTAAGCCTGGTCTAATTCGGATCCAATCCTCATTAGGCTTCCAGCCCCTAAAGTGTGTGACCCTATAGGTTCATACACGTATAGACATGACGCGAGTACACTTACTCCGTCAATAGTTGGTAGCGGCCTCTAGCAAGACGTGCCAACTCCTAAACGCATATAAAGATCATTCGGACGAACCATCACAAGGTTGAGTACATGTCTTTCCCTTTGCCTCACGATATTTGGTCTAGCTCTAAGCTGACCTCTCTTTCTCGATACTGTGATTCAGAATCCCTTTACTAGGTTAACTCTTAACCATATGTAGCACAGCCATGCATTTCTGGATCCGATCACTCGAGGGGCCCAGAGATATCTCTCTCAAGTAGAGAGGGGCAAATCCCATCTTGATTGACCGATGCCTTGCAGCATGTATCAGGACAAACCCGAAAGCTACCTTTATAACTACCCAGTTACGGAGTAGTGTTTGATAGCCCCAAAGTAGGTCGATCCACATCTCAAGTACATGCGACAATCTCAGGTCTAAGGACAAAACGTACACGATGTGTAGAGAGAGCTGCAAGTATTATTGCTAGTCTCATGTTGGGTCAGTCCAACCCCATGTTCATAACATGTGTCCACATCATTGGTTTGACATCTCCATGTCAATGACTTGCGAAACATAGTCATTAACCAATCGATGTGCTAGTCTAATATTCACGTGTGTCCTCGCATGAACTCCGACTAGGGACAATTATTAGATAACCATACAAGTAAAGAGTTTCACAAACAATTCACATAATTGCCAATCAATACAAGTTGCCTGGTATATGGATATTCAAGGAACATTATAATAACTCATGGATACACATGAAATACAATCATCTCTATGATTGCCTCTAGGGCATATTTCCTTCAACAATGCCATGGAAAGTTGTCCTCGTGGCTTGGAGCATGTTCTCCGAGATACCCAACTTGCGCATTGTATCCACATACATAATATTGATGCTGCTGCCATTGTCGATCAGCACCTTAGAAAATCTCACATTGATATTTTGCCCGATGAACGTTGGGTCCAGCACCAATGCATATGAACCAGCGCTCGGCATGAGCTTGGGATGGTCATTGATACTCCAGGTAATTTCTTGATCTGACCAAGGCATATACCTTGTCACTGCCGACATAACTGCATTTACTTCCATATGTCGGCGTTGCAAGCTCTTTCTATCCGTTTCCTCCGTGGTAAACACATAGTAACTCTGGTGATGCTCTCTGTATTCATTTCTCCCCTCATTGCCGGGGTATCTTTGATCTGGCTGATGCTGGTTTTCCACCTGATGCACTATATCCCTTCTTTCATGATTCTCATACCTCGGCGGAGGTGGTGGCAACATTAACTGTTGGGTATTTGCTCCGGAGAGCAACTTCTGTCGAGGTAATTCCTGTCGAGGTTGATCGTTCCGAGGTGCCTGAGCATTCCTCGAGCCACTTTGTTCTATCTTCCTCATCCACTCACATTGCCAGGTTGTATGACCCGCTGGGTTACTCGGATTTGGCGTGTGAAATTTGCACGGTTGATCCAGCATTGCCTCATATGTGTACCTCGGCCGGTCTTTCTTTTCTTGCCACTGTCTCTTTTTCTCGGGGGTCCAAGTTTTCTTGCCATCATTTCTCGGAGTCCACTGTTGCCCTCCATTTTTCTGACGTTGATTACTCTCTGCTCCGGGTTGATCTTGGTTTACAGCAGCAACTTGTTGTGAGCTGTACCTGTAATCCGGTCTATCATCTCTTCTCTTACCCCGATAATCATTCTGCCGGGATGACCCGGCTCGTCTCACTGGTAGTACTCCTCATTTGACTCGTTCGACATTAGCCGAGGTTGAGTTGGATCACCCAAAGCATACGAATCGGCAATCCGGATTGTCTCTGCCACTGTAGTTGGCATATCCCTTTGTAACCTTTGCCACAGCATGCTTGCATATCTACAGCCTTGTGCAAACCAAGCTATGGCCTGAGACTCAATCACCCCTTCACATGAGTTTCTCACGTTGCACCAGCGAGTTAGAAACTCCCGGTCTGTTTCATTTGGTCTCTGTTTACATATTGCTAAAGTCGGTGGCCTACTCGGCCTCTGATACGTGCTTGAGAAGTTACTAACAAACATTTCCTCAAAATCTAGCCAGCAGTTGATACTACCGGGTGGTAAATTGTTTAACCATACCCTCGCTGGCCCTTCCAGCATCTGAGGTATGTATCTCACTGCCCATCTCAAGTTGCATGTCGCAATTTTCACTGCTGTTGCGTAGTTGATTAACCAATCCTCTGGCTTTGTGCTGCCGTCATATGTTTTCGTGCCTCTAGGTAACTGTAAGTTAGGTACCGGAGGCTCTTTCATGATCCGGGGCCCAAAGCATGCTGGACCCGGAGGACCTTGCCCCTCAATTAGCTCCAACCTATAGAGCCGATCCAGTTTCAACCTGGCGTCATCAGGAAGCAAGTTCCTGCTTCCCAACCTTGATCCTATCACATGATGGTCCGGCCTATGGTATCCTGCATTCACCATTTCCGAATCACCGTCATTGTATCTGTCTTGCTCTTGTCGAGCACAATTTTTCCGCATACCTTGGTCGGCATTCTGCTCTTGCCGAGGTACACTCCGTTGTTGCTGTTGCCGAGGTGGGTTTTGCCCTGCACCCGCCGAGTTATGCTGTCCGGCATTGCCGTTTCTAGCGTTTCTCTGACCGGCATTGCCTTGGTCGTGGTTACCTCGGCCAGCTTTACCTCGGCTGACACTTTGTCAATCCTCATTTCCCTGTATTTTTTTCCTTTCCCTGCCCTTGCCGGGTCATATGGGACTATTTGTTTGTTTCTCCTTGCCGAGGTTACCACCTCTTCTCTTCTTGGGCCATCATGAGGGAATGATGCAGCTCCAGCAGATTTCTCCGGGTTACCCACTGCCGAGTAAACGACCTTGGAAGCCCCAGCTCTTGCCGGGTTAGCCCTGAGCAACTCTTCATTCTGTCTGTTAGCGATCCGAACTAACTCGTTGACCCTATCTTGCTGTCTTTGGCGGGCTTCACCCGTCAAACCTTCTAGTTTGGATGCAGCTGCATCTGCTGCCATGAGGTTCTTTGCCAGGGTGTTGTACTTCGGCAGCCCCATGGACAAAATGTTCTCTGATTCCTCAACTCTAGTGTCACCCTCTTTGTTCATTTCACTGATGAGGTTTCTCCCTTTTACTTTTACTTTTACTTTTACTGCATCTACCTTATTTGCTTTTGCGTACTCGCGCAGCATCATGTTCAACGACTGCTAAGCCGCGGCTATCTTTTTCGCACCCTCTAGTATTTTCTGCCTAGTTTCCTTTAACTCGTCCTGTGCCTGATCCGGGTCTACCACAGGTGCTATGGGGCTTGCCAAGCTATCCATCGCCTGTTGCAGCACGTTTTCTAGCCTCTCTAGCGGAGGACCTCTACTTTTCCTCGGTGCCTTGGGTGTTACCTCCGGATCTGGTGCCGGGTCCTTGGTCGCGCCAACGCCAGGCGTTGTCATCATCACCTCAGCACGGTCAGGGGAGCGAGTGATACGCGCACCCTGAGCCACGCTAAGGGGTGGCTCGCCTCCCTCGACGACGTGTCGCGGGTGAGCGCAAGACACATCGACGCCGACGTAGATCCTCTGGGCGCCAAGCTTGACGAAGAGCCCATTGCGCGGTGGAGGTCGCTTGCCGAAGCAACCAGCATTGTCGCTGACGTAGTCCAGCGCTCCAAAGCGCTGAACGAGCCCAGAGACGATGCGCTCGCCGTTGTCGATGATGCTTCCCATCCAGATCTTCACTCCTGCTAGCGCCGCTAGCCCCACGGTGGGCGCCAACTGTCGTGGTGGTGTCACGGAAGATGCCATGGATAGGCTAAAGGTGGGGCCAATATGCACTAGAGGAATCCATGGAGGGATAGTGTGGCGATTCCACACACAGATGCTTGGTATTCTCCGAGTTCACAAGGTTTACAGATGCTCCTTGAGCTGTATTGGGGAAAGGAGGAAGAAGAAGCTCTCTTACTCTCACCACTACCCTCACCTAAAGAACAAACTACTCGATTGCCAATCAACCAGCCCCAACTACAGAGGCCCTAGCTCTTCTTATATAGGGGAGGCTAGGGTTCTCATTAGGGCATACGTGGAGGCATATTCCTGGGAATATGCCTCTTCCCAAAATAGCAAACCGACCGGGTCACCTTTTGCCATCGTAAGCCATGCAGAGCCTACGTAAGCCTCTGCGGCGCCAGCGTCAGCCGACATAGGGTGCGTCACCTTTGTCGGCCACGCCTCGTTGGTCCCTCCCTCTGTTTGCTTCGCTCACGCTCCTGCGCACAGAGGTCACCTTTTGACCAGCGAGATACCTTCCTTCTCTTGCAAGCCTGGTATGATCCAGACCCGTTGGTACCTGCATACAAATTACAAATAGCCCGCGTCTTACGACATACGTCGGCTGGGACATAATCAGGTGGACATCCTCCAGCCCGGGTTACTCCGTAAGTCAGCCTGCCTTGAGGTGACCCGTCCAGATTTCGCTTTGACCTCGCCATACCTCGGCTAACTCGGTCTTTATACCCCGGTGTTACCTTACCCGGGCGTATCCCCCCAACAGTGACCGACCGACAAGTTTGACCAAGACTGCAGTTTGATCAAAGATTAAGTGTAATTATGTTAAAAATATTCCAAGTAAGAGATTAACGATTCAAACGATTCAAAGATTAAAAAATTTGAAATTATTTTTACGACCGGCTGTTAGGCTATGCCGACAGGGGTTATGCTGAGGGCAGCCCTCGGTGTAGCTCCTACACTGACGGCTTTTCGATACGCCGACAACCTCCGTGGCTCCGCCGAGGGAGGTCTTTGCCGAGGAGCTACGCCGAGGGCAACCGTCGGCGTAGTCTACGCCGACGGCTATATGGGCTACACCGACGGCTTTTGGCCATCTGCTTACCTATCCATTCGTGTAGTGTACAGATCTCTCTCTATCTCCTCTGAGAGGATGATCAATTAATATTGTACACACGCGCTCATCTAGTAAAATAATACTAATAAATTGATTAAAACCACCACAACTACGGTTACAGCATCATGAATCAAAAAGAGTGATCGTGTGGAATATTTCATGTAACCGTGATTTTTATAAGAGTTTGTGCTACCATTCATCACCCAGTGGCTTTATTTGGTGGTTGGATGCCTAGGATGATCTTGATTTTCTCTGAGAGCGTCCAGGGAGGGTATACCCATGAAGCTCTGAACCTTGCTTATGTTCAAAACCACGAAATTTTAGTGCCTTTGTACATAGTACTATTTCAACTTCGCATGTCTTTGATGCATTGTGTCAACTTGAGGCTTCACAAAGAATCAACAAGATCTCCATTTGTGAAAGGAAATAACCATTTCAAGAGGAAGGGGGATACATTCATGCATGTATGGTAATGAAATCACCTGGAGAGCTAGATAGATAGATACATACTATTTTCTTAATGTCTAGAAATCAAGTGACAACTAAACTAACCCCCCAAAAAAGAAAACGTAGATGTGCTTCACTTGGATTGTTCTAGCTGAATTCACGAATTTAAAATTTTCAAGCTAATTATAACAGGTGACTAAAAAATTGGCAGGTTAGTGTGGATGTGGGTGTAGGGTCCATGTGTGGTGACGATCGAATTTTTTCAGTTGCAATTGAATATTTTTGCAGTTGCATTTGCATTTTTCTTCAGTTGCGCATTGGCTGCAATAGATGTATTTCTATTTGCACTGATTAATTTCAGTTGCATAATGGATACAACTGAAATAGTTTTTAGAGCGTGAGTGATGTAATTCGTCAAAGGTTTAACTTAGTTCTCAATCGAACGAGAGCCATTCGCATCCCACAAAATGTTTCTATTAGTGTACTCTTGGAAAACTTAATTAAGGTGAAATTGTTCCTTGTGACAAACAATATACTCTTCGAGTACAAGGCATGATTTGATTGAGGCGTCTAGATGTAGCATAGAATAGGGTCCTTAGTGCCACATCGATCTGGATCTTTGATCTCTCTTTCTTCCTGTCGTGCTCTGAAATGTTTTCATTAGCCCCGTGATAAGAACACAAAAAGAAAGCAAAAGTGGAGAGACAATTCCTCCAAAAGGTAGCTGGTAGCTAGGATTGATGTGATCATGTGCCTACAAAGCATGTCAGCTCGTACAAGTATGGACTGTAGCAAGTCAAGTGAAGTCCGTGACCTCCAATAACTCACTCACGCATCAAAGATTTATAATACTAGCTAGCTAGTATGCTCCTGTACTCATGTGCATTTGGACAGGTAGCCGAGGGAGTACATACTGGTTTCAGTACAGTAGAATTTATTTAATAATTTATTTTTAGCCTTTGTGATAATAACGAATTTTATTTTATACTATATAGTCAGCCACGAAAAGAAGAACATAGCTAAGAAGAAATATAGTTTTTTTTGCCAGGAAGAAAAAATATAGTTTTGAAATAAGGATAAAAACAAAAAGTAGGTAGACAAGTATGATCATCATGATTTACCATAATGTTAGTAAAGCAGAACCTGAGTGAAGCTACTTGATGTAGGATGAATGAATGATCATAAAACGTGGGGTCCTCGGGAAATGCATGGACCAAAGCATCACATAGTGGTTAACCCAGCGTGTGTTCATGATTCATGACTACAAGTCAGCCGAGCAACTAACATGCCGCTAACATTCACTGTCAAAAAACCGATGTCACTACCATTTATGCAAAAACAATTATTGAAATATATTGTGATTTCTAGTTTATATTCAAACTAAAATCACGACAAAAATCATGATACGGGGAAGTAGGTACAAACCCTGTATGGCTCTACCTTGTCCGGATGTCTGACAGCGTCTGCTACTCTGCTTGTAGTATGCGCATATACTACTAATCGGGGACCGTACAGTACGTCCATGGATGCTTAGCTAGGTCCACTTCCACGTGAAAAGGAGGAAATGCTGCTAGCTGCGTACGTACATGCATGGGATAGCTAGGAGTCGATCGAGTAAATAGTGTTACCAGACAACCAAAAGAAAAGTCCCACCGATGATTATTCCGGCATCATCAAGTCAAGTACTATCATCACTATGGGGCTACTTGACTAACTATGCACATATGACAACCACGTAAAGGATATATGGACAAAGCAAGCAGTAACGAGCATGTCGGCGAGTGACAGACTCCGCTGACACTCTGACAGTGGTATTCGTAGTAGTACGACGTACGGCGATCCATCCAGGCTGTGATCGGGCATGCCAATCACGTAGGTACGGACTCGATCGATTATCACACGTGTGCAGGGTGAGGTTAGATTATTGCCGCGCGACGAGCGGGCTCAACTCAATTGTGTGGAATCGATCGGCACGACGGTGACAGTCGACACTGCCACTTCGTTAGTATCACTGCGATATAATACATCGGTCTTACTATTAGGGCGATCAATGGTTCATTTTACTTCGTTAGTATCAGTGCGATATAATACATCGGTCTTACTATTAGGCCGATCAATGGTTCATTTTATGTGGGGTTTATGTAAAACCGTAGTACATTGGTTTATGAGTTTACATGAAACTGTCGGATAGAAGTCAATTTTTTCGGACATCCACATGCGCACCAGCCAATAGTTTAAGAGCATCTTCATCTACGCCCCAAATAGGGTGTGCCGTAACCCAAAAGATCAAGGATGTCTCCACACTTGTCCAGCGCGATTGGGGTGGCTGCCCTGGTGATGTCCCCCAAATGGTCGGTCCAATCAATTTTTGGCCCATTTTATTGGCATTTTAACAATTTTCAAAATATGGGCTATTTTCCTTCTATTTATTTAGTTATTATGTGAAACTAAACACACTTGGAAAACACAGATATAGCCATAAATTCAAAGTTTCGGCCACTGAGTCCGGCTAGCAAAACCCCCACCAAGTCCTCACATCACATAACATCACATGGATAGAAATCATATGGAAGATTTTGGCGCCTCTGACGCCACCGCTTCACTAGCAAGCGCCATTTAATGCAAGATGTGTTGCCGATTTTTCTCAAACTAAGCCTTCACCAAGCGGGTCCATGTGAGAATGAGATGTGTCGGTGTCGATGGTGGCTGGACGGGAACGGGAGCGGCGGGCAGGAGAAGGGATGAGATGTGAGAAAGTGGAAGGAAAGGGAGGAAAAGCGAGGTAGGGTTTTGGATGCACCACTGACAAGTTGGGCCCGAATGTCGGTATCTGACGTGGCGGCATTGTCCGAGCATGCTCGACATTTCCAAGCCAGTCCCGAAGTGGTACTGACTTGCAACCTTGGCCTGACAGGTGGGACCCGCCTGACACTAAAAGTGGTATTGACTTGCGATCCTAGCCTGAATTGTGGTAGTTTTATGCAATGTACTCGTTGTTTTTGTGTTGGCGCCCTAATAGGCCTATTGGGAGGACTCTTGGGTGCGCAGCTGAGATAAATCTGTTAAGAAAATTAGCGACCACTAGCAAAATGCCCGCGTGTTGCGGCGGAAGGGAAAACAATATGTTTATATGAGTACGGAAACACAAAAAGCAAGTTCTTGTAGGAGTAGTCGCGACAGGTCACGAAAACCAGGCAGCTTCAACACATCCACAGCGCGCTCCACAATTGGTAATTTATGAAAAATATTCCACATAGCCATTCTCAATACATAGATAAGATCTTCCTCTCTAGATGGCCCGCAATGTTGCGGATTGGTTGAGCGTCGTCCGAAGGAATCGTGGGCTGATTTTCTGCTCCACTCTTTCACGACATACACTCTTTAATTTTCCTCATTTTCGTGTTTGTCTTCATTAAATGTGTCATTCGTTGGGTTTGATTTAAACTGAAAATGGCACTGCTTGCCAAAGCTTCCAGTTCTGCTTGTCATTCCCCTATGGCTATATTCATTTTTCTGCATTTGTGTTCAGGAGTATCCTTGTTTTGAACGGCTAGTTTGTGGCTGCTCGCCGTCCAGACCTTTTCACCAGTACAGTACGTAATGCACATAAAGTAGCTAAGATAATACATCCAAGAGTCAGCCATCTTTGTCTCATAATCACAATAGAGCAATGAGTCTGATTGTTGTTGCTGAATATTGTTAGCTATGAGATATCTCTGAATGTTCTAACTTTATGGACGCTGTCACTGATAATATATAATTTGTCAGTTTAGGGTTCTCTTCATCTCTATAGAAAACTTAAAATTAGAATACATGCAAATAACAATAGATGGAAGAGCTTCAGATATTCATATCAATCTAAGGCAACAAAAACATTGTCTTGTATTTCAGCATTAAACTTCAGAGGATTAAACATTTGCATTGTTTGCCTCACCATTACCAGTTTTATGTTGTACATAATATTTTTCTAAACCGACTTTCCACCCAATCAGGCTAAATCTATATGAACATAAAACAAAGAAACTTGAGAGCACATCAATTCGCTTCGGCTGCTATCCTTCGTGTGCTTGCTTTGGAGCCTTTGTGACGCACTACTCAGCGTTCACTTCGGATACTGAATCTAATTTGAACAAATCTGAACGATAATTATCAATTGTTGGCTCTGATTATTTTTGAAGCCGCGCCACGAAGATCCATGAGCGGTGCCCGTAGCCACTGTCTTCAGGTCATGCTTGTTGGTGGCTGCTCCGCCCCTTCATCTTATTCTTCTTCCAGTCTGTCCCGTGGTCTCCTTTGGCTCGAATAGCTCGGAGCAGGAGGTAGTGGTACTCCATGGTTGCGAGGAAGTGCAGGGGCGCCGCCGGTCGTGAGGAAAGGCAGCGGCAGCGGTAGCGAGGAAAGCAGGGGCAGCGGTCGCGAGGAAAGGCACGGGCAGCGCCGGTCCTGGTCCCCTCACACCATATCTAGGACCTGGAGCTTGGGGGCAGGGAGATTTTGGTCCCTCGCAGTTCTGTTCCACCGGAGGTAGGAGGTGGAGGTCGCCGGCTTCCAGCTCCCGCTGCTGCTAGCATCCTAACGGTGGCCATGCGGACTCGGGGTCGGGGAAACAGCGGAATCAGACTCGGGGGTAAGTGCCGGCATTCGGGGACCTAGTTAGGCTGAAGGCGTCGAGCAAGGAGCCTGGCCTTGGAGGAGAGGAGCGGGGCTCGGTGGCTCTCCTTTCCGATCTAGACTCCATCTCTTAGCGGTTGGGGGCAGATGAAACAACTGGCGTGATCGATCTACGAAGGCGCCCCACGCGACGGTTGAAGACGTATCGGTACGGACGAAGAGAGAAGCCTTAGCCCTTTTATTATTATTACTAGCAAAATGTCCGCGCGTTGTGGCGGAGGAAGTTAGTCATAGTTGTGTTGGTAGTGAGTACTGAGTTTTTTTAAAATCAGTGGCACGTCGCAGTATAGACAGTTTTTTTTTAACTTGTTGTGTGACATCCGCTTCTCGATCAATTGATTGTTTCCATTAGTAGCAATAATCTCCACCAGATACCAGATCCATTAGGACCAATAATCTTCACGGGACACCAGCTCCATTAGTAACAATAATCTACTTCAAACCGGATCGGAGCAGAAAAGAAAAGGGAGCACATGCGGGACGATAGATCACGGAAACGACCATGCATGGATCAGTTGATCGTTACTCAAACCTGACCTGATGTGCATGCACTTGGGAAGGAGGTCTGCTGTCTTGAGGCACCAGGTGCATATGAACGCGGCGTCGTGCGTGAGGATGCCTTTAGGGGCCGTAGATTAGTTCCCTAGATGCAATATCGAAGGGAACAATTATCTATATACATAAGCAGTGTCAGTTGTGGGTAGCAAAGAATTTGGGCGTATACCTTTTTTTTCCGGACATGGTTACACCACCAGTGACAGCCGCCACCGTCGCTTGGACCTCATAAGTGTGAGCATGGCCACCATGACGGTGATCCCGTATCAAGTGTAGCTACTCTTTGCGATGCTAGCAGCCGCCTCCCCCATCTTTAACATTTTTAACTTTATTGTTGTCACCATGTGGTTGACAGAAATAGAAAAATACATATGAATTATCAATTTTCGAATTACATCGAATATGTTTTTATGCCCATAGATAGATAGATAGTTATGTGATTCGGCAATTTTAGTATTCTACATTGAAAAGTCAAATCACAATTCAAAAACAATTAGAGCCTCTTGTATTCGCTAAACAAAGTATGAACGTCACAATATTGCATCTCTACAATCTCTCAAAACAGTAGAAAACAACTAATCACAATTAATCGTGTACCATGCATGCAAGTAGTACAATTTGGTACAGAGACGAATGATTGAAATGAATAATACCTCGGCAATGATCCTAACTTTTTCCCCTGGAGCCCACTCAATTCCCATGCTTCCAAGAAGCATAGTCTGATTTTACTTCACGACCGCTGATCAACCGTACATATGTAAAGTCAGTAGACATAGCCCTCGAGTTAGTGTAACTGCGATTTGCGATTGATGTTCACGGGCCAGCGACGATCTTGGCGGCAAAGGTCTAACTCAGATGATGAAGTAATCCAACATTGCCGGATGATCGATAGATGCGAAGCTCGCTAGCATATCCACCAAGTTGTGTTTCTGATCGCTAGAAATTGGATTAGGAAAAGCATGCTGAGATCGTGGCTGGCCGGTTCCGTGCGCCGCTGCCGACTAATATCGATAGATCGGACGGCTGGGTACAGAACTTTGAATCTAGTAAAAAACATTAGCCTTCTTGGATTTATTTGAAAGATTGAACTCGACGATGTCCTCCTTGGTTTTGATGCAATGGGTTTCGGACAGCTTCATCTCGATCTGATCCTCGAGGAAAGAAACATCTTCTCTCCTACTTTCTGGTGCAGTATGCACGTCAGCTAACTCGATATCGTTCTGATGCAAAGCTAGCTCACCTAGCGCTAGCTAGCTACATGTACCGAATTGAACTGGACTCATAACATAGGCACACGAATTGTCGTGGTTTCCTGCGATAAGTCAAGGAATTGCTTCATGTGGGGCCGCGAGCGCCGTTGAGGTCCTTCACCTGCAACAATGCTAGGACGCCGCCAGACCTGGATTTGTGCTCGACTCGACGACATGTATCACACCCCTCGGCGCCTCCTCTAGCAGGCTAACAGCTCGCCATCGCACCGGGGGCCGTGACGTCAAGGCCCTTCCACCCCCGCGCTAGCAGAGGGTCTTGCAGATCATGTATAAGGCGGAGCTGGTCTTGAAGTCGTGGCGCGGAGAAAATTGAGGGAGGCGACATCCGGGACTCAGGGATACTTCTCCTTTATTCGTTTTTCTTTACTTACCGGTGGCGTCAGTCGCCGGCACCATGGATAGTTGAGAAATATGATTCCTCCAATCCTCCGCTAATGGCTAATGGTTGTTGCCTTGTTGGCAGATCCAAATCCAACCGTAGCCTGGCTTCGTGCCCACAAACAAATCCCTGAAGAACTTCCCTCTTCGTGGATAGGAGGCTAGGAGGGGACTTATGCTTCGTCTGTGGAGAGACCACCGGCTCCCACGCTTCCCACGAGCTCCCACGTCGAAGGCCCGACGCGCAAGGTTGGGAATCGAGGCGGTGAGACATATTGGTTCGATGGGAATATGGGGATAAGCGATTCGATCTATTTTCCAGAAGAAGCGGCCCCGCCTAGATTTGTTCCTGTATTTATGGGTGGGAGGAAAGAGTTGTTTTTCTCCACGATAGAAAAACGTCATGTTGATCGCATCCGCCTTTGTCCCCGTTTTTTTTACCAGGTATGAGACAGACCTTGTGTGCATGGGATTCTTTATCGGGAACATCGGGGAGAGTTAAAAAAGAAAAAGAAAATCCGGGAGAGTTAAAAAAGAAAAAATTGGTGAGAAGATAAAAATGTCTAAAAAAAATTGGACTGGAAGAAACAATCCGTTCTTTATTATAAGATAAGTATAGATTGCAGCGCGAGAGGGCAGTACATGACCAAAACACGGGAATTAATATGCGATGCTAACCAATTTCCTTGTACGCATTCCTGATTCCTGCACGGGTCGTGCATGGATGCATGGTTGCTTCGCTCCAAGAATGCTAGCTGCTTCACATGGATGGACGCATGCGGCTGCATCATGTGCCGCCGTGCGTGTATATATGTATATATGCGCTGTTTTGTTTTCTCTGGCGCGGACGTATATCCTGTGGTGGAAACGACCTACGTATTTTGGGCGATCTGATGAATAGTACTCCCTCCGTTTCAAAATATAAGATGTATTAGCTTTGTGAAATGAGTGTATCTAGTCCCCTTTTAATGTCTAGATTCACTCCAAATATAGATAAATCTAGACACTAGAAGCTGTCTAGATATACTCTCTTTATAAAGCTAAAATATCTTATATTTTAAAACGGAGGGAATACGAAACAAATCTGTAGTACTCCACTTTAGCTTTACGTGGAGCTTGCTAGACTCTATGCTTCGAATTAGCTGGTGCGGTCGGTTGACTTCTGCAAGCTGACGGCCCCTTAATCTGTCTCATCGCGTGTGGGAACCCCCCACGAGTGGTCCACGCGCGGTTCACAGATGCGATCCAACAATCGTGACAAATAGAGGTTGACCTTTTCTGGATTTTCTAAGTGAATTTTTGGCAAATCGCTCACGGTCAAGGCGCGCGTAACGGCGTAAGTAGTGTTGGTGTTTAATTAGGGAGTGGCGGTCTTATTGAGTGTCGTCCTCCTTTCGTTCAAAAATAAGTGACTCGGATTTATTAAACTTTATAAATATCTATATTCTCTTTGATCCATATTAGTTGATTAGATACATCTATATCTAGACAAATCCAAGTCAACTAATATGGGTCGAAGGGAGTATGTAGATCCACGTGAATTTACAGATAAGTCTAGACGGAGGAAGTATCGTTCAAAAATATATCCGGGAGCAGAATTTGAACTGTTATCATGCAGGTAGCCTTGCAATCGCATCTTTCGTCGACGTAAAACATTCATTCAGCAATGGCTAGACGAGCACGAGCGCTCACGAAAAGAAATGGCTGTACGAGCATTCAATTCCTGCGGTGAGATGGATTGGTGAAGCTGTTCCCACTCTGTGCCGATCGACGCGGTCACGGTGGGGCATGCACGTAAGTACGGTTCGTCGATCCCTTGAACAGTCGGCACTTAAACCCGGCGGTGGTCGACCGATCGATCGATCGATTGGTCGCTCCATCTCGGCGTTGCCGACCTGCGGTTGATCGGAACGATTCATCAACTGCTCCGGCGATCTACATCCACGCACAGTCATGCCTATAGAAGATGGCCGTCTTGCCGTTGGTCGGCGGTGAAGGATCGAGGGGAGGGCTCTCGCTTGACCCATCGTCGTCCGACGAAGTCGACCCAAGCATCCAGTTCGCGGTGACCATCCACTTCGACATGTCGAGTGACACCTGCCTCGTAGGTTCGTGACCCTGGTCGGCGACCCACCGCCCCCGCTAGTCATCCTGCGGGCGAACGTTTTCAGGACCACCAGGTACCCGGTCGATCTGCAGTTCGACCACCTCGGACAGTTGTACCTCAGCGACGGCCTTAGAGAGCTTCGCCCGTGCGCACCAAATCAAAGCGGGCAACATCGTCGTGTTCAAGTACGACGGCGAAGGTAGGCTCGGCGTCAGCGTCTTCGACGACAGCATGTACCGGAGACGGTACCGCCCGATCTCCGACTTCGACACCGACGAGTAGGTTTAGCTGTGCCCGCGCCATTTACTATGTATCGATGTAGGCATTGATCACATTTGCAATTAAAAGCTTTGTTCAAGCCCTAGAACTTTTGTCACAAGCATACCACACGCACACCTAAACTACACACCTAAACGGATCAGAGACACCATTCGTCATTGAGAGATCGGATGATCGTCCGTTGCGTCTGCAGCTCCTCTTCAGCGCAGTTGAGGCGGTCACGCAGGGAAGCGTTGTCGGGATTGGCCTGCACCGCTTCCCGGAGGTCGGCCCGCACCAACGCGAACTGGTCCCATCGCCGGTACTCCGGCAAGAAGATGTGTTCCGCTACCTCCATCGTGAAAGGCTCGTCGGTGTTCACATGTCGGTTGTAGAAAGGGCGACGCGGCGGAGGGCGCAGCGTGTATCTGTGGGCGCCCTAGAATCGGAGGTGGCAACACGTCAGATTCCTCCGGCGGGTCCGAACGCCACCACTTCGGAGGGCGCTCAGGGAAGGTGGGATTTCTGGGCGATTGTCGCGGCCGCTAGATCGGTAACGAGGAAGGTCAGGCATGGCGGCGTGGAGAGGTAGGGTTTCTGGTTTGTACCTACATCAGGCTGGCCTCCCCTTTTTATGGACGCACCTGGATGCGGCGGGAAACGCCTAGAAGATGCGGGAATTGGTGGGGAAGAGGTGAGAAACGACTGGAAAAAAGCCGGCAGGCGGTGGGACGACGGGAACGAACTGGGTATACACCGGCGCCGGCGTCGGTGACGGGCATTTTCCAGGCGCGACATTTGGGTCGCGCCGCTGGACGCGGTCGTCCGAACAGACCGAACCGCTACTCCAAAGTGACTACGCCCGACCCAAACACGCGACCGAAACGATCCATTTCTATCCGTTTGGGTTGGCCGGCCTGGTGGAGATGACCTTACAGCTGCGAACCGGGGAAAAAGATGTCCTCAGCGGACACCGGCCCACGCGTTGCGGCGGGGCGGTACGGCGCGATGTTGCTCGTGCTGATGATGTCGGCCCGTTAGGCTCGCCCTGTGGTGCCTTAGGCAGCCCAAGGCCTAGTGAAATGTGGATTTTGCAATCGTCGAGATTGATATGGATTTTGCAAACGGCCGTTGCGTGGCGCGACGTCCAGGAACGGGCCACTCGGTGTTGGCTGGCCGAACAAGGCACACTTTATTTTCTTTCCTTTTCAAGCTTCTAGTATTTTCCCCTTTTATTTTCTCCTCCGTAATATTTTTAAATTGATAGGAAATACATGAACATTTTTCTATTATAAAATCAGAAGTTCACATTGCTACCAAAACGTAATTTGGAATGTAGAGTATGAGGATTCGGGCTTTAAGGCCCATGTATCCTCTAGATATCTCACCGCAAACATAAAATTAGAGAAATGCTCCAAAGACGGGTTATGGATGGGTTTACCCACGAAAGATGGTTGGACAGATGCAAGATGCTGATGAACTTACTGACTATGAGGGAGGTGGGTATGGAACTTCACATACAGCATAAGGTTTCTAGCTATCAAGAAAAAATGTTTTCACCTACCAATTTGTTCAGATAAGGAAGGTGTTGGGATACGTGGCATGCAACGCTCGCAGACAATTAATTCTTTCTATGAGCTTAGGGATTATGGAATGGGTTTTCCCACTAGACAGGCAGATGCATAGCTTGATGTAGTGTATTGGGATAGTGCAGTCAGAATCGTACAATCCAACGAACAACTTCTAGATCCCATGAACTCTTCGCCAAGTGTCACACGTGCAAAGACTTTATGGTATCCACACATTCAGAGCGGAACATCAGACGACGGATTGCTAGATCCATTCGCATGACTTGGGACTCTTGGTGGTGGCGAGGGTTTGCAACCCATGGAAGAATTGTCGTGACTTCAATGACCCTTCGATCATGGTGCCTCCACCCTAATAGTAGTACTACACAGATTTAGTCCATATAGGACTCTTTGTCCCAGTGCCACTCGGGTCCAATCCGCATGGCCTATTTCACTCGGATCATATCTGACTGATTTTATCCCCTTAGTTAAGTGTCTGACCATGTATTCACAACCACTCGTACATGACTTAACTTACTAGTGAACACTTCGCCCTTATGTTGATAGTTGGTAGCAGCTCCTAGCTGCACATACCACTTTCGAGTGACGTACATTCAAACCAATGAACCTTTACAATGTGTTATATGATGTGTTTCCTTTGTCTCAGGATATACCTTGTCAAACTCAATGCGAGTGATTTTCATCCTTGTAATATCTCGATCTTTCTTCTCGATCTCGTGATACAGATTCATGAAGCTTAGTTAATGCTTAACTTATGTTACATGGTCGTGCTTTCCGAATTTGACCAGAGAATATCTCTTCGAGTGGAGGAGCAAATTCCATCGATCTTAGTCAACCATCACTACCAAGAAAACAGCTATACGTAATCCGCCAGGCCGTGGCGCACATGCTGAATAGTGCGCCACGGACAAATAGCCGTGGCGTACTGGGCCACAAGTAGGCAACATAGCCGTAGCGTACAGTCCTAGAGTGCGCCACCACTATGTGTGGGCCAGGGTGCGTGCGACCGCACTCCACTTGCCCGTGGCGCATGGTGCATATGTGCGCTATGCCAATCTTCGTAGTCGTGGCGCACATACTATCCATGCGCCACGGGCAAGTGGAGTGTGGTCAACCCGCAAGTCTCACCCAACTTGCTCGTGGCACATGGGGAGTATGTGCGCCACGGCTACGAATATCATCTGTGGCGCATGGGGTCATGTGCGCCACGGCTGTGTCGCACTGTATCAGCACATGGCCAACCCCCCCCCCCCCCCCAACCACCTCATCACTATTCCCATCTCTTCTTCTTCTTCACTTTCCTCCCTGCTTAGATTTGGTCGAGCTCCTCCTCCTTGCCACCTTATTTTTTCATCTTTTTCACCGGTTAATAGTTTGTTAAACTTCACTTGAATGCTACATAAGAGAAATTAAGCTCTACTACTCACCTCTCCTTCGATCTTCGGCCTCTCATATCAATCGGTAAGTTATCCATGTGTATGGAGGATGCTCTCATGTGTTTGTATGATGCTCTCTTGTGTGTAGTGTAAGAGGATTATTATATGCGTATGGAGGATGTGCATGTGTGTGTATATGGAGATGATGAATGCTCATTTATGTGTGTATGATGCTCTCATATGTGTGTAAGAGGATTAATTATGTGCATGTGTATATGGAGGATGTGCATGTGTGTATATATGGAGGATTCTCATGTGTTTGTATATCTCATGGGTATGTGTGTGTGAACGAGTTGCCAATGTTTTGCCGAAATGTTAATTCACTTCTATTTCGGTACATTTCGCAATAAAGGCGCTACTTTGAGGATAGGTGATGCCAAAATTTTCGGGCGACCTTTTTGCATTGCATGCATATGCATATGCATTGCATGCGTGGTTCTAAACTGCTATTGTGTTGATCACTGCTTTGTGTAATAACGTGTAGGGCAACCATGGTACGCATAATGAGCGAAGGCATTGTGGCTAGATATTTGCAACGCGCGATGGCCGACATGATATAGAATAACATGACGGAGATAAGATGTACGTGTAGAAGATGCAAACTCAAGTGGTTGATCGATCCTGATTCCGGACAACTGCGGGCGCACCTGCTCCGTCATGGTTTCATGGATGGCTACACTCGGTGGATAAGTGATGAAGACGATGATGATGACGTAATTGATGGGGCAGAAGGAAACAAGGAAGTACAACAGGATAATAACGGACATGATGAAGGATATCCCAGCCAAGATCAAGATGCCGAAGCAGATCAGGATGATCATGAAGATCTAGACGTCGTCGGAGCAGATGGACCAATATCGCCAGGCTGGGTACATGACCCTTATGTTCAAGAACTTCTACTCAAGCAAACGAGTAATGCAAGAGCTTCCACTAGAGAGAGATCCAAGCTTACGCAACTTGAGAAAGACGCGGTTACTCCATTGTATAAAGGATTCAAGCCCGATAATACCCGCTTGAATGTAACGCTAAAGGCTATGGAGATGAAGGCAAAACACAAATAGACCGATGCAAGATTCTACGATATGATGGCATTCTGGCAAGATTGTCTTCTAGAGGGGAACACGTGTCCAACTAGTATCGAGGAGGCCAAAAAATCATGTGTCCTCTCGATCTACCGCATGTTAGGTACCACGTATGCATCAATGATTGCATCATTTATCGGGGTGAGGATACGGAGAGAACCACATGTCCGGTGTGCGGCGTCAGTCGATACCAGAAAGGGAAGAAAGCTCCTCGAAAAGTGGTATGGTACTTTCCCATCACTCCTCGTCTGCAGCGGTATTTCGCAGACCCTAAGGAAGCAAAGCTCATGCGCTGGCACGCGGAAAGAAAGAAGACAGATAATGATACAGAAAAGGACAAGATGTTGACGCACCCTTCAGATGCTAGCCAGTGGAAAGCACTAGACCTCGAATTTCTAGAATTCGGGGGGGATTCAAGGAACGTCAGGCTAGGAGCGAGCACCGATGGACTCAATCCGTTCGGGAGTCAGAGCAGCACGCATAGCACGTGGCCCGTGTTTGTATGGATGTACAACCTCCCTCCATGGTTGTGCATGAAGAAGTACATACAAATGAGTGCTAATTCAAGGGCCGAAACAACCTGGTACCGACATCAATCTATATATTGACCTGTTGAAAGAGGAGCTAGCTATTATGTGGAGGATGCATGGTGGTGTTGTCGGCTCCGAATCCGATCCGGGCACAGGACGGGCCACCAAGACCCAAGGCTATTATGTGGAGGATGCATATGGCGGGTAAGCCGATGCTAACTAAGAAAAATGTACAAGCTCGCAAGTTCGGATATGAAGAGTGTGCATGACGGTGTGCTGACAATCGAGGAACGCCTTCTTCGAGATAAAGATCCGTCGTACCCGGTTTTCGTGGCTAAGATGCCACATGGTTTGGGCTTCGTTGATAATAACCCCAGGGATATGTTCTTCATGAGGTTTTCTGACATCTTCGGTATGTTGCACATGCAACCTCTGTAGTATACCATGGTTCGTCTATTTTCGCTCAGTATGGCGATGCAAATCATTAGAGAGAACACACCGGGCATGGCGGTAGTGGACCCCTTCTACATGTATGATGGCTGCTTGGGAAGCTCCGTCGAACGGATATTCGTGGCGAATTACCTCTGAGACGTCTTGGTGGCGAACAAGACGAAGGAATACATTCTCATGCCGAGTAAGTCAAAGCCTCGCCGCCAGAACATGATTTTTTAGATTTCCATCGTTCCTTTTCCAACATAACGGTCTGTTTGAATTGTTTTGCACAGAGACGAAGACTGAACACTCATCGTCCTTTCTCTGCAATATTCGCACGCCACATATTTCGACTCGAGGAGTGCGAGAAAGAAGAAAAACTATGACAAAATCAGGGATGTTGTAGATCATGCTCTGAGTGGCTATGCCGCGGTGGAAGGCACCACATTCGTGACCAAAAAGGTCAAGTTCGGGAAGCACATGTTCAACCATGTAACGAACTTCCCTTGCGTGAAGCAGAGTGATGACAATTGGAAGGAAGCCTACTACGCGCTCCATCACATGCGGGCTTTCCTACAGGATCAACAACACTCTACGCTACCAGCTCAACTCCGACAGTGGGCCCAAGCCAAGGCAAAGATCCAAGATTCAGATCTTAGACAAGAGTTTTATCGCATCCAACAGCAGTTTGCCACAATCATTTATCATGATGTCATGACCTCAGGAGGGATCTTCCACTGAAGAGGTTACACACCGCCTAACCGTGACATAGAACATCGCCTACAGATGCAGGGTGACCTCAGGCCGTTCATGACGAAAGAAGGCATCCTCACGTTCCCTAAACCGAGTCAGGAGTCTTGATGTTTGCCTCAATAGTTGTAGTTGTAAACTTGTGTATAGCTCTTTATAGTTTCGATGGATGTGTTGAACTTAATAATTTTGGTCGATGCTACTTATTATGGTTATGAATCAATGCTTAGTTTTTTTGATTACATTTTGGTTCTTTTCTTTGCTTACTTTGGTCATTTTTCGACAATGCCGATGATTAAAATATTGTGGCACACTATGTATGTGAATGTGCTGTGACGGTATTGTGACCCTTGTGTTATGCACAAGTCCAAGTCTTGTGCATCCTACTTGTCTCACAATACCATCGTAGCATATTCCTATGTCCAAACAAACCTAAGTATTTATATACGAGGCATGCTTTTTGAGTTGGCCCTTTTTGATAACTGTATCTTTAATTGAGACTTTACATGTTTTTCCTTACTTTGGCCCTTTATCGAGATTGTGCATGATTAAAATGTCGTGGCACAATATATATGTGAACTCTAACTTCCCTTGTCTAATATTATTTGTCTTGTCTATAGAGATGGCGAAGAAGTGGTATGTGCTGTACAGAGGCCATGTTCCAGGCGTCTACGACGAGTGGAAAACACTGTCAAAAACAAGTGAACGAGTTCCCAGGCAACAGCTACAAAGGCTACAAGAGTAAGGAGGTGGCGGATGCTATGTGGATGGACCACCTCCGTAGGGAAGAGATGGAGGAGGGGTACCGGATCTGCAAGACCGTGAGGAAGAGAGAGGGGAACCTTCGAGAGGGGAACCTTCGTCATAGTAATCTCTATCTTGATCACCATGTTTGTGGTTCTATTGTATTTGATAGTACTTTAGGTGACTAGCTACTTAGAGAGATTGTGAACTTAGCTCCCTCGCCGATCACGACACCGGCGATAACTTGTGTAATGATTGCACTTATAGTATACTATGTATATTTGTACTGTTTTGCAAATTGTGTATGCATGTATGTATTTATTCTGTTTTACAAACTGTGAATATATGCTGCATGTAGCAAATATAGCAGTGGCACACATGACTAGTGTTTGTGGCGCACAAGCTAGTGCGCCACGAACTAGCATTGGCGCACATGGCTAGTGTTTGTGGCGCACAAGCCAGTGCGCCACGAACAAACTTAGCCGTGGCGCACTAGCTTGTGCGCCACGAACAAACTTAACCGTGGCGCATTGGCTCAACGAACAGTGGCGCACTTCCCGGTGCGCTACGGATCTGCCGATATAGTGTGCCACGGCTAACTTTTAGCCGTGGCGCGAGTTTAGTGGCGCACTCCATATACGTCACGAATGACGAAAAACAGTGCGTCACGAACATGTTATTTTCCAGTAGTGCATTATGTGCATCCTACTTCTTGACTAACCTGAAATCTACCTTTGTAACTACCCAATCATAGATAAGAAGCATTTGATAGATTCTAAGCAAGTCGATCCACAACTTGGGTATGTCTAACTCGATGAACTTCTTCGTGAGTCAATTCTATCAGATTGCCATCACCATGCTCATGACTTGTGAAACATAATTATCGGCCTAAGATCGTGTACTAGTCAAGGATACGTGTCTCGTAACCTTGTCGGCTAGGGACCCATTAGAACAATCATAATACAATATAAAGTTTCAACAATCAAATCACGTATGTGATGATATATATCACTGATGACGGTCAAGGAAATGTTATGACTATGAGTATATTTGGAAATATCATCATCACGGGATTTTCTCTAGTGCATATTTCCAACGACCGCTCCACCACAGCTATACTACTTACTTAGTGAGAAATTGACATGGGTATGCCCAATAGGCACTCGACTACAGCCTACCTGGTGAAGCCCGACGGAAGACCCACTCGACGAATTGCTAAGGTCCATGACACCCATGACGGTTCGATTGATATGAAGCCCATATAGACACGGACTTCCAAACGCACAAGACAAGGAAACCTCAAGACTAGAGTTTGAATACAACTTGTAACCAACTCGTATTGGTACCTGAGACCTAGCCTCCCCATATATAAAGGCTAGGAGGGTCCAACGAGGTAAGACACGACATAACCTAAGACACGACATAACCTAAGACACGCTACGCCACAATAGATCTAGACATCGCGACTCCCCCAATAGATAGATCTACGATCTCTCATACGCCAGATCCAATCTGCGCGACACCGCCGTCGGCAACATTGTAATCCTTCGGATCATCATCAATCAAGAGCAGACAAGCAGGAGTAGGGTCCTCTACGAGGCCTGAACCTGGGTAAACCTTGCGTCCCTGTGTGCTTGTTTGCTAGCCGTACCGAGATTTCCAGTGCTCCTCAATTCCTGAACCTAAGTCCATAACAATGGGCATTGATGAGTTAAACTCTCGTCAATTGGCGCCGTGTGTGGGAACTGGGAGCGCTGATGTTGCGATCTTGACGGCTCCATCACTGGAGATCTACAATTTGTCGACTTCCGGCAAGAAGATCTACTTCAGATCCCTCATCGTCAACGGCGATTGGATCATATCCAGCCGATTCGTCTCTTTCGGCACGCTCAACTTCGTCATCAACTAATCCACAATGGCACACCTCGTCTTCATCGCGTGTGCGCGGCCGACTCACTGTTGGGCGAGCTATGCAGTCTTCGCTCGACCAAGTTCTGTGTACTGCGTCCCGGCGATTCGCTAGATTACCGTGGTCAAATAGCGACACTATGGGTTACACTTTATCCGGCGAGTTCGTATACTATTCAAACTAAACAGCTCACGGAATCAATCCCCAGAAGAAGAAAAACCGTGGTCAAATAGCGACACTATGGGTTACACTTTATCCGGCGAGTTCGTATACTATTCAAACTAATCAGCTCACGGAATCAATCCCCAGAAGAAGAAAAAAAGAGCAACCTGGAGGGTCGCACGTGCACGTTGCGACATAAGAAAAAAAAAGAGGAAAAATCTACCACCGAATCAAGGTATTCGTGTGCTACTACAGATCAAATTGTACTCGGTCTGGACTTCCAGACTCCTTCACGTGGAAGTCAAAGAAAGAAAGAAAGAAATCATGGTTAATTCCACGTGCTGGCCCATGCATATGTTAATGGCCACAGGCAGTTCAAAGTCTCAAAATTATTTGAGCGACGTACACGTCGAGGATCGAAAGAAATCCATCATGGTTAAAACTACATACGGCCACATGGATTTTGTGGCCGGAAGCGCTAATCGCATGCGGACAAGAAAAGTGGAGTATGTACACCAACGTACATGATTTTCAAGATCAAGACATCAAGATATTTACGTGAGTCAGTACTATACTGCACGGGCAAATAAACGGGCTACGTGGACAACTCGAAAGACATCCGACTTCGCCGCGGCCACCTTCGCCTTCGCCGCGGCTGCCAATAACTTCAACCGCGGGATACCTCTTCGCCATCAATTCCGGAGTAATCGACATCACCATGGACTACGGGGGCGCCCTCCTAAAGCAAGCTGGAATCAATTTTGCATCCAGGGCCTGCGCCACGCGAGCCTCTACAATCTTCCATTGCGACAACATGCTACGGTCTTCGGCTGCGCCGACTCGGCCACGCGACCTGCTACGATCTTCTGTTACGGCAAATTGATGCCACCATCGACTTCGGCGACCTGCTGGTTGCATCGGCTCCCACGATCCGCCGATCGCATTGGCTCCCGCGACCTGCGACCCATCCACCTCCTCAAATCTACACCAGGGGCTCCCTCGGCGTTAGTGACCTTCTGCGGTCTTCGACTCCAGAGACCCACTGCGGTCTTCGACTCGGGGGCTCCTTCGGTTGCGGCGACCCACTTCGGTCTTCAGTTACCACGACTTGCTACAGTCTTCGACTCTGGCGACTCGCCGCGATCTTCGACTCTGTTGCGGCCCTCTCCTTTGGCGACTCGGAAGCCCCCTGGGCATCGACCACCCACTACAATATTCGGTTGGGGCAACTCGCTACTGCCATCAGCATTGGCGACCCACTGCCGCGTTGACTTCGGTCTACCGCATCGGCTCTCGAACGCCGCCTCGACTACATCGACAATATCGAATCTACACTCGGGGGCTCCGTCGACTCCGCCGCGAGGCCCGTTACCGCCTTCGGCTACGGTGACTCACTACGATCTCCGACTCCGTCCATCTACTGAGTCTTCGACTCCATCACGCGACTCACTGCGGTCTTCGGGTGAGGTGACCCGATACGGTCTTCGACTACTGTGGCCCGTTACAGTCTTCATATACGGCAATTCCTCATCACCACGCGACTCCGATCCGCCGCGTCGACTACGTCCGCCGTGTGACTCGCTGCCACGTCAACTCTAGTCTTCGACTCTAGTGATTCGCTACGATCTTCGACTCCATCGAGACGGGGGCTCGGGGGCTCCCTCCGCTTCGGCGACCCGTGTGGTCTTCGACTCCGGAGACCCGCTGCGATCTTCGGCTCTACCGACTCGGTGGCTCCTTCGACTCCGCTGACCTATTGAGTTTTCGACTCCATGACGCAACTTGCTGCGGTCTTCGGCTGCGGTGATGCGCTGCGGTCTTCGACTCCGCTGACCTATTGAGTTTTCGACTCCATCATGCAACTTGCTGCGGTCTTCGGCTGCGGTGATGCGCTGCGGTCTTCGACTCCGCTGACCTATTGAGTTTTCGACTCCATCACGCAACTTGTTGCGGTCTTTGGCTGCGGCGACACGCAGCGGTCTTCGACTCTGCCGACCTGCTGTGTCTTCGACTCCTTCACGCGACCCGCTGCAATCTTCAGCTCAGGTGACTCGGGGGCTCCCTCAGCTCCCACGACCGCAAGCCACTACAATCTTTGACTCGCAACCCGCAGGTTGCATCGGCTCCCGCAACCGTGACCCGTCATCGCCATCGACCAGCGACTCGCTAAAGTCTTCGACTGCGGCTACCCAGTACAATCTTCGGTTGGTGGCGAGTCGCGCACTGGTGTCGAGTCCGTCCACCACATCGGCAGCCAACAAAGCTAAGTTCTCTATTTAATGTTGATTTCTTTCTTAATTTAATCGCACTCGATACACTCGGGGGCTGCGCCCTCTTCGAGTAACCTAATGTGCCATCGACTCCACCACTCGAGCACCTCATACGCGATAGCCCGAGTAGCTGATTCTGCCTGATCGTCGAATCCTTGAACTCTGAGCACCTCGGCAAGGTACTGAGACTAAGGATAATCAGGCTAATGAAAAGGCCTAGCATACAGTGCAAAAGTGTCGACTCGATTGGCACCATAATTTTACTTTACAAGCTAACAAGCAAATACTCTCTACAAGATACATATACTTCATGATTCTTAATGTTTTATGCAGCTTATAAGGATGTCGACTGCGTCGAGCTATTCTATCGGATCCTCCAACAGGAGTCGACAAAACAACTGGCTACGACATACACTCAAGACCCGAGTCGAGTCCCTCCTCGGATGGTTGCATCGCTTGATGCTACACACACGCGACGTTGGCCGCGCATCCGATAGAAGTGATTGCGTCGAATCCATCAGCATCATCAACTCACCTGTGGTTTCTTCTCGCATGATTGGCGACTACATCTACAAAGATACAAGACTCGAGTCTCTGCCCGAGTCTACGACTCCGCCAGACACTCGGGGGCTACTCCAAACTAGAGCACTGGTGGCGCATATACAAGATCCTCGAGTGACACGCTTTGAGTCCTCACTCGAATCCACGATTCGACTAAGGACTCGGGGGCTACTCCCATAGGGAGCGCTGTCCACGCACCCGAAGAAATTTGTGGAAATATCCAAGCATCATGAAAACCCTTCACTCAAATCTACGATTCGATTGTGGACTTCGGGTTACTCCCATAGGGAGCGCTGAAAGCATATTCGACTGAAACAAGTAACAAAAGACGACAGTAGTCGCAAAAGTTATTTAGTCCCTGCCTGAATCTTCGACTGAAACAAGCAACAAAAGACGACAGCAGTCGCAAAAGTTATTTAGTCCCTGCTTGAGTCTGCGACTCAACCAGGCACTCGGGGGCTACTCCCATAGGGAGCGCTGGCCGCGCACCCTATGTTTATTTGTACATCGTACTGTGTATCGATAACATTCACACTCAAATGCTATGGCGACTCTGCCTCGTATTTTCCCTACAAAGAGATTACGTCTCCTGGGCCACCCGAATCATCTCCGCGATGACAAAATTCGGATGTCGCGCTTACAGCGTGAAGATAAGACCTGAATAAGGCCTGGCAACGCATCTGCTACGCACTACCAGAGATATATCCGTGCCTGCAGGTACGATGAATATGCCTTGACGGACGCGTCGAGTGCTCACACTTATACACTGGGATTCGAACTCTATAAGACCTCCGCGGTCTGAGTCGAATTACGCCAGCAATTTCCGAATTCGAGTCCGGGGACTCAAGTTTGAGTAGGTAGCGTTTTTTTTTGCCCTAGAGCAATTAACTGGTCCCGATCCATCGAGCGCACCAGGCACGTTTACCATCATCCCTATGAGCTGCTATGAATTTCGACTGACCCGATGAACTTCCGGGCGAGTGCTTCGCACTCGACACAATTGTCGACTCCGACATCCTAATGCAAGACTCAAGACTTCTGAGTCTCCACCCGAATCTACGATTCGTATGGACACTCGGGGGCTACTGACATGGGTATGCCCAATAGGCACTCGACTACAGCCTACCTGGTACAGCCCGACGGAAGACCCACTCGACGAATTGCTAAGGTCCATGACACCCATGACGGTCGATTGATATGAAGCCCATATGGACACGGACTCCCAAACGCACAAGACAAGGAAACCTCAAGACTAGAGTTTGAATACAACTTGTAACCAACTCGTATTGGTACCTGAGACCTAGCCTCCCCATATATAAAGGCTAGGAGGGTCCAACGAGGTAAGACACGACATAACCTAAGACACGCTACGCCACAATAGATCTAGACATCGCGACTCCCCCAATAGATAGATCTACGATCTCTCATACGCCAGATCCAATCTGCGCGACACCGCCGTCGGCGACATTGTAATCCTTCGGATCATTATCAATCAAGAGCAAACAAGCAGGAGTAGGGTCCTCTACGAGGCCTGAACCTGGGTAAACCTTGCGTCCCTGTGTGCTTGTTTGCTAGCCGTACCGAGATTTCCAGCGCTCCTCAATTTCTGAACCTAAGTCCATAACAATGGGCATTGATGAGTTAAACCCTCGTCAGAAATAGTAATAAGTTGTGTGCATACGTCAACACTGTATATTCTACTTTCTCTTTCATACTGATTAATCAGTTAGTTTAAAATTGTTTAATTATACTTAGTTCATAATAAGTTTTTCCATGTACTTATCATGTGGTTGCACAACAACTAAATTCTCTTTTTGTTCGTGGCCGATTTTGTCATGAAGCATGTTCATTAATGAGGGAGTTCATCTAATTTGATAATATAATATCTATTGAAGAACTTTCCCCAATAAATATATTCTACAACACGTCTTTAGATGTGGTGAAATAGTTAAATATGACACATATAATATATCCTACAAAAGATTATTTGACAAACGTGAACATGCTCGTCCTAAGAAATAATGGTTGCCTTGCTGCTAGATGACCAACTCCTGTCCATAAAATTTGCTACTAGATACATGGTACTAGATGCATACTTTGATACTAGATACAGGCTTTACCTAAGAAGTAATGGCTACTTTGCTACTAGGTACATGCTTTACCTATGATGACTAGTTCATATCCATAAAGGTAGAATATAACTTCGAGTGGAGGGTAAATTCTATCTTGGTCAACCATTATGTGCAGCTTGCTTCCTCACAAACTCGAAATCTACCTTTGTAACTACCCAATTATGGATAAAAGCATTTCATAGATCCTAAGGAAGTTGATTCACAACTTGGGTCTGTATGAGCGAATGAACTTTTTCATCCGAGTGAATCTTATCGGATTGCCATCACCATGCCCATGACTTGTGAAACATAATCATCAGCCGATACGTATACTAGTCAAAGCTACATGTCTCATAACCTTGTCGACTAGGAACCATTAGAATTATCATCATACAATATATAGTTTCAACAATCAAATCAGATATCTAATTATACATATCATTAGCGACCGTCAAGGACAATATTATGACTATGAGTACATTGGGAGATGTCATCATCACATAATTTTCTCTAGGGCATATTTTCAACAGTGGCTCCACTGCAACTATCCTACTTATTTAGGGGGAAATACAGATAACGTTTTGTGCATACTTCGCTAGTCTACATTCTATCCATTCTACTTTCTCTGCCTACTAATTAATCAGTTGTAGTTTAAAATTGTGTAATTATACTTAGTTCAGAATGACTTTGTCCATGTACTTATCATGTGGTTGCACAACAACTGAGTTGTCTTTTTGTCCGCGGACCATTTTGTTGTGAAGTACAATCATTTCTGAGGGAGATCATCTAATTTTATAATCTAACAAGTGTTGAAGAGTTTTCCCCAATAAATATATTCTATAGCTAGCATGTCTTTAGATATGGTGAAATAGTTGAATATGACACTTATATGCTAAAAGAGATGATTTGACAAACGTGCTTGTCCTGAGAAATAATGGCTACTTTGCTACTAGATACATGCTTTGCCTATGATGACCAAGTCATGTCTTCACCCTGAAAACTAGGGAGTAGCCCGCATGTGGCTTGTTAGGGTTTTCGCATGTCTGACTACAAAGACATGGCCATTATTCAGTGCACATGGTGTCAGTTCTAGGTAAGCATTGTTTTTCAGTTTTTTTCCAATGCATAATATTTCACAGTTCAGTTGTGTAGTCGTTTCGTTGTAGACATGTTGGAGTTAAGCTAACTGGATACTTAAGAATTGCTCGGAAGAGGACCACATCTTTCTTTCTCGGCAACAGAGGAACATGCAATCCAAAGAAGCACTACCCGTTTTGAAATACAAAGTTGATTTATTCTGTTCATCGAAGGACTTGCTTGGTAATGCAGCTATGTATATCTAGAGAGCAGCTAGTGCTGATATATGGCAGACCGATTAGGTGCCGCTTATTTCAAACTTTAGTAAGTACGTACATCGGTACACGGCAATTATTTAATTAGCCCCCGTACATACTATCCGGGATGCATGACGCGTCCATCGATCCGTCAATGGTTGGCGACGATCTGCTGCGCCCTGGTCTCGTAGTCAAACTTGTAGGTGCTCATCTTGGAGCTATCCGCTGACCAGATGAAGAACCCCGGCAGCTTGCCCTGCCGCAGCAGCTCCTTGGCGCCGGCGATACCTTGCTCCGGCGAGAGCAGCCCGAGCTGCTGGGTGATGTTCCCGGTCTCTAAGCTGGCGAGCAGCTTGGAGCCGGAGCCGGGGTAGTTGCGCGCCTGCAGGTCGTAGAACATCACGTAGGTCGTGACGTCGGTGTTGGCGCCGTAGCCATAGAACTGGAAGTTGATGTAGTCGATGACGCCGGAGTACTTGCCCCACAGCGCCTGGTAGTACTTCTGGACCGTGACGTCTTCGAAGGGCGCGATGGAGGTCTTGATGTTGGGGAAGCGCGCCTTGAGCTGGGTGAGGAGGCGGCCAATGCACTCGACGAAGGTGTTGACGTCGGCGCCGCTGCCGAAGTGCTCGTAGTCCACGTCCACGCCGTCGAGCCCGTACTGGTTGATCATCGTCGAGAGGGAGGAGACGGCGTTGGCCACCCAGGAGTCGACGGCGGACGGCGTGAAGGCGGCCTTGACGCCCGTGTTCTGCACGCTGTCGCCGCCGAGCCCGACCATGATGCTCAGGTTCGGGTGGGCCGCCTTCGTGGCGGAGATGGCGGCGGGGGAGAGGTTGGCCGTGTCCCAAAACGGGGTGAAGACGCCGTTGGTAGGTGCCGGCGGGGAGGACTTGCTCGCCAGGTAGTCGATGGCGAAGGCGAGGATGAAGTGGAAGCTGAGGCCGGTGTTGACGGGCACGTCGGAGAACTGAACGCCGGTGAACTGCGCGCCGATGTACTCGCGGAACACGTACCCGTTCGTCATGGCGGCTAGCTAGCTCACTGGATCGAATGTGACACCCGAGGCTAGCGATCGAGTCGAATGGCATGCATGCTTGCTTTTATCTAAATTTATAGGCGCGGCGCAGGCTCACTTTATGGCCACATACACGGACGTCTGGGACAAGTCAACAATAGAGGGTACGTGCTGCTAGTTGCGTGGATGGATGCCACATGCTCGGACGTCTAGAACAAGTCAACAATGGGGTGCTGCTAGTTTCTATGCTTGGTCTTGTTCGGCAGTGTTCACTGTGTTTTGACCATTCTTACGAACGCATACCGCGAAACGCACTGGAGCCGATATCAGAATGTTGTCATCCAAGTCTGAGGTGACACCCTGACACCAGATTCGATTGCAAAGTGCCAATTGCACTATCAATCTTCGTCCAATAACCAACTACCTCCCTCTGCAAATAAGTGTACTTCTAGCTTTTGTCTTATCAAATAAATTTATAGATAAATATAGCAATGTATATTACATTAAATTATCATGTTATGAAAATAAATTTGAAAACAAATCTAGTGGATCAATTTTGTGTTATAAATATTGCTATTTTTTTAGAAAGTTAGTCAAACTTTACTAAATTTGATTTAAGACAAGCATAAAAGTATACTTATTTGCGGAGGGATGGAGTATTCCAAAACACGTGTAAACAGAGTATTATGGCCCAAGAGGCCCATATCTAGCCAAGGAGGGCAACAACAATTTATAAAATTAATTATGAAAGCCAGGACTCGAATTTGAGACCCCGGGCTCTCGATGCTATATTAAGCTTCATGCACTAACCAACTATTCTAAAGGACCAATCTAATGGAAAAAGTTAGACAATCCATTTATACAGTTCAACGTGCAGCACGTACCCGCCTACGTGCCTCATCGGTCCAATTTCTTCCGTAAATTATGAGGCGCCACACCCGTCCCTGCCCGAGAGCATCTCCAGCCCTTTTTTTGCCAGGTACCTTTTTTTTCAGGTAAAATAAAAGGTTTCCCAATCACCTCCAAACTCCAAAGGCCCTATTTTCGCCGGATTAGACGGAATAGTTATCCGGTGTTTTTAGGCCGAACACAACGCACTCAGGGATCGGCGGTGCCGGCAAAAGAAAAAGTGGTAGGAATCTTGGTGGCCCCCGCTCTGGCAGCAAGAGAACCGTTTGGCAGGAAAAATGATGGGAATCTTGGTTGTCTTGTTTTCTGTGCCATCTTAATGCCGACCGTCAGTCAGCTTTTCGGTGAGTGGAAGACGACCTGTCGCATCGGTGCCCACGCGGCGGCGTAACTGCACGTCGCCGCTTGGCTTCTTCCCGCACCTTCAACACCATTCTCACCACTTCACTGACCATATATACCCCTCCGCCGCCATCGTCGTGGGCACACCCGATAACCCCCTCTTTCCACCAAAAATCCTGACCGCACCGCTGTCGAGAACACCATGGCCGAGCTCAACCCTAGTGACAACGCGGCGGCCAACGGCTTCGGCCGCCACTGGCTTCACGATTGGGAAGCTCGCCTCCTCCACGAGGCAGGCTATCCTGGCACCGCCAGACTTCCATTGCCCGACGGAGTGGAGGCTCAGCGCTGGTGGTGTTTTGGTTCCGCTGGTGCCCGTCGGGCATGAGGGCATCGCCAAGATCCAGCAGATCTTCTAGGGCGAGCCCACCGATGAGTAGCGGGCCGATCCGCGCTAGGACCCCAACAACAACGCCGACCGGATGGAGTACTTCACTGAGCGCTGCAATCGCGAGCTAGCGGCGTATGAAGGGGACGGACGGCCGCCGTCGGGCAGGAACTCCGTGTGTCGTAGGCTGTGGTGGGGTGCACCGAGGCGCATGCTCGTTGCCGTCCTTGAGCACATTGAGGGCTGCAACAACCTGTGTCTTACGTACCCCCACCGCCGCCTCCTATCTCCCGTCATCGAGGGAGCTCCTAGATCCCTCCGTGTCGCGCTCGTAAAGGTCTGCTCTGATGACACCCTCGTTGTGCTTCGCCGCGCAGCTCGTTCCCGTCATGGACGAGCCTGAGGAGGCAGCTCGCACGCGGTTGCGCTCTAGCGGCATTGTCATCAACGGCGAGCGTTGTGCACCATCGCCACCACGTGGCAGCCTCCGCCTCGTCAGGGCCAAGACGGAGCCCGCCTCCGGTGGCTCTTCGACGAGGAAGCCAAAGTCGGCATGGTCGCCGCCGCATGACTATGTCTAGAGCGTGCTGAAGGTGGAGGTGCCGGAGGATCTCAAGGACTACCCCGGCCTCAAGCTAGCCAAGAAGGAGTCCTACAACGACGCACCAGCGTCGTTGGAATTCACTCTCGCCTGGTCCAAGGTCGAGGCGAAACGCCGGCGTCGGATCCTGGAGCGCGCCGCGCACCATCAGGCCCGCCTCAATTGCATCATCATCATCCTTGACGACAACGATGAGGAGGTCGGGTTGAGCCAGCTGTGGCAGTGGCGTAGTGGCGATTCTAGGCAGTGTTGCAGCCATCCACCGAAGGACGAGCCACCAAGCGAGGGCGACGACGACAGTGTCTACACGTCGTTCTACCACCTCCTCGGCATGAACTAGTTTATTTTCGTTAAATCTTGTATAAACTCATCTAAATATGTATGAATTTGCTCATGTTTCGTTTGAATTTGTGCGATTTTGATTTTTTTAGGTGGTCTTGGGGAGTGGCTGAGAACAAACGTCCCCACGCTTAGAATTTCCGCTCACTGTCCCCCAAAGAGCACATATATGCGCCGGCAAATCGTCCGGAAGTGCGAACTGCTGGAGATCCTCTGAACTATGGCTGTTTCAAAAACATGCGCATGTGCATGCGGCATATGTGAATATACGCATGTATCACCATGGCCCAAGGTTTGCAATCGTCTCAGCGTGAATAAATGAACCAAATATCTAATCCTCGGAGCACCCAATTGCCAAAGAAAAAGAGTTCGTTTTCTTTTCCGCTAGGCGAGCATATTGTCTCGGGTCCAAAACCCTTCCCCTTTTCTCTGATTGCGACATTAATTGACTCTTGCTCACGCGGAGGTCAATCGTACTGGGCGCCTCGAGCAGTCACCTGTGTACCGGTAGAGCACCACCGGTCGGACCGGTCACTACTTAGGTGGTTGTGCTTCACCAGTGGCACAGGTAGACTCTTGCTGGTGGACATTCTATGAAATTATTCACAAGTTCTCATCGGTGCGAGGTGTCGGTTACTTGGTCGGTCAGAAATCTGTCCGCACTCCTGTGATGTCCTAACACATAGAGGCCAGGCAGGGGTGCCGATAACATGCACTACATTGGATTGGCCAAGAAGTCAGCCTAGCTTGGCCAAGAAGTCAGCCTAGCTAGGCTGACTTGGTTAGGCAAGTGGTTGCACAATCCGGTCACCTAGTTTTAAGTCTTAAGGACGCAGATTTAGGTTTTTATTATTTCAAAAACAAATTAATGTAGAGTCTTCTCCTCCCGCATTCCTCGGTGCGTGCGACAGAGGTTGAGGAACTATCATAACATGGCGTCGAACCATGATGGGTGCATTTTAAAGCATATTCACTTTATGTTTTTACATGAGTAGTAGTAGGATTTTGGTTTTTACGGCGTTCACGCATACCTTTTATGCTTGTTTCCACGGGATCCTAAAATATCGACGTATTGATGAATATATCACTCTAAATTTTCATATTGGACAATTTTTTTATTTCTGAAGTAATAAATTATTATTATGATTTATCATGCACCTGGGAGAAAAGCCATCATGGCGGGAAGCTCCAGAGGGTTTAACGAGCATCGGTATGGGCAAGCCCTGCCCGTATCACGTGCTCGTACCATGTGGAGGCCGCTTCGCCTTACCAAATACTTTTACCACGCGTAGACGGATTTGATACCCGACATTTAAAGATACCAGAAAACGCTGACACCTCACCTCCCGAAGGGATCTGGAGGGAAAACTTGCAGATGACATCATCCTTGCCGCTATACGAATCATTGGAGGTCTAAGCATCATCTCCATTATCATCAACCGTTGCATCTTCATCACCACCACAATTTCCCATCTCATTTACCTCCTTCTCATTGTAATTCCAATTGCTATTGTGGATTTGCACTTGTTATCATTCATCTACGTGTATTCATTTCATATATCCATGATGTTGATGTTGATTGCCTCCATGAGTAAGTAGTTTACCGTATTCTTGAAAAGATGGAGAAACCCTAGCAATGTTATGATATGAAATAAAGATAATTTATAATTTTGGTTTATGATTATGTGTTGGATTTATCTCTGGATGTTATGTGAAGTCAGCCATGTAATATTTTTCTTCAAGACCAGAGAGAGAATTAATGTTGGGTGTATGATAGTACGTATGGTGTTAAGTGACATCACATGTCGGCGTGCTATTCATATGGTCAAGGGGGATAAGGAGAGATTCACTAAGCTCATATCAATATCCATAGGGAAACCCTTAATTGCGAGAGATCGGAGTGGCTTACTTACGATCATCGTAGTGGTTATTAGGGATGAAATAACATGTGGATGAAAATTATAAATATAATTCCTATCTTTATGAATTTCATGAGGAGGATAAAATTTAGAGTAAAGGAGAGATTCAAGTTCCTTCCACTCTAAATGTTGAGGATTATCTAGTAGCTCATACCACTCCCTTGCTTTGCTCTTAAATGATAAAGATAATAGCTTCCTCTTAACTTGGTTCATTGAAATACCTGCACACTTGAACAACCTGCATAATTCATGTATAAAGAGTAAATGATCACCAGGATGGACAGTTCCATCTTCAAAATAAGAGTTGTTCATAACACGTTCAACAATTTTTATAGGTATTTTAAAAGGGATACTTTTAGTATGTGGATTTAAAATATCACAAGTATCATTAGAATTACCACATATGGGAGATAAAGTATCATCAGAGCAAATTTTCTTCTTTAAAGCTGGGGAATTAAAAAGATCATTTTCATAAAACCCAACTTTCCCAAGCTTAGACGTTTCTATAGCATTAGTAACAGAGGTGTTCAAGAGATTCATACTAATAACATTGCTATTAGCATGCAATGCTATTAGCATGCAAAGAAAGTTCCATGGGTTTTTTAATTTTCTTATTAGACAATTCAAGTTCTAAATTAGAAAAAATACTAAAAAGCTCTCTAATTTTTGTTGTTGTTTTCCATTAAGCCTAACTAGTGAAAACAAGAAACAAAAAGACAAAATTGCAGAATCTAAAGGAAATAACTTCGAGCACTCACACCGGAAAACAGGCTTTTGCCGTGGGAGGTTCTTCTTCTTTAATCCTTCAGTGTGAATACCTTTTACATTTCCTCTCCGGCAACGGCGCCAGAAAATAGCTTGATGTCTACGCACTTCTATTCTTGTAGACAGTTGTTGGGCCTCTAAGTGCAGAGGTTTGTAGAACAACAGCAAGTTTTCCTTTAAGTGGATCACCCAAGGTTTATCAAACTCAGGGAGGAAGTGGTCAAAGGTATTCCCTCTCAAGCAATCATGTAATCAAGATACAACAAGTCTCTTGTGTCCCCAACACATCCAATACACTTGTCAGGTGTATAGGTGCACTAGTTCGGCGAAGAGATAGTAAAATACAAGTGGTATAGATAATTATAAGTGGTAACGGTGATAGAAAATAACTTGATGGCGTGGAAGAGACTAAAGGCAAACTGAAATAAAGATGGAAGCAAGCAAACATGTAACATATCTAGTTGCAAAAGAAGTTTCAATGCTTAGAAACAAGGCCTAGGGATCATACTTTCACTAGTGAACACTCTCATATAAATATATTCTCTTTATGATACTACTCTTAACTATTCTCCGGTTGGACACTCTAATCCATGGTAGGGCTATAACAACACACCTCAAAGTAAGCCTTTTCCATCTAGATAACCCCACAATATCACCTTGAGTACTAGATGAGTCCAACAAACACCACAATTTCATAAATACATCCAACTCCAAATATAACTCATAACAAGTATTTGTAATCTCTAGCCTAAGTGCCACCATGGTGAGCACGCTGTCACTTTCACACACATGGGGAGAGCAGAGATTCATTAAAGAACTTGAGTAGCAGAATAGATCTATAGATTACAAGCTCATGATCTCAATAAGGTCATGCATAGAGAGAGATGAACGCATAGCTATCGATAGAACCCTTATCCTCGAGAGAGAACTACTCCCTCCTCATCATGGGAATCAGCAATGGTGATGGAGATGGTGGTGGAGATCGATGGAGATAGCTCCGGGGGCACTTCTCCATCCCGGCAGGGTGCCGGAACAGAGACTTTCTGTCCCCCGAATCTCCCCTTCGGTGGCGGCGGCGTTGCGGCACTTTTCGTGGATTTCTGATTGACTATTTAGGGTTTATGCCTCGGGAGGCTTCTTATAGGCCAGAGGTCAAGGTCGGTGGGCGGCCAGGGGGCCCACACCATGCCCTGGCGCGGCCTGGGGGGACCCGCGCCATGGGGTGGTGTGGCCACCCTGTGGCCCCTCTCCGACTCTCCTTCTAGCTCTATGAGTCTTCCGGGAAAATATCAACTTTGGCTTTTGTCTGGTCCAATTCTAAGAATATTGATTTTATGACTTTCCCGGAACCAAAAACAGCAGAAAACAGACAACTAGTACTGTGGCACTTGTTAATAGGTTAGTCCAAAAAATAATATGAAAAATACTCCAAAGTTGGAACAAAACATAAGAAAGTAGATAAAACCAAGCATGGAACATCAAAATTTATAGATACATTTGCAATGTATCAGGATGCTTGATACGTCATAAACGTATCTATAAATGTTGATGCTCCATGCTTGATTTATATCAACTTTCTTATATTTTGTTTACACTTTGAGGTATTTTTATACATTTCCTGGAACTAACCTATTAACAAGATGCCGCAGTGCCAGTTGCCTGTTTTCTGCTGTTTTTGGTTTCAGAAAAGCTAGTAAAGAAATATTCTCGAAATTGGACGAAACAAAAGCCAAAGTTCCTATTTTACCAGAAGACTCACGGAGACAGAAGACGAGACATAGAGGGGCCACGAGGGGCCCACACCACCTGGTGGCGCAGGCAAGGCCAGGCCGCGCCAGGGGTGGTGTGGCCGCCTCGAGCGCCCACCGACCTTGCTCCTTCGCCTATAAATGTACCCCGAGACGAAAATCCTAAGGACGAGATCAGAATTTCACGAAAAGTTCCGCAGCGCCGCCACCACCGAAGAGGAGATTTGGGGGATAGAAGTCTCTGTTCCGGCACCCTGCCGGGACAGGGAAGTGCCCCTGGAGCCATCTCCATCGACTCCGCCGCCAGCTCCATAGCCGTTGCTGACTCCCATGATGAGGAAGGAGTAGTTCTCTCTCAAGGCTAAGGGTTCTACCGGTAGCTATGTGTTCATCTCTCTCTATGCGTGATCTTATTGAGATCACGAGCTTTGTAATCTAGTTGAATAAGTAGATATATTCTGCTACTCAAGTGCTTTAGTTAATCTCTGCTTATCCCCACGTGTGTGAAGTTGACAGTGTGCACACCGTGTGGCACTTAGGCTAAGGTTACAGAAATACCTATCATGAGTATAATTTGAGTTGGGTGTCTCTATGAGATTGTGGTATTTGTTGGAACCATCTAGCACTCAAGGTGATAGTGAGGGGTTATCTAGATGGGGAATGCGAACTTTAAGGTGTGCTGTTATAGCCCTACATCGTCCAACCAGAGAGTAGTTAAGGGTTGCATAATGAAGAGCAGATATTTATATGAGTGTCCACTAGTGGAAGTATGATCCCTAGCCTTGTTTCTAAGCATTGAAACACCATTTACAATCAGTCATGTTACATGTTTGCTTGCTACCACTCTTATTTTAGATTACAATTACCATTTATAATCATCCATATTACTTGTTATTTACTATCTCTTCGTCGAACTAGTGCACCTATACACCTAACAAGTGTATTGGGTGTGTTGGGGACACAAGAGACTTCTCATATCTTGATTGCAGGGTTGCTTAAGAGGGATACCTTTGACCACTTCCTTCCTGAGTTCGATAAACCTTGGGTGATCCACTTAAGGGAAACCTGTTGTTGTTCTACAAACCTCTGCACTTAGAGGCCCAACAATATCTACAAGAATAGGAGTGTGCGTAGACATCAATGATATTTGAAGTACTGACGGTTTTATGATTATTGTATAATATGTATGAATTAGGATGAGTGTTATTATACTTGTACTTTCCGATAATTTTAGGGTCTTCCACACTAATGTTACTGATATAATATGAGAAGAATTCTTGATAGCATATTATAATCATTTGTTTGATTAAAAAAGGAAATATCTAAAAAAGGATTATAAGAGTAATAAAATAAATAAGTTGTTCTATCAAGAGAATTATAAAGTGAGTACTAGTAGAGGTAGACACTCAAACCACAACCGTGAATTACTTCGTACCCGGCTTGGAAGTTAGTACCTTATATTTATCTGTTTTGAGTTTTCTCATGAGAATAAAAAAATATGTCTAGCTTCTTTGCACAACCAATACAACAAAAAGTATGCAGCTAAACATGTGCAAACGAGAATAGACATATATGAGATCATGAGAGGAAACGAAAAAGACCATTCAGTTTTGAATCTCAAGTGGATCTGCGAAGCCCTAAACATGTTTGAGGTCACCTCGCAACTCGTTCGGTTGAACTTGATGATTCTATGACATGCTAATGATTAATCTTCTTGTAAATTATTAACACAAAAGGTGTGGAAGTCTCTAAGTCATTTGATGTCTGGAAGTATGATAGAGCTCACAATGTGATTCCATATCCGGTACTATAATTGTTGCTTCGAATGCCTCATTTATTTTAACGACTCGAGCTTCATGAACACGATGGCCTTGTCCTTTGAAGCTCCTATCTTGGTCGGGGATGAGCAAGAGTCTATTCTTGGAAAATTTGATGAGTATATTTTAAAGCATATTTACTTTATGTTTTTACATGAGTAGTAGTAGGATTTTGGTATTTTACGGTGCTCGTGCACACCTTTTATGCATGTTTTCACGGGATCCCAAAATATTGAGGCATTGATGAATATATCACTCCGAGCTTTCATATTGGATAAAATATTATATTTCTAAAATAATAAAAGTCACTATTATGATTTACCACGTACCTGGGAGGAAAGCCACCGCGAAGGGGAGCTCCATAGGGTTTAACGAGCATCGGTATGGGCAAGCCCCGACCGTACCACGCGCTCGTACCATGTGGTGGCCGCTTCGCCTCATCAAATACTTTCACCACGCATAGAAGGATCCGAGACCCGACATTCAAAGACACTAGAAAACACAGAAACCTCGCCTCCGGAAGGAAACTGTAGGGAGAACTTGCAGAGTGCTTCCTCCTTGATGCTACACGGATCGTCTCCATCAACCGCTGCAGTTCATCACCACCATCATTCCCCATCTCATTTACCTCCATCTTGTAATTCCAATTGCTATTGTTGTTTTGCACTTGTTATCATCCATCTACTCGTATTATTTCATATATCGATGATGATGTTGTTGATTGCCTCCATGAGTGAGTAGTTTATCCTATTCTTGAGAATATGGAAAAACCCTTGCAATATTATGATGTGAAATAAATATGACCTATAACTTTGATTTATGATTATGTGTTGGTTTTCTCTCTAGATATTATGTGAAGTCGACCATGTAATATTTGCTTTTGGGACTAGAGAGGGAATTACCGTTGGTTGTATGGTAGTACGTCTGGTGCTAAGTGCATCACGTGTCGACGTACTATTTATATGGTCAAGGGAGATAAGGAGCGATTCACTAAGCTCATATCAATATCCATGGGAAAACCCTTAATTATGAGGATCGAAGTGGCTTGCTTACGATCATCGCAGTATTATTAGGGATGAAATAACAGATGAATTTCTATAATCATTCATTTATGGAGATCTTCCCACACATGTCATGACAAAGAGATAGATTTATCCTAATCATATTTAATACCAATGCTAGAGGTGGATCCTACAATTTTCGTGAGCACTTCGTCTCACTGCAATTTCATTACCTTTTACCATGTGTTTGTCTCCTTGTTGCTTTATTCTTTAGTCTTTACTTTATAAACAAAACAATCTTCTTTAATCACTCCTACTTTAGATCAAGGGCATCTTACAAGTGATCCTTGATAGATAGCTACGAGGGGTATAAAGACCCTAACCAAATTGCTCTATGTGGTTCGATACTCTTACTTCGAAAACTAGCTACATTGTGTTTGTGCTTTCGCAATCGCCAACCCACGAGAGAGAGCATATGTCCATGGCAAGGTTGCATTAGCGTCAAGTTGCGGCGCAGAGGCACTGCGAGGCTGCAGAGGCAAGGTTCCAACAACATCACAAAGTGGCAAAGGATGAAGCCGTAGGTCCAGGAAGGCCATGAATTTTTATTTTTGATTGTAAATATATCTATTAAGTTATGTTTGGGAAGGTGTTGGTTATTGGTTGGCGTCGGTGTGAGCAGCCATCCCAAACTACCGGCAGTTTGGTCTGGTGCCCTCAAACTGCTTACCGTGTAATTGCCGGTCACGCGTTGGGGACACCAGTGGAGATGCTCTCACGAGCAGCAATCGTACCCCTAAAAATGAACGATGTAAATTCAACAAGTAGCACTACGCATGTACTTTCTTCGTTCTATAATTCTTATAATGTAATTTAATTTAAACTAAAATCATGATAAAAATAATGGATCTGAGAGATGTACCAGACTATCACCCTTCATGGCAAAGCTTCCGAAAATCCATTAGTACTTGCCTACTTAGATTCCGACCGTGCATACATGCTAGAGGGCATCCCACCACTAGTAGAGATAGGGCTAGCGGCAGCATTCAGAAAAGTGGATCAGGGGCTTTTAACCCGTGCGCGGCTAATATGTCACTGCTGGTAAATGTTACTGGCGTCTTGCAGTGCCAACGCCCCCATTAACGAGTGTATCAAGGATGTACACATGGTGAACGCCGCTAGTAATTGAAAATAGTGGCGTGGGTGCCGCCCACCGCCGCATGTTAATAGATTGAACGGCGACACAACGAAATCCTTGTGGTTGCAATTCCTTAGCATCCATTTTTTAGGTAGTCTTCATTTAAATTGGCATCTTTTTTTCAAATCTTAGAAGATACTACAACAGATTTAGAAGATTAAATAAAATCTACACTAATCTAAAGCTGCAGGAAGAACAGTTGGGGCACTCGTCGGCGACCGTCACTAGCGGGCAGAGAGTTTCCGCCATTGTTGGCACTCTATAGCCCACATCACCATGCTCCTCGGGCACTGCATGCGCCAGCTCCTCATGTTCCCTCATCTCCTGCCTCCTCCGCCATCATAGTTAGCAAGCACCGTCGGTGTTGTCGGAGCCTCTTTTTGAGCCTTGCACCGGCGTGCTTCCACCACCGCTTCTCATGCCCGACAGATGGCATCGACATCGTCTACAGCGGCCTCCGCCACCGTTTTACCTTGCGCCACCGCAATACGGGTCCGCCCGGCGGCCATGAGCTGGTGGCCAACCGCCTCTTCTTTGCCTTCGCTGCCGCCGCTTTGGGAGCCATAGTCCCCGAGAAGGTAACGCCACCCCAGGCATTGAGGTGGCATGAGTTCTCGCTGGCCGCGGTGGCCGTTACCTTCTTGAGGACAACGGTGTGCACGTGGCTACCTTCTTCCTCTTCCCGCGCCAGCGGACCCTCTCCCGCCTTGTTCATCTCCTCCCCTCGGTTTTGTCGGTGTGTGGCCGTGGATATATAAACTATGAAGAGGGAGATCGAGGAGCAAAGCCGGTGTATTGTGTGAAGAGGAAGAGGGTCGACCGGTGTATTATATAAAAGAGGAAGATGGGAGAGGAAGAGGGAGAACACTGGTGAATAAATTAAAGATGTGTTCGTCGAGCCGCTAGCGAGTCATGGGTTCTGCTCTCTCTGGGCAGACGAGCGGCGATGTCCGGCATCTATTAGTAGCGGTGTGGCAACATCTAGCCACACCGCTCCACGCGTCAATATTAGCGGCGCGAGATGATGCAATGCCACTAGTACGTATTTACTGGAGGTATGCCCACAAACGACCACTCCCGCAATGTCTACCGCCGGTCAAACGCATGGGTCCCAGACGTTTGGTGGCGTTGTTAGTTTTCATGCACCGATGGTTTTAACAGGGGTGTCCGTGTGTGTGGACACGACGGTACACCCGGATAGGGTGTCTCCTACTATAAGCCTTTTCCAAGCAGTGCACGGTGGTGAACGCAATGGGTACATAACCCCTGGGTATTCACTAATTTGATGTCTATACTTCTTATAAGCAAAATCTCCCTAACTGCAATTGTGACAGTCTATCTTTTTAATTATGCAACAAATCTACATCACCGGTTTATTCAGTCTGTTGATTTATTCTTATGTATGGCTTAGATTAATTTGCATGCACATCAATCAGATAATACACTCATGAACCTTGAAAGCATTAAATCTGTCAAATGTACAACTATTTTATCGATTAAATTTAACCTAATGACTAATCTGATCAACTGTATCTCACATCGTAGACAACTTAATGTTTCATGCTTCTTATAACCTTCATTTACATGATAGAATTTTTATACAGATACCTCTGCAAGCACAGGGTATCCTCCAGTATATTGCCATTTGCAATCCTGAGCTCAATCTAATACTCAAGTTAACGCCGCCTCAGGTTCAGCCGCTGACGGAAGATTTGCCAACCACGGCAGCAGCTTCTCGTGCACGAGATCCGGTCGATCGTCGTGCGGGCAGTGGCCGACTCCCTCCAGCATGTGGAGCTTCACGTTGGAGAGTTCGGATGGGAGACCGGAGAAGTACTTCCCCACGGGCCCATCGATCGGGGTGAAAGGATCCTGGTCTCCCCACAGAACCAAGACCGGGATTTTGATCTCGGGCATCAGTGCGATCGGGCTAGGACCTGGTGGGCCCGTCACCGTCGACACGAACGCGTCAAGAGCACCTTCGGTATCAGCTGGCCCTCTTATGATCTGCACAAGACTTCGACAAGAAGCATCAGCCATTGTTTGCCACTCAGAAATCTGAAATGTGTCGGATTCTCGAAGAAACAAAAATTAGCTGATGCTTTGAGATAAGTATGTTACCTCGACTAATTCATCATCCACGGCGTCTTTGTTTCCATAGACAGACAGTAAGATGTCCTTCAGATTCTGCCTGTTTCAGGTCAGCAGTGAGTATACATAGCCATCTCAATCGGCAGGACTGGGTTACTGAAGCTAGTCATGTAGTGACATACCTTTCTTTTACACGCCCGAAAAGTGCTGATGCTATTCTCTTCTGTTTCAGCAGGAAATCAATTAGCCAAAGCAGAGGCAAGAGCAACTTGATCCTCCAGTCATCGACTATTGCCTTGTTGTTCATCCCTCCTGAGCAGTTGAGCAGAACAAGACCCCGGACAAGATATCTGGTAGAATCTGATGTTCGGAATTGAAAAAACAACGTCATCGTTTCTGAGTAAGATGGAAACCTAGAGGCATCAATGGCGTGTGTAATTAAGCTTGGTGCTGGAGCATCGAGTGGATTGAAATGATTAACATCTGTCTGGTTAACAAGGTCCCCCCATCTGAAGATTTAGAAGTAGGTAGTCCTGCAACTACTCTATCATATGGCCACATGATTGCCAGTAGCAAATCATTCTTCAGAAACAGCTACATAGCTAAAGTGATTTGAAGTTAAATTTCTTTAATTAAGCAACCACTCCATCTTCAACATGAACACCGTAAGACGTACACTTTTGACCTTACCAAAACCATAAACTACGAGAGAATGCAGTAAGAAGAGCTAGCAATTCTTGCCAGGATGTGGCCTCGGTGTCGGAGATGTCTAACCTGAGGCAGCAATGACACAAGCAAGGCTTCCTACAGAGTTGCCAACGAGCACAGTGGGCCTCTTGACGACCTCGTCCAAGAACTCCAGGATTAACTGCTTGGCACAAAGCACGACACCCAGTTTCTTAGGAACGTTGTCAACCCAATTCACATGCCATGATCTGCTGTTAGTTTCACCGTGGTCTTAGGAAACCGGGTACTCACTCACCTCAGCCCATGTTTCCATGGTGTAAGAAAACCCGGCGGGCTTGTCCGACGCCCCAAACCCGAGCAAATCAATCGCATAAACGGTGTTGGATTCAGACAAGACGCCAATGTTCCTGAAAGGAATGTTCAGTAAACATTTGTGAAGTACGAAATTCTGCAGAACCTCCGCTGGTTCATCGATCGAGCACACTGCGTGCACAACAGGTCACATACAAGCTGCGCTCTATTTTTGGAACCGCAAACATCGCCGGCCCTGGTCAGGCTCGATCGGCTCCTGCTCACCTGCGCCAGTGCGCGACGGAGGCGCCGAAGCCGTGGACGAGCAGCACGGGCGGGCCTTCCCCTCTGACCAGATAGTTCACGCGCATACCTCTCCATGTCCAGGTGGTGCAGCTCCGGGCCAGTTCCTCTAGCGACGACGAGCTGGCGGCCGGAGCCGCGCTGCTGCCACTGGAGGCGTGCCGGAGAACGCGGGCGCCTCTGGGGCGGCCATGGGCAGGAGGCGAGGAGGAGGGCGAGAAGGGGAGCGAGGAAGAGCGGCGGTGGTCGCGGAGGTGAGTTCTGGGAGTCGCGGAGGAGAAGACACGGTGGTGGTGGGCAGCGACTGCGGCCATATCCACCGCGGCCTCGTCTCCTCCCAGTGACCACCGGTTGGTCGTCTCGTACCAGTCGTACGTTTTGGCGCCGTTGTGGGCAGAGATTTGTGACTTCAATGTTTCCTTTTTTTTCCAAAAATTCCGCCGATATACTGATAATCGTCAACATCAATACAAAGAGTTTAAAAATAATAAAAACTAGGATGGGCGGGAGCTCGGGACTCTGGAGTTCAGGTGGAGGGAAATAGGATCAAGATGGCATGAGGGGAGATGAGAGGGTTCAACTCGTAAGACTTCCGTCAACATCTAAAACTGCACGGCTGAGATGACTTGGAGTGAAGATCAAATGGCCAGAAATGCGCGTGCAGACAGATAGCCTCAGATGGCTCGTTTTTGCTCAAAATTAAGCTATAGTATAATTACAATTCGATGTTTGAACCACCTAGCGCCGACTACATACTAGCGCGAGCGGAAGACGCGCATCCGTACTTCTCCTCCATCACTGGAGACGGACAAAGCTTATCGTAGTAGAGTTTGTTGTGGTAGACAGATGAGAAGTCATTATGCTAAGATCCCAAAGGACCAACACACTAGAGCAGCAACCCTCGTTAATGATGATAATCGTAAATCAAAAGAGACTGACCCGAAACCACACCAACGAACACAAAAAACGACTGGATCCCACGAGATCCGTCGGACACATGACTCCACACGTCATCCGCCGGCGCTATACGCACGACCGGAGCGAGGATAGGGTGGGAAGAACCTTATTCTGACTTCAGAATGAAGCCATAGCCTCACCATCTCGAAGAAGACACTAAAAACAATCTGAAAAGAACAAAAACCTCCGGCCGACGAGGGATCATGGTCCCCATGCCTCCAAGGCCCTAAGACCACCGGAGACAGAGAGAACCGACAGCGTCGCCGACGTACCCTAGATGGGCTTTCTGACCGCTTCCAGCCACCTCTCTCAGAGCATCAGGTCATGTACCGGTACAGCTAGGTTTTCCTTCATCGTGGTAGGCAGCGGACTACACTTACTTAGAGAAAATCACTAAAAATCTAAAATGCAAATTTTCCGTGCACGTCCTGGCACGATATCCTCGATATGTAAAGCATTTTGTCTAGCATTTGATGAGGTGACTAAATCTTGCTAGAGACGATTCAAGTTTGTGCAATTTCTAGGATGACGTACTCGATAATCTTCCTTTTCTTCTTTGGCTAGTTTTCGAGGATGACAATAGGATGATTATGCTTTGGCCAAATCATAGGTTTTTTAATATTTAGCATCATGTACTATGTTTTGTAGGAGTAGCTGAGTATTGGATTAGCATGTGTGTTTCCGAACCATGATGCAGAGGCGCTCTTTCTCTTTTACTTTTCAACTCTAAGATTTGCTCTTTTTGTTGTACTCTTTGCTGAAGTTCTAGTGTAGAAGTTGCATGTTAAAATCTAACTCTGTATTAGTAGGCAGAAAGTCTTTACTAGCATTGATATTTTGTTGTCATATTTAAAAAAGACATGTTTCAACCTGAATTTTTTGTCATATTCCAAATAAACACGTTTCAACTAACATCTATGTAAAAAAAAGCAGGTCCAACTTAGGGGTTTTGAGGTCTAAAAATGAAATAAACACGTTTTTGGTTAGGCTTGGGAAGGACTTTAAAACGGTCTAAATGGGAACAAATTCTATGAATTATCACCTTGCAACCCAACAACATAGTAAAAAAGAAGAAATGAAACACAAGCACATTGCATCATTCACGGTATAACAAAAAAAAGTAAGAAAACATGTCAAACATAAAACACCCGAAGAAGTTACAAATTTGGAGACAAACCATGAACACATAGTCCCAAGTCTCTAGAGTTTTCGGCTACGGGTCTCTAGTTTTTCTGCGAAAACCCAATGATCTATTTAATAATCATCAACGACACCAATACACATGAGCTCAAAAGGAAGAAAAATTATAAATAGGTCACCACCTAACGATGAATATAAACACTAGCATTGACTATGTAGTTTCTTACATGTCTCGTTTTCTCTTAATGAAAAGGTAGCGCTCGTGCCATTTTGTTGAAAAAAAGTCCCAAAGTCTAGCCTATTTGGCACTAGTTCAAATCCTTTAAAACTCGTAGTGTACTACTCCCTCCGTCTCGAAATAGATGTCGATTTTTTTTTAAAATTTAGATGTAATTATATATTCCCTCCGATCCATATTAATGGGCTCAAGTTGTTTAGATACGGATGCATCTAGCAAAATAATTAATTAAATACATATGAATTTAGATAAAGTTGAGAGCAGAGCATTAATATGGACCGGAGGCAGTACTGAATAGTGTGTAGATACATATAAATTTTGATAAATTTGTAATATCTATTAAGCACAAGGAGCCAAGGAGTAGAAGATTTCAACAGGAAGAAAAGGTCCAGCATTTTTTTGAGATAAGGTCCAACAAAATTGACTTAACACGAGTAGATGTGATGACGATTATTTCATAAAGGCAAAAGATACGATGGCACATGCCCAGGGCCACTTGGGAAACCAAAAGCACACCCGGGCTCAAATCCTCCCGAAAACGAACGCGAAATCCTTCCCAAAAATAAAAACCTCACCACTCCTGCGACTGCGAGAGCCTAGCCTGCGACCCTGTCTGTCCTCTCCACCTCCTCGTGCTCGCCTCCACCCTCTCGTTTCCCGCCGCCGCCGCCTCCTCCTCCTCCTCCTCCTCCTCGCCGCAACCCTAAATGGACGCCGGTGCCGGCGCCGGCGCCGGCGCGCCCTACGCCTCCCGCACGGCGGAGGAGGTCTTCCGCGACTTCCGCGGCCGCCGCGCCGGCATGATCAAGGCCCTCACTCTCGGTAGCCGCCCCTCTCCCTCCGCCTCTTTCTCGCTTGCGGATTTGGCCGTGCCGGCCGCCCTGACGTCGCTGACGCGCCTTCTGTGTTTGCTTGTTTTTTTTTTGGCAGAAGTCGAGAAATTCTATCAGCTCTGCGACCCCGGTGAGTCCGCTCGATCTCCCCTGGTGTAGGTTTTCGCCGCGCCAAAGCTACCGTCGTTTCTAGGTCTGGGCCGTTTGGTTGCTCCGCTGGGAATTCCGGAACTAATTTTGTTGAATTTTGCGCGCCTGGAGCTCTGCGACGGTCGTAGCTTCACAGCTTTCGTCAATGCGGCGATGAACTGGGGCGTTGCGTGGGATTGGAACTATTTAGTTTATTAGTTTCTTATCTTGCTCGGAATTTTCAAATTAGTGATACTTTGTGATTTTTTTTGCTTGGTTGTCGGCTCTTTCAGAATTTGACTGTAGGCAGCCATCATTGCGGGGTGGAGGAATTGGAAAAAAAGGGTGTTCGGGAGTTTTAAACTAGTGATGTATGTGTTATGTGTTGTCCCTTTGTCTGTTTGTTCTTTTTGTAGCTTTTTCCTCCATAAATGCAGTCTAGGTTCATGGGCTCATACTTCATAGCCTGTATGTTATGGTTGGCTCATACGTTTGGTGGAATCATTAACCTTTTAGGTGCTATTGCACCATGGGGGTGGATGCGAAGTGTGAGCCTGCTTCATTTGTGTTGTCTAATAGTGTAACCAGCGTTATCTCTGTTTCTCCTTCTTGCTTGCGTAACATTCTCTTCTTGGTCCTTGCACTGAACTGAGCAAATTGTGCAAGTTGTACCCGTACAAAATTCTATGTATCTACTAATTCCTTTTATTTGAACAGAAAAGGAGAACTTGTGCCTTTATGGGTACCCTAATGAAACATGGGAAGTGACCTTGCCAGCTGAGGAAGTTCCCCCAGAGATTCCTGAACCAGCACTAGGAATCAACTTTGCAAGGGATGGCATGAACGAGAAGGATTGGTTGGCACTAGTTGCTGTTCACAGTGATTCTTGGTTATTGGCTGTTTCGTTCTACTTCGCAGCACGGTTTGGGTTTGACAAAGAGTCAAGGTAATGATTCCATCAAACCTTTTTCCGGTTGCTTGGACAAGAATATATGCATCCATAGCTCCATTCCTTCATTTTCCATTCTTTTACTGGTTCCATCTACAATTCGGTTAGTTGTTGATCAAGGGATATGCAACACTTGCTAAACAATTTTCCCCATTGCTTGCTTTTGCTTCTCTTCTTAAGATATTTCTGTCTATGTTCTTACCTTGTTCAGATGACCTCTTAAATATCGCTCTCCATAAAAAACTTTGATTGGAGATCTTTGTTTAAAGGTTTCTTCCATGTGCTGGTTTTTCCATTCGGAAAAAAAGGAATTGAGTGCATGCCCAGATGCTTTTAATGGTATCAGAACAGAACATGCTCTTTGGAATTATTAGCATTGCACAACATCTGGGAACACTAGAACACTATACGGTAGCCTATAGTCTGAGTTATGAGCAGTGTCATCCTTAAGTTTTCTTATGCAGGATTTCAATTGAATCCTACTGTTGTGAGGTTATGTTTCTTCTCACACCTACCATCCAATGCTGCATTCAAATTTATGATCTTTGACAATTAATAGCCCTACCTTATACAAATTTATGCCACTATGGTCTGCGTCTCTGCTAGGAGTTGACTTTTTCAAACATTGACCATTTTATACACCAAACTATCTAGAGTAGCCATGTAAAAATGGCACCTCAAGAATAAGTAATCCTGTATACTGTCATGTCTAGAATATCATGCATTGTAGAGAAAGTAGTTTATTATGTCTCTTTGAGTTCTTTTGACCTTTACCATATTATAATATTCATATTAACTTTTTCGTGATTGAGTTGTTGAGCAAGGAAATTAATCTATCCTCGCAACACTTAATATCATGTGTCAGAATGGCAAAACACTAGAAGTTGCAGTCACATTTTATCCCAGGAAATGATTGTATTGCACATTGGGAAAGCACTGCACTCACTACCGAAATTTGGCACTACTAAAGAGTCATGAGAGTCCAAATACTGTTTCTGTGGCAATCTAGATTCTAGAGGAAACAAGTTGCTACCAAAATTTGGCAGTACTAAAGAGTCATGAGAATCCAAATGCATTTTGGTTAATGGCCAAGCAATTAGTAACACTTTCAGAACGTCCTAAGAATTAATTGCTACTCCCTCCGTTCAGAAATATAAGACATTTTAGCTTTGTGAAATGAATGTATCTAGACTTTTTTAGTGTATAGGTTCACTCCTAACCTCTATGAACCTATACACTAAAAGACGTCTAGATACATTCGATTCACAAAGTTAAAACGTCTTATATTTCTGAACGGAGGGAGTACTTGCTATTGCTAGTGATTGTTTAAAATAAAGTTAAGCATTGAATTCTAGCACGAGTTGAGGCAAACTAACCTGCGTGGGACTGGAGTCAGATGAAGTTAGTTCCTTGTCACAAGTATTTATCCAGTTCTAGATTGTCACCCTGAAACATTTTTTCCTGTGTTTGTAGCTCGATGCTTTGAAAAACATTGACTTCTGGCCCAACCTAGTTGCTCTAGTGCATCTTTAGTACGATTACTATTTTCCTTATGTTTAGGTGGGAATAGCGTGCTTGTGGTTTATTCTGGAGTCTTGCAAGATCGTGTAATAACAAGACCAACATGCTAATTGACAGTTATGTCAAAATGTACTCCCTCCATTCCTGTAAGTAAGGCGTATATTTTTTTGGCAAAAATCACCAGAAAATAAGGCGCAGGCATTGTAGAGTACTCCCTCCTTTCCAAATTAGTCGCCGCAGCTTTGGTCCGATTTGGTCTAGATACATATCTAGACGCGTTTCAGTGTGTAGGTTTGCTCATTTTGGGAAAAAACCGCGACAACTAATTTGGAATGGAGTAGCTAGCAATCCAGAATTACCCCTCCCTTGCGCTGGAATAGAGGAGATGCTGTGTGTGCATGGTGATTGGCTAGTGGCTGTTTAGCTAGAATGGAGGACGTGTTGCCCAACAAACAGGAGAGAGAGATAACCGTTAGGAGCTACTCCCTCCGTTCCAAAATATAAGATGTTTTACCTTTTGTGAAACGGATGTATCTAGACATCTTTTAGTATGTAAGTTCACTCTGAATCTACACACTAAAATGCGTCTAGATACATTCGTTTCACAAAAGCTAAAACATCTAATATTATGGAACGGAGGGAATATTAATTAGGGGCATCATGGAAAAAACTGCATGCTTTGTGAATCTCCTTAATCCACGCGCTATAAGTTTCACACCTTAATCAAAGGAACGGAGGGAGTACTAAACTTGTGCGTCCTGATGAATCTTGGACTGCCTTTTCTTTGTGAGTGAAAACAAACATGATAGACTTTGATTTCTTTTGTAATCAGTATTCAAGACGAGTGATATAATTCCAAATTGTATCATACAGTTAAGATTAGGTTGTGTTGTGCAGTTACTTTTTGCGGCATAAGTTATAAATGCTCAGGTTGATTTGGAAATGACATGAGGATGTAGCATGTGCAAATAATTTGTGTCTAGATAGTATCAGTATGTTTTGGGTACAATACTAGTATAATTGATTCCACAAGTGAATCATTATGTTTTTCACACACAATATTGCATAATAAGGTGCAGATATAGTTATCCAAATTTCCCTGTTTTCCTTCAGTAGTTGAGATACATTTGTTTCAACATGGTTCTAGAATTATAGTCAAAAAAGATTTAGTTGGAATTATTGAAAACTAGAGTAAATGGATGTAAAATGAACACAGCAAATTTTACTAGTATGAGTTTTAGAACAAAAACATCTTGTTAGCAAGTAAGATTCGACACATGCAGCAAATGCTACAATAAATTCAAATATCCCAATAAAACTTATCTCCTGAAGTTGGCTCCTTGGTCAGCTGAATCCCTAGAGTGTTTAGCGTAACAGGACCTTTAACATCAGCACATCCCTGGAGTGGGCAGAGTTGTTAGTTAGCAGCTACTATGTAAGACAATTTGTCACAGAATTACTTAATGAGCCCCTACTGTGTCTAAAAGACCATGAATTATCACTTGATGTCTTCCCTACCAGCCAGAGAAGCCACCAGTTCACATGTGCACCGTCCAATAGTCCAGACTTGACCGAATTTTATTTCCTTGCTATGAATTCTACAATGTAATAGACTCATGGTAGTTTCGTAGGATTTCAATAGTTTGAATTGTGATTTAACCCCTCATATTTCACTCAAGCTCTGCCGCTGTTTCCACCTGATATCTTGTCACTGTTTTTGCATGGGATAGCAAGGTTACAAGAGTAGTTCCTCTTTATGTGCGTGGCATTTTTCGTTTATTGTATGTATATGGTAGTTAGTTTTTTCTGACGTCAAGCCTGTATTTCCTCGAGTGCTGGAAGATGATAAAGTTTTTTGTGCAAATAAAAGAAATATAGGATGCCAAGAAACTGAATGAACCATATCAATTTTGGAGAGTTATGTTAGCTTGTTTGAATTGATCATGCATATTTGTGTTTTCCCTACTAAACTGTGTGATTTTCTAGGAGGTTCTTTATGTTATTCTATACGACTTTGCCCATGTTGTGTATCCTTTTGCTCTAGTGTTTATTTATTTTAACTGAAATTGCTCTAGTATTTATTATTTTCATGTTTTTAAGGAGAGTAATTTTATTTTATGTTGGCTGTAGAATATCCATACCACTAAACTGATTTTAAGAGAAAATAATAATTGGCTACTCTACCGATCCTAGCTACTGTATACTAGGTCTATGCCATCATAGTTGTTTTCCCTGCTAAGGTAAAATCCTTGTTGTCAATGATCTAAAGCTATGATCTCTCTTGTACCAATCTCACCACATGCATTTACAACCTCAAACAGAAAACTTTCGGCTCTTGGCACTTGGCCATAAACAAACTAAGCTGCATCCGCAGGTGATTATGTCCGGTTTGAGGCTCCCACCTCTCGCCATAGACCAGATGGTTTCATGGACCTCGAGAGGGGCTGGTATTCGTAGAGATGACTGAAATTGAGGTGGCTTCTTGTACATTTCAATCAAATATATCTAGGTGATAATCTGATATCAGGAACATGTTTGGACTGGAAAAATACAAAACAGAAAGCAAAACCATTAAGGTGACTGGGAACAAACCACAAACTGTCGGATAATCCCTACACGCCAAAAAGGTTAAGATGGTAGCTGGATTCTGTCCTGCACCAGAAACTAAGCCCTGATTTCAGTTAGGTTAGCCTGCTGTCTCCTTAGTTCTTGGTGATTTTGCCAAGGTTGCATGGTACATAGTTTTCAACGTTTTTCTATTTGCACAATATATGCAACGAATTTTAGGATAAGACGTGAAACTCGATGTGCTATATTATTATGCATAAAACAGTGGTAATTCTTGTGCTCTTATTGGAAGTTTGGGGTACTGCAGAACTATCCATTTATGATAAGAAGGGCCCTTGAGTGAACTGTATATCTCTTATCTGCTAATAGAAGGATAGTGCTCCTGCCGGTGTGGAATGAAAATGTGAAACATAGATGATTTTGCTGTTTCTGCCAACTAACACAACTGAAGTCCAAATAGTTTTTTTCTGGTGGATGGGATTACACAACTTCTTTTATGAGCATCAGCAAATTGTTCTGGACATTGATTGTGCAATTCAGTGAGGTTAAACTAAATTCTTCATCAGAGAAATATGAAGCTTCACTGCAATTTACCTTTGACACCATTTTACATGACCATACCGTACCTAATTAGTGGCATGGATGTACTGTCTGTTCATTAAAAAATGTTTTGTGCTGCCATGGGTGTTTGACAACCTCTGATGTGGTTTATCTCTTAATGCAGGCGACGACTTTTCAACATGATAAATAACCTGCCTACAATATTTGAAGTTGTGACTGGAGCTGCAAAGAAACATACCAAGGAGAAGCCCCCCAACAGTACAAACAAGAGCAATAAGCCAAGCATGAAAATGGTAAGTGAGACACTTTTTACTCGACCTTGCATCATAAGATGTCACTAATCACATTCTGTTATGTAGCCATCAAGGCCTGAGTCCCATTCAAAGGCCCCTAAGATGCCAGCTCCCCCGAAGGATGAAGATGAGAGTGGCGAGGAGTATGGGGAAGAGGAGGAGGAAGAGCGCGACAATACCTTGTGTGGGACTTGTGGAACAAACGATGGCAAGGATGAGTTCTGGATTTGCTGCGATAACTGCGAGCGGTGGTATCATGGGAAATGCGTCAAGATCACGCCTGCTCGAGCAGAGCATATCAAGCACTACAAGTGCCCAGACTGCAGCAACAAGAGGGCGAGGGCATAATGCCAACAAGCATCAGCAGGACTCGGAACGGAACTATCGCCAGCGCCAACGCCAAATTGCCAGTGCCTGCAGATATGGCCTAGCTTTCTAGCTTGTAGACTCGCTTTTCATTTCAATCGAACACTGTTAATTCACTCTTGACCCTGCAGTTCATGTTGCTCTTGACTGTTGAGTTGTGTTTAAACTCGTTGGTCGGTGTAGTAATTGCCAGCTTCGATCTCTTCAGCGGGCATGTCAAAGACGTTCTTCAATTGAGAAGACCTGAAAGCTGACCATTGTTTTTGTCGTTAGCCTCGTTCCAGGGAATCCGTCTTCCTGGTCTTGTTCGCTTGCTTAGGTAGCTCATTACATCTCCAAGAGATTGCCAAAATTTGGCTCCTAAACCGAATTTGGGTAGAGGAGAGAGAATGTTTGGTAGGTAATTCTTCTTCTGCAGCATACTCAAAACGGATACCCATATTCTGGGTTTCTCATTCTCTACTTCTCTGCTACACATTGTGTATATCATTTCTGGCTAATTAAAAAATTATGCACATGGTAATTAAAATTATCATGGTGCACATAAATGACAATATTTTGAATCGAAGTTTAACTTGAAGCCTAAAACACCAAGTAAAGTGCATGATCAATACAAACAAAAGTGCATACAGCTCTCAAATGGCACCATTGCCTTCATTGGCATCACTACCATTGCTGCCATAGCCACTAATGTACTCTCTTGACGCCAAAGTTTGATCACGACAAAGCTCAAAATATGCTCGACACTTGTTATGTGGACCATTTGGGTCAATGAACATGATCTTTTACTCATTCTCCAACCTCTTGAGCAATATGCCACCTTCCTCTTCTCAATCTTGGCCATCCCCTCCATTTCATTGATCTTCAACTCCTTCCCCTTGCCTTGTCTTCATCAATTTTCTCTTAAACAATTCTTGAGCAATGTTCAGCTACAAATCACAAGTGTGACAAACATGATAGCCTCCAATACACACAATACATGTTCAAACAATTGATCATGTCAATATTATTTAATTACCTTATATTTGGCATTTTTCCAATTGGATTGAGACAATCAACTTGAGCCAAGCAACATGACCATTTGCAGCAATCCGTTAATATAGTTTGGAAACTCAGCTGGAGACAAACTTGTGCCATATGTTTACCACCCTTGATGTGATCATGAATACACTCCTAATAAGTGTTGCTTTATTGTCCATTCCCGGTTATTGCATCTAGACCAATGTATTTCCATGTATTACACGAAGTCTCATCTTCCTTGACAGGGAAATTAGCTCCTCTCACTGACATCTGAACGGTTGCTCTAACTGCATTTTATGGTCTTCCGCTAAGCTAGAGACATAGACAATCTCTTATTTGAGTGTGTGTTTGCATACAAATGTTGGTTTGCCAAAGTGAGATCAAGGGAGATTCTATCTCTGATTCTTTTAAGGAAAACGGTTGTTGTCAACCGGATGTAGCTACAACTGATTCCTTCGCCTTTTTTCTCAACCGCCTTGCTTTGCCGACCTGCCTCGCGCACCCTCCACCACTGCTCCCTGCGCGCTCTGCCTGTAGCTTCTCCTCCCCGACGCCCTCCGCTGATGCTCCCGTGTGCTCTGTGTCACAACCGCACTGATGAAGCTAGGCGTGGCATGCCTGGGAAGCGTAAGATGAAGAAGGCGCCTACGGCCAAGGTGGCAACGGACATCAAAGATGGGCCTCCAGTAGCTACTGAGTAAGAGTGGGCCTTGGGCCGGACAAAAGGAAGTGTGTGTGTCGTGTGACTCTTGGAGCAGGTTGTAAGCGTCAGTGCATGTTCTGTAAGACTACCGTTGAACTGAATGACATCTCACCTGCCCCGACCTTTGTCCCTTCTCGCCCTCAATTCTACTTCTTCTCCAAGACAACCTCGTAGTCCCCAATCTGTTGGAGCGATCCACGGCAAGGACATAACAATCTAGTATCAGAGCAAGGTAGATCCAATCGCACTTCGCATACTCGAGATTTTCCGGTAACATCGACTGGTTGGTTGCTGATTGCTCCTTGAGGAATCAGCTGTAAATCCAAAATCAACATTCAGAAAATTCAGGGGAAGCCGCCATGACACCGTTCAAAACCAGTTCCCAGTCTAGACACATAGTTGAGGTGATGGGGACCTTCGTGGAACGGGTGATGAAGGAGTTTGACGCGCTGCACTCGATCCAGGAGAAGATGGGAGGGATTGAGACAATTCAAGTGAGGTTGGATGATCTCCATGCCAATATTGTCGAACAAGTGGCCTGGCTAGATCAAATCCAGAGCAAAGTGGATCTGGCGGTGAAATTGGTGGGGGTGATTCACCAAGAGCAAGTGAATGTGGCGCGGGTGTTAAAGGAGTCGTCGAACAACCGCGATGTCGATCTAGAGCGCATGGCAACGGTAGTGTGCTATGTAGTGTGTCCGACGACGGCAGCATCACGCAGGGCATCTCCATCGATGACCGCAAATTATGGACGACCACCACCACCTCCACCACCGCTACAACCTTTTAGTCGGCAGCTGTGTCCTCGGACGCATCGCAGGTATCGTGTCCTAACTAGCATCGGGATGAGGGAAGTGGTGATAGCAAACAGACATGAATGCCGAAAATGGAATTTCCACGGTTTAATGGAGAAGGTGTTCGCATCTGGCTCGATAATTGTGAAGCCTATTTTCAATTGTATAACATTCCATAGAATTTCAAGCTGATGTCTGCTTCCATACATCTTCATGGGAATGATGCACATTGGTATTAGTCGGTGAAACTGACAGTTGCTTGTGTTAACGGGACCTCATTCTCTAGTTGCATTGAGCGAGTTTGATGTCAATGTCCACAGGAACTGCATGAGGGAATTACTAGTGTTGAAGCAGACATGGTCAGTTCAGGAATACTATACTCTATTCAATCAATTGGTGTACATAGTTCTTTTGTATGAGGACCAAATCGGTGAAACCATGCTGGTCACACGATTTGTGTTGGGTCTGAAGGAAGAGATTTGTGTTGGGTCTGAAGCCATTTTCCTGACGGTATTCCTCCATCGAAGGATCCTCCTCTAAAGGCAACGATCATATGACTGCTAGAAGACGTTCTCGACTCGCTCACCTCACCGAGAAAAAGCAAGTAGACGCTACTCGATTCCTCGACTTCTCGTCCATGACAGTGGATATGTGGGGCAATGTGCTCCCCAAAATGCCGCAAGAAGCGGTAACAACAGCCACTATGTACCTGCTCAACAACCAACCACCAGCTAGGGATCCACGGTCCTCCATGCACCGATCTACGATCGCTGGACTGGGACTAGTCAAGGCTGCCCTCATCAAGGACCCATCGCTGAAGTCAAAGAAATGCAAGGCTCTAGCCAAGCGCTACTCTTCCTCCTCTTCCAGCAACGACAGCCACGACTTGTCACGACAACGCCGCTCACGGTGGCACAACTACAACTACGACGTGTGTGATGATATCACATGGCGCAAAGTCGACAATATGCGCACGAGGCACGCTCGCTCGGCTGACTCAGAAGATGACAGGACAGAGCTCTGTGGTGCAAGGTGTTTCAACAAAGCTATATGACAAAAGCGAATGCCAAAAGGGTTCAAGCTCCCATCGGAGAACCCAGAATTTGACAGCCTACAGGACCCAAAGATCTGGCTAGAGGATCATATCTCCTCGGTCAGGTTGCACGGTGGAACCACGAGCACGGCTATCCAATGCCTCCAGCTACAGCTGCAAGGTGCCTCTCGTGCATGACTAACCTCCCACGCGGATCCATTCACAGCTGGGATGAGCTGGTCTATAGCTTCGTGCGGAAATTCAAGGGCACTTATAAAAGGCCCGCATCAATCGAAGAATTAAGAGCCTGCTACCAAAGAACCGGTGAGTCATTGCGCTCATACATCCAGAGGTGGTCCATCATCAAAAACTCTGCAGAAGACATCTCCGAGGATCGCACAATTGACGCATTCAACGACGGCGTACGCTTCAGAGAGCTCAGGGAGGAGCTGGGCCGCTCGAAGTCCAAAACAATTAACCACCTGATGGAGATCGCGAACATGTGGGCTGATGGAGAGGACTTGGTAAAGAACCGCATCCACTCAGATGATGATAACGACCTCGGTCGCAGACGCGATTGCCGAGGAAATCTCTGGATGCGCGGTTACGAGGACCGCGAGGAAATCGACATGGTCGCAGCTGGCTACACCGACAAACGCGACGACGGCAACTACAACAACGGATATCGCAGTGGTGGATACCGCGACAACGGGAAAACCATGCAAGTGTGGCAACACCGCACTCGCGATGAGGCACCTGGAACATCTATCCAGGACAAACTGTCCGGACCGTGCAACGTACACTTCTACATCGACAAGCACGATGGCAAGAAAAAATCTAGCCACCTTCTGAAGTATTTCCGCGAGTTCCTCAAGCTCCATGAAGGTCTGGCCCAGATGAATCGCGACGCGATTAACCAAGGCTATGGAGCTGCCCTGGGTGTCGTGGCTCGCGGAGCACCACCACCACCACCACCCGGGCCACCCCCACCTGCGGCCGCACCAATCCAGAACCACAGAAGCGAGCCATACCCATGGGCACTGGGAAACATGGGCATGATCCAAAAAGGATGCCTATCAAATCGGGTGCAAAAATCAATCACTCGCCAAGTCAATCTAGCGATGAAATCTCCACCCTCCACCACTGAGTACCTCAGGGGGAGCGAGTGTTGTATTACCTTCGACAAACACGATCACCCGCATCAAGTACCTCGCCCAGGTCACTGTCCCCTGGTGCTCGAGGCGCAAATTGGAGGCTTTGAGATGAGTCGCGTCTTCATGGACGACGACATAAGCATCAACCTCATGTTCACAAGCACCTTGCGAGCCATGCGAATCCTCCTATCATGCCTGGAAACTTCAGACACAACATTCCATGGAATTATCCCAGGGAAGGGCGTATACCCCCTAGGAAAAATCAACTTGGATGTCATCTTTGGAACGCCGGCAAACTTTTGGCCAGAGCGCATTGAATTCGAAGTTGTCGACTGGCCCTGATAATACCACTGCATCCTCGAGCGTGTCGCGTTCGCGAGGTTCATGGCGGTGCCACACTACGCCTATCTGCAGATGAAGATGCCGGGCCCCAACGGCATTATCATCGTCAACGGAAGCTTCGAGAGGTCCGATAGCTGCGACAGGGAATTTAACAAAATCTCCCAATCTTTCGGCATGCAGGAGGAGCTGGCGAGGTTGAAGGAGTCGACAGACAATAGTCTTCCTCCCCTAGTAGGCCGAACGCACCTAATCAATCTTTTGACTCATCGGTGCACACCAAGGCGGTCCAGGTCCACCCAACGGACCCGACCAAGATGACCCTCATCGCCAACAACTTCAGTTTCGCATAGGAACTCACGCTCGTCGAATTCCTCTGTGAGCGCTGGGAAATCTTTGCCTGGTGTCCAGCGGACATGCCAAGGGTTCCCACGGAATTCGTGGAGCACTCCCTCAATGTAAATCCTGAAGCAAGACCAGTGAAGCAGAAGATAGGTCGACTATCTGAGCCAAGGGAAAAAGTGGTCAGTATGAAAGTCAACAGACTCCTTGACGCTAACTTCATACGCGAGATCAAGGAAAGCACCCGGGTAGCAAACCCCGTGCTTGTTCCTAAAAAGGACACGGATATTCTACAGATGTGCATGTACTTCACCTCCTTGAACAAGCATTGCCCAAAGGATCACTTCCATTGTCGCAGATCGATCAGATAATCGACTCCACCGCAGGCTGTGAGTGCCTCTGTTTCCTCAACGCCTACTCAGGCTACCACCAGATTCGAATGAAGGAGGAATACCAGGAGAAAACGGCCTTTGTTAGGACCTTCAGCATCTTCTGTTACACAACGATGCCCTTCAGGCTAAAAACGTAGGAGCCACCTATCAGCGGTGTATGCAGACTTGCCTCAAAAGCTAGCTCGGTCGTAACATTCAAGTCTACGTCGACGACATCGTCATCAAAACTAAGGAGGAAGCCTCGTTACTCGACGATCTCTATGAAACCTTCGACAACCTCGACCGTTACCGGATCAAGCTAAATCCAAACAAATGCGCCTTCGGCATACCATTTGGGCAATTGCTCAGGTACCTTATCTCCGCGAGAGGGATCGAGGCCAACCCGAAGAAAATAAAGTCCATACTGGCCATGGAGAAGCCGAAAAACATAAAATGCGTCCAGCAACTAGCCGGGTGAATCGCGGCGCTTAGTCGATTCATCGTCGAATGGGCGAAAAGGCACTACCTTTCTACCAACTCCTTCGCAAGGCTGACACATTCGAGTGGACAGACGAAGCACAAGAAGCATTCGAAGACCTCAAGCGTCTACTATCCATTTTGCCGGTGTTGGTAACACCTCAAGAAAAGGAGACACTATTGTTATACATCTCCGCCACCAACCAGGTGGTTAGTACCGTGCTTGTAGTGGAACGAGCCGAAGAAAACAAAGTCCATGGGGTGCAACACCCAGTCTACTACCTCAGCGAGGCGCTCACACCGACAAAACAGCGCTACCCACATTATCAAAAGTTGGCATATGGCGTCTTCATGACAGCCCGATGACTGCGCCACTACCTCCAAGAGCACCACATCATTGTGGTGAACGATGCTCCGCTAGGGCATATCCTCCACAACCCCGATGCCACCGGACGAGTCGCGCTTTGGGGGATAGAACTGTCTCCACGAGCCATCACATACAAGAAGCAAGATGCGATCAAGTCGCAAGTACTCATGGACTTCCTTGTTCACTAGATGGAGAACCAACTCCCCAACAAGCCAGACATGTCCTATCTTTGGACAATGCACTTCGACAGATCCAAATGTAAAGAAGGAGTTGGCGCGGGCATCATCCTAACATCACCACAAGGTGACAAGCTGAGGTATGTTCTACGAATGCAGTTCCGCGCCTCCAACAACGAGGCCGAATATGAAGCCCTACTCCACGGGATGCGGATGGACAAAGCTTGTGGCGCAACACGACTCGTCATCTACGATGACTCTAAACTGGTGGTAACTCAAACCATGAACCAATGCGATGCTCTGAGCGATAACATTATCACCTACCGTGACCTCTATGACGCACTCGAAGGAGACTTTGATGGCTGCGAACTGTGGCACGTTGGCTGCGAAAGCAACGAGGAGGCAGATACACTCGCCAACATTGGCTCCACTTGCGCCCCGGTGCCACCTGAAGTGTTCCTAGAGCAAATCTGCGAGTGCTCCTACAAGCCAAAGACTCCAGAGCAGAAGGCCAGCACGTCAAAGGACTCGGGGGCTACTCCACCCGATGAACTGAAGGCACTCGAGGATATGGATCAAGAGACAGGACTCGAAGGCCCCATGGAGGTCAGGATGATCAAGCCATCCTGGACACAACCATACATCACATACTTGCTCAGCAAAAGGTTACCAGATGACCCAAAAGATGCGCACCATATAGCGCGATGATCCAAGGCTTTCGCCCTCATCAACGGTGAACTGTACAAGCGCAACATCACAAGAGTCCTTCAACGATGCATCTCCAACAGAGACGGAAGAGCCACCCTTCTCGATATACACGAAGGCACTTGCGGCCATCACGCCGACAGTCGCGCCCTCGTCGCCAAAGCTCTGCGAGCTGGATTCTACTGGCCAACGGCAATGCATGATGCTAAGGACATCATCTAGAGGTGCAACGCTTGCTAGTGATTCGCGAACAAACCACACGCACCTGGTGCAGAGCTCAGGCCAATACCTGTGGCCTGGCCCTTCACGCAATGGGGACTCTACATGGTCGGCAAGCTACAAAAATCTTCACCTGGAGGATACGTCTACCTCCTCGTCGCGGTCGACAAATTCACCAAATGGATTGAGGCCATACCGGTGACAAATCAACCAGGAGCCAACACCGTTAAATTCTTCGAGTCCATCGTCTTCCGGTTCAGGGTGCCGCATAGCATCACCACGGACAATGGAACAAACTTCACCTCGAATGAGTTCTAGGGTTTCTGCGAAAACCTGGGAATCAACATCAGCTACGCCCTAGTGGTGCACCCTCAGACTAACAATCAAGTCAAAAAGGCCAACGGCCTCGTCTGCAGCAGCATCAAGAAAAGGCTCCTCCGTCCACTCGAAAGAGCTGCTGGGTGCTGGTCCGAGGAGCTACAATCAGTACTATTGAGCCTGCACACAACTCCAAATAGCGCTACAGGCTATACTTCATTCTTCATGGTACACGGTGCCGAGGCGGTACTACCCATAGAAGTGCGCTACAAAGCCCCACATGTAGTAGCATACAGCGAGGCAGCATCAACCCTCGCACTCAAAGACCTCGTCGATCTCCTCGATGAAGCACGCGAGATTGCAGAGGAGAGATCCATGATCTTCCAACAAAACCTCCGCAACTACCACAGTAGAAGGCTACACCCAAGGTCCTTCGTCGTAGGAGACCTGGTCCTGCGACTGAAGCAACAAGGGCACCTCAAGCTCGAGTCTCCTTGGGAGGGACCTTATGTGATTACCGAAGTAATCCTAGGTGGCGCCTACCGCCTTAAAGATGTAGAAAGTGGAGTCGCATACTCCAATCCCTGGAACGTCGTGCAGTTGCGTTGTTTGTACCCTTAGATGTTTTTACTTTACAAATAAGGCTATTCAGCCAGGCTACTTAGCCACACATTGTATCCCCTGATATTCTGCGAATAAATAAAGCTAAGTGCCTCCAAATTTGTGTTTCTATTTCTATTTACAATTGCATCACTCGGGGGCTGTACCACCCTTTCTACCTCGTTACACGATTAACGCAGTAACCTGAGTAGCTGACGTATCGAACCCTTGATAAACCCAACTCAGCTGCAATGCACCTGACAGATTGGGAAGGTGCTGAGATAAGTATGCGTCAGGCTAACGAAAAGGCACTGTAGAGCACAAGCTACTCAAAAATATACAAGCTAGTAAGCTTTACATAAAAACGGGTAACAATAACCGACCCAACTGTACGAACTTTACAACACTTATACATCTCTATGCAGGTTCAAAATTACTCTACTGCCGTAAAAGGAGAACATTGGTACGTTCTTCGAACAGCTCGACGGTATCTCCGGTTGGCTGATCAACCGCCCAATAATGAGGCACCATGTTCCATGCCATCCCTTCTGGTGGGGGCGGCGGACCAGCAACAAGTGCTAGTGCAGGCTTGGCACCCGCGACTAACTGCTGACGCACCACTCGCGAACTGCACTGTAATCCTGGAATTTCTTCAGTAAAGCTAACAAGCTTGAAGGTACCGCGTCCAAGGGGAACATTGCCCGGAAGATATGCTTGAAGCACGACTGCGCCTTCTTCAAATAAAGCAGCACCTACGATTCACAGTCCTGTAGCGTCACCAACACGAGTGCACGATCGCGATCCCAAAAATACCCACTAGCTTCCAGCTGCTCCTAGGTCAAGCAGTTTAGCCGGATGGCGACTCAATCTCTCTCTTCCTGTGGAAGGCGAGTGCTAACAACTGCAAAAGGCAGTAAAAGCATAAGGACAAAGCCTCGCCACGAATGGCTGGGAAAGGATAAGAAGCTCGAGAATTAACACTTAAATTGCTCATTTAGCTGATCCACCTCGCCCAGAAGATACTTCTCGTGCACACTGGCTTTTTTGTCTTTCGACTTCCACACGTCCGTGCTACCACGAATCATGGGAATCTCTCGCTCCAAATGTTTTATGCGGTCACGCAATCGAGACAGCAACAACAGCTCCTCCACCTTTGAACGTGGTTACGCCACAGGTTCATCAGTGGGAGGTGAGTTGGATGGACCACTCGAAGGACCCTATTACAAGCAGAGAAACAGGCAAATAAGACCAAGCATTCATAAATAACGCTAAAAGAAGAAACATCCAAATTCAACGAGTCTCAAAAGGGGTACCCCCAAAAGGCACAATTCAAGAGGGAGAAACTAGACTATTACAAAAGGTGATTAAGCAACATCCTACAACTACGCGTTGGCACTCGGGGGCTTCCTCGAGTCTGTGGCAGTCTCCGACACCACAGTCTTCTCGGTTAGAGCCTCTGATGATGTGGCTTTTGCCGTCTTTGCTCGCCACAGCTCCGCTGAGTACTTTGCGAGTGTCTCAATGAGGCGAGGCCCATATTTATGATAGTGAGTAGCAAAGGGAGCAAAGACTACCTGCTGGCCATCCGCGACAACCGACATCGCCTTGGAGACCTCGCTGGGATTCAGCTCAACACCGTGAGCCATCGCCATCGCAAGTCCCATGGTTGCTCCAACTCCCATTTGAGCATTCTTGTATTCCATAGGAATGCCCTCGGCGAAGGACTCCACGAGGCCCTCAAGATCGTCAATGAGTTTGGACTTGGGGAACATCTCCTCTCGAATGCGCCCAAGGGTGCCCTTGGCCTTCTGCAGGGATTCCCGAGCAGCGACGCTGCGGTCTTCGACTGCAGCTACAACACTGACCAACGCATCCTGGCGACCTAGAGCATGGACATTGAAGCTTACGCCAATGGAATCTGCAGAACCCATAGCTAAGCATAACGGACACAATGGCAAATATAGAGCACAAAAACAACGACACATCATCATACCTGATAGAGCCTCAGCAACAGAGAGAAGCTGAACCGCAAACACCTTCTCCCTGTCATCTGCGGCTGCTGGCAGGTCCTCCTCGCGTCTCTTCGACTCCTAGGCGGAGTGCTCCAGGGATTCGAGTGCCTCGTCACGTTTCTTCTTCGCCACGGCAAGACTCTTCTAGAGGGAGTCGACGTGACGAAGAAGATCATTATGCTCACCTGCAAATGATAATGGAAAAACTTAAGCTTGTTGGACTTTTGTACATGCAACACGGAGGAAAACGTGTGAATTCACCTTTGAAGGCACGATGCTGAACCTCTAACAAAGCATGTTGACAACCAAGGGAAATAATTTGTTCAGCGAGGCGAGTGGATTCCTGCAAGATAGGCTGCAAAAAAGAAGCATGAACATCAACCCAATTTCGACTGCCAAAAACAAGAAAACTTACATGTTCCTCCAGGGACTCTGAAGTTTCCTTCTGCATAGGCACCCGGGAAACCATCTGGTGCCCCTCGGCGTGGGGGGAACTAGAAGAATTGGCACCGGAGTTGGCTGCCACCTGGGGAGAAGGAGAACATGCCGCCACCTCCTTGTCTTTGGAGTCTGCAACTCCGGTCTACGTCACGAAGAGACAGTCATCGGACTATGACAATGCAGTTTGGCTACAAAACATATAAATTAACTTCAGAAGAGCAGATTTTGGGAAATAAGAACGAGCTAGCAGAGGATAAAACATACCTGTCAAAATTGTCGAGGTCAAATGAATCCTCAGATGCCTCCTTCGGTGTCCTCAGCTTCTTCCACGGAGGAGGAGCCATGGCGCACATAGGCACAGCAGGAATTAGCTCCTCTACCACAGTCGAAGGACCCTCCAGCATTGTCGACGATGATGCATCTGAGTCCTTGCTTTGGGAGCGCGTGCGAGTCTCATTCCCGCTGGACTCGGGGGCTTCCCATTCTTCCTCAACAGGGACGGTGGAGCGTGACTCATTCTCCTCTTCAGCTTCACGGGGGATTATTCCCTCGGGCTGAGAAGGCAACACAATGGTCACCTTCTAGTCCTGAAACAAGGAATAAAACATCAATATAAAGGAAAACCTAGCAGGCAATCAAAAAACAAGAAGAGGTCACAAGAAAGCCACCTCGGGCGGAGGATGACTCGCACAGAAGGGAGGCACGGCTGAGTCACCAGGGAGCCCCTCCTTGGCTATGTACTTGGTCAGCATTCGAAACCTCTTGTCTACTTCAACCGAAGAAATGTTCTCTCACGAGATGCGAGTGACATCGTCAATGCTAGTCTAGCAGCACATCGGATGCGTCCTAGCCTGCAGCGGCTATACTCGATGGCGCATCCAGGTGTGAATGAGGTCTGCACCGCCTACTTCCTTCCCTAAGCGGAGCTTAAGGTCGCAGGCACGCTTGTACAGAGCCTCAGTTTCCTCGGCTTCGCCCGGCATCACGGTGTTCTTCCACGACCTCCTTCTCTTACACTCTGCCTTCGGATCAAAAGGCGCGAGTCCAGAGTGTTCTTCATCAACCTTCTGGTCACGAATATAGTACTACTTCTCCCTTCAACCTTGGACAGATGCATTGTAGTTGATGGCGAAGTATGTGACGTTGGGTTCTACATAGATCTCATAGCCTCCTATATCATAGACTACCGACCCACAGCCCGACTAACACTTCAGCTTGAAGAGTTTTTTGAAAAGGCCAAAGTGTGGCTCGATTCTGAGCCAGCACTTGCAAAGGGTGATGTAGCAAGCAATATGAAGAATGGAGTTTGGGGTCAGCTGATGAAGCTGGAGCCCGTAGAAGCAGAGTAACCCCCTCACAAACTTGTGAAGGGGGAGAGAAAGACCACAAATGACAAACGCGAGGAACATCACCTGAAATCCGGTGGGAGGGACTAGGGATTACCTCATCGCCGGGAATCCGGCAGTCAATCTTAGTAGTAGGAAGAGCACCATTTTGGCGCCAGTTGAAGAGCTCCGTCTCCTTGATGGTGGTCTGCCACCACGGCCCATTCATGACGCGCATGCCCGCGCCCTTCTTCTTGCTAGCCGCGGCAGCAGTACTGGTGCCCGTGAGAGCGGCAACCTTCTTCTTGGCCGCAACAGTGGCAACCGCATATCCAGCGGCAGAAGCACCCTTCTTTTTCCCCATCTTGCGCTTGCGGTGGGAGCACAGAAAGTAACTGGGAAAGGTTCGGAGGCCATCCAACGCAACAACGAGGTGCGAGCAATGGAGCAGCAATGAGCAGCAATGGAGGCAGCGCGCAAAGGAAGAAGATGAGTTGTGGGGAAAATTATCGCACAACAAATCCCTACATAACCTCATCACAGATGCAATCTAATGGCCAGAAGTACACTAGCCAGACGTGTGGCGCAAATAGATATAGACGTGTGGTAGAGCAAACAACAAACTGTCACTCCACTTCTCCCATTACGCGTGAGAATTGAGGAGATGCAGTTAAACTCAAAGATTACGCACGCCTGGTCAAATCCAAGTCAGAAATGGGGCCCCACTTCTCGTCACGTCCCGTCAAAACCACTCACGCGGGCAAGCAAGGTCATCCCATCATCAGCACTGCCGTCATCCACTCTAGCAGGAGCATCTTTTGAGTACTCTAGTTCTGACTCGAGTCTTCGACTCGACCAAAGCACTCTGGGACTACTCCTAATAGGAGCGCTGGCGCGTGCACCCAATAAAATTCATAGACTTACAAACATTTTTGACAATGAAATTGCACTTGAACCCTTCACTCGAATCAGCGATTCGACTGCGGACTCAGGGTTACTCCCATAGGGAGTGCTGGAATCACACTTAGCTGAAACAAGCACAAAGACGACAACAGTCGAAAACATTCATGAGTCCCCACTCAAGTCTACGACTCGAATAGGCACTCGGGGGGCTACTACCATAGGGAGCGCTAGCCGTGCATCCTATGATTCTCTTTTCTTAAATATGTGTTGACTACGTCCACACTCGAAAGAATTGGCGACTCCGCCTCATATTTACTCCACAAGGAGACTGCGTCTACCGGGCCACCCGAATCATCTCCATGATGATAGCATTCGGATGCCGCGCTTACATGTGAAGATATGACCTGAAAAAGGCCTAGCAATGCATCTGCTGCGCTCTATCCGAAATAATCCGTGCCTGCATGCATGATGAAATATGCCTTGACAGACACGTCGAGTGCTCACACTTATATACTGGAATTTGATTTCTGTAAGACCTCCGCGACATTAGTCGGATTACGCCAGCACTTTTCCAAATTTGAGTCTGGGGACTCGAGTTTGAGTAGATTGTGTTGTTTTTCCCTAAGGCAGTTAACTAATCCCGATGCATCGAATGAATCAGACACGTATATCAACAATCCCTATGACATAAGAAAAAACACCCGAAAATATATTTGTCTATGCACTCAAAGGTTTCATAGTCTCCACTTGAACCTACGATTCGACTCGACACTCGAGGGCTACTGACGTGGGCATACTCTACAGGTACTCGTGATCAGTATATATGGTCCAGCCCAGATGAAACCCATGGCGTCGCTAAGGCCCAGTCGTACTTTGGATGGCCTGGGAGGCTTCGACTCCTTACAGCACACGACAAACTCAAGATATAAGTTTAAGGGGGAAAACCCTAATATGTAACCGACTCAGCCTGCTATCCTGAGACCTAGCCTATCTATATAAAGGCTAGGAGGGGGCGGCGAGGAGGACAGTCACAACCCTAGTTTTCATACCATTGCCAGATTGCATCTGCGCACCCCCTGTAACTTTCGACTCCTTGATAATTGCAAGAGCAGACAAGCAGGAGTAGGGTCCTCTCCGAGGCCTGAACCTAGGTAAACCTTGCGTCCCCTGTGTGCTTGTTTGCTAGCTGATCGATGCCTCCCGCGCTCCTCACTTCCTCGAACCTAAGTCCATCTGCGATGGGCATTATGAGTTAACCCCTCGTCAACAGGAGAAGAAGCTATGGAAGATGCAACATCATTTCTGACTGCCAATGCAATTACTATAACTTCTCATTCAAAATCTATCAAGCTAAGAGCTCTGGTAGGAAATCAAGTTATGTTGTTACTGCTAGATTCGAGGAGTTCACATACATTTATTGACAAGCAGTTAGTGGGAAAACTAAAATGTGAGACAACATCATTAACCACTACAATGAGATTTAATGTAGCCAATGGGAAGTATTTATCATGTACAGATGAGGTACAAGACCTGGAATAGTGGATATAGGGAACCACCTTTCAAACTAACATGAAAGTTATAACACTAAGAGGATATGATGCTATTCTTGGGATGTACTGGCTCTAGGAATGGGGAGAGATGCTCTACAACTAGAAGGAACAATGGATTCAATTCAACCAACAAGGCAACCTTGTCAAACTGCAAGGAATGATAGATAAACCAATGGACCAGTTAAAGGAGATAACATTGGAGCAAGTGGAATTAGAATATAAAGCGAATGATATATGGGCAACAACAGTGGTCTCCATGACACAACAACGAACACAAATCACAGTGCATGAATGTATTCAGGACACACTGAAAGATTTCTAGGATGTGTTTCATGAACCAAAAGAACTACCATCTCACATGGCATTTGACCATGCCATATCTCTTCTACCTGATATCACACTAGTAAACTCCAGACCCTACAAATATTCACCTCAACAGAAGGATGAGATAGAAAGACAAGTGCAGGAAATTATTAGAGTAGACATTGTTGGGGATATACTTTCCAGGTATCCTTACTATGCCTCACTGACTAGGGTGGCCCACTTCGGGTTAGAGGTTTTCTTCACGGGTGGCCCAATGAGGGAGAAGAGACAAAGTCCAGTCTGGCTACGGAAGGCCCAGAAGACTTACCGACATAGGCCTGTTATGTTACTTGTAGTTCAAGATGTACTCTGTAACCGACTCTTAGTCGTAGCCGGATAGGTCCCTAGGCCGGATATCTATATAAGCCGTCCTAGGGTAAGCCTTTAGGGCACCTTCATAATAGTCTACAATCTCAACTTGTATAGGCGAACCCCTTGTAACCCATATTTCGGCTCTGCCGTATTACTGGATTGCTAGCAGGAGTAGGATCCGTCCAAAGCCGGTGGATTCGACCTGGGTAAACTTGTGTGCTCACCATCTCGAAACACCGTATGTCTCACACCCCTCTCTTCCACAGGCCTCGAGGACCCCCTCATAGCGTAGTTTTCATCAATTCGACGACAGTTGGCGCCCACCGTGGGGCAAGTGAGCTTCAGATCTGCGTTCCGAGCGGAATCTGCAAGAATCGGCGAGACCATCGTCGTCGGTCGCGTCCTTTGCGCCAGCGACGTCCCTCTCATCATTCTCGATGAGACTTGGATTCTAGCTAGGGAGGCCGTAACTGCTTACACCATCATGTATTTTGGCAAGTTCGATGTATACATCGGTTTCGCTGAACCTGCCCCACCCACCCCAACGATGATGATAGAGGCAGAAGAAATCTCTGGGTCCACTCTATCCATGGAGGCGGCTGAGTTCCGGATCTCAGAAAACCCTAATCCCACCCAGACCGCACCTGTTGCGGAGATGGTGGAGAAAGCCGAACCTGAAGTAGATCTTGCGGTGCAAGTCAAATCTAGAGTGGATCTCCCTAGCGAGGCTGAATCCCAGATCGATCTACCTGTTGAGGTCGAAACCCAGGAGGAGCAGGACAATAACCTTGGTTCCGGCTCTGCTAATACCGGAACAGACCAACCTTTCCTGAGGCATACATCGAGGCACATGATGCTACAAGGCGCAAACGTGGATGAGGTTCTCGAGACCATCAGGATTTTCAAGGAAGCCTACAAGGAAAGCCACAACTACCTTAGGACACACACGTCGCACTTTGTCGGATATGTTGGATCCGGATCCGGCTCTATCGATGCTGGAGACAAAGAAGACTTGGTGCTGGAGGCGATCGAGACGAAGACCGACTTACTGGCATCTTCGGATGACTCGATGACATCAACGGATTTCCGAAAGTTCTCCATGGAATATGAAGAGGAGTTCAACTCCATAGCTATAGAAGAAGGAGAAGCCATGGATGAAGGATCCGGAGAAAACTCTCCCAAAGCACAGGGTGACACGGATCTTGGAGACAATCCCGACGTCTAGATGTCCGAAAGTACCGATCAGAGCTTGACTTCGGGAAATGGACCCAAAGCCGTCTTTGCTACCGGTGCTCCAAGAAGGCAAAGAAGAAAAACAAGAAGAACAAGACCCCGACAAAAGAACTTCCAAAAGAAGAAGTGATTGCTGAGGATTATGAGGAAGACTTGGATGGAGCACTTATCCTAGAAGAGTCCAAAGAAGCTTCGGTGGATGGACAAGTGGTCACTGCAGGTGCCCGTAAACTCATCGATGCTGCGTTAACTACACCTATCCCTACAGCTACAGAACTTACTGCTGAAGAGCTGGAGGAAAGGGCTCAGGCCCTAGAAGCATGTCGCCAAGTACTCCTGGATGAAGCCAACAACATTGAGGAAGAGAAGAAACGCATAGCTACTGCGAAGAAGTATATCTCTCTGCAGCATCAGAAGACCCAGAAACGACACACGCGTGACAACCAATTTTCGAAAGTCCACAAGGTTCTCTTTGAGGGAGACCTAGGGATGCCTCGACTCGTCAGCAAGGGAGATTTGGTGTACCCAACACCAGTACAAAACACTGTCATGGATCAGGATATCCTAGCAAATAATCTAGGCCCAGAACAAGTCTGATTGGGCATCAAGCTACTCACCAAGGGTCTGGAGCAGCAGAAGGTCGTGAAATCCGGGAGAGGAAAACTTGTCTCTCAATTTGACCAATGTCGCATAGATCCGACCTGGAATGACGTAAGGCCCCAACAGGTTCCGGAGTAGCATCACCGTTCCGACCGTCGGGAAGACAACTACTCAAGAACCGGATCTTCAGGACAGAACCACATAACCGCACGTGACTGGCGCAACATTGCTCCAACTGCGGAGCAAGAGGCAATTGCTGCACTGTATCCAAGAAATCCTCCCCGATGAGAGTCGAATGATCACAGGGAAGAAGATAAAGAGAAACGTCAGGAGGAGGACCGTCAAAGAATGCTGCCTCCTAGACACACAAACCGTCCGGCTGAACCCCATCACGGTGGGAGTGATGGACAAAGGAATGATGGACACCGGGCCGAGTCAAGCAGGTAGGGGGCTCATCACAATGAAGATCCTCCCCGGAACCGGAATAATGACGCTCCGGATGGAGGCCGACAATCAGCCAGAAACAATCCACCTGCTCCACCCTCTCCACCAAGCAGCCATCACAACGGCTCTCAAGGAGGCCAAGGAGGGCGTCGTGGCGGAGGAGGTGGTGGCAGAAGCCGAAGTTTGGCTCCAAGGCACCACAGCTATAGCGAACAACCAAGACAACTTTCCCTGTCACCAAGTGACACGAGACACCGAATCAACTCCAACATAGAGGTGCGGCGCTACGAGTCGGATAATATCTACATAGGTCCCAAGTGCTTCGGACCGTGTATTTGACAAACAAACTTCCTAGAAGGATTTTCTATCTCAATACACATCCAACCCTACAACGGTGTGGCCTGGCCAGATACTTGGCTCCAGGTTTTTTTCCAGGCTTGCTGCATCGCCAAAGACGAAAAAAGCTTGGTCACGACCCGATATCTCCCACTTATGTTGCAGAAGACGGCACGATCATGGCTCAACGAACTCCCGGAGAATACCATCCACAACTGGTATGACATGCAAAGCGCGTTCTTTCGGAATTTCGAAGGCACATATCGGAGGCCGTGTACGGTAGGAGACCTACAACGTTGCACCCAGAAAGCCGGAGAAACTTGCCGAGATTACCTCGGACAATGGATCAACACCAAAAACTCCTGTGAAGGAGTAAATGATCAAACTACGATTGAAGCTTTCATTGCAGGACTCCCAATTGGTTTACTACGACACCACTTGAAGTGCGACAAGGTCACTGATCTAGGAGAGATGATAGAAATAGCGAGCAAGTATGCATACACCGACGACGACGCAGAGGGACTACTAAACGCCCTAGCTATGCCATAGTCGGCAAAACAACCAAAGCAACAAGCTCAGAAGCGCAAGAACACCTCGGAAGAAAAACCCAACGCGTAAACGACATTGGTCACTGCTACTTTTGGGTCTGGAGGACAAGGAGGGCGCGGCGGTGGCCGTGGACGTGGTCGTGGTCGTGGGACATCAAGGGTTCAGGATAGAGGAGACCAGCAACCTGGCAAAACTTATCCATGGGCCCACATTGCCAATAACCCATGTGTGCATCACTTAGATGCCAACGGGGGCTCGTCTCACACAAACACCGAGTGTTGTTTTAACGACGACATCAAGAAAGACGATACCGCTGGTACAGGGCTAAGCGGAAGAAGGGAAAGAAGAATCCCAAAAAAGAGAAAGAGACCAAGGAAGATTCCGATATGGAGGAAGCTGACCCTTCAAATCCCAAGCTAGATGGAAAGAAGAACTTCCCAACGAAGAAAGACACATATGTCACTTTCCTTGGATCTCAACCAGCTAAGGTCAAGAAAGCAGTTCTGCATGAGCTCAACGCAACTGTTCCGGCTATCCCACAATTCCTGGACTAGTCGGAAGTGGGAATCACCTTTGACTATGCTAATCATCCGCCTAAGTTGCATAGGCGAGGAAATACGCCTTAGTCATCAATCCACTTATTGATGGCTATGGTTTCTCCAAGACTCTCATGGACGGCGACAGCAACATCAATATTCTGTATGTTAAAACGCTACGCCGGATGCAGATCTCGGAGACATAGTTGAATCATAGCTCGGTGATCTTTCACGGAGTTGTCCTAGGAAGACAAGCAAATTCCCTGGGAGAGATCACTTTGGATGTTACCTTTGGAACTCCGAAGAATTATCGGACAGAGGCACTTTCCTTTGAAGTGGTCCCGTTCAAGAGCGCGTACCACACTATATTTGGACATCCGGCTTACTGGGCTTTTATGGATCGTCCGTGTTACATTTACAATATGATGAAAATTCCAGGTCCCAACGGCGTGATCACCATTAGGGGAGACCCGAAGAAGGCATGACAGTGCGAGGACGGAAATGCCGCCTTTCCTGAAGCCGTGCTGCATGCCTAGGAGTACCAGGAGATCAAGAAAACCATAGATCCGTCCGAGATGCCCGTGACAAAGAAGGAGGTGACAAAGCCGAATCCGGAGTTCAAGGCATCGGAAGAGACGAAGAAGACGCCATTGAAGGATGATGACCCCTCCAAGGTGACCCAGATAGGTGTAGACCTAGATAGCACATAGGAAAGCACACTCATCAAGTTCCTCCAAGCAAATCAAGATATCTTCACATGGAAGCCATCTGACATGACCAGAGTATCTAGGGAACTTGCCGAGCACTCTCTAAATGTACACCCGAACACTAAACCCGTCAAACAGTCCCTATGATGTTTCGGCGATGAAAAGTGTAAGGCAATAGCTAAGGAACTAGCCCGGCTCGAGTTAGCCGGATTCATAGAAGAGGTCATCCACACTGAGTGGTTGGCCAATCCTATAATGGTCCCTAAAAAGGACACCATTGATTTAAGGATGTGTGTTGATTATACTGCCTTAAACAAGGCTTGTCCCAAAGATCCATTCCCTCTACCTAGAATTGATCAAGTTATCGATTCTACGGTAGGCTCGGAACTCCTATGTTTTCTTGACGCATATTCCGGTTATCACCAAATTCGGATGAAGGAATCAGACAAAGTCAAAACTTCATTCATAACCCCTTTCAGAACCTTCTGTTTTGTTGTGATGCCCTTTGGTCTCAAGAATGCAGGAGCTACGTACCAGCGCACTATGCAGCGTTGCCTCCACGACCAAATCAAACGCAATGTACATGCGCATGTGGACGACATTGCGGTGATGTCCAAAAAGAAGGAAACCTTAATTTTGGACTTGGAGGAAACGTTCGCCAATCTACAAAAATACAACATAATGCTTAACCCGAAGAAGTGTTTCTTTGGAATACCAGCTGGAAAATTGTTAGGTTTCATCGTGTCTCAAAGAGGCATTGAGGTGAACCGAGACAAGATTAAGGCTATAATCAATATTTCCAGGGCAACTCGCCTAAAGGACATTCAAAGACTAACTGGTTGCATTGCTGCAGTCAGTCGGTTTGTAAGCCGACTCGGTGAAAGAGCCGCACCACTCTACAAGCTCCTGAAAAAGACCAAAAAGTTCGTTTGGACTGACGAAGCTGAAGCTGCACTACAAGACCTGAAAACAGTACTCTCATCTACTCCTATCCTTGCAGCACTAGAACCACGGGAACCAATGTTGCTCAATCTCGCTGTGACAAACATAGTCGTTAGTGTCGTCATGGTGGTGGAGGGACTAGAGGAAAATCAGGAACACCTGGTGCAGCGTCCGACTTACTATCTCAGCGAGGTCCTAACTGAATCAAAGTAGCGGTATCTGCACTATCAAAAGCTGGCTTATGGTGTGTTTTTCGCATCTCGTAAGTTACCTCATTATTTTCAGGAACATCCAATTACGGTGGTGAGCACAACTCCCATGAGAGACATAATCAACAACAACGATGCTACAGGACGCGTCGCAAAATGGGGCATAGAGCTTTTAGCTTTTGACATTGAGTATAAACCTTGTACATCAATCAAATCCCAAATCCTTGCTGACTTTGTTGTTGATTGGACAAAGACAATAGAAAATATAACCATCCCAGAGTAGGAATCCTGGACCTTACACTTTGACGGGTCTAAGGCGCTCGGGGGCTGGCGTGGTGCTCAAATAACCCAAGGAGATAAAGTTTTCTATATGTTGCAGATCCACTTCACGACAACGAATAACATTGCCAAATATGAAGCACCGCTGCATGGAATCCGGATTGCTAAGGATATCGGCATCCACGTTTGATGTGTTATGGAGATTCAGATCTGGTTGCCCAACAGGTGTCGGATATTTGTAATGCGAGTAAACACATGGCAGCATATAGAGCTGTCGTGGATGAACTATCTAAATCATTCAAAGGGTTTGAGGTTCAACACATCCCTCGAACAGAAAATGAGCAAGTAGATGCACTATCTCGTATAGGCTCTACACGAAAAAAGGTCCCGGATGGTGCTTTTCTGGAGCACCTCAAAGTTCCCTCTATAAAAGGAGTAGATGAGGAATATTCGACCAAATCCGACTCTCCTATAGTAGTAGTTCTAGTTGTAATTCCCAGCTAGACTCAACCCTACATTGATTACTTGGTAGATGTCAAATTACCCGAAGACAAAGTTCTGAGCCGGCAGATCATCCGACGAGCAAAAGCCTATACCATAATTAGTGGTGAGCTCTATAAGCGGAGTGTGTTTGGGGCCTTTCAGCGCTGTGTATCTCGAAAAGAAGGAGTGGAAATCTTACGAGAAATCCATGAAGGCGAATGCGGTCACCACGCTGCAGCCAAATCTTTAGTGGCAAAAGCTTTCCGACACGGTTTTTCCTGGCTTACAGCCAAGGCAGATGCCGAACGGCTGGTCAAGACATGCAAAGGCTGCTTAAAGTACGCCAAACAAGCTCACGTTCTGGCTGATTAGCTGCGAACAATACCTATAACGTGGCCTTTCATGGTCTGGGGGCTTGACATGGTAGGACCGTTTAAACAGGCTCCAAGTGGATTTACTCATCTCTTAGTGATGGTGGATAAATTCACAAAGTGGATTGAGGCTAAACCTGTCACCAGTTGTCATGGAGCAATAGCCAGAAGATTTGTTGAGGATGTCATAATCCGATACGATTATCCGCATAGCATTATCATGGACAACAGGAGTAACTTCTCTATGGGAGAGCTTGCCGAAGTCTGCAACAAACAAAATATCCGGCTTGATATTGCGTCAGTCGCACATCCGCAGGCTAATGGACAAGTCGAAAGAGCAAATGGTTTAATCCTACAAGGCCTAAAACCAAGACTCGAAGCACCACTACAACGTGTTGTGGGAGCTTGGGTGGAGGAATTACCTTCTGTGATATGGAGTTCACGAACAACTCCGAACATGTCAACTGGATATACACCTTTCTTCTTGGTCTATGGTGCAGAAGTGGTTCTTCCTAGAGATTTGATTCATACTTCTCCCTGAGTTGCTGCGTATATTGAGGAGGATGCCGAAATTTCTCGACAAAATGATATCGATTTAATCGAAGAAGTTCACGTCATTGCTGAGATGAGATCAATAGCCTATCAGCAGAAGTTACGCAAGTATCACAACCAGAGAGTTAGAAACTGGTCTTTTAATAAGGGCAATTTGGTTCTTCGGCTTGTGCAGAAAAGAAAGCACAAACTTTCCCCAGTATGGCAAGGGTCCTTTTTAGTTAGCCGAGTATTGCACAATGGTTCTTACTATCTAACTGATATGCGGCCAGTCAAAGAAAGGCCTGCTACTAAGAAAAGAAAGAGAGATGGAGGTAGTACAGACCTGGAAGAATTAGACATGCCGTGGAATATTGCTCAACTACGTCCCTTTTATTCTTAATTTATCTTTCTTTGTAATCATATATGTGTACATGTTCAATGAGAATAAAGTATTGGTTGCCTCATTTTTTTTGAGAAGTTTTATATTACCATCTTATTTTCGAATGATCATATCACAATCAAAAATTTCAGAATACTTGAAAGTACTTTATGCTCATATTTGTTCTGGTTAAGATTTCTGATTCTAAAATTGATACCTTTGGGTATAAATCTAAATTTTCTAGTTTGTACTTTGGTTATTTATCTGATTGCCGGATGCGGGCATTTTCCAAGTAATGAATTGTTGGTACTCGAAGACGGCTTTGTTTCCGAGTTTAAACTGGTTTAGCAATTGAGGTCCATTGCTCGGCAAAGTTTCTATGATGCAAGTTGGCTGGATCATGAAAGGGACGGCGCAGAAAGCCAGATAAACGATAAGTATATACAAAAAACATAAGTGCTTATCTAAACATTTCAGGCATATAAAATTAAAGTCAAAAGTGCTAAATAGAAATAACAAATCTTAGCACTAGCAAAAGTATTATACTACTTATTTACAACCCGAATTGTTTTCAGAATAACACATTGTTTTTTTGATGCTCTATGATGCAGGGGAGAGGTAGGAGCTGCTGGCTCACTAGAGACATCAACCTCGCCTTGATATCTTTTCGAGACGTTCAAATCCAAAACGGTTTGTTCGTCGTCGGAGATTTCTGCTGTTACCTTGGCAGTCGGAGGAGGCGTCTCCACGCGAGTGAAGAAAGGAGTGTCGTAGCTAGTTAAGTCAGCTACGTGGCACCCATATCAGACACAGGAGTTCATGATGGCCTTGATGTCCTGGTCCTGTCTGTGTTCATCCACATTCGAATACCCTCTGGTTACTTTCTAGATGACCATGCTTCCATGGTGGCTCATAACCATGGTGAGAGCGTTATGTGCTGCGGTTCGCGCATAGGACATGTTCCCGCCCTAGATGAGCTAGGGCATCTCCTTGGCCTTGTCTCGCACTTCAAAGCCGGACATTCTATGCATGTCCAGAACCTTGAGTACTTCGCCAATATCCTCCAAAGATTGGCGGAAATCGTGAAGCAAATCACCGACTTGAGTAAGCTAGTTGGTGCGAGACTCGGTGGAGGCAGAATCCAGTAAGTTCAGAGGACCTGCGCATAAATGCAAAAGCTTAGTAAATATATCCGAACTCCAAGAGTCGGAAAAGGCAGAAAGTCAGAAAGAGGGAAACTTACCGAAGATGACATCGTCAACTTTGGTCTTCTCTTCCCGTAGGCTCTGGAGTTCATCCCGGAGTGCCTCGGTGATGTCCTTCTCTCTGAACAAAGCATCATTGATATCCGAGATCTTTTGATCCTGGGCCATGATCATTCGATCACGTTCTTCGGTGGCCATAGAAGAGGATTCAAGAACTTGAGCAATGCTCCGTTCATGATCCGCCTTCAACTTGTCCAGCTCCCGATGTAAGTCGGTGTTCTCCACCTCCAAGGTTTTCAAATTTTCGGCTTCTTCAATATAGCACATGATTGCTTTACCAATGCTGTAAGCAAAAGAACAAAAGTTGAATAAATAATTTGACTATGAAATAAAGGGGAAGGTTTGAGGACTGGAATGTTTACCTTCAGCCTCATCCTTTGACACTTTCAACTGAGCATTTTCAAGCTAGAGAGCTCTGATTTCTCTCCGCTTGTTGCAGATATTCTTCAACAATTCCTGGTTATACGAATTAACTTTATGTAAGTCAGAATACCCAGAGTCAGAAGTCTACTAAAGACTCGGGCTAATATTTTTACTAATATCAGCATGAGCCTTGGGTGCTACACCAGTTCATTCTTTGGCATCCCAGGGAAGCATAAATCCGGATTGTCTACCCAACTTCATGCTTGGGGGCTAGAGGATATGATATGAAGTAAAGTAAACAAGTTTATGTTGGAAATTCGACTTACATGATGTTCATGAGTGAGCTTGCTTAAGCTCATGGACACCTCGGTGCTAACCTTCTCGGCAAGGGTCAGCGGGATTACCGGTGGGGGAGGAACCACACCGGCTCTCAGCCTCTCGTCACGAAGACGAATCTGCTCGAGGAGTTCGGAGTACTTGACGTCCTCTGCTTCTTGTGCCTCCTCCTCGGCAGTAATATTCTGGCTTTCTAAGCATTGCTGGGCTAGCCGTTGGATCTCCTCCACAGACTTCCGAGTAATGCCAAGTTTGGCAAGACACGGATTGTTGAGGAGGTTTTCAGCGAAGACCTCTGCTGTGGGATCATTACCCGAAAAGGGTTAACCCTTATCAAAACCTGAGTCACCCATGGTGATGTCAGTTTGCGAACTAAGGATCGCTGGCTCTGTTTGTTGAGCCGGATATTCTGCAACGTTCGGAGATGGAGTAATCTCCGGCGCTGCAGAAGGCTGAGGGGCAGGAGTCAGAGGTGCTATGGCAGGAGAAGTCAAATTCAGCTTTGACTGGCACAAGGGCTTCGACGAGCCTCCTTTCCCCTTGCCCTTGGTGAGCTGTCTAGCTCTAAGGAGGTAATAGTACAAAGAACATTACACCTAAAAAAGAATTAAGAAATATAATACAGAAATCTTGTGAGGAAAGTTACCTCTTCACAATGGGCACCTCCTTGTGCCAATAGCAACTGTCGGAGCCTTACACTTTCGAGTAAAGGTCTCCAGTAGTGGAATCAATTCTCCATCATCCTGAGAAATCTCAGGAGGATATCCCTCAAGTGGAGCGAGCTCCGACTCGTGGAGGTCAACAAGCTAAAAAGAAGAAATACCTCAGTATTGCAAAAAGAGACAATAATGTAAAGATGAACACATAATTCGAGTTACTGTTGGAAACTTACCGGTACCACAGGATCTTCAGCCGTATGCATGTCCAAAGATAGCTCAGGGATTTTCTTCTCGATCCGCTCCCTTATCAACCACTTTATTTGGGACTCGTATTCCTTATCTGTGTAAGGACGGGAGCAGATTTGGAGAGTGTGTTTCCTGGACGCTATAATGGAGTGCATAAGTCGGTCTCCATGGTGTTGAACAGGCTGGATCCAGTGTGCCAGCCAACAGTGAATCAAGTCGGACCTCTTAAGGCCCTTGTGCTTCATCAGATATTCAATCTGCCTCTTGGCAAGAAGCATATCCTCACTAAGAATCGGCAGATCTGCGTCCCAGGACTCTTGGGGCGTGTCGGCACCGCCGACAAAGCCGCGATAGAAAAAGGTGGATGGCCACTATTTTACCGACTCGCTAGCCTTAATCTGGGGATAGATGTGTTCTCTCCTAACGGAAAAGCTAAGAGTTTCGGTAATGTATGGATTACCGGCAGTGATGGAGTTTCTTCGGATATGAAAATAAAACCGGAAAAGAGTGAGACTCGGCCTAATGCCAAGATACCCCTCTCACAAAGAAGCGTAAGCGCTCATCTCTAAGAGTGAGTTAGGGGGGAGATGATGGAGTTGAACTCCGTAATGATCAATCACCTCAGAAAAGAAATTTGAGGGTGTGAAGCTCAAACCTCTATCGAGGTGGGTGCCGAAATGCACCCGCTCGTCAGCACGAGGAGTAGGGACGGTTTGTCCGTAGCTGCTCCGTCAGTCGCTGGTGCGGAGGAGTCCTTCGTTATCCATGACGTGGAGCTTGGCATCATCCAAGACGTAGGGAATCTAGACCCCGCAGAAGCTCTCCTTCTCCACTGTCATGGCCGTCGCTACCGTCGCTGCCACGCCGAAAGATGAGGTCTCAGCCATTGTTCCGTGGGCTGGTAACCAGGGATGGGTGGCGCTGGAAGATTTTGGGGAGGCAGAGGAGCTATGTTTTGTGGGAGGAGTTGGGAGGAAGGAAGCGGTGCAAATGCTGGTGAAGAGAAGAGGGAGAGAATCTCAACCCCTTATATCCTTCATCCACGCCAAGATTCGTGCAATGTGAACAGTAACCGTGCCACATGTCGCGGAAGGAGCTGGGTAACCCCCACACGATGATTACGCCGCCTCAATCTCCGCACACGCATTAAAATGACGCCTCGACTCCACAAAAGGCGGGACCACCAATGGTCATGCTGACAGGAATGTCTGTCAGTGATGTGACTTGACCATGACTGGTGTCAGGTTACGTGAGAGACCAAGTTCCGGCTTAATTTGAATTTCAAGATGGAAAACCAAATAATGTATTCATAGGTCCGACTCGTTTGAGACCTAGATCCTATCCTTTCCTTTGAAGTTTCAGGAACCCTTCAAGATTCTGCAAGCCAAATCTCAAGCTAGACGATGATGAAATCCGACTTTGGATCTTGGAGGCTTCCGGGGGCTGCTGTTGGGGATATACTTTCCAGGTGTCCTCACTATGCCTCACTGACCAGGGTGGCCCACTTCGGGTTAGAGCTTTGCTTCACGGGAGACCCAGTGAGGGAGAAGAGACGAAGTCTAGTCCGACTACGGAAGGCCCAGAAGACTTACCGACATAGGCTGTTATGTTACTTGTAGTTCAAGATGTACTCTGTAACCGACTCTTAGTCGTAGCCAGATAGGTCTCTCCTGTAAACCCTAGGCCGGATAACTATATAAGCCATTCTAGGGTAAGCCTTTAGGGCACCCTCAAAATAGTCTACAATCTCAACTCACACAGGCGAAACCCTTGTAACCCATATTCCGGTTCTTCTGTATTACTAGATTGCTAGCAGGAGTAGGATCCATCCAAAGCCGGCGGATTCGAACCTGGGTAAACTTGTGTGCTCACCGTCCCGGAACACCGTACGTCTCACACCCCTCTATTACACACGCCTCATGGACCCCTCATGGCGTACTTGTCATCAATCCGACGACATGCATGGTAACACCAAGCATGTCTCCCTTTGCTTCTCCTACACTTCTAGTCAAAAAGAAGGATGGAACCTGGAGATTCTATGTATACTAAAAAAGGTTGAACAATATTACAATCAAAAGTAAATTTCCTATGACAGTAGTGGATGAGTTACTGGATGAGCTAGCTAGAACCGAGTGGTTTTTTAATTTAGATTTGAGGTCTGGATTTATGGGGTTCGTTGCATGAAAAACAAAAATGTTTCCTATGATTGCAACCACCAAGATCATATCTAGGAGATACATGTAACGGTTTCAGATGGACTCACCCTCGAAGACCATAACGTGGGATAGCATTCCCGCTAACAAACATGGATGTTGTAGAGTGTACTCGACCATCCTCAAGGACACGATGGCAATGCTTCACGTGTAGCACTTTCGTAGTCGATCACACGTACGGTGTGTCGACGACTCCCGAACCCTCACTCCAGCCGGGCAGTGGAAGTAGAGGATCCCTAGGAACTCCAACATCGCTACGCCATGGTAGATATGGTGGATGGGAAGATCTCGAACAGTGATTCGCCTAAGCACCTTTTCTTGTGGTAATGGACAAGGCTAGCAAGAGGGTGAAGATGTCAACCAAAGGGCATATGAGAGGAGTGGGCAAGTGTGTGTGAGGGAGGAGGTCTCCACCTCCTTTTATAGTGGAGAGGGGGAGGGGCAAGCCCCTCCCTTGGTCGGTGTCCAAGGGGGTCTTCCCTCACCTCCTCTCATTCATGTGGGTGGACTCTCCACTCACATAATTTCAATCTCCACTTTCTCCCATTTATTCTCCACTAAAAAACCAAAGGTCTTTCCATTAAAGCACTTAAATTCTCTTATTTTAATGCAACTCATTTTGATGAACACTTCATTTAATGAACACATTACCATTTTGATCCCTTGCTTTGTTTCGATACCCCGAAACCATTTCGGCAGATTTGACAGAATAAATTCCTGCGATGTCCATTATCTTCTCCTTTGTTCCATATCCACTCAATTGCACCGACTACCCTTAAGTGTGTTTCCCTACGGGTCGTGAACTGTGTGTACATGATCAAGACATTCTTCAATCAATAATCATTAGGGGGACCTAGAGATCCACAATGACTGCCACCAGTTCATGCGATGACTTAGTGATCGTGTGACCTTTTATTCGCAGTAACCAATTCCTTTTGTCTCGCGATATTTTACTTGTCCAGGATCCAATAATTCGCTATCATTCATACCTAGTTCTATCCCGTTACTGACAAGTACTCTTTTCTCGTTCCTGTGATATGACATTCTTAGTGATCATTATCACTTGCTTGCAAGCTATGTCAATGTGATACTACCAAGAGGGCCCTAAGTATATATTTCCGTCATTAGGATGGACAAATCCCACTCTTGATCCACGAGCCTTAACTAAAGCTTTCCAAGTATCTGATGACACCTTTATGATCACCCTGTTATGGTGTGACGTTGATGCAATCAAAATACTCTTCTGGATTCAGTGATTGACGTGATCTCATGGTCTAAGGATTAGGGTTACTTTGAATGACGTTATAGTAGTTTAAAAGTAATGGCTTGATCGTGTTACTATACTTTGGGAGTATGTTCATCACATCATTCAATCAATGGTGTGCCCTTGTTATTAACAACATCCAATGTCATGATTAAGAAACCTTGATCATCTGTTAATCAACAAGCTACTGTAATGAGAAGCATCACTAGGAACCTTCTATTTGTTTATTAAACACACATGTATTAACATTTCCTTTTAATACAATTATAGCATGAGAAATAAACATCTATTATAAACATGGAATAACATAATAACGATTTATTATTGTCTCTTGTGCATATTCCTTTCAGTCTCCCACTTGCACTAGAGTCAATAATCTAGTTTTACATAGTTATGAATCTAACACCCATAGTGTTTTGGTGCTGATCATGTTATGCCACTGGAAGTGCTTTAGCCAATGGTTCCGCTCCATGTCTACTTTGCAAATATCTACATCACTAGCCTAGACATACTCTCGGATGGATTGATAACGATGCTTGATATGCTTGGAATTCTTGTGAAACCTTGGTTACTTAGCATTGACTATGGAACCATTGTTGTCACAATAGATAACCATTGGATCCAAAGCACTTGGAACCACACTTAGTTCAGAAATGAACTTTGTCATCCAAACTGCTTCCGCCACTGCTTCTAGATATATTCCGCCTCCATTGAAGATCTTGCCACCATAGGTTGCTTGGAACTCCTCCAACTCACCGTTGCACCATTCAAAATAAATACATATCCAGATTGTGACTTAGAGTCATCCGGATCAATGTCAAAGCTAGCATTGATGTAACACTTTGTGACGAGCTCTTCTTCACCTCCATAGAAGAGAAACATGTCTTTAGTTCTTATTAAGTACTTAAATACATTCTTGAGTGCTTTCCAATGTTGTACACCTGGATCAGATTGGTACCTGCTAGTCAAACTAACAGCATGTGTCGCATCCGGTCTTGTACATAGCATAGCATACGTAAGAGAGCCTATGGATGAGGCATAGGGGGCATTGACCATCAATTCTCTATCTTGTGTTGTAGCAAGACTTTGAGTTTTACTCAAAATCATACCTTGTTCCCTGGATAAGAGACCTTTCTTACTATTATGCATTTTGAATTTATTCAAAATCTTGTCAAGGTATGTACTTTGTGATAATCCAATTAAGCGTCTTTATCTATCTCTATAGATCTTGATACCTAAAATATAGGCAGCTTCACCAAGGTCCTTCATCGAAAACTTACTATTTAAGTAATCTTTTATGCTATTCAAAAGATCTACATCATTTCCAGTCAATAATATGTCATCCACATATAATATAAGAAATTCTATAGAGCTCCTACTCACTTTCTTGTAAATACAAGCCTCTCCTATAGTTTCGACAAATCCAAACCCTTTGATCACTTCATCAAAGCGGAGATTCCAACTTCGGTATGCTTGCTTCAGTCCATAGATGAAACGTTGAAGTTTGCATACCTTGTTAGCATCCTTAGGATCGACAAAACATTTTGGTTGCATCATATACAACTCTTCCTCAATGTTTCCATTTAGGAATAATGTTTTGACATCCATCTGCCAGATTTCATAATCGAAACGCAACAATTGCTAACATAATCCTAATTGACTTTAACATCGCTATGGGAGAAAAGTATCCTCATAGTCAACTCCTTGAATTTGTCGGAACCCTTTCACAACAAGTCAAGCTTTATAGACAGTTACATTACCATTAGCGTTAGTTTTCTTTTTGAAAATCCATTTATCTCAACAGCCTTGCGGTCATGAGGTAAGTCCACCAAATTAAAACTTGGTTTTCATACATGGATCCCACCTTGGATTGCATGGATTCAAGCCATCTGTTGGAATCCTGGCTCATCATCACTTCCTCATATGTTGTAGGGTCATCGCTTCCATCTACCATGAAATTGAAGACTGGATCACCATACAGTTCAGGAGCTACACGTATCCTTCTTGACCTGCGAGGTAGGGTAGTGTCCTCTTCTAGAGTTTCATGATGATTTTCGTGATCTTCACGATCCTCATCATTTTCCCTCTTCATTAGGTGGAGTCACCACTGGAACAGTTTCCGGTGCTGCGCTACTCGCCACTTCAGGAGGAGGAGGTTTGATAACCTCGTCGAGTTATACCTTCCTACTACTCACACCCTTCGCGAGAAACTCTTTCTCCAGAAAGGAACCATTCTTGGCAATGAAAATATTGCCTTCGGATCAGTGATAGAAGGTGTACCCAATTGTTTCTTTTGGGTATCCTATGAAGACATATTTTTACTCTTTGGGTTCGAGCTTATCAGGTTGAAGTTTCTTCACATAAGCATCACAACCCCAAACTTTTAAAAATGACAGCTTAGGTTTGTGACCAAACCATAATTCATACAATGTCGTTTCAACGGACTTTGATGGTGCCCTATTTAAAGTGAATGCCGCCGTATCTAATGCATGACCCCAAAATGATAGTGGTAAATCGGTAAGGGACATCATAGGCCGCACCATATCTAATAAAGTTCAATTACGATGTTCGGATACACCATTTCTTTGTGGTGTTCCTACATGAGTGAGTTGTGAAACAATTCCACATTGTCTCATGTGCGTGCCAAACTCGTAACTAAGATACTCACATCCATGATCGGATCGAAGACATTTAATCTTTCCGTTATGATGATTTTCTACTTCACTATGAAATTCTTTGAACCTTTCAAATGTTTCAGATTTGTGTTTCGTTAAGTAAATATACCCATATCTACTTAAGTCATCCGTGAAGGTTACAAAATAACGATATCCACCATGTGTAGACACACTCATTGGACCACATACATTGGTATGTATTATTTCCAATAAGTCGGCCACTCGTTCCATTGTTCTAGAGAATGGAGTTCTAGTCATCTTTCCCATAAGGCATGGCTCACATGTCTCAGATGATTCATAATCAAGTGATTCCAGTAGTCCATCATAATGGAGCTTCTTCATGCGTTTAACACCAATATGACCTAAACGGCAATGCCACATATATGTAGCAATATCACCAGTCAGCTTGATAATTTTGGCATTCACATTATTAATATGTGTACTACTAATATCAAGATTCAAAACAAATAAACCATTCAACACACGTGCATCCATAAAAGATATTGTTCATATAAAAGTAACAACCATTATTCTTAGACACAAATGAATAACCATCTCGCATTAAACATGATCCAGACATGATGTTCATGCTTAACGCAGGCACTAGATAACAATTATTTAGGTTTATTGTCAATCCTGATGGCAGATGAAGTGACTACGTCCAAAAACGATCACATCCACCTTGGATCCATTGCATACGCGCATCGTCACTTCATCCTTTGCTAGTGGTTGACTATTCCTTACCCCTGTTTCGAGTTACATATGTAAGCAACTAAACCTGTATCAAATACCTAGGTGCTACTTCGACTACTAGTGAGGTACACATCAATAACATGTATATCACATATACCTTTGCTCACATTCCCGACCTTCTTATCTGCCAAGTACTTTGGGCAGTTCCGCTTCCAGTGACCAGTCCCCTTGTAGTAGAAACACTGAGTGTCGGGCTTAGGGCCTCCTTTGGTTTTCTTTTAAGTCTTGGCAACAAATTTTCCATCCTTCTTAGATTGACCCTTGGAGTTGTCTTTCTTGCCCTTGTCAATCTTATCGACCATCAACTCTTGATGCTTTTTCTTTATGTCTACCTCAGCAACCATTAGTATAGCAGCGAGTTTAGTGAGCGATTTGTTCGCACCACCCATCTTGTAATCTAGTACAAACTCATTGTAAATTGGTGGTAGCGATTGCAAAACCCTATCTATCGTAAGATCAACTAGAATCTCACATCCCAGTGCGTCAAGACGTTGAGCATAGCAAGTCACCATGATGACGTGCTTGTTCATAGAGTTTTGCTCCTTCATCTTTGTGCTAAAGAACTTACTAGATATCATATATCTCTCCCCTCGGATTTGGCTCTCAAACATGGTGTTTAGTTCCATTACCATAGCATAAGCATCAGTAAGTTCAGGTTCCAGTGACTGAAGGATCGCACATTGTACAAGAGTGTAGTCATCACACTTCGTGTTGTACATGTTGTGCTCATCCCGAGACACATCGTTTGAAGGAGGGTCACCTAACGGGCCATCCAACACATAAGACTTCTTAATACCCATGAGGAAAATCCTCATGTTGTGGTACCAGTCAGTGAAGTTATACCCTTTATCTTGCAGCTTTTCTCTATCTAGGAATGCATTGATATGGAACGCACGGGGTGCCATGATCTACAATATATTTGAAAAGACTATTTTAGACTAGGTTTATAAAAGATAGAGTTCATGTCTATTCAAAATTACTATGAGAACTCCCACTCAAAAATGACACCCCTCTAGTCATTTTTAGTGATTACACGAATCAAATTCACTACACCACGACCGATCATCACGAGTGGTGGTGCAGATCCAATGGCAAGCATCATATGGACATCATATCATTCATATGACTCGTGCTTTACCTTTTGGTTCATGTTCCGAGGTCATGTCTGTACATGCTAGGCTCGCTAAGTAAGAACCCGTGTGTGTAAAACTGTCTTACACCTGTTGTATGGGAACGTAGATTCTATCACACCCAATCATCACATGGTGCTTCGAAACGATGAACTTTCTTAATGGTGCATACTAAGGAAGAACATATTATTATCTTGATATTTTTGGGAGGGATCATATTATAGTGCTAATGCCAAGAACTAATCAAGACATAAGAAAAATAAGATGCATAAAAGGGATAAACATCACATGCATATAAAATGTGATATGATATGGTCCTTTCTTGCACTTGATCTCCATCATGTGCTCCATGGTATGATCTCGATCATTCCACCGGCATGGCTCCAAGGTTCATGGCGCCACCATCATGGCCTTCTTCTCCATTACAATATATCTCTTGGATATACATGAATAGCATGCAAGCTATAAAATATAAATACAACCATATGGCTCCTGGCGGTTGTTTAACTTACAATAAATCTCATTACATACAACAATTTTTGTAACAATGACCATATCACATCACATGCCCGGCAAAAACAAGTTAGACGTCTTCTAATTGATTTTTGCATATTTTACGCGGCTTTGGGCTTTCTAGGAGAGAATTGCTCTACCTACGAATTTCAGCCACAACATTTGACAAATCAAGTTATGCAAACCGTTGTAAATTATATCACAATTATGTTGGGAGAGATAGAAACCCACAGAGCCACTTATGCAATACGAGTTGCATGTCAAGCGTGGGACATGTATCATGTGCGAGGATATGTAAAGTTAGTCTGGGCCGCTTCATCCCAACATGCCACCATGATCAGAATTTATGCAAGTATGAAACAAAGAGACTATCAACACCCACATCTCTATATGTTCTAACCATACAAAGCATCTACTCATAGACATAGATCCGATACCACTGATGGGGTTCATTGCATGGAAAGCAAAAAAAATCCTACGATTGCAACCACCAAGATCATATCTAGTAGATACATGTAACATCTTTAGATGGACTCACCCTCGATGACCATACACGGGATAACGTTCACTCAAACAAAAGTGGCTGTTGTAGAGTGTACTCGACCATCCTCAAGGACGTGATGACATTGCTGCACGTGTAGCACCTCCGTAGTCGGTCACACGTACGATGTGTCGACGACTCCCAAACCCCCGCTCCAGCCGGACATCAGAAGTAGCGGATCCCCAGGAACTCCAATAGCACTACACCATGGTATAGATGGTGGAGGGGAAGATCTCGAGCAGGTCTTCACCTAAGCACCTCTTTTGTGGTAATGGACAAGGCTAGCAAGAGGGATAAGATGCCAACCAAAGGGCATATGAGAGGAGTGGGCAAGTGTGTGTGTGAGGGAGGAGGTATCCACCTCCTTTTATAGGGGAGATGGAGGGGCCTCCCTTGTCCGGCGGCCAAGAGGGTGTCCCCTCACCTTCTCTCATTCATTTGGGTGGAGTCTCCACTCACACAATTTCAATCTCCACTTTCCCCCATTTATTCTCCACTCAAAAACCAAAGGTCTTTCTATTAAAGCACTTTAATTATCTTGTTTTAATGCAACTCAATTTAATGAACACTTCATTTAATGAGTACTTCATTTAATGAACACATTAACATTTTGATCCCTTTCTTTGTTTTGATACCCTGAAACATTTCGGCGGATTTGATAGAATAAATTCCTGCGATGTCCATTATCTTCTAGTGTGTTCCCTATCCACTCAATTGCGTCGATTACCCTTAAGTGTGTATCCCTACGGGTCGCAAACTGTGTGGACATGATCAAGACATTCTTCGATCAATAATAACTAGCGGGACCTGAAGATCCATAATGACTCCCACCAGTTCATGCGATGACTTAGTGATCGTGTGCCCTTTTATTCGCAGTAACCAATTACTTTTGTCTTGTGATATTTTACTTGTTTGGGATATGATTATCCGGTAACATTCATACCTAGTTCGGTACCATTACTAACAAGTACTCTTTTCTTGTTCCCCTGATATGACATTCTTAGTGATCATTATCACTTGCTTGCAAGCTATGTCAATGTGATACCACCGAGAGGGCCCTGAGTATATCTTTACGTCATTGGGATGGACAAATCCTGCTCTTGATCCACGAGCCTCAACTAACACTTTCCAAGTATCTGATGACACCTTTATGATAACCCAGTTACAGTGTTACGTTTGATGCAATCAAAATACTCTTCCAGAGTCAGTGATTGATGAGATCTCATGGTCTAAGGATTATGGTTACTTTGAATGATGTTATAGTAGTGTAAACATAATGGCTTGATCGTGTTACTATACTTTGGGAGTATGTTCATCACATCATTCAATCAATGGTGTGACCTTGTTATTAACAACATCCGTCATGATCAAGAAACCTTGATCATCTATTAAATCAACAAGCTAGTGTAATGAGAGGCATCACTAGGAACCTTCTATTAGTTTATTAAACACACATGTATTAATGTTTCCTCTTTAATACAATTATAGCATGAGAAATAAACATCTACTATAAACCTGGAATAACATAATAACCATTTATTATTGCCTCTCGGGCATATTCCTTCCATGGATATCATCAGATAAGGATAAAAGAAGATGATGAAGCCAAAGCTGCTTTCAAAAGTCACCATGGCCAGTTCCATTTCAGAGTAATGCCATTTGGAAATTCTCCAGCAATCTTCCAATGCCTGGTGAACTCAGTTTTTGCTAAACATATCGGGAAATCTTTTCTAGTGTTTATGGATGATATCCTACTTCAAAGCAAGGATCTAGAATCACACAAGATACATCTCAAGGAAGTGCTAGGAATATTGAGAGAGCATAAATTATATGCCAAGCTTAGTAAGTGTTCATTTGCATAACAACAATTATAATACTTAGGCCATATTATCTCTAATAAAGGAGTAGCCACTAATATTGAGAAAACCAAGGCTATGGTAGAATGTCCAATGCCCACTACTATTACTAAGCTAAGATGATTTCTTTGCCTCACTGGCTACTATAGATTTTTTCATCACTATGGGATCATAGAAAAACCACTCACATATCTTTTGAAGAAGAAGGCTTTTCTCTAGACAAGTTAGGCACAACTAACTTTTGACCAACTAAAGAAAGCTATGATCACTACTCATGTGCTCAAATTGCTAGATTTGAGTCAATCCTTCTGTATTGAAAGTGATGCATGTGCCTTAGGAATTGGAGATGTGTTAAGCCAGGGAAATCACCCAGTGGCTTTCTACAACAAAGCATTAGGACCAACTAACCAGAAGTTATCAATTTATGAGAAGGAGTTCCTGTCAATTATGATGGCTATAAATAGATGGAGGCCATATGTGGAAAGAGGTCCCTTTGTCATCAAAACTAACCATAAAAGTTTGTGTCATTTGGAGGATCAGGTACTAACCCCAGACTTGCAAAGGAAAGCTATGAATAAAATGGTGGGATCGTAGTTTAAGTTTCAATATAACAAATGAATGGAGAATCAAGCTGCTGATGCATTGTCTAGGGTGGGACACATGTCTGCATTATAAGGGGTTTCTATGGCACAACCAGTATGGCTACAAGAAATCTTGAATTCCTATGTAGTTGATTCTGTAGCATTGGAAAAGTTACAGAAATTGGTAGTGGATCATGAGGCAGAACCTAGATATTCCTTGGTGAATGGCCTCATCAAATATAAAGACAAAGTTTGGGTGGGTGCAAATAGTGGTCTCCAAACTAAACCGATTGAAGCTTTTCATTCCAATCCAATTGGTGGGCATTCAGGATTTCGGGCTACTTACCAGATGTTGAAGAAGTTGTTCCACTGGATAGGAATCAAGCAGGTTGTGGCTAATTTTGTGCAACAATGCCAAATTTTCCAATAAGGCAAGCATGAAAACTTCAAATACCCTGGCCTATTTAGCCCCTTACCTACTCCATAAGGTTCTTGGGATGAGGTTTCAATGGATTTTATAGAAGGCCTACCAAAATCCAATGGATACTCAGTCATACTAGTGGTGGTAGATAGGTTTACAAAATACAACCACTTCATCCCTCTCAAACACCCATATATAGTAGCTACAGTGGCAAATGTTTATCTGGCAAATGTTGTGAAATTACAGTATGTCAATAACTATTACTTTAGACAGAGACAAAATATTTACAAGCAACTTTTGGAAGGAATATTCAAACGTTGGGGCACCAAACCACAGATGTCCACAACTATCATCCTCAAACTGATGGACAAACAAATAGAGTAAATCAGTGTCTAGAGATGTATCTCAGGTGTATTGTGCATGATTCACCAAAGAAGTGGGAAAACTGGCTTCCCTTGGCTGAGTTTTGGTACAACACATCCCACCATTCTTCTTTGGGATGTTCTCCATTCAAGGCCCTATATGGAAAGGAACCTAATATGTGACATTTCTTCCAGCCAGCACAGGAATCTGTCACAAATCTACAAACTTGGCTTTAGTAAAGGAGTGAATTGACAATGCTGCTCAAGTAGCATCTAGCAAAGGCCCAAATGAAAATGAAGCATGATGTAGACAAGAAGAGATCTCAGACAGTTTCAGGTAGGTGACAAAGTATCCCTCAAGTTAAAACCATATGCTCAATCAAAAGTGGTGAATCTACAGTGTCCCAAACTCTCCATGAACTACTTTGGGACATTTGAGATTGAGGATAAGTTTAGTCTTGTAGCATATAAGCTGAAGTTGCCTGCCAGTAGTTTGATCCACCTGGTGTTGCATGTGTCTCAATTGAAGGAGCACATTCCAGATCACACACCAGTATATTCTTCACTACCTGAACCACTCCAGTTGGATCTCTTATAGGTGATTCCTGAAGAAATTTTGGACTGCAGACTGGTAGAGAAAGGTAACGCAACCCTCCTTCAAGTGTTGATTCGCTGGTCAGGAATTCCTCCTATTTTTTCCACATGGGAAGACTATGAAGTAGTCTAGCATCCGTTTCCAGCTGCACCAGCATGGGGACATGCTGGATCTTCAGGGGCGGGTACTATCACAATCGCAATGATGAAGCTAGGAACGATTGTGCCTGGGAAGCATAAGATGAATAAGGCGCCTACGACCAAGGTGGGAACGGACATCAATAATGGGCCTCCAATAGCTACTGGGTAAGAGTGGGCCTTGGGCTGGATGAAAGGGAGTGCATGTGTAGCGTGAGTCCTGGAGCAGGTTATAAGCTTCAGTGCGTGTTCTGTAAGACTATTGTTGAACTGAATGAAATCTCACTTGCCTCGACCTCTGTCCCTTCTCGCCCCCAATTCTACTTCTTCTCCAAGACAACCTCCTAGTCGCTAATTGTTGGAGTGATCAACGACAAGGACATAACACTCCGCCTGTGGTTGCTCCTCCCCGACGCCCTCCTTTGCTTGCCGGGCGGCTCCTTGTCTGTCCCGATGCATATCCTCTTGGTGTTGTTCATCGTATCTGGGCGCCTGCAGCCATGGATGGCTGCTGCTTCACTCGCACAGTTCTCTTTGCTGCAGCTCGTCCCGATCGATCCTCCTTCACTCACCGATCGACTACTCCTTCTGTGCTGATACTAGGCCACCACTGTGCGTCTCACGGGTTGAACACCTGCCGTCATGGATGCTCATGGATGATCTCCAAACTTGAGTCATCTCCGTGTGCTTGGATCTCGAGGAAGATGCCATGCCTGATAGGATGTCTCTATTATCAATGGATCTGGATCCCGGCTAGTCTGATCCGTTGCCGGCGAGGTTGGATATGATGGGATAGATGATGGTGGATGTAAGTTATTTTTGGAAATGTTCATGTTATAGAAGGTGTTTCAAAATGCTACAAACGAATACCATTTGTATTGTGGACCCACGGGAAAAATGCTATGAAACTATAGCGAATGTTAGGTTTTTGGGCAAGGTTGGTGCTCCATTGGTGATGGTGGTCAGTGGACATTTCAGAATTTTCTATGTTGCATGTGGTGTTGCATTTTGCTACAAACACATATGGTTTTTGCTACATGAGTGTGTTGAAAATGTAGCAAATGGTGACATACTCTTTCACGTTCTACTACAACCAAATTGGAATTTCTTGCATATGTTAATGGTTTTTTACTACATGGATGTGTTGAAAGTGCTACAACCTTTTTTGCTACACGTCTCAAACCCGATGCTTCTTTAAGTTCCGGTACCACCAAATTGGGATTTGTCCCACACATTGTTCGGTTTTGCTACATGGGTATGCCCAAAATGTTGCAAACAATGACACATATTTTTCAAAATTTTGTTGTACAAATGGAGATTTTGTTTCATATTTTTTCATTTTGCTACATGGAAGCCTTAAAAATGTTTGCGATTTTTTGTGACCTCTACAGACTATGGAAAAAAATGTTGCAAACAGATGTTACATACAATGGTGCTATATATGAAATGTTTTTGCTACATTGATCAGAAGTGCGAGATTCACTCACTGAAGTCCATCGGACGGCTCCGGAGGCGGCTGATTTTTTCATTTTCGTGCCGGCAAACGCCTAGCAGTTTCCTTCTTTTAATATAATCAAGTTTTGTCTTCAAAGCGCATGATTTTTGGAAAATAGTGGTATATGAAACTTGGAATAATTGGAAAGAATTTTGTATTTTATCAGAAGCCATCAAAATTTAGCTGCTCGTAAGTGTTTTTCATGACAGATCTAAATCTTGCATCGATCAAATCACAGAAAAGCTAGCTACTTAGGGATCGGATTGACTCTCTTTTGCTCTTTTGGTATATTTTTTCTTGTAACTATATAATAGCATGTGAATTTACCATTTTAAGTTATCAACTAGATAGGATCGGTGCGGCGACACACCATGTCTGTGTTGGCGCCGAAGGTTGTATATGGTAGCACGACGTGAGGCGGCAAGATAAAATGAGCACACATGTTACTGCCTTTTTCTCAAATAGACAGCCCATGTTCACTGGTTGTCGCCGGCTATACGTTCGTGTAATGTTGTGTCAATGTGAGGAAGTCGGTCGAAGCTTGTGCGTTATATACCCATGTCGTCCTTTTTTTCAAGCCAAATGTGTGAGCCGAACTCTAAGAATTCTAGTAGAGTGTGTTCTTCCGTGCGTAGAGACAGGGGATTAATGACTCATTTGCCTTCTCGGCAATAGTGTTCAGTTTTGGTTTCTAGGCGATAATTATCCAGTTGTTGATGAATGAAAACTGCTTCGCATGCTTATGCTTTCAACCAAAATGCAATCTTGCTCATAAGATTAGGCATGATTAACATTATCTAACACATAGGTCGGTCCAATTTTCTGGAAACGACACCCAATCTGTGTGCATGGCAACAAAGTAAAGCAGGCCCGACATATCTAGAACGATCGCAAAGAACAGTCTCGACTTTCATATCTCTATTGAGTAGTTGAGAGGAAGATAACGGAGATTTAAGTTCACATCTAGATACATACACTCACGGCCAAAACCAACATGAATAAATAAATGAAATGGAAACAAACCATAAGCCTCACTGGGTTGTAGTTGATTTCTGACCAAATAAGATCTCCCTGCAACCATGATCCCTCTCTTCGTTGTTCAATTGAAAGAGAGAGAAAACACAGAGTTAGTGGTAATGATCGACTAACATCTCAAAACAATACACTGACGTTAAAAGAAGGATTAAGGTGAAAAAATAGCACGTATGCATTTCCTCCTGAAGTTACATAAACAGAAAAGCAACATAGTGACAACAGACCAACAAGCACCAAAAGTAGATAATCAACATATTAACAACCTAAATTCTTATTGGCGCACGGGCATCAGAACGACGTGCGCGGCGTGCTCCCTCCTAGGCACATGTCGCGGTGGCCTCCAAACCGTAAAACCGACGTGGCGACGCGGGGGCATGGAACCAGGTTTTTTTTGTCCGAAACTGCCGTTCAAAATTTGTGTGCAAAAGTGGCCTACCTCCCTCCCCTAAACCCGTCGCATTTACTCTTCTCCCTATTCTATCTCAACTTTGTCTCTCTGCTTCTCTTTCTCCTTCATCTCGGGCGCAACCATCGGTGGGGGGAGGGGTGTAGGTAGGAGGCGGAGGAGGAGCCATTCCAGTGGAGGGGTCTGGCGTGTTGCATAAGAGATCTACATCAGCATCATGAGCAGAACCGGGGCAATGATTTATGGGAGGATCTCGCTCGTCTTGATCTCTGGTGGAGGAGGTCCATTTTCGGTGCCGTTTTCGATACATTTTGACCACCGCAAGGACATACGCGACACATACACTGCTATGTACTCCATGATTTCAGTCCGCGTCGTGTTCGATGCATCAATTGCGCCTCCATCCATGTTCCCTTGCTGTGTATTTTCACACGATGTGTGAGGTGCTCCCAGGGTTGGAGCGGCGCTAGAGGTCTCTGCAAAATGCCTCTGAGCGCATATATGCCGCGGCTGGTAGGGTGGTTTGTTGACGGTTAACAATGCGCACATATGCTGGTCTTCATGAAGGAAGGTGAATCTTGTGGGGATGTTGATGATATGGGTTTTGTCCACAAATACCAGAGGGATATGCAATCTAGTAAATGGACACGGACTCATGTTGTTGATTTTAGCAATTTAGTTGTATTTTTTCAAAAACATTGTCCAACACAAACATGCTTGTTGCATATATGGCACTACTAGTTGCTAGTAGAAGTTGCAAAAGTAGGCATATCTCAGAAGTTGCTCAACCACTGCACACATATTGTTCATGTTTCTTTTGACTGCCTTTTTGTAGTTGCTTCTCTGACATAGGTAGTTTCTCAACACAATATGTTTGTTGCCTATATGACACTAGAAGTTGCTCAAAATATCATTTCCTATATGTAGTTGATTTTCTATCATTGATAGTTTCTCAACACGAAAATGTTTGTTGCCTATATAGAACTAAAGGTTGCACAATTTTTTCCATGTCGTTTTTTCCTTTTTGTAGTTGCTTTTCTATCACATGAAGTTGCTCAACACAACCAGCTTGTTGCCTCTATTACACTAGAAGTTTCTCAACCCAAATTTATAGTTGCTTCTCTATCATAGGTAGTTGCTCAAACCAACATATTTTATTGCTTATATGGAACTATAAGTTGCTAGTAGAATTTTGATCAAAGTATATTTTAAGTTCTGTTTTTATGCTATGTTGAATCAGATATGCATGATGGATGGGTCTGATCCGCCAGCAGGTGGGACCTCATCTTCAGAGAATCAACAATCTAAGATTCTGGCTACGAAGGAGGCTAGTAATAAATCCAAAAGAAAGGCTCTCATTAAACATGACTCTACTCCAGGGAATGGGTCTAAACAAGAAATTATGGAGAAACCTGGCGGTGATATGGTTGATAAGGGGGAATACTATATAGAAGGGAAAGGTTGTAGCCTGCAAGAAAACATACAACTCTAATGTAGGTTCTTATGTGCTACCCACATCGTACCCATCATAAATCCGATTACCCATCAACTTTTTTTCGGGTTTTTTCATCAGCAAATGCAACTTTAATCCTTTCCCAAAATGTTTATGTCATAGTTTCGTATTGTAGACTTTCTGTTTGTTTTCTATTTGTACCAATTCTTCTTACTATAAGTTGTTTTTATAGGTGCTTAATTTGTTCACTTCTGGTACCAATAATATGGAACTAGAAGTTGCTAGTAGGAATTAAGCATACTTTTTTCCTTCTGGTTTTTCCCCTATGTAGTTGCATCGCTATCATTTATAGATTCTCAACAAAACCTATAAGTTGCCTAAGTGGAACTAGATGTTGCTAGTAGAACTTTGATCAAAGTATGTGCATATAGCCTCCTGCATAGTTGCTTTTCTACCATAGGTAGTTTCTCAACCCAACATATATTATTGCCTATATGAAACTATAAATTGCTAGTGGAAGTTTTGAGCAACTACATACTTGTTGCCCATGTGGAATATATCTTACTTCTACACTTCTTTGTAGTTGTCTGACATGTACCCCTTCAAGTGATTTTTTGTTCTCATCTACATTGGCTTTTCCAAGAATAATACATCACATTTTACCTGCTTAAATTGTAGCTTCAAGAAATAAGAAACAGGGCATCGCCATCATGGTATGTCACACTAAATAACAGTTTGATAGACCCACAAAAGGTTGCATTGATTGATTATAAATTTGGCAGCCTATTGAACATTGGTGCATGTACCATGCCTCTTGACCTCAGTCAGTGGGTTATGAAGTGCTATGATCCCGATAGTTCTAAGTTAGTGATACCCGACCATGGAAAGATACAAGTTGATGCAAACAGTTTGCACAAGGTTTGGGAACTGCCTAACTCAGGTTTAAAAATTCACTATGAGATGAATCTTGATATCATCCAAGAAATCAAGGATGATTAAGGTTTCCCTAGAAAAAATACTCCTAAACTGACCAAATGGTACATGATGATCAAGGAAATTACAAAAAAGTGCAGAAAGCAACTACAAAAGGCACCTAGAAGGGTGCAGTAAGCAATTACAAAAGGCACCCATGCAACTTCATAGGTGCTAAGTATGAAGTTTCCTAACGATAGTATGAAGTTACCAAACAATAGTATAACATGAAGTTGCCAAACAATAGTATAACATGAAGTTTCCTAAATATAGTATGAAGTTGCCTACCGATGTCAATAAGTTTCCTACGTGATGTTGTGAAGTTAATTATTGATGTTGTTAAGTTGACCACACATTGTTCTGGAGTTTGACAAAGCAAGCAAGTTTTTTGGCTAAAACTCAAGTGGAAGTTGCTAGCTAACCAAGCAAGTTTTTCCTGAACTCAAGTGGGATCCTATGGGGGTAGCTGGTAGGCAGGTTTTGGCTGAAAAGGAGAATAATTTTATCTTATTCAAAGAAGTTGCATGGGATCTATGGGTAGTTGCTAGGAAAACATGCAAGTTGCCTAAGATAAAGGCAATTTTGAGCCGAGTTCATATCAACAAGGTTGCCTCTAACACGAAGTTGGATGAACTAAGGTGGAAGTTGCTAGCAAACTTAGCAAGTTTTGCCTGAACTCAAATGTAAGTTTCCCATACTATATAAAAGTAGCATAATTTGACTCAGACAAATTAGTTTGTCTGGGGATCCTATGGGGGTAGCTGCTAGGCAGGTTTTGGCTAAAAAGGAGCATAATTTTGTCCAAGACAAAGTAGTTATCAGGGATATGTGGGTAGTTACTAGGCAAAACAGACAAGTTGCCTCAAATAAAGTCAAATTTGGGCTGGGTTGATCTCATGAAGGATCGAGAAAAAGGAGCATGGCAAATAAATTGCCTAGGATTTGTGTGTAGTTACTAAGAAAAATAGCCAAATTGCCTTAAATATAGTCAAATTTGGGCTGGGTTAATCTCAACAAGGATCACGAACCAGTATGTAGATGAAGGAGTACCTGATACGTCCATTTTGCATCACTATTCTATGTCTTAATTCACTATTATTCATTGATATATTTCGTATTGAGAGGTGATACTTATGTTATTTCATCTGTTTTTGCATGGTTGATGACTTTTGGAGCATGGACCGCTGCAGTCAGGATTCTGATGGAAAAGGTGCTGTTTGGAGGCAAAATTCGCGAAGATCAGAAAATCTGGGAAAATATATGGAAAATCCTATTTTTCCAGAAGATAAAGGATGCCAGAAGATGGAGTGGAGATGGGCCACAGGGGGCCCACACCACCCCATGGCGCGGGCAGGCCTAGGCCACGCCAAGGAGTGGTGTGGCCACCCTGGCCCACTCCAGCCTCTCCCCTCTGGCGTATATCTTCCTCTCGAAACCCTAAGAATCAGGGAGCGACCACAGAAAGATTCCGCCGCCTCTGCGGGGCGGAAAACACCGAGAGAGAAAGATCTCTCCGGTAGACAGATTTCTGCCGGGGGAATTCCTTCCCGGAGAGGGGAGATCATCGCCATCAACACCACCATCAAGCTGGACTTCATCGGGATCATCATCATCATCACCACCACCATCAGCACCCTCATCACCATCTCCATATTGTTGTAACAATTGCGTTGAGTTCATAGGGGAAACTTTCCCGGTGTTGATTACTCTTTGTAGTTGATGCTATTGAGTGAACCATTGAATTATTGTTTATGTTCAGATTGTTATACATCATTATTCCATCTCTGATCATGATCCATATGATGTATTGTGAGTAGTTCGTTTTGTTCTTGAGGACATGGGAGAAGTCTTGTTGTTAGTAGTGGAGTTGCGTTGAGAAAGATTCAATAGATTGTTATTTAAGTTGTGGTGTACTTCTTCTAGTGGTGTCATGTGAACGTCGACTACATGACACTTCACCTATATGGGCCTAGGGGAATGCATTGTGTATTTGGCTACTAATCGTAGGGGTTGCCGGAGTGACAGAAACCTGAACCCCCATTAGGAAACCATTGCACAAGGGACGTAAGGGTCTTAGAGTTTAAAGTTGTGGTTAGGTTTCTACCTTAATTACTTTATTGTACTTACGTATGTTTGCAAGGGGGTTTAATCACAAGTATGTATTAAGTCTTGGATGAGACGGTACATTAGCACAGGTTCACCCACACAACACTTAGCAAGCTAGAGAAGATTAATCGACTATATGAAGCGAAAGCACTTGACAGTCTTCCCATGTGTCCTCGAGAATGTTTGGTCATCTATAGAAATACAACCGGCTTGTCCTTTGCTGCATAAAGGATTGGGCCACTTGCTGCATTTATTCCTATTGTCTTTTATTTACTCGTACTTTGTTTACTTGCTTTATCGAAAACCCCTAAAAGTCCGTTTGCTAAGTATTTGCAGAGAATTCCTGATCCATACCACTAGCCAACACCTTCTGCTCCTCGTTGGGTTCGACACTCTTACTTATCGACAATACTGCGATACACCCCCTATACTTGTGGGTCATCAAGACTATTTTCTGGCGCCGTTGTCGGGGAGTGAAGCGCTATTGGAGAGTGGAACTGGTAAAGGAAACTTCTACTGTGAGTATTGTTTACTTCTGCTAGTTGCTTTATTTTCGTTATGGATAATTCACTGAGTTTCTTATTTGGTAATGCTACTACCACTGCTAAGGTAGTAGATAAGCCACCACCTGCTGAGAAAGATGTTTTCAAAATACCTACAAGAATTATTGATCGTGTTATGGATAATTACTATGTTGGGGATGGAACTGTCCATCCCGGTGATCATTTACTCTTTATACACGAATTATGCGGGTTGTTCAAGTGTGCAAGTATTACTACAGATCAAGTTAAGAAGTTATTCTCATTATCACTGAAAGGAAGAGCTGAGGAATGGTATAAGCTGCTGAAGAATGGTCAAGCTCTGGAATGGGAGGAAATAGTGCCTCTCTTTTATTCAAAGTTTTATCCTCCTAGTGAAATTCATAAAGATCGGAATCAAATATACAACTTTTGGCCTCTTGATGGAGAGAGTACAGCTCAAGCTTAGGGGAGATTGAAGTTACTAATGCTCAAATGTCCCATTCATGAGCTTCCCAATAATATTATTATCAATAACTTTTATGCAAGGCTCCCTCTACATGACAAGGATTTATTGGATGCTTCTTGTCCTGGATCATTCACTCGCATGTAAGAAGAAGTTAAATGGGACCTTATGGACCGTATTCAAGTCAATGCTGAAGCTTGGGAGAACGACAAAGGTAGAAAATCAGGTATACAATATGATTATGAATGCATTGAATCTTTTATGGGAACTAATGACTTTCAAAATATTAAAAATGCTTATGGTCTAGACTCTCAAGCTATTGCTTCTTATTTTAAGGCTTTTGCTTCTTATATTGAAGTGCCTAAAAATAAGTGGAATAAGTATCATGAACCTTATAAAGATATTGCTAAGAGTGTTCCTGCAAGAAATACTAAAGTTTATATTGCTAGTCATGTTTTACCTAAACCTTATATTGAGAAAATGCCTTTCCCAGTTAAGGTAAAGGAGCATTCTATGATAGCTAGTATGGTTAATGAAATATGAGTAGGGCTGCTGAACCTGATAAACAAATGATTGATGAACCTATTGTAGCAAATGTGAAAGACTTTGTTGCTAAATATGAAAAAGAGGGACACACTATCCTTTGTAAGGATACCTCTAATATTGTTTCACATAGTAGTGTTATGAGAGCTAGTATTCCTGTGTTTTCTGTTAGAATAAGTGATCATTGCTATGATAGTCTTGTGATAGCTATATTGTTAAGTTTATGAATGATACTGAAAGCTATTATGAGAGAGAGAAAAGTGTTCTTGTGCATCTCAATAATATCAAGTTTCCTCGTTTTATGCTGAAAGTTTTTATGTTGCACTTCTTTTGCCTTCTTATGCAAGTTGCCTTTGGTTCCAATAACTTGTTTGTTTACAAAATTCCCTTGCATAGGAAGTGGGTTAGACTTAAATGTGCGTGTGTTTTTGCTTCTTAATGCCCTCTTTCACTTCAAATCATATCCCTATGAGAGCTTCTTCAAAATTATCATGCCCATCTTAAAGGCTATAAAGAAAGAGCTTTATGGGAGACAACCCAATTTGTTTTTGCTTTCAGTTTGTTTTTGTTTCTTTGAGTCTTGGAAGTTATTACTTCGGTAATAAATCCTCCTTTTCCGTTTTGTTTGGTTTTTGTATCAAGATCAACCTCTAATGAGAGAGAAGTAAGATTTGGGGAAGTTGCTGTCCCGAAACAGATTTTTGTGCTTCACCGTAAAAATTCGTGAGAGATCTCTGTATATCGGATTGAGCTGTACTTTTTTGTGACTCTGACCCAGGTTGTTATTTAACTTTTATTAGTTTTGCACTTTTTGATTTGAGCAACAGAAGATTTTCGAAAAAAATGATCTTTAACTGCTAGTCTGTTTTGACAGATTTTGCCAATCTTGCATTTGCTTCTTTATTCGATTTCCTTTTTGAATTCTTTTTAAGTTTTCTAAAGGAGTTGCTACAGTAACTTTAGTTTTGATGGTTTTCAGTCGAAGTTGGACTCAAAAGGTTTTATCACTTCACTTATACTAATGTTGCTAATAAGAACTGTGTGAAGTTTTGTGTGAAAGAAATTTCCAGGAAGTGGAGATAATGGTGTAACAAGGAAGAGAAAGGTTTTATGACTCGAGTAATAAGTATATGAAGATGAAGATATCAATGATATTCAAGTGATGACTCCAGAAGGATCCACTCAATACCAAATTCAAAGACCCGCAGAGTCCATTTCCAACTAGGTAACAGTTCTGGTAAGAAAAGTTCCACGAAAATACAATCCAACTATATTTTTGCAGTTTTCAGTCAATAAGGAAAGCTATGAAGCGAAAAAGGGACGGAACCAGAGCCAGGGTGGCCCACACCACCCCATGGCGCGGGCCCACCCCTGGCCGTGCCACCAGGTGGTGAGGCCGCCCAGGACTCCGTCTCCGACCCGTTTTCTCCCAGTACCTTCCTTTTGATATGAAACTTCGTAATATATAACCCCCCCGGATCCCCCGAGGTTCGTATATTGTGTTTTTGTCGTGTTTTTGTTCCGATCTGTTTCTGCCAGGACATACTCTTTGAAGGTTTAGAAGCACAATGGTGTCCACCAAGGATAAAGGGAAGGAACCTATGGAGGAAGACCTCCAAGAACCGGGAAGGAGAAAGAGATCAAGAGTGAAAGTGAAGAGGAGGCAAAACACACCGGCACTACCATTGCAAGCATTGGAGTGGTGGCGAACCCTGCCAGGATCAGAAGGACTGCACGGATGCAGACTAGGGGGAAAGCTCCCCGTCACTGTTTGGCACCAAGGGCACCTTGTCCGAACACTAAGAGTACCTTCCATACCTTTGCTCATAACCATGCAGGAAAAGAAGACTCCAAGTGGGAAGAATGGAAGAAGAATCACAAGAGCTAGGATCCACAAACTGAGATGATTATGGGACGTATTGAGCATAACTCGGAATTGATTCGCACTTTCACCTTCGAGATTGAGGACCTTGGGAAACTGATCAAGGAGCTCATCAAGAGGATACCACCACCACCGAAGGAGTAATTCGTCATCAGGTTTGGCATCCCCTTGGTTTGTTCCAAGCTTGGGGGAGTGCCGCGGTATCATATCACTATCTTCTATCTTTTTACCTTGTTAGTAGAGTCATATCATGAATATAGGAGTTATTTTGTAGTATGGTTTGCATTATGGAAGTGTCCCCTCTCTCGTTAGATTTGTATCCCTTGGTGTGAGTTTCCATTATGGAGTACTAATGAGAAGTTCTATCATTCACTCTTTTGCATAGCTTATGATAGTTTTCAATTCGTGGTTATATGATTGATCTTGTTGTTAGTATTGGTAGCACTTTGGGATCATTGAGTTAATTAAGTTGGTTTTGGCAAACCTGGCTCGGTCAGTAGCAACACCCTTTTTGAGAGTTGAAAATAAAAAGATAGAAGTACTCTAGAGGAAAATAATTTCATCATCTTTTTTTCTTGATTTGCTCATAAGTCTAGTTTTCTCTAGTTAAGATCTTTTGTGCTTCCAAGGAAGATTGCATGTTTGTCTTTACCATTTGTATGTTTGTTTGTTTCCTTCAACTCTTATACTTGCTACCCAGCCTTGCTAGCCAAAAACCTGTACTGAGAGGAAATTCTTCTCGTGCATCTGCCTCCTTTAAACCAAAACCTTCACCATTTGTGTCCACCATACCTACCTAGTAGCATTATTGCTATTCCAAGTAAATTCTTGTTTTATCTACCTCCCAAATTAAACTTGTTATGTGAAATTTAGTGATTAAAGCTCTCACGAACTTGATGGCACACTTTACTTTCTTGCATTTAATAAACTTGAACCATTGGGTCCTTGTTTGTTGCGTATATGCTTGCGCTTTATGAGTTGAAGTTAGCCGAACCATGTATCATGGGGACCGCTTTCCACACTTCATTTGGTACTTTGTACCTAGTTGATATCATGTTCTTTTGCTTATGGATCCCGGCGGTGTGAAATAAAAGTGGAACTTGTAAGATCATGGAGTTTATATGTGTGTTAGAGAAACGCGTGGGCCGCTAGCCTAAGCCATGCCTAATCATGGTGGAAACTTGCAGCATAACTATAGTGAGCATTCTATGAAGCATCCTCAATAAAAACCTATGCAAATAGCAAATAAAAAGATCGCTGAGATGCTCACTGTCTGCTTGCCTTGTCATTTTGATTATGGGATAGCTCCTGTGTCATGTGCAAGGGGTACCCCGTTGGCGGTTCTCGATGATACGCATGTATTTACAATGACAAGAGCTTGCTCGTGACTGAAGTTGAGTAGCATGAGGATCGGTACTCATAAGTAAGGGGCATGAGATTTCAACTTATAACTTGTCAAGCATATCCTCTTAGTTGTGTCACTTTAACCTTAATCACCTAAAGATGCCTATGATAGGGGCAATGAGAGCTGAAAGCTAGTAAGTATCATAATTTTTGGGAGCTCTTTATGAGACTTGTAATCCCTGCTTCCCTCTTTGAAGGGCCCTTTCTTTTACTTTGTAGTTGAGTCAGTAAACCTATTCCCTTCTATCTCGGCAGGTATTTTGAGTTGATGTGTTTCATTCATTCATACGATGATTTATGCATTCATGTTTCTTATGTTCCTTGTTTTGCACATTGCTCTTATCTTGATGTTTACTACTTTGAAAGCTTTCGTTGAAAAACCATCTATTTGTGAACTCCAACAAATTATCTACTATTCTTCGACCAAGAGCTAAGTTTGCCATTACCAATTATGATTCACTTTATGTATCTTTATTGTGTTTCCCTTACTCATTGCAAGTTGAGTTGTATAATAGTGAGTTGTCTTCTATTATGATCTATGTATTGGATGAATGTGATGCTTCTTGTCCGTATTCTTTTATCGACTCTTCACTCCATAAACTTGAGGTCATGTTTATTGAGCTCAGTTTCGCTTGGGGACAAGCGAAGTCTAAGCTTGGGGGGAGTTGATACGTCCATTTTGCATCACTATTCTATGTCTTAATTCACTATTATTCATTGATTTATTTCGTATTGAGAGGTGACACTTATGTTATTTCATCTGTTTTTGCATGGTTGATGACTTTTGGAGCATGGACCGCTGCAGTCAGGATTCTGATGGAAAAGGTGCTGTTTGGAGGCAAAATTCGTGAAGATCAGAAAATCCGGGAAAATATACGGAAAATTCTATTTTTCCAGAAGACTCAAGATGCCAGAAGATGGAGTGGAGGTAGGCCATAGGGGGCCTACACCACCCCATGGCGCGGGCAGGCCTAGGCCGCGCCAGGGAGTGGTGTGGCCACCCTGGCCCACTCCAGCCTCTCCCATCTGGCGTATATCTTCCTCCCGAACCCTAAGACTCGGGGAGCAACCACAAAAAGGTTCCACCGCCTCTGCGGGGCGGAAAACACCGAGAAAGAAAGATCTCTCCGGCAGACAGATTTCTGCCGGGGGAATTCCTTCCCGGAGAGGGGAGATCGTCACCATCAACACCACCATCAAGCTGGACTTCATCGGGATCATCATCATCATCACCACCACCATCATCACCATCAACACCCTCATCACCATCTCCATGTTGCTGTAACAATTGCGTTGAATCTTGCTATAGTTCATAGGGGAAACTTTCCCGGTGTTGATTACTCTTTGTAGTTGATGCTATTGAGTGAACCATTGAATTATTGTTTATGTTCAGATTGTTATACATCATTATTCCATCTCTGATCATGATCCATATGATGTCTTGTGAGTAGTTTGTTTTGTTCTTGAGGACATGGGAGAAGTCTTGTTGTTAGTAGTGGAGTTGCGTTGAGAAAGATTCAATAGATTGTTATTTAAGTTGTGGTGTACTTCTTCTAGTGGTGTCATGTGAACGTTGACTACATGACACTTCACCTATATGGGCCTAGGGGAATGCATTGTGTATTTGGCTACTAATCGTAGGGGTTGCCGGAGTGACAGAAACCTGAACCCCCGTTAGGAAACCATTGCACAAGGGACGTAAGGGTCTTAGAGTTTAAAGTTGTGGTTAGGTTTCTACCTTAATTACTTTCTTGTACTTACGGATGTTTGCAAGGGGGTTTAATCACAAGTATGTATTAAGTCTTGGATGGGACGGTACATTAGCACAGGTTCACCCACACAACACTTAGCAAGCTAGAGAAGATTAATCGACTATATGAAGCGAAAGCACTTGACAGTCTTCCCATGTGTCCTCGAGAACGTTTGGTCATGTATAGAAATACAACCGGCTTGTCCTTTGCTGCATAAAGGATTGGGCCACTTGCTGCATTTATTCCTATTGTCTTTTATTTACTCGTACTTTGTTTACTTGCTTTATCAAAAACCCCTAAAAATCTGTTTGCTAAGTATTTATAGAGAATTCCTGATCCATACCACTAGCCAGCACCTTCTGCTCCTCGTTGGGTTCGACACTCTTACTTATCGAAAATACTGCGATACACCCCCTATACTTGTGGGTCATCAAGACTATTTTCTGGCGCCGTTGCCGGGGAGTGAAGCGCTATTGGAGAGTGGAACTGGTATAGGAAACTTCTACTGTGAGTATTGTTTACTTCTGCTAGTTGCTTTATTTTCGTTATGGATAATTCACTGAGTTTCTTATTTGGTAATGCTACTACCACTGCTAAGGTAGTAGATAAGCCACCACCTGCTGAGAAAGATGTTTTCAAAATACCTACAAGAATTATTGATCGTGTTATGGATAACTACTATGTTGGGGATGGAACTGTCCATCCCGGTGATCATTTACTCTTTATACACGAATTATGCGGGTTGTTCAAGTGTGCAGGTATTACTACAGATCAAGTTAAGAAGAAGTTATTCTCATTATCACTGAAAGGAAGAGCTGAGGAATGGTATAAGCTGCTGAAGAATGGTCAAGCTCTGGAATGGGAGGAAATAGTGCCTCTCTTTTATTCAAAGTTTTATCCTCCTAGTGAAATTCATAAAGATCGGAATCAAATATACAACTTTTGGCCTCTTGATGGAGAGAGTACAGCTCAAGCTTGGGGAGATTGAAGTTACTAATGCTCAAATGTCCCATTCATGAGCTCCCCAACAATATTATTATCAATAACTTTTATGCAAGGCTCCCTCTACATGACAAGGATTTATTGGATGCTTCTTGTGCTGGATCATTCACTCGCATGGAAGAAGAAGTTACATGGGACCTTCTGGACCGTATTCAAGACAATGCTGAAGCTTGGGAGAATGACAAAGGTAGAAAATCAGGTATAAAATATGATTATAAATGCATTGAATCTTTTATGGGAACTGATGACTTTCAAAATATTAAAAATGCTTATGGTCTAGACTCTCAAGCTATTGCTTCTTATTTTAAGGCTTTTGCTTCTTATATTGAAGTGCCTAAAAAGAAGTGGAATAAGTATCATGAACCTTATAAAGATATTGCTAAGAGTGTTCCTGCAAGAAATACTGAAGTTTATACTGCTAGTCATGTTTTACCTAAACCTTATATTGAGAAAATGCCTTTCCGAGTTAAGGTAAAGGAGCATTCTATGATAGCTAGTATGGTTACAAAATTCCCTTGCATAGGAAGTGGGTTAGACTTAAATGTGCGTGTGTTTTTGCTTCTTAATGCCCTCCTTCACTTCAAATCATATCCCTATGAGAGCTTCTTCAAAATTATCATGCCCATCTTAAAGGCTATAAAGAAAGAGCTTTATGGGAGACAACCCAATTTGTTTTTGCTTTCAGTTTGTTTTTGTTTCTTTGAGTCTTGGAAGTTATTACTTCGGTAATAAATCCTCCTTTTCCGTTTTGTTTGGTTTTTGTATCAAGATCAACCTCTAATGAGAGAGAAGTAAGATTTGGGGAAGTTGCTGTCCCGAAACAGATTTTTGTGCTTCACCGTAAAAATTCGTGAGAGATCTCTGTATATCGGATTGAGCTGTACTTTTTTGTGACTCTGACCCAGGTTGTTATTTAACTTTTATTAGTTTTGCACTTTTTGATTTGAGCAACAGAAGATTTTCGAAAAAAATGATCTTTAACTGCTAGTCTGTTTTGACAGATTTTGCCAATCTTGCATTTGCTTCTTTATTCGATTTCCTTTTTGAATTCTTTTTAAGTTTTCTAAAGGAGTTGCTACAGTAACTTTAGTTTTGATGGTTTTCAGTCGAAGTTGGACTCAAAAGGTTTTATCACTTCACTTATACTAATGTTGCTAATAAGAACTGTGTGAAGTTTTGTGTGAAAGAAATTTCCAGGAAGTGGAGATAATGGTGTAACAAGGAAGAGAAAGGTTTTATGACTCGAGTAATAAGTATATGAAGATGAAGATATCGATGATATTCAAGTGATGACTCCAGAAGGATCCACTCAATACCAAATTCAAAGACCCGCAGAGTCCATTTCCAACTAGGTAACAGTTCTGGTAAGAAAAGTTCCGTGAAAATACAATCCAACTATATTTTTGCAGTTTTCAGTCAATAAGGAAAGCTATGAAGCGAAAAAGGGACGAAACCGGAGCCAGGGTGGCCCACACCACCCCATGGCGCGGGCCCACCCCTGGCCGCGCCACCAGGTGGTGAGGCCGCCCAGGACTCCGTCTCCAACCCGTTTTCTCCCAGTACCTTCCTTTTGATATGAAACTTCGTAATATATAACCCCCCCCGGATCCCCTGAGGTTCGTCTATTGTGTTTTTGTCGTGTTTTTGTTCCGATCTGTTTCTGCCAGGACATACTCTTTGAAGGTTTAGAAGCACAATGGTGTCTGCCAAGGATAAAGGGAAGGAACCTATGGAGGAAGACCTCCAAGACACCGGGAAGGAGAAAGAGATCAAGAGTGAAAGTGAAGAGGAGGCAAAACACACCGGCACTACCATTGCAAGCATTGGAGTGGTGGTGAACCCAGCCAGGATCAGAAGGACTGCACGGATGCTGACGAGGGTTTAACTCATCAATGCCCATTGTTATGGACTTGGGTTTTGGAGAAGGAGGGAGTGCTAGAGACATCTATCGGCTACCAAACAAGCACACAGGGGAAAAAGGATTTACCTAGGTTCGGGCCTTGTAGAGGTCCCTAATCCTGTTTGTCTGCTCGTGGAATTATCGAGGGAGTCGAAAGTTACAATGGTGCGTAGATGCAATCTGGCGAGAGTTGTGAAAACTAGGGTTGTATTTGTCTCTTCCTCGCCGCCCCTCCTAGCCTTTATATAGATAGGCTAGGTCTCGGGTAGCAGGTCGAGTCGGTTACAAGTAAGGGTTCTTCCCTTCAAACTTTCTATCTTTAGCTTCTTCTTGTCTCTCAAGCAATCGAGAGTCCGCAGGTTAGTCGAGTTCTTTCGTCCGGGCCTTGGCGACACCGTGGGCCCGTACGTATTTAGACCGTATATACCAAGCTTGAGTACCTGTAAGGTATACCCATGTCAGTAGCCCCCGAGTATCCATTGGAATCGCAGATTCGACTGGGTACTTTTTGAAGTTTCGAGTGCCTGAATGAGTACATTTCGACTGCTTTTAATTTGTGTCATAGGGATTGTTGATATACGTGCCTGATATAACCGAAGTGTCGGTACCAGTTAACCACCTTAGGGTGGAACAACGCAATCTACTCGAATTCGAGTCCCCGGACTCAATTCCGGAAAAGTGCTGGCGTAATTCGACTCAAGCCGCAGAGGTCTTACAGGAGTCAAATTCCAGTTATATGATTGTGAGCACTTGACGCGTCCGTCAAGGCCTGTAGGCACGGATGTGTTTCTGGTAGTGCGCAGTTAAATGCGTTGCCAGGCCTTTATTCAGGTCTTACCTTCACGCTGTAAGCGCGGCATCCGAATTTTATCATCACGGAGATGATTCGGGCAACCCAGGAGACGTAATCTCTTTGTAGGGAAAATTATGAGGCGGTGTCGCCATGATCTGCGAGTGCTGATGTAATCAACGCACATCTTTCGTGCAAATAATCATAGGGTGCACGACCAGCGCTCCCTATGGGAGTAGCCCTCGAGTGCGTGGTTGAGTCGAAGACTCAGGCAGGGACTAAAGAAATTTTGCGACTGCTGTCATTTTTGTTTGTTTGAGTCAAAAACTTGGATTGCGACTGCTGTCGTCTTTTGCTTGCTTGTTTCAGTCGAATTTGTTTCCAGCGCTCCCTATGGGAGTAACCCACGTCTATAGTCGAATCGTTTTTCGAGTGGTTGGGTTTGATTATGATTGCCTGTATCCCTGCAATAAGAAAAGAAAATCATAGGGTGCGCGGCCAGCGCTCCCTATGGGAGTAGCCCCCGAGTGCTTGGTGGAGTCGAAAACTCCAGCAAGGACTAAAGTAGTCGAAGTTTTCCGCTAAGTAGCCTTTGATGACGTCAGTGCTGACGCTTGCATGACCTCAGTTACCCGCGTGAGCGGCTTTGACGGGACATGACGAGCGGTGGGTCCCACTTTCTGACTTTGAGTTGACTGGGCATGCGTAATCTTATTATTAACTGTGCCTCCTCGATTTCCACGCAGTGGAGGGACGGTTCGCGCTTCCTCTTCTCCACGTGTCGAGCGCGATATGTGCCACGCGTCCAATAGGGTTTTTGTGAGCCATTGGATTGCATCCCTTAGGGGTTAAGTAGCGATGCTACGGCGGTAAATTTCCATCTGCGCCCTTTTCTTCCTCGCTGCCATCGCCATTGCCGCTGCTCCTCTGCTTTTCTCTTTCGCTCATCTTTTCCTCAGTTCTGGACCATCTCCGCTCGTTCCCAAGTTACTTTTTGCGTTCTCATCGCCGTCGCGCAATGGGAAAGAAGAAAGGAGGTGCTACCGCTGAATTCGCCGCCACCGCTGCTGCGGCGAAGAAGGGTGGCGCCGCTACTGTGGGCACCAGTGCCGCCGCCGGCGGGAAGAAGAAAGTCGCGGGCACCCGCGTGACCAATGGTGCCTGGCGCCCTCAATCATCAAGGCGTCCGATCTTTGTCTTCTTCGCCAAGACGGAGTTATTTCCGCCGCAGTCGCCGACACGCGCGTCCCCAGTGGTGAGACCATTCCTGTGCCTCCCGCTGGTTTTCGAGTGATGTTTCTTGCTTTCATCATTTGCAGCCTTTCTTTGCCTATCCACCCCTTTCTTAGGGGTCTCCTCTGTTTTTATGGGCTCCAGCTCCATTAGCTGTCCCCGAATTCGATTCTTCACATCTCTTGCTTTATCACTCTCTGCGAGTGCTGGCTCGGAATCGAGCCGCACTTTGGCCTTTTCAAGCGTTTGTTCAAGCTAAAGCGTCAGTCCGCATCTGGCTCTTTAGTTTATGACGTAGGTGGTTGTGGAATCCATGTCGACCCATCCACCACCTACTTCGACATCAAGCTCACCAAGTCCGTCCAGGGATGGAGGGACAGATGGTTTTATGTTCGCGACCTGAAGGCCAAGGGCGAGCACTTTGGACTCGCTCCTTTTGATCCCGCGACTCCCTGCAAGAAGATGCGTTCTTGGAAGAACATGATCATGCCGTCCGAACTCGCGGAGACGGACGTGCTATATCAACGCGTCTGCGACCTCGAGAGTCGCATGGGCGCAGAAGAGGAAGGTTGCGCCTTTATCAGGACTTGGCTGCGTCGTCGTGTCCAGCCTCTCCAAGCTAGAGTCCATCCCATGTTTCAATGGGGTGGTGCTGATGATGCCACTTGCGTGTCTGCCGATGGCATGTCCACGAGTGAGGTAGATAAGAGGGTGCGACTGGTCACGAAGTACACCTTTAAGGATGTGCTTCCGAATGAGCCAGTCGTTCCTCCCTTCGATGCTTCAAATCCTCCTCCCGAGGTACAGTCGTACTACGCAGTAGCTTATATTCACGATTGCTTTTCTGTCGCTTACCTGCTCCTTTTTGCTTTTTGTATGCAGGATTGGGCGGTCTCGCCTTGCATGCCTCCTCTCCCTGAGGGCATCATTCCTCGCGAAGCTTTTGAAGAGGACGAGTTTGAGTCGACTGTCCCTTCTGACGTGGAAGAAGAAGCCCCTGAGTCGGAGAGCCCAGATACTCGCAAGCGTCCGCGCAGCAAGGACTCTGATGCGTCGACTCCTTCAACTCCAGAGGGCACAGTTGCTGGCGCAGAGTCACCAATTCCAGCCGTTCCTGTGAGGGCTGTAGCACCAGCTTCTCGCAAGAAGATGCGATTGCCCAAGGAGTCTTCGTCGGAGTCGGCGGAGGCCACGTTTGATCTTGACAAATTTGACTGGTAAGTTTATGAGTTCGTTCTTTCTTCTCTGTTTTCTTTTTGTTGGCTTTTCCCTGGAGATTTGCCCTTTCTCAATGTGAATTTGGTCTTGTAGTCAAGAGGCGTCGTCATCTTCTGGCGACGTTGAATTTTTGAAGGAATCAGGAGTCGCGACCTCAAGGGCCAAGGTAGAGGTCGAGCGCGCTCCTTCTCTTCCGGCGGCGGCCCACTCCGGGCACAATTCTTCGAGTTCTCCTCACGGAGGGGAGCATCGAATAGTTGCTCGGATGACAGCTCAACATACTTCTTCGGAGTCACTAGAGGACCATGTGAGTATATCTTTCCTTCTTTTGTATTTTGGCAGTCAACGCCTTCTGTTGCCCTTATCTGATTCCTTGATTGGTGCAACGGCTCCTTGTAAAAGAGGCCGCGCGAGTGGCAGAGCAGGTGATGGCGATGGGTCGTCAGCATGCGATGCTGGAGACGCGTCACCGCGTGGTCGAAAGTGCGTGCTTCCACGCTTGTTCTTTTCGTCTTTTTTCTGTTTTGATGTGTTTGACTGATAGCCAATTATTTTGACTGCCATGTAGCTAAGCATAACGCCCTACTGCGCAATGTCGCATCCTTGGAGAAGACACTGGCCGCAGCTGTCAAGGGGCGCGACAAGCCCGAAAGCGAGAAGAGGATCTGCGCGCCTCTTTTGCGGCCAGGGAGAAGTTGTTCGAGGAGCAGCTATTCTCAGTCGCCAAGGCCCTCTCAGGTACCTTTACTGGTGGATTTTTGATTGATGCTTTTCTCTGCTTCTAGAGTTTTGCCGTTGGCACCAGAAATCTGATCCGTGTTTTTTGGTGTAGATGCTGGCGACTTGAGTTTTGACCCGCAGGCCCTTCATCGTGATGACGCTCTGGCTGGCGCGGTATCCGCGGTCGAAGACCGAAGCACCGTCGTCTAGAATACATTGTCCAAGGCCGCCCTTAGTCGCCTCCGAGAGGAGTTGATGCCAAAGGATGAGCAAGTCGACAAAATGGACGAGCTGGTGGAGTCACTCGCCGGGGGTGTGCCTTCTACCTATAAGAACTCCCTCCGGGCGGCTGGTGCAACGATGTCACTCACCATGGTGTAGGCCCACGGAGTCGAGATAGATCCCTCTGCGGTGTCGAAGACAATGCCTGTTGGCGCGGATGGTCAGCAGGTAGTTTTCGCCCCCTTTGCGACTGCCTATGCCAAATACGGTCATTCTTTTATTAACACCATTGCCAAGTATTCGGAGGAGCTCCAACGCGCTAAGAAGGCGGCGAAAGCTTCGGCTTCAGGGGCAGGTGGAAAATCAGTGGCGTCTGATACTGCCACGGATTTGATGAAGCCCCCGAAGGCGTCGAAGTCGGAGAAGCCAGCTGCTCCGTAGTTAGCTTTGTGTAGTAGATAACGAATTGTCCTTTTGCTCTAAGAACATGCCTGCTGGTGAGTGTGCTTGTGAATATTTTTTATGCTTTATCCTGAATGCATCTGCTATCCCTGCCTATGTGTTAGTTTGGTCGCTTATTTGCTTCTGTCTTGATCTATGGTAGGGTACATCAAGTGGTCCCGTAGGGGGAGACCAGGATCCATCATCTCTTCATGAGACAGTGGCACCGCCGCGCTCCAGGGTAGAGGAGCTGTCTTTGCTGTCGCGACTTCGTGACCGCGTGAAGCAGCTAGAGCGTGAGTTGCCCCTGATCCGCGGTAACGCAGATGTGTGGAAATCAAAGGCGGAAAAAGCCGCCGCCCGCGAGCAGTATCTGCTTGGCGAGGTGACGCAGCTAGGCGACCAGTTTAAGTGTTAGTTTGCTCGTGCTCATCTTTTCCTTTGTAGATAGTCGCAGTGGTACGTTGTACTCATGCTGTTGGTGCTGCTTCGTGTAGTTGTTAGCGCACACCATCCGCAGGAGGAGAGGGATAGGATTGCTATCCGCCTTCATGGTCTCACCCAGGAGCAACTCCAAGAGAGTGGATACTTCTGAGTGGATCATGATCGTGCGACTGCATTGGCGACCCTGCAGGATCGCGCTTCGCGAGTGCTGCTCTTCCTGAAGAAGTCGCAGTCATGTTTGAAGAATATCTACTGGGCGATGTTCCCGTTGGATGACACGCCGTCAAGCCTGTTGGCTCTCCTAGCCAAATTTCAAGATATGTCCGTGGTTCGCGAGTGCGTGAGGCAGCAGTTGGTGGCTGGTGCCAAGGCTGCCCTCTCGATGGTGCGATTGCACAGGCCTGACGTGGATGTCGCCGTCGTAGCTTCCGGTCTGCCAGCGCCGCCAGCCGGATCTTCTTGGAATATGGTGTCGCACTATCAAGCGGTGGACCGCCCAGCAGAGGAGATTGTCGACTTCTTCGAGGAGCAAACCAATGTTCTTCTGTTGCAGCAATAACTGGATTTGTATCCTGCACATAAGTGTATTTGTGTTGTAAAGTTTATTTATATATTTGTATGTAATTTATTGTTGAACGCGTACAAATAGCTTTTTGTAAGCGTAAGGTGCGTTGCACTATGCGAGTCCTTTTTGTTAGCCTGGCCAACCCCTTTATCAACCTGCTAGGTGCATTGTAGCTGGGTTGAGTTTGCGTTAAGGGGTTCGATTGATGTGCCAGCTACTCAGGATGTCATGTTTATTAGTTCGAAGAACAAATTTGTGTAGGGTGGCGCAGCCCCCGAGTACAATAGTAACAGAAGTGAAAAGAAAAAAGCACAGAGTTTTGGGGCACTTAGCTTTTATTTATTTGGAGAACAATACGCGGTACAGTGTGTGGCTAAGTAGCCTTGGCTGAGTAGCCTTATTTGCGATGTAAAAGTAAAAACAGCTAGGGGTAGAAGCGTCACAGTTGTGCGACGTTCCAAGGGTTGGAGTATGCGACTCCTGTTTCTAGGTCTTGAAGGCGATATGCGCCACCTGGGATTACTTCTGTAACCAAGTATGGTCCTTCCTAGGGGGACTCGAGCTTGAGATGCCCCTGCTGCTTCAGTCGCAGGACCAGGTCACCTTCGACGAAGGATCTAGGGCGAAGCCTTCGACCGTGGTAGTTGCGCATGTTCTGCTGGTAGATCGTGGATCTTTCTACGGCAATTTCTCTCGCCTCATCGAGGAGGTCGACGAAGTCTTCGAGTGCAACAGATGACTCTTGTTCGCTGTAAGCGACGATGCGTAGCGCCTTGTACCTTACTTCGGCGGGTAGTACCGCTTCTGCCCCGTGCACCATAAAGAATGGCGTGTAGCCTGTGGCGCTGTTTGGAGTTGTACGTAGGCTCCAGAGTATGGATTGGAGCTCATCTGGCCAGCAACCTGCGGCTTGTTTGAGTGGTCGAAGTAGTCGCTTCTTGATGCCGCTGTAGACGAGCCCGTTTGCTTTTTCCACTTGACCGTTGGTCTGTGGATGCGCGACTGAGGCATAACTGATGTTGATCCCCAGGTTTTCGCAGAATTCTTGAAATTCCTTAGATGTGAAGAACTTGACCGTTGTCAGTGATGATGCTGTGCGGCACGCCGAAGCGGTAGACGATGGACTCGAAGAACTTGACCACGATGTGCCCTGATTGCTTGGTTACTGGCATGGCCTCGATCCACTTGGTGAATTTGTCGACTGCGACCAAGAGGTAGACGTATCCTCCTTGCGAGGACCTTGGGAGTTTGCCAACCATGTCGAGACCCCACTGTGCGAAGGGCCAGGCCAATGGAATAGGCCGCAATTCTGCGCCTGGTGCGTGTGGTTTGTCCGCGAATCGCTGACAAGCGTTGCACTTTTGGACTATGTCCTTGGCGTCGCGCATGGCCGTGGGCCAGTAAAATCCAGCTCGTAGAGCTTTGGCAACGTGGGCGCGACTGCCGGCGTGGTGTCCGTAGGTTCCTTCATGTATGTCGAGGAGGACTGCTTTTCCATCAGCCAGGGAGACGCATCGTTGTAACACGCCTGTGATACTGCGTTTATACAGTTCACCGTTGATAACGGCGAATGCCTTGGAGCGTCGTGCGATGTGCCTTGCATCTGTCGGGTCGTCCGGTAAGCGCTTGCTGAGGAGATATGTAATTTACGGCTGCGTCCAGGATTGTTCTATCATCATGACGCTCATTGGCCCTTCGAGTCCTGTGTCTAGCTCCAAGTCATCGAGTGCTGTTGGCTCATTGGGTGGCGTGGCCCCCGAGTCCATTGCTGCGCTTGTTTTCTTCTCTGCGGCCTTTGGCTTGATGGAGCGTTCGCAGATGCTCGAGAAATACCCCAGGTGGTATGGGGGCGCAGGTAGAGCCTATGTTGGCGAGTGCGTCCGCCTCCTCGTTGCTTTTGCGACCTACATGTCGCAACTCGCAACCATCGAAGTCTCCCTCGAGTGTATCGTAGAGGTCGCGGTATGCAATCATGTTGTCATTGAGTGTGTCGGACTCGTGCATTGTTTGGTTGACGACCAGCTTGGAGTCGCCATATATGATGAGCCTCTTTGCGCCGCAGGCTTTTGCCATCCTCATCCCGTGCAACAGGGCCTCGTATTCAGCCTCGTTGTTTGAGGCTGTGAACTGCATTCGCAGGATGTATTTCAGCTTGTCTCCTTGAGGTGACGTCAGAATGACGCCTGCTCCTGCTCCGTCTTTCCGCTTGGATCCATCGAAATGCATGGTCCAAAGGTAGGACATATCTGGCTTGTCCGGGAGTTGGTTTTCCATCCAATGCACGAGAAATTCAGGGAGAACTTGCGACTTGATTGCGTCGTGTTTTTCGTATGTGATGTCTCGTGGAGACAGTTCGATTCCCCAGAGCGCGACTCGTCCCGTGGCGTCGGGGTTATTAAGGATATGCCTCAATGGGGCGTCGCTAACTACCACGATTAGGTGTTCCTGGAAGTAATGGCGCAGTCGCCGGGCGGTCATGAAGACGCCGTACGCCAGCTTCTGTTTTGTTGGCGTGAGGACCTCACTGAGGTAGTATACCGAGCGTTGTACACCATGGACCTTGTTTTCCTCGGCCCGTTCGACGACGAGCACTGTACTAACTACTTGGTTAGTGGCGGAGATGTACAGCAACAGTGGTTCCCTTTCTCGTGGAGTCACCAGTATCGGCGAGGTGGATAACAGGCGCTTGAGATCTTCGAATGCTTCTTGCGCTTCCTTGGTCCACTCGAATTTGTCAGCTTTGTGGAGGAGCTGATAGAAGGGCAGGGCCTTTTCCCCCATTCGACTGATAAATCGGCTGAGGGCCGCGATTCATCCGGCTAGTTGCTGGACGCCTCTTATGTTCTTTGGCTTTTCCATGGCCAGTATGGCCTTTATCTTTTTCGGGTTTGCCTCAATCCCTCTCGCGGAGATGAGATACCCGAGGAGCTGCCCAGATGGTACGCCGAAGGCGCATTTGTCTGGATTGAGCTTAATCCGGTAACGATCGAGGTTGGCGAATGTTTTGCGCAAGTTGTTGATTAGAGAGGCTTCCTCCTTGGTTTTGATTACTATGTCGTCGACATAGACTTGGATGTTGCGACCCAATTGTTCCTTGAGGCAAGCCTGCATGCACCGCTGGTAGGTGGCTCCCGCGTTTTTTTAGCCCGAAGGGCATTGTGTTGTAGCAGAACACACCGAAGGGCGTTGTAAACGTGGTCTTCTCTTGATCTTCCTTCTTCATTCGAATTTGGTTATAGCCTGAGTAGGCATCGAGGAAGCAGAGGCGCTCGCATCCAGCGGTGGAGTCGATGATTTGATTGATCCGTGGTAGCGGGAAGTGATCTTTTGGGCAGTGCTTGTTTAGAGAAGTGAAGTCCACGCACATCCGTAGGATATCTGTGTCCTTTTTTGGCACCAGCACCGTATTGGCGAGCCAAGTGCTTTCCTTGATCTCGCGTATGAATTTGGCCTCCAGGAGTCTGTTGATCTCCATGCCAACTGCCTGCACTCGTGGCTCAGATAGTCGCCTGATTGTTTGTTTGACTGGCCTTGCGTCGGGGTTGACGTTGAGTGCGTGCTCGGCGAATTCCCTGGGAAGTCCCGGCATGTCCGCAGGACACCAGGCGAAAATTTCCCAGTGCTCACGGAGGAATTCGACGAGCGCGAGTTCCTATGCGGCACTCAAGTTGTTGGCGATGAGGGCCGTTTTGGCGGGATCTGTCAGATGGACCTGCGCCTTCTTTGTGTGCACGGATGAGTCGAAGGAGAGATCAGGTGAGCTTGGCCTGCTCAGGGGAGACATACTATTGTCTGTCGTTTCCTTCAATCGCGCGAGCTCCTCCTGCATGCCAAAGGACTGGGAGATTCTGTTGAATTCCCTGTCGCAACTGTCGAAGCTTCCGTTGATCGTGATGACGCCGTTGGGACCTGGCATTTTCATCTGCAGGTAGGCGTAGTGGGGTACCGCCATGAACCTAGCGAACGCAACGCGTCCGAGGATGCAGTGGTATTGTGAGGGCCAGTCGACGACCTCAAAATCAACGCGCTCGCGCCTAAAGTTCTTCGGCGTGCCGAATATGACGTCGAGGTTGATTTTGCCTAGGGGGTATACGCCTTTCCCTGGGACGATGCCATGGAACATTGTGTCCGATGCCTCCAAGCAAGTTAGAGGAATCCTCATTGCTCGCAGGGTACTCGCGAATATGAGGTTGATGCCGCTTCCGCCGTCCATGAAGACGCGACTCATGTCGAAACCTCCAATTTGCGCCTCGAGTATGAGGGGGCAATGACCTGGGCGAGGTACTTGAGGCGGGTGGTCGCGTTTATCGAAGGTGATGCACGATTCACTGCCACTGAGGTACTCCGTGGTGGATGGTGGTGAGTGCGTGGCCAAGTTGACTTGGCGAGTGATAACTTTCTGCACCCTATTGGAGGGGCGCCCCTTTTGGATCATCATGGTACCCATGGCCCGTGGGTACGGTTCTCCTCCGTGGTGCTGGTCCGGTGCAGCTCCGTTCGGGGGTGGCCCTGGTGGTGGTGGCGGTGCGCCATGTGCCACGGCGCCTGGAGCGGCCCCGTAGCCTCTTTCGACTGCGTTGCGGTTCATCCGAACCAATCCCTCGTGTAGCTTGAGGAACTCGCGGCAGTCTTTGAGGAGGTGGCTAGACTTTCTCTTGCCGTCATACTTGTCGATGTAGAAGTGTACCGTGCATGGTCCGGACAGTTTCTCCTCAATGGAGGTCGCGGTTGCCTCGTCGCGAGTGCGGCGTTGCCACACTTGCATGGTCTTCCCAGAGTCGCGGTATCCGCTGCTGCGGTATCCGCTGTTGCGGTTGTCGTCGCATCTCTCGGCGTAGCCGGCTGCGACCATATTAACGTCGTCACGGTCGTCGTAGATGCGCATGCGGCGTTTGCCTCGGCGGTCGCGTCTGTGTTCGAGCTCTGCCTCCTCGTCAGAGTGAGCGTGGTTCTTCACTGAATCTTCTCCATCAGCCCATCGATTCGCGATCTCCATTAGGTGGTCGATAGTCTGGGGCTTTGAGCGGCCCAGCTCCTCCCTAAGCTCTAAATGGCGAATGCCACCGTGGAATGCATCAATCGCGCGGTCTTCTAAGATGTTTTCTGCGGAATTCTTGATGATGGACCACCTTCGGATGTATGAGCGCAGTGATTCGCTAGATTTTTGCTGGTAGCATCTCAGTTCTTCGATTGATGCGGGCCGTTTGTACGTGCCCTTAAAGTTGCGCACGAAGCTATAGACCAGCTCATCCCAGCTGCGAATGGATCCGCGTGGGAGGCTATTGAGCCATGCTCGGGCGGCGCCCTGTAGCTGTAGCTGCAAACATTGCATGCCAGTACTTCGACTGCCTCCGTGGAGTCTGACAGAGGAGATGTGGTCCTCTAGCCAGATTTTAGGGTCCTGTAGGCTGTCGAACTTGGGTTTTCTAACAGAAGTTTAAACCCCTTAGGCATTCGTTTCTGCCTAATGGATCTGCTGAAGCATCTGGCGCCACAGAGCTCCCCGTCTTCCTCCTCTGAGTCAGTCGACCGGGCACGTCGTGCTCTTGATTTGTCGATCTTACGTTGTGTGAGGTCATTGCACGCGTCGTAGTCGCGATCGTGTCGTTGCGAACGACGGCGTCGAGACAGGTCGTGACTATCATCGCTAGACGAGGGCGAGGAGTAGCGTTTTGCCCTTTTTGGGGTCTGGTACTAGCTGCTTGTTGAGGGCGGCCTCGATTAACCCCAAACCCACGATCGTAGATCTGTGCATGGCGGTTCGGGGATCTCCAGCCGGTGGCAGGTTGTTGAGGAGGTACATGGTGGCTGCCGTGACCGCGGCCTGCGGCGTTCTGGGGACCACGTTGCCTCTCGTGTCGACTGTCATAGAGCTGAAGTCGAGGACTTTCGTGGCGTCTATTCGCTCTTGTTCGGTGAGGTGAGCCATTCGCGACTGCCTCTTCTTGGCGACGTACTCGTTTCCTCATGAGGAGGATCCTCCGTAGGAGGAGAGCCCAGCACGACGAAGGCTCGATTCGTCCGTCGCCCTTTTACGCACCTCCAGCTGCGCGATTGCTTCTTTTTGGCGCAATTCCTCTTTCAGGAGCCAGTGGTAGCCCATTAGTAATTCCTGTGGGGATCCAAATTGGCCCATTAGTAATACCCATGTCAGATGCAGACTGGGGGGAAAGCTCCTCGTCACTGTTTGGCACCAAGGGCACCTTCTTCGAACACTAAGAGTACCTTCCATACCTTTGCTCATAACCATGCAGGAAAAGAAGACTCTAAGTGGGAAGAATGGAAGAAGAATCACAAGAGCTGGGATCCACAAACTGAGATGATTATGGGCCGTATTGAGCATAACTCGGAATTGATTCACACTTTCACCTTCGAGATTGAGGACCTTGGGAAACTGATCAAGGAGCTCATCAAGAGGATACCACCACCACCGAAGGAGTAATTCGTCATCAGGTTTGGCATCCCCTTGGTTTGTTCCAAGCTTGGGGCAGTGCCGCGGTATCATATCACTATCTTCTATCTTTTTACCTTGTTAGTAGAGTCATATCATGAATAGAGGAGTTATTTTGTAGTATGGTTTGCATTATGGAAGTGTCCCCACTCTCGTTAGATTTGTATCCCTTGGTGTGAGTTTCCATTATGGAGTACTAATGAGAAGTTCTATCATTCACTCTTTTGCATAGCTTATGATAGTTTTCAATTCGTGGTTATATGATTGATCTTGTTGTTAGTATTGGTAGCACTTTGGGATCATTGAGTTAATTAAGTTGGTTTTGGCAAACCTGGCTCGGTCAGTAGCAACACCCTTTTTGAGAGTTGAAAATAAAAAGAAAGAAGTACTCTAGAGGAAAATAATTTCATCATCTTTTTTTCTTGATTTGCTCATAAGTCTAGTTTTCTCTAGTTAAGATCTTTTGTGCTTCCAAGGAAGATTGCATGTTTGTCTTTACCATTTGTATGTTTGTTTGTTTCCTTCAACTCTTATACTTGCTACCCAGCCTTGCTAGCCAAAAACCTGTACTGAGAGGAAATTCTTCTCGTGCATCCGCCTCCTTTAAACCAAAACCTTCGCCATTTGTGTCCACCATACCTACCTAGTAGAATTATTGCTATTCCAAGTAAATTCTTGTTTTATCTACCTCCCAAATTAAACTTGTTATGTGAAATTTAGTGATTAAAGCTCTCACGAACTTGATGGCACACTTTACTTTCTTGCATTTAATAAACTTGAACCATTGGGTCCTTGTTTGTTGCGTATATGCTTGCGCTTTATGAGTTGAAGTTAGCCGAACCATGTATCATGGGGACCGCTTTCATCACTTCATTTGGTACTTTGTACCTAGTTGATATCATGTTCTTTTGCTTATGGATCCCGGTGGTGTGAAATAAAAGTGGAACTTGTAAGATCATGGAGTTTATATGTGTGTTAGAGAAATGCCTGGGCCGCTAGCCTAAGCCATGCCTAATCATGGTGGAAACTTGCAGCATAACTATAGTGAGCATTCTATGAACAATTGGGTTGAATCTTGCATAGTTCTTAGGGGAAACTTTCCCGGTGTTGATTACTCTTTGTAGTTGATGCTGTTAAGTGGGACCGTTGAATTATTGTTTATGTTTAGATTGTTATACATCATTATTCCATCTCTGATCATGATCCATATGATGTCTTGTGAGTAGTTCATTTTGTTCTTGAGGACATGGGAGAAGTCATGTTGTTAGTAGTGAAGTTGTGTTGAGAAAGATTCAATAGTTTGATATTTAAGTTGTGGTGTACTTCTTCTAGTGGTGTCATGTGAATGTCGACTACATGACACTTCACCTATATGGGCCTAGGGGAATGCATTGTGTATTTGGCTACTAATCGTAGGGGTTGCCGGAGTGACAGAAACCTGAACCCCGTTAGGAAACCATTGCACAAGGGACGTAATGGTCTTAGAGTTTAAAGTTGTGGTTAGGTTTCTACCTTAATTACTTTCTTGTACTTACGGATGTTTGCAAGGGGTATAATCACAAGTATGTATTAGTCCTAGGAAGGTCGGTACATTAGCATAGGTTCACCCACACAACACTTAGCAAGCTAAAGAAGATTAATCAACTATATGAAGCGAAAGACAATATTCCCATGTGTCCTCGAGAACGTTTGGTCATCTTAAGTAATACAATTGGCTTGTCCTTTGCTAAAGAAAGGATTGGGCCACTTGCTGCATTTATCCTTATTGTCTTTTATTTACTCGTACTTTATTTACCTGCATTATCAAAAACCCTTAAAAATCCGTTTGATAAGTATTTGTAGAGAATTCCTGATCCATACCACTAGCCAGCACCTTCTGCTCCTCGTGGGGTTCGACACTCTTACTTATCGAAAATACTGCGATACACCCCCTATACTTGTGGGTCATTAAGACTATTTTCTAGCGCCGTTGCCGGGGAGTGAAGCGCTATTAGAGAGTGGAACTGATAAAGGAAAGTTCTACTATGAGTATTGTTTACTTCTGTTAGTTGCTTTATTTTGTTATGGATAATTCGCTGAGTTTCTTATTTGGTAATGCTACTACCACTGCTACGGTAGTAGGTGAACCACCACCTGCTGAGAATGATGCTTTTAAAATACCTACAAGAATTATTGATCGTGTTATGGATAACTACTATGTTGGGGATGGAACTGTCCACCCCGGTGATCATTTACTCTTTATACATGAATTATGCGGGTTGTTCAAGTGTGCAGTTATTACTATAGATCAAGTTAAGAAGAAGTTATTCTCATTATCACTGAAAGGAAGAGCTGAGGAATGGTATAAGCTGCTGAAGAATGGTCAAGCTCTTGAATGGGAGGAAATAGTACCTCTCTTTTATTCAAAGTTTTATCCTCCTAGTGAGATTCATAAGGATCGGAATCAAATATACAATTTTTGGCCTCTTGATGGAGAGAGTACAGCTCAAGCTTGGGGGAGATTGAAGTTACTAATGCTCAAATGTCCCATTCATGAGCTCCCCAACAATATTATTATCAATTACTTTTATGCAAGACTCCCTCTACATGACAAGGATTTATTGGATGCTTCTTGTGCTGGATCAATCACTCGCATGGAAGAAGAAGCTAAATGGGATCTTCTAGACCGTATTCAAGACAATGCTGAAGCTTGGGAGAATGACAAAGGTAGAAAGCCAGGTATAAATTATGATTATGAATGCATTGAATCTTTTATGGGAACTGATGATTTTTAATACATTAAAAATGCTTATGGTCTTGATTTACAAGTTATTACAAATTGCTTTAAGGCTTTTGCTTCTTATATTGAAATTCCAAAAAAGGGATGGAACAAGTACCATGAATCTTATAAAGATATTGTTGACTGTGTTCCTGTTGGGAGTGCTGAGTATTACACTATTGATCATACCTGAACCTTATATCGAGAAGATACCCTTCCCAGATAAGGTAAAGGATCATCCTATGATAACTAGTGTAATCACTAAAAGTGAAAAGAGAACAGTAAAACCTGGTGAACAAATAAACATTAAACCTGTTGTAGCAATTGTTAAAGATCTTGTCACTAAAAGTGTAGAAGATGGGAACATAGTCTTTTGTGAGGACGCTTCTAATATTGTCTCACATCCCAATAGAACTAAAAAGGCTAGTGTCCCTGTGCTTTCTGTTAGAATTGGTGATCATTGCTATTATGGTTTGTGTGATATTGGTGCTAGTTCAAGTGTTATTCCTTATGAGCTTTATAAACAAATTATGCATGAAATCAGTCCCTGCGAGTTGGAAGAGATTGATGTAGTATTCACCTTGCTAATAGACAAACCATCTCTCCAATTGGTATTGTGTGGGATGTAGAAGTTCTTTGTGGTAAGATTAAATATCCTGCTGATTTTCTAGTACTTGGTTCAGCTGCTAGTAAAACTTATCCCATCATTTTTGGTAGACCTTTCTTGAGTACTTGTGGAGCTATTATAGATTGCAAGAGGGAGAAAATCTTGACTAAGTTTGATGGGGAATCTTATGAGTTTAACTTTTCGAAATTTACTAAAGAACCTTTTGAAAATGAAACCCATAATGAGGATTTTCGAGTTGAACAATTTGCGTCTATTTCTCTTGCTCCTAAAAATGCTTTGCAGCAATTTATGGAAGACCACAAAAGTGAGATCTTCATGGAAGAAAGGAATGAGATTGACGAGATTCTCCGTTGTCAACCAAAGATGCTTAAGCATAACTTGCATGTAGAAGACTTGGGTACCACGCTGCCACCTAAAAAGGATCCGGTTTTTGATCTAAAACCTCTCTCTGACGATCTTAAATATGCTTACATTGATGATAAAAAGATATATCCTGTTATTATTAGTTCTAAACTTTTAGGGAAGGAAGAGGAACGATTATTGGAGGTTTTGAAGAAACACCGAGGGGCTATGGGCTATACTCTGGACGATTTAAAAGGGATTTCTCCTACTATATGTCAGCATGCTATCAATATAGAACCAGATGCAAAGCCAGTAGTCGAGCACCAACGGCGTTTAAATCCTAAGATGAAGGAAATGGTAAGAAATGAGGTATTGAAACTCCTTGATGCTGGTATTATTTACCCTATTGCTGATAGTGAATGGGTTAGTCCTATTCATTGTGTTCCTAAAAAGGAGGAATTACCGTTGTTCCTAATGATAATGATGAGCTTATTCCGCAAAGAATAGTAGTGGGCTATAGGATGTGCATTGATTTTAGAAAAGTTAACAAAGTTACTAAGAAAGATCATTACCCGCTTCCTTTTATTGATCAAATGTTAGAAAGGTTGTCTAAAAAGACCCATTTTTGTTTTCTTGATGGATATTCTGGTTTCTCTCAAATTGCTGTTAAACAACAAGATCAATAAAAAACTACTTTTACATGCCCTTACGGAACCTATGCTTATAGACGTATGCCTTTTGGTCTATGTAATGCTCCCGCTACTTTTCAAAGATGCATGTCTGCTATCTTTCATGGTTTTTGTGAGGAAATTGTGGAAGTGTTCATGGATGACTTCTCCGTCTATGGAACTTCCTTTGATAATTGTGTGCACAACCTTGATAAAGTTTTGCAGAGGTGTGAAGAAACTAATATTGTTCTTAATTGGGAGAAATGCCACTTTATGGTTAATGAAGGGATTGTCCTTGGGCATAAGGTTTCTGAAAGAGTCATAGAAGTGGATAGAGCTAAAGTCGAGGCAATTGAGAAAATGCCCTGCCCAAGAGACATCAAAGGTATTCGTAGTATCCTTGGTCATGCTGGTTTCTATAGAAGGTTTATTAAAGATTTCTCCAAGATATCAATACCCCTCACTAATCTTCTTCAAAAAGATGTACCTTTTGTTTTTGATGATGATTGTAAGGAAGCTTTTGAAACTCTTAAGAAGGCTTTAACTACAACTCCTATCATTCAACCACCTGATTGGAGCTTACCCTTTGAAATAATGTCTGATGCTAGTGATTTTTCTGTAGGTGCTGTCCTTGGGCAACGAATTGATAAAAAGTTAAACGTTATTCATTATGCTAGTAAGACTCTTGATGTTGCTCAAAGGAATTATGCCACTACTGAAAAAGAATTCCTAGCCGTCGTAGTTGCTTGTGACAAGTTTAGACCTTATATTATTGACTCAAAAGTTACCATTCATACTGATCACGCTACTATTAAGTACCTTATGACGAAGAAAGATGCTAAGCCTAGGCTTATTAGATGGGTACTACTCTTACAGGAGTTTGACCTACATATTGTAGATCGGAAAGGTGCTGAAAATCCTGTAGCTGATAATTTATCTCGATTGGAAAACATCTCTTTTGATCCTATCTGTTAATCATAGTTTCCCAAATGAACAATTGGCTGCGGTAGGGGTATGCTTGCGAGGGAGCCCTTGGTACGCTGACTATGCTAACTTTATTGTCTCCAAGTATTTGCCTCCAACTTTTACAGCTCAGCAAAGAAGAAAGTTCTTTTATGATTTGAGGCATTAATTTTGGGATGACCCACACTTATATAAAGAAGGAGTGGATGGTATTATGCGAAGATGTGTTCCGAAATATGAACAAAAGGATATATTGCGTAAATGTTATGGTAGTGCTTATGGAGGACATCATGCAGGAGATAGAACTGCGCAAAAGGTGCTACAATCAGGTTTCTTCTAGCCTACCCTTTTTAAAGATGCAAGGAAATTTGTTTTATCTTGTGATGAGTGTCAGCGCGTGGGTAATATTTCTAGACGCAATGAAATGCCTCTGAACTACTCTCTAGTTATTGAACCCTTTGATTACTGGGGATTTGACTTTATGGGTCCTTTTCCTCCCTCAAAAGTTATACTCATATTCTTGTTGCCGTTGATTATGTTACTAAGTGGGTAGAAGCCATCCCTACGAAGAGTGCTGACGGGGAGACCTCTCTAAAAATGCTTAAGGATGTTATCTTTCCTAGGTTTGGAGTGCCTAGGTATATCATGATTGATGGAGGTTCTCATTTCATTCATGGTGGTTTTAGAAAGACCCTTGCTAAATATGATGTTAATCATAGAATTGCTTCAGCTTATCACCCCCAAACTAGTGGGCAAGTAGAGTTATCAAATAGAGAAATTAAATCCATCTTGCAAAAGACTGTTAATAGATCTAGAAAAAACTAGGCTAAAAAGTTGAATGATGCTTTATGGGCTTATGGGACTACCTACAAAAACCCTATGGGGATGTCTCCTTATAAAATGGTTTATGGGAGAGCTTGTCACCAACCTTTAGAATTAGAACAGAAAGCTTACTGGGCAGTTAAAGAACTCAATAGAGATTGTAAGCTCGCTTGTGAGAAAAGATTATTTGACTTGAGTTCTTTAGATGAATGGAGGAGTGAAGCCTTTGAAAATGCTAGGCTCTTTAAGGAAAAAGTTAAAAGATGGCATGACAAGCGAATACTTAAGAGAGAATTTCATGTTGGTGAGAAAGTTCTATTGTATAGGTCTCGTCTCAGATTTTTTGCAGGAAAGCTACTGTCAAAATGGGAAGGACCTTTCATTATTGAAGAAGTGTACTGTTCGGGAGCAATACAAAATTCTTATTTAAAAGATAATATTTCACAAGTAGTGAATGGGCAGCGACTCAAGCACTATATTGCTGGAGATTCCTACAATGAAGATGTTGATGCTTTTCAAGTTATAACTCCGGAAAAATTTATCAAGAACCAAATTCAGAGACCTGTAGACTCCTTTTTGAATAGGTAACAGTTCTGGTAAGAAAAGCTCCGCGAAAATACTATCCAACTATATTTTTGCAGTTTTTAGATGATAAGGAAAGCTACGAAGCGAAAGAGGGATGGAAACAGAGCCAGGGTGGCTCACACCACCCTGTGGCGCGGGCCCACCCCTGGCCGCGCCACTAAGTGGTGAGGCCACCTCGGCCTTTGTCTCCGACCCGTTTTCTCCCAGTACCTTCCTTTTGTTATGAAACTTCGTAATATATAATCCCCCGGATCCCCCGAGGTTCGTATATCGTGTTTTCGTCGTGTTTTTGTTTCGATCTGTTTCTGCCAGGAACTATTCTTGAAATCGTATAAGCACAATGGTGTCTGCCAAGGATAAGAAGAAGGAGATCAAGAGTGAAGATGAAGAGGAGGCAAAGCACACCGACACAACCATTGCAAGCATTGGAGTGGTGGCAAACCCTGCCAGGACTATGTCAATTGGAGAGAATCCTCGTCATCACCGTTCAAATACCTGATCACTTCCTCCGCGCGCCAAGAATCCTTTCCACACCCTTATCCATGAGCATCAATACCAGAATATGCCCAAGGAGAAATTACCCTCCAATTGGGATTTTCCTCGTTCTAGCCATGCAGGAAAAGAAGACTTCAAGGAGGAAGAGTGGGGAAAGAATCACAAGAGCTGGAATTCGCAACCCGACATGATCATGAGCCGCATTGAGCAAAACTCCAGCTTATTTGCAATCTCACCTTCAAGATTGAGGACTTGGGGAAATTGATCAAAGAGCTCATTGAGAGGATACCACCACCACCAAAGGAGTAATTCGTCATCAGGTTTGGCATCCCCTTGGTTTGTTCCAAGCTTGGGGGAGTGTCGCGGTATCACATCACTATCTTCTATCTTTTTACCTTTTTAGTAGAGTCATATCATGAATAGACAAGTTACCATGTAGGATGGTTTGCATTTGGAAGTGTCCCCTCTCTCATTAGATATGTATCCCTTGGTGTGAGTTGCTGTTATGGAATATTAATTCATGTTTTTATCACCACCATCATCATCTCCATATTGGTGTATCCACCATACCTACCTATTAGCATTGTTGCTATTCCAAGTAAATTCATGTTTTTATCTACCTTCCAAATTAAACTTGTTATGTGAAAATTAGTGATTAAAGCTCTCACGAATTTGATGGCACACTTTACTTTCTTGCACTTAATAAACTTGACCCATTGTGCCCATCTATGTTGCGTATATGCTTGCGCTTTGTAAGTTGAGAATTAGCAGAACCATGCTGTCATGGGGAACGCTTTCAACATTGCACTGGTACTTTGTACCTAGTTGATATCATGTTCTTTTGTCTATGGATGTCGTCGGTGTGAAATGAAAGGGGAGCTTGTAAGTCCATGGAGTTATGCATGTGTGTTAGAGAAACGCCTAGGCCGCTGGTCTAATCCATGCTGACATGGTGGAAACCTGTAGCGTAACCATAACGAGCACCTATGAAGCATTCTTCTTATAAAAAAGAGTCCGATATTGAGAAAGAGAGAAAAAGAAAAGAAAAATGAAAAGAGGAAAGAGAGAAAAAAGCACCATATTCCCATGGTAAATAAGAAGATTGCTGAGATGCTTGTTGTCTGCTTGCCTTGTCATTTTGATATGGGGATTCTTCCGTATCATTAGGCAAGGGGTACCCCGTTGGCGGTTCTCCATGATACACATGTTCTTACGATGACAAGAACTTACCGGTGACTAAGCTTTAGTAGCATGAGGAGTGGCCCTCGTATTCAAGGGACATGAGATTCTCAATTTACAACTTGTCAAGCATGTCCTCGTATTTGATCACTTTAACCTTAATCACCTAAATATGCCTATGATAGGGTCAATGAGAGCTGAAAGCTAATAAGTATCATAATTTTTAGGAGCTCTTTATGAAACCTGAAATCCTTGCTTCCCTCTGCGAAGGTCCTTTCTTTTACTTTTTAGTTGAGTCAGTAAACCTATTCCCTTCTATCTCAGCAAGTATTTTGAGTTGTTGTGTTTCATTCATTCATATGATGATTTATTCAATCATGTTTATTATGTTCCTTGTTTTGTACTTTGCTCTTATCTTGGTGTTTACTTCTTTGACCAAGAGCTAAGTTATTTGTGAACTCCAGCAAATTATCAACTATTCTTTGACCAAGAGCTGAGTTTTCCATTACCAATTATGATTCACTTTATGTATCCTAATTGTGTTTCCTTTACCTATTGCAAGTTAAGTTATATAATAGTGAGTTTTCTGCTAGTATGATCTATGTATTGATGAATGTGATGCTTCTTGTCCGTATTCTTTTATCGACTCTTCACTCCATAAACCTGAGGTCATGTTTATTGAGCTTAGTTTCACTTGGGGACAAGCGAAGTCTAAGCTTGGGGGGAGTTGATACGTCAATTTTGCATCACTATTCTATGTCATAATTCACTATTATTCATTGATATATTTCATATTAAGAGATGATACTTATGTTATTTCATCTGTTTTTGCATGGTTGATGACTTTTGGAGCATGGACCGCTGTAGTAAGGATTCTGATGGAAAAGGTGCCGTTTGGAGGCAAAATTCGCGAAGATCAGAAAATCCGGGAAAATATACGGAAAATCTTATTTTTCCAGAAGACGAAGGATGCCAGAAGGAGGAGTGGAGATGGGCCACAGGGGGCCCAAACCACCCCATGGCGCGGGCCACCCTAGGCCGCGCCACCAGGTGGTGTGGCCGCCCTGGCCTACCTCTGGCTCTCCCCTCTTGCGTTATTATCCTCCAGAAATCCTAAGACTCGGGGAGCGACCACAGAAAGATTCCGCCGCCTCTGCGGGGCGGAAAACACCGAGAGAGAAAGATCTCTCCGGCAGACAGATTTCTGCCGGGGGAATTCCTTCCCAGAGAGGGGAGATCGTCGCCATCAACACCACCATCAAGCTAGACTTCATCGAGATCATCATCATCATCACCACCATCATCATCATCACCACCATCATCATCTCCATATTGCTGTAACAATTGGGTTGAATCTTGCATAGTTCTTAGGGGAAACTTTCCCGGTGTTGATTACTCTTTATAGTTGATGTTGTTAAGTGGAACTGTTGATTATTGTTTATGTTCAGATTGTTATACATCATTATTCCATCTCTGATAATGATCCATATGATGTCTTGTGAGTAGTTCGTTTTGTTCTTGAGGACATGGGAGAAGTCATGTTGTTAGTAGTGGAGTTGTGTTGAGAAAGATTCAATAGTTTGATATTTAAGTTGTGGTGTACTTCTTCTAGTGGTGTCATGTGAACGTCGACTACATGACACTTCACCTATATGGGCCTAGGGGAATGCATTGTGTATTTGGATACTAATCATAGGGGTTGCCGGAGTAACAGAAACCTGGAACCCCATTAGGAAACCATTGCACAAGGGACGTAAGGGTCTTAGAGTTTAAAGTTATGGTTAGGTTTCTACCTTAATTACTTTCTTGTACTTACGAATGTTTGCAAGGGGTATAATCACAAGTATGTATTAGTCCTAGGAAGGTCGGTACATTAGCACAGGTTCACCCACACAACACTTAGGAAGCTAAAGAAGATTAATCAACTATATGAAGCAAAAGCACTTGACAATATTCCCATGTGTCCTCGAGAACATTTGGTCATCTTAAGTAATACAACAGGCTTGTCCTTTGCTAAAGAAAGGATTGGGCCACTTGCTCCATTTATCCTTATTGTCTTTTATTTACTTGTACTTTATTTACCTGCATTATCAAAAACCCCTAAAAATTCGTTTGATAAGTATTTGTAGAGAATTCCTGATCCATACCACTAGCCAGCACATTTTGCTCCTCATTGGGTTTGACACTCTTACTTATCGAAAATACTGCGATACACCCCCTATACTTGTGGGTCATCATTAGCCCATGTTTGGTAACATGTAACTTTGAAACAAAGAAAATGCTCATGTTTGATAACATGTAACCAAAAAATGGGATTAATAGTGATAGAAGTTGCCACATAAAATGTTGAAAGTTGCTTTCCTAGCTATGAAACTTGCCACAAATTAGTTCTTAGTTTCCACAACCAAATAAAACTGATAAATCACAGCAAAGGAACAAAAATTTTAGCATCTATACTAAAACTTACATTAATAGTTACAACACAAGTTTCCATTTTAATGCTAAAAGTTGGTTTCCACATGTATCAAACTTGCCAAAAAATTGTTTAGTTGCCACATCCACATAACACATAGAAATAGTGATAGAAAAAGTTTCCACATGAGTGCTAAAAGTTTCATTACCATTACTACTAGTAGGAAACTAGTTATATACTACCAGGCAACTAGTTATATACTACCAACTAAAATTTAGTTTTTGGTAACTTCTTTACCGTATTTGTTCCTACTAAGGATACTTTTTTCTAGCAACTTATAATACTTACTAGCAACTTTGGGTCCTCTTACAACAACTATGAGTAATTTAACTAGCAACAAACAAAAAAAAGTTTGGTTACTTTCTCTGGGAAATAAAAAAACATAGGGATAGATGATTTTTTTAGTAACATACGAGCAGTCAAACTAGCGTTGTATAAATTATTCACGAAATACCTTTCCTTTGTTGGTATACCTTAGTGTGGCCTCAAATATTTGTTGAGTGATGGTTTGTGGATAAGAGGATGACTATGATCAGGTGAAAAAGCAATAACCTCCCATCTGCCATCTTTTATCTTAACCACCATTTCTGCTTTGCAATTAGTTGGTATTATAGTCTCCCTTTTCTGCCTCTTTGGATTCTTTTGTTACCCCTTTTATTAGCAATCCTAGCAACAATAGATGCAAGTTCTGCATTCTACTGGTCCTCCTCATCTGAGGAAACAGAATCTGGTATTGGCCTAACAACAACCAGCTTGTCAGCACCTCCATCATCCTTCCTAGGGTTTCTAAATTTGTTGCATACAAATTGTTGTTAGTCAATGTCCTTGGTGTGCGCTGACCTTCTATTTCTATTGAACTTATTGAAAATCCTTTCTTAACAGCATATGCATTGCAGTGTTCCTTAGCACCCTGCAATGTGTCATAATGGATTCCAGTATGTGAGTCGATTGGTTGTGACAAAGTTTTTGGAAATATGCCCTAGAGACAAATAATAATATGGATTATTATCATATTTCATAAAGTTTATGATTAAGTTTTATATCTTGCTATAACTGTATTGAAAATAAAACGTCAATACACGTGCAATATATAAACAACCAGGAGTTCCCAGTGAAGCTCGAGTCACTGGTTCATTGGTCAACAGATGCTCAAGGTTTCCTGATCATGTGCCATTTATGCCAGTTGGAAATGGAGTCACCTCATTGTGAGAATGAGATGATCAGCTATACCCAACCTAAGCATCATGACCCGATCATGTCACGAATTTCAAGTTATGATGATTAGAATAGATCTAGTGTACTATTTCTTAGACCGTGAGGCCATATTAATCATTGTTACCCGAGGGTACTTTGATAGCATCAAACATCACTTGGTTACATGGTGATCATAAAGGTGTGTTCAAGTATTCGGAGAAACAGTTGAGGCAATGTGCACCAAGACCAGAATTTGTCCATCCGCATGACGGAATATATACTCGAGGGCCCACTCGGAGAAGTTGTATCCAATAGCTGTGCAGCGTGTGATTTGATCACATGGATAATCACTTGTCCAAACGAGTCAACTAGCATTTGTTGATAACGATATTGAACACGACATGGTTATGTCATTGATCAGATCTTGGACAATGCAAGTATCGAGAGACAAAAGGAATATGCCACGAAGTTCATGGTTCAAACGATGAAAGATTTCGTGGAATGCACAGGGGTCACAAGACCATCCAGGTCCCTCCGTTGATCATTGGTGTGGGAGGGTCTCGACTATGTCTGGAGTGTTCCCGAACCATGGGGTATCACGCTTAAGGGTCGGGCAGAACGCTACTATCGCCAAGAGATGTCAACTTTCATTTAGATAATAATGCGTTACGGGATGGTCGATCAACTACATCATCTCATGGGTGATCTTGATCCATATCCGATGGTAGATTAGGTGAGAGCAGAGTTCATAAGCCATGTGCGCATGTGGAAGCATAAGCTGCTTGGAGATTTCCTTTCCATACAGATGGAGGAACACACTTGTCTGAAGAGTCATTTGGAGCGCATGTTTGATGCACACATGAGACTGGTTTACTTTTGAACTACTGGATGACTAAGTCATTCGTGATAGGCATGCTGCTTTGATCGCTGCCTCCCAGCTACGAAGGACATGTCCGGAGTAGCATTATGAGTGGTGATACGGAAACATTTGATTTCCAGGATTTCATATTACATTTCAGAAACGTAAAGGTTGAACCAATCGCCGGAGAGGTCGTCGACGATGAAGGTATATATTTGATATACATGTTTATAAATGTTATAATCTTGCAAACACATATTGCAGTGTTAAAGTATTTGATACTTATTTTGTTTTGGTGAAAACAGGTCCTTCTGCATGAGAGTTGTTTGCTAGAGAGGAGGTGACATTGCGTGTTAATGGCAAGCATTATGATGATGGCCAACGACACCCTCCCTCGACATTTATCACTTAGTTTATCATCTTTGGATGATTATTATAATCAATAGATTATGAACTTCTTTAGTGTGTCTCACACTTCATGACATGGTTATTCATATGAGTTTGTAACAAACAGTTGTTCTACTTTTATGAATGATTTCTATTTGCATTCATATCTTGTTCGATTATGTGTGAATTATCCTGGTTATGAAACTAATTGATAATGCACGAACATTTGTAAAATATTGAAAATGCCTTGAAAATACCCAACTTAATGATGTATTCATTTTGAATAAAACCATTGTCTAAATTCATAGTTATGTTGATAATATGTGAAATTCATTTGATTTCTTGTCACATATGAATCATGCCTAAGTTTGGCAAGATAACTTAAACACCGTGTATTACATGAATACAAAGTGTTTGATGAATTGTTGAAAGAGAATGCATATTCAATGTATTGTATTTCAATGAGATGGTGATTATCATTACATGATTGTTTGAATTTTGTAAAGAGGTTTACCAAATGAAACATAAGCATGAAATTATTTGATATGATCAAAATATTTCATCATCCAAGGGTATTAAAGATAAAAGAGAATCTAATTACTACGATTTGATCAATAGTAATAAAATTCGACATTATAAGAATGACATAAGGAATTGTGAAATGCAATGCGTTTGAAACATGAAAATGCAAAGCATCACAATGTGATATTTATTATCAAGTGGGTGAACAGATGGCACCAAATAAATCGTTGTAGTGTAGTTGTAAAGAACATTAGTTAGAGATAGTAAACACCAAATTAGTATAAATAGTGAACCATCTGGATTCGTGAGATCGGCGCCATATCATGTATGGATCATCGTGGAAATTTTGGAGTTATTCGATATCACCAAAACAAATAGAGAATAATTACTTGTAGAGTATTCATTGGAAACTTTGAATATGAAATCCATGGCTAGAACCAAAAGAAAAGCAAAACTAGTGTTGCTTGAATTTTGGTGCATTCTCGAGAAAGTTTGTGTTCTCGACTATGGAGCTTATGGATAATAGTGAAAAATCACAATGTGGATTCAAAACCCTAAATTAGAGTGTTGAGAAGCGCAACAGAACACATTCCTGAATGATTCTCTTCATAAAGGAAAGAATCAATGATAGTGATCATTGTGATTTCCCCACTAGTGTTTTCACTACATGAAGTAGGATTCAAAATGTACCCCATATCTTGTATGAAGACATTTGGGAATCATTTGTCATATTGCCAGAATATGACATATGTACGAATAACTAAGGAAAGGAATGGTGAACGAAAATTATGAGAAATCCTAGAGGCAATATTCACTTAAAATTAGAAAGCAATTCATTGCTGAATCTTACCAAGTAATGGGCTACTTAAATTTTCCAAACAACTGCAAAGTCATGAAGGGAAGGTGAATGACAAAGGCACGATTTGTCATGAATAATGTATTGGACAAACTTAAAATAATTTGATTCAGAAGTGCTGAAAGTCTAGTGGATTTACTAGTGTCTCGTAATAAAACTCTCAGTTTGATAATTGATCAAAGGATTTTGATGTCATTCAAAATAGTGAGAGGATATGCAATTTGCATGAAATTGAGTGGGAGCTATGAAAGTCTTCCTAAAACAATATGTGAATGACATATTTTTGAGTGAGAGCAATATAAGTCTCAAACTCGAATATGTAGGCAACATACTTTGAGTGGGAGCAATGGATGACTCATACTCAAATATGTTGGAAACATATTTTGAGTGGGATCTTAAAGAATGATTCTTAAGTGTGTACGACACGTTAAGAATGAAAGCGCAAGTACCGATAAATAACGATTTATAGGGATTAGAAGTTGAAAGTAAGTATATTACAATATTATGTAGTATTCCTGAAAGGGATTTTGAAAAGAGTTTCGAAATAGGAATTGATTAAGGAATGTTCCTTGGTCACTCAAATTAGGAATAACATTAAGTTAAACATTAGTGGTTGAAAGAAAGAAAAGGATGATCATCATCCACTATGTTGAGACATAGGTTCTATCTTGAAAAACCATGATGACAACTTAACATAATATATATTCCGAGAAGGAATGTTAGAAAAAGTGATTAAGTAAGAATCACAGAACGTTGAGCTAAGTTTGTCCACAGTGTCTAATTGAGAACTATAGACATGTCTTCAAATCCATGAAGGATGACATATCTTAAAGCATAAAGGGTTATGTTATAAGGGAATGTGTTAACCTTAGAAGATTGGAAACTCCTGCATCGATAATACCGACTGAAGTCAAGTAGGAAGCGAGGTGATAAAACATCAAGAGTTGCACATAGTGCACTAGTGTTTCGATGATTATATTTATAATAATAGATAAGGGTACCATCTAAAATGATGCATAATGTTATGGCAGGACTAGTTCGTCTTTATGCAGAAGGTGTGTCCTAGGGCACAATGCCCATGAGAAAGCTCGAAGTGGATGATCTAAAGTCATGGTTGGCTCCTGGAAACTGACCTCATTCTTATGCCATAACTACGATGCATACAAAAAGATGTTATCATGTGATGATAAAGTATTAATGTCAATCAAGGTGACATTAGTAAGTTGCAAAGGGTTTTGGACTGTAAAGTACATACTCAAGACTCAACCTCTTCCATGAGCAAGCATGATCAAAGGTGCCGGGATATATGGTGCCAATGATTAGGAACAAATGCAGCTAGTTTATTTGTACTCTAGTGCAAGTGGGAGACTATTGGAAATATGCCCTAGAGACAAATAATAATGATTATTATCATATTTCATAAAGTTTATGATTAAGTTTTATATCATGCTATAACTGTATTGAAAAGGAAACATCAATATACGTGTGATATATAAACAACCAGGAGTTCCAAGTGAAGCTCTAGTCACTAGTTCAGTGGTCAACAGATGATCAAGGTTTCCTGATCATGTGCCATTTATGCCAGTTGGAAATGGAGTCACCTCATTGTGACAATGAGATGATGATATATACCCAACCTAAGCATCATGACCCGATCATGTCACGAAGTTCAAGTTACGATGATTAGAATAGACATAATGTACTATTTCTTAGACCGTGAGGCCATATCAATCACTGTTATCCAAGGGTACTTTGATAGAATCAAACATCACTCGGTGACACGGTGATCATAAAGGTGTGTTCAGGTATTCGGAGGAACAGTTGAGGCAATATGCCTCAAGAGCGGGATTTTTCCATCCACGTGACGGAAGAGATACTTGAGGGCCCACTCGGAGAAGTTGTATCCAATAGCTGCGCAGCGTGTGATTTCATCAAAGGGATATCACTTGTTGGAACGAGTCAAGTAGCATTTGTTTATAATGAGATTGAACACGACATGGTGATGTCATTGATCAGATCTCGGATAATGCAAGTATTGAGAGACAAAAGCAATATGACACAACGTACATGGTTCAAACGATGAAATATTTTGTGGAATACACAGGGGTCACATGGCCATCTAGGTCCCTCTATTGATCATTGGTGCAGGAAGGTCCTGACCATGTATGGAGTGTTCCCAACCCGTGGGGTATCACGCTTAAGGGCTTGATGATTCTCAGAGAGTGTTTAAGGATTTTTAGAATCACCGAAGAAAAGAGAAGAGAGAAAACCAGAAGGGTTTCGGTAAGTCCAGAGGATGTCCGGAATGAGAGGGAATGAGTTCCACATCAACAGGGATTGAATAATATGTAAGTGAATGTTGAATATTGATTTAATCATCCATTTATATTTATTCCATAAAAGAAAAAGAATTAAAAAGGGTCAAATACCTATTTGGCCAAATCCGGAGGGAAAAGGGCCCATGAAGGAAAGAACGAAGGGAGCAAGGAGAGAGGGGTGCCCGCATGGGCCAAGGCGCCCTGCGTGGGGCCCACTTGGCCCTAGCCGATGGCGGCTGCCTCCCTCTCCCCTCTCCCTTGTTTAGTCCCACATGGCTAAGCTGGTTAGCTATGGGGTTTTTTCCCCTATATAAAGAGAGGTATTTTGACAAATTAAAATACACAATAATCAATAAAAGGTTCCCTCTATTACTGGAAGACCTCTAATTAATTCTCTCTCTCCCCTATGAACATGGTCCCAAGTTCGGATCGTGCGAGCAGGAGTCATCTTCATCGTTGAGCACCGTCGCGTTGTGGGATTCAGATCTAGGAGCTCAACTTCCACAACTGCTACTGGATCGGAGGAGCGGGAGTCATTGCCAGACACCAGATGTGTGTAACTCCCTGCGAGGTGCAACACTTGGGGCACTAGGAGTCGTTGGAGCCACAGGAGCTGTCAGGACTTCATCACGACCTTGAGGTTGGCTTTGGCTCGTCTACATTAACCATGCTCTCCCGAGCATTGACAACGCTTTTCGGTCTTCAAGGGTAAGTTCATGAAAAGCCCCTCCCGTTACTGCATTACTAATAGACATGTCCTGGCAACTGGGGTTCTGGGCATAGGGAAAAATTATTGTTTTCATGTGCGAACCCCTACAAAAGCCTCATTATCATCTGTATCTTCTTGGGAAATTGAAGGTGTGTTTGTACCAGCAACAAAGCCACCCATGTTAGTGTTAGTTTGTCATGTATGTACATCAACACCACTGGCATTGGTGTCAACATGCATATCTAGAGTCTCGACAATAGCCACTGGTAGAAAATGGGCCTCTAGCCCGGTCTGTAAGGGCATGTAGTCCCTGTTGCCCATCCGAGACTGTCAAACCGGGACTAAAGGAAGTCCACTTGGCCCCGCGTAGTGCGCTGGGCTAGAGGATCTTTAGTCCCGGTTTGTAACACGAACCGGGACTAAAGGATCTCTACCGCGACAGCGTTTCAGGGCAATCGGCGGCCACGTTTGGAGATGGGGTTTTAGGGTTTAAGATTTTATCTTTTCCTTTTCATTTTGTGTTTTGTGTTCAATTATTTTTCATTTTGTGTTTACATTCAAAACAAGTTTCCGTGTACATACATGACGCTACTACATACTATACACGTTGATGCATATATAATATACCTTTTCTTACGAGCATACATACATACATATAAAATTTGGTATACGAGTCCCAACCAAGGCTAGAGCCCGTCTATTTGATTACATCGAGATCCATAAACCTCTTGGGATGCTTTAGACTCTATCTATATTGTATTCTCCAATTGGGGATATGACATCGTGAAGCAAAAAATCCCACTAATTCCTCTTAAATTGATAGTAGGCGGTCCTGTGGTAGGAGCTCATCCCGCATCGCATTCAACTATAAAGAAGGAGATCAATATGAATATATCAATCATCAATAACAAAAATTAAGATTGGAACTCAAATAAAATTATGGTAATAAAAATAAGTTGTGAATATATTGTTTATGTACTCGAATAAATTACGTGTCCTGCTCAATAGTCGACATGAGAATGAACTCACAAACGTAGTATGCACATAAATTAGTCCCCCGTGGCTGCATCACGCACTTCATAAGAATAGAATTCAATCAAATAATAATCAATCATGATAATTGTATTGAAACTAGAATTAAAGAGATGCGAGGACCTAGCTTATACTACTTACCCAGACCGGAATAAACCTCAACTCCTCACGCCATTGACCCGGGACCACATTCTTGAACCGTTCCAAACACTGCCCAACAAAGGAAATGAATGAATGAGTTAATAATTACTTGATATCTCAGAAAATGAAGGAAAGAGACCAATATGGTGTGATAATGATTGAAATTACTTCTGGAGCATATTAAGAAAGTCACGGTACTTTTCCATGTTGTTCTTTAATGGGTCCATGATTTCAACTCTTCAACGATCAATGTCAATGCTTAGCAGAATCCAGTGGAAGCTGCACATGGTTTATATACGTCAGTAACTCATTAGTTACACTTAACATCGAGTAAGCAAAAGTTAATGTGTACAAGACAGTAACACTCTCACCTGATGTCTTAAGGAAATAGTATTTACTTACACTAATATTGCTCCTTGAAAAATCTTAGCAAGTTACACTCCGTGTCCATGGGGTTCATCTTTAGCGTAGCACAATTAACTCGATTTGCGACTATCAAGTACCAGTCATGCAATTGTTGCATTTTAGTTGGCAGATGCTAGAGTATCTCATCGTTGAACATAGGCTCCCCGTGGACATATTGCCATTCTACACCAGCCTTGGGGATAGTAGCGCTGCCTAGAAATTCAGCAATATACATACAACATTGTTGAACTAATTGCTCAGCCGCTTCCATATCTATAGGTTCTTCCATCTCTATTTGTTGTTCAGGTAACACCTTGAGTGGGGGGATCGATTGTTTTGCCTGCAACTCGAGCTGGGGAACGCTCTTTTCTTGCTTGGTCTAGATCTCTTCTCTTTCAGTGTCTTCATAATACAACGTGTATAGTCATCTGCCTTATTTAACTCCTATTGGGATGGTTGCGCAATAAAACTCGTAAAGTGCTCCCTAACTTTGGATCTATTGGTTCCTTTGGCTCGGGTTGTTTCACTGCAAATTTGCCTTCACTTTGGCATTTACGATCGCCCTATTTTCCTCATCGGTCATGTGGTAAGCTAATTGGGGAGGAGTGGGCGATACTCTTGGGAGGCGCTGTCGGTTTCCATGTCAGTTATCCATCGACGAAGCTGTGGTACTCTTACACTTTTGTCTCTTAGTGGGCAAAGTCGGCCGAGGCACCGTAGATCGATATGGACTCACGTTGTAGTCCCTCTTGAGGAGGGGTGGACTTGGAGGTGGTGGACTTCTACTCGGAGGAGATGGTGGCCTTGGAGGTGATGAATTGCTTCTCGAAGGAGATGGTGGCTTTGGCGTCGAGCCTGGAAACATGATATTTTCCTTTTCCATAGAATGAAGCCACTCGTGACTTCTCCCAGTGTCGTATCCCCTTCACCTCCAGAGATATCAAGCTGTAGTGACTGAAATATAGGTTGAACTTCATCCACACCAACATGAGCATAGCCAGCTGGAATCGGACAACAATTGTAGGTCGCTCCAGGTGCAGAAGGTAAAGCACAGCCGACCGCCACCTTCATGGATATGTTCTTCAGTGACACATGTAGCTCACAACTTGTCTTCTCCTTGATTGCATCCATGGGGTAGCCATCCATCATTCCACCGGTACCATCTATCACCGGTGCATTATTCTCGATCATCAGTGTATCATTAGCATGGACCTCTGTGGAATCCATGCTGCTTTTCCGCTGAGATAGGCCAGCCGTACTATCGAATGCGGGCTCTTGCTGTCGGCCTAGTCCTCTAAGTTATTAATTTGCTCATGTTGCTGCTCCAACATGGCTTGAAATTCCTCATTCTTTCTTCCAACCACTGCCAACCGCTTTGCCTCCTCTGCCTGCTGCCGCTTCATTTTTCTCGATCAACTTCTATAAGTGTCAATGTCCTAGGGAAACCATGTCTTCCTTGGAAAAGAAGGTCCAAGGCCTCATATTCTTCCATACTTTTCAGGATTCCTAAGGGCCTTTGTCAGCTCATCGTTCTCTCTCTCGGGATGGAACTTTCCCTATTGAACCTCTTTTATCACTTTAAAAAGTTGATTCTTGGGTTCAACAATTTCTTTCTTTGCAATAATGTCCCATGTTTGTGGGTCATACGACGCCCCATGCCCAGGTAACCAATTTTTGACCTCAAGGGACAATCACGTGTAGCTGGAGTGATCCCTTTAGCAATCAGGTCGGCCTCAGTTTTATCCCACTTAGGCATGGCACTCCTGTAGCCACATGTCCCCATATTATGGTGATATTTATTTTTCACAACATTTAACTTATTCTTTCCTGACCTTTTTTTAGCTTCTTATGATTCCTTGTACTCCACAAATGTGGCACAATTATCCCGCAACTTCTCTAGTGTGCTAGTGAATTCTGGAGCTTTTTTCTCCTTGACATACTCTCGATATAATCTTTTCTCTAAGCTCTGGAATTGTGTAGCCATCTTCTTAAGAGCCTAGTCCTTGTCTGGTAGCGTGAAATATGTCATTAGTGAATTCCAAAGACAATCTTTGGCTCTGTCATCGACAAAACTAGCTCCAACTTGAACCTTTTTTCCTGGCTTATTCCAATCTCGAGTGGTGATCGGGATGGTGTCCTTAGCAATCACTCAACATTGATGTACAAATGCAGATGCGCTCTCTTTGGGCTCCAACGGTTGGCCCAGCTCAGAGACTGATTCAATTGTCATACGCACACCATCGGCCATCTTTCTGGTCAGGCCTCATTTCCTTTTAGAAGATTGGCCCGATGTAGAGGTTTAACAGAAGAAACATTCGTTAGTATATATATATACAAATTAGTTAATGAATCTACTAGTGATCAATAGAGACTTTATATACCTCGCTAGACTTTGTTAAGGCGTTGTTGCAGTCTTCGTCTCCATCGTCGTCTCCACCATTGTCTACTCCATCACTAGACAAGTTAAGATATTGTGACCCATCATCTCCACCGTTGTCTGCTCCATCGTAATAACCTCCACCCTCATGTATCATGTCCAACAAGTGTTATTCACCATCTCTACCATCCATAGCTTAACTAATACAGAAGAAAGATAAAACATTTTTCATTAAAATAAAAGAATATTACAGTTGGGATGCTCTAACTATAGCCCCTAAAACCCCATATGCATATGAGAGGGTTGTTTTAGTGTTCTACTAATGCGATCATTATAATTGTTGTAATGATGCATGATTTTGATGCTATAATGTAGATCTCATTTTTTTGAATATTTTGGTATATTATTCATATTTTTCTGATAAATAGATATATTATATGAATTATACAAGTTTATACATTTTTTGAAATTAAAACTGAAATTATTACAAAGAATAACATAAAAGTAATCTTATTTACATCATACAATATTACAATGTCTTTACACTTTTGAATTCAAGAAATTACAAGTATAATTAAATACAAGTCTCAAATCACAAAAATAAGTAAAATACTAATCAATAATAGGTACAAGTCGGCGTAGGAGGCTCCTCCATGAACGATGTGGATTGATGATACACAGTGGCTCCACCCTCATGTATCATGTCCAACAAGTGTTATTCACCATCTCTACCATCCATAGCTTAACTAATATAGAAGAAAGATAAAACATTTTTCATTAAAATAAAAGAATATTACAGTTGGAAACCCCATATGCATATGAGAGGGTTGTTTTAGTGTTCTACTAATGCGATCATTATAATTGTTGTAATGATGCATGATTTTGATGCTATAATGTAGATCTCATTTTTTTAAATATTTTGGTATATTATTCATATTTTTCTGATAAATAGATATATTATATGAATTATACAAGTTTATACATTTTTTGAAATTAAAACTGAAATTATTACAAAGAATAACATAAAAGTAATCTTATTTACATCATACAATATTACAATGTCTTTACACTTTTGAATTCAAGAAATTACAAGTATAATTAAATACAAGTCTCAAATAACAAAAATAAGTAAAATACTAATCAATAATAGGTACAAGTCGGTGTAGGAGGCTCCTCCATGAACGATGTGGATTGATGATACACAGTGGCTCCACCCTCATGTATCATGTCCAACAAGTGTTATTCACCATCTCTACCATCCATAGCTTAACTAATACAGAAGAAAGATAAAACATTTTTCATTAAAATAAAAGAATATTACAGTTGGGATGCTCTAACTATAGCCCCTGAAACCCCATATGCATATGAGAGGGTTGTTTTAGTGTTCTACTAATGCGATCATTATAATTGTTGTAATGATGCATGATTTTGATGCTATAATGTAGATCTCATTTTTTTTGAATATTTTGGTATATTATTCATATTTTTCTGATAAATAGATATATTATATGAATTATACAAGTTTATACATTTTTTGAAATTAAAACTGAAATTATTACAAAGAATAACATAAAAGTAATCTTATTTACATCATACAATATTACAATGTCTTTACACTTTTGAATTCAAGAAATTACAAGTATAATTAAATACAAGTCTCAAATCACAAAAATAAGTAAAATACTAATCAATAATAGGTACAAGTCGGCGTAGGAGGCTTTTCCATGAACGATGTGGATTGATGATACACAGTGGCGGTGCTAAACTCTAATATTGGGAAACCTCGGAATCAGCTACGGGGGTTCATTTGGTTCCTCTAAATAAACTTACATTAAATTTGCTTAGCAATGCATGATTTTGATGATAAAGTGTAGATATCTTTTTATGAACATTTTGATATATTACAAATTTTTTTGACATAATATGAATTACTTATGAATTTTACAAGATTATATCAATTTTTTAAAATATTAAACCAATAAAAGGAATTATTGCATCACAGTGGTGTAACGCTGACATCAGCGTGGGCATTTAACCTTTTTACACCCCCACATGGTCTAGCCACGCTCACTAACTAGTGGGACTGGTGGTACACGCCACCTAGCCACACTCACTGACTGGGGGGACCGATGCCACACTACCTAATTGGTGGGACCGACTCCACGTTGGAGCACGAAACTGGCGGCGGTGGCGAGGTCGACCGATGCCTCCTTGCAGAGAACTCTGGCAAGGTCGAGTGGTACTCCAATGCCGACGGTGCTACAGATAACTCCGATGGGACAGGGGAAAAGGAAGGGGAGGAAGAAGAGGTGTACCTCGAGGCCGGTAGTGACCTCGGAAGGGCTCGGGGGTGGTCGGAGACGAGGACGAGGTTGGTGGTGCCATCCTCCTCCTTACAGATTGGCGACGCCCTCCTCCTCCTTGCGGTTGCTGGCGGCGACGATGCATTGGTTCCTCCTCCTTGCGGTTGCTGGTGGTAGCAACGGTTTGTCTATAGCTCTCGTCGGCTGCACCCTCCTCGTCCTTGTGGCTTGGATTTGCTAAGTCTCCATTGCTAGCTGCAACCGGGGAGGGGAGGCATCGCTTTATATACCCCCACCCCTCTAGTCCCAGTTCCAACTACTAACCGGGACTAGAGGACCTTTAGTCCCGGTTCGTAGTTGGAATCGGGACTAAATTTCCCCCCTTTAGTCCTGGTTGCATCCACCAACCGGGAGAAATGGTTTTTTGGACGCCCGCTGAAAATCGCGCGCGAGTCATACCTTTAGTCCCGGTTGGTGGTTTAAACCGGAACTTAATGGGATTTTGTAATATGTTTTTTAGATTATCCACAAAATAAGTAAATATCATAAAATCAATATCTATCATACTATAATTAATAAAATTATGTATTATATATCAATTTTTTCAAAAAAAAGAAGATCTATAACTTAAATCTATTATCATACTCTGTTATACAACTTAGATGAAATAATTTATTGTTTAACAAATATTTTGTTAAGTATAAGTCTTGGAAAAAACATATTTTATTATTTAAAAATCATAAAAATACATATAATATACCAAAATGATGACAAAAATTAATCTACCCATTAAAAATATAATATTTCATATACTATTTCCTAATTTGCCATCCTTTGAATATTTGAAAATTGTTTGAATATGAATTTGAATAACTTCTTCAAATTTTTGAATCTAACAAAACTTTCAACATGAAAAGTGTTTGAATTTGAATAACTAATCTAAAAACATTTTCTGTTTTCTAAAATAATTATTTTAACTATTCAAACTATTAACCATTTTTCCATTTTCAACTAAAAATGCATTAACTCATATCTTTTGCATATTTTCGAATCTGACAAAACTTTTAACATGAAAAGTGTTTGAATTTGAATAACTAATCCAAAACCATTTTATGTTTCCTATAATTATTATTGCAGATACTCAACTATTAACCATTTTGAGGTTTCAGTTGATGAATGGGATTTGTTATGAGAAAGTATAATGGCTAATGCTACAGGTAGACCTCAGTATGACACACAAGTGGAGGGAATAATCTTAACTGGCCATAGTGAATTGCAATACTACCTCTCCCTTATGAATCAACAACTTCCTATTGAGAGTCAGTTCATACCCAGAACACGGTTAGATAAAAGGTTTAATACATCATTATACATCACCATCATCCACATCTAGTGTTTGGGTTTTCTTCTAGTCTGTAACCATGGAGTATCTTCCTTATTTAATGGGATGTCCAAAAATATTTTAACGTGGTCTCGAAAACCTAAACTACGGTGCCCCTCTTTTGGAGGAAGGGCGATGGGGGGGGGGGGGGGCGGCGCCGTCGGCTCACCCTCGCGCCCGATGATCTCCTCCGGCCAGCCGCGTCTCCGTCTAGCTATGGGAGTGGCTCGAGATTCCGGTGTCTCGGATCTGAGTCCGGGTCGGATGGGGAAGTGGCGCTCGTGGAGAGAGAGGCCTTGGAGGCGCTGGAGGATGATGGCGGTGATCTTGGGTGGACTACGATTCCGCGTCGTCGGCGGCAAACGGTCGAGGAGCTGCGGCGATGTTTCTGGGAGGAAATGGGTTTTCCGACGAAGGGGTCAAGGTTTTGGGAGACGGTCAGCTCGCCGGCCGGAGCTGTCTCGCCGCCGCCGCGGTCTCCTCCGTGTTCTCTGCCGAGGACGGCTGTGGGGAACAGCGCGCGGTGGGGGGTGCGACCTCGTTCCGTCTCATCGGCTCTGCCGAAGCCCTGGCGGGGTCCTCTTCCGCGCCACCGGTCATCGGCGCCACCGCTGCTGGGGCGGCTGATCAAGGAGGCGTTGATCAGTCCTAGGGCTGAGCGGGTGGTCCGCTTGGTGGGCCCCACTGCGGTCAGCGGAGGTGGGCCTGGTCTGGTCGACACGGGCCTGGACCGACCGGCCAAGGCCGAATCCACCTCGGACTCGGACCTCTTCACGTGGACCGCAATCGCGAGGCGATTTAGGGCGGCCTGGTCCCGGTCAGACACCGATCAATCATTGTTGCCTCTGTTCATCGCCCCTGCCGCGCCTCGTGCTGCGGTCTCTGCTGTGTCGCTGCCCTTCTCGACTGCGTCGATCGCTTCACCGCCTCGGGCTGCGCTCCCTGCCGCATCGTAGCGCTCCCCGGACTCACGGACCTCTTCTCCATTGCGACGGTCGTACACGGTGGTCCTCTCATTGCTGTCAGCGGCCATGGCAGGGCTGAACCCTAGGCCCCAACACGCGGCGGCGTCGGCTCCTCGGCCACCGGCCGTGGGTGCGCCTCCGCCTACGGGGCCTCTGCCACGCCTGCGCCGGCGGTGGCCTTGCCTCGTCCGGCCATGATGCCTGCTGGTGCACCGGTCCAGGCCTACGTAGGGCAACCAGCTTCGACCACGTCGTCTTTTGCTGGGCCACCGGTCTTCCCGCCTGGAGTTCAGTTTTGGCCGCCGAATGCGTACTTTGCTGCTGCTCACATTCCGATGCAACCTCTTCAGGCACCGTACCGGGGCCCTACTCCGGTGGCTTTTAATGGAGGGCCGTCCCATGGACTCGCTGGAAGCATTTCTGGGGTGGCTCCGATCTCCAGTATGTATGGGGCTTCACACACACCCTCCTTGGGTGGGGGACCACAGTTTGGGGTGACTCCTGCCTCTGTGGCGAATGCTGCGCCGAAGAGGAAGAAGAAGAAGAAGCCTACTGGAATTTCTTAGCCTCCGTTGCAGCCAGGACCTTTTGGTAATGGGTCTTTTGCAGCTATGCCATCTCCGTTTTTGGGTCAACAACATGGTGGTTCCTCGCAGTTTCCTGGTTCTAGGGTCCAGCAACAGTATCAGGCCGTGGTACAACAGTATCAGCCTATGGTGCAGCATTTTACTCCTCATGCTGGGGGTTTGGAGACCACGGCTGATCCGAGCCCTGTGGTGGCCCCAAAGAAGCCTAAGAAGGCGGTCAGGTGTTGGAAGTGTGCCTCTGATTCCCATGCCACCAAGGATTGTAAGGCTGTACACTACTGTTACATTTGTGATGTTGCTTCTCATCCAACTTTGCGTTGTCCTGTGCTTAAGCAACCTAGACCGACTGCATACATGGTTGGGTGTGGTCATGATAAGACGCTATTTGCGCAAATACCCGATAGTGTGGTGCGCGAGGATTTGGGGCCAAGTTAGATTCCCATTGCTTTGGTCCAGGTTTCAGGTGAGGCGGTCACTGCTGATGTGGTCCAGTTACAGATTGCTCGTAGATGCCAGGTTAGGCCTAAGTGGAAGTGGGAAGCTGTGCCGCATGGGGACAATGCTTTTCTGGTCAGTTTTCCTTCTTTTGAGGATTTGGATAGGGTGGATGGGAGTCAGTTTTCCATGCCATTGGGCAAGACTCAGCTTGGCGTTTCTGCTTACAAGACCCAGGAGGTGCCACACAAATGTGAATTACATCAAGTTTGGTTACACGTGGAAGGGGTTCCTCACTCCCTTCGCACTTTTCTTGGTTTGTGGGCGGTTGGATCTCTCTTGGGTACACCTCTGGATGTGGATTTATTGTCTTTGTGCAGGAGGGGTGTTGTTCGCATTCTCGTTGGTATGTTCGATATTACGGTGTTTAAGAGGCAGGATGCTTTGGGGTCCTTTCTTACTTCTAATGCTGTGGTTAAGCTAAAGGGGTAGGAGGTGAGATTCAGGATGGAGCCTGCAGGGTATGTTCCGGAGCCAGACTTCTCACCTTTCCTATGGAGGCGGCCACATGATGATTCTAGAGGTGATGGTTTGGGGAACAACGGTGACGACGTGATGGATACCTCGGACACTATTGCTCCGCCCCAAGGGGTGGATCTTCTTCCGGACAGCCCTCCAGCCAGGGGGGCCTTCCTCTTCCTCGACTCGACAGGTTCTGCCGACAGTTTACACGGTCACTCCATTTAATGCTTCTCCTTCGACCGCGCGTGGAAAGGAACTTTTGGATGCTTTGCCGTTGGATTCTCCACTACGTGGGTGTGGGGTGCCTGCTGGCTCGCCTCGGGTCTCACCTGCCCAGTTGCAGGAAGCTCTTCAGTCGGTCAAGGGGTCTTCTCCTGGCACGGTCGCACCGGCTAGGTGTAGGCCGAATGTCTTGGGGCGGTCCATCCCTAGGGCAGATCCGGTGCTGGTGGAGGTCTATACGGAGGAGGTGGACATTGGGATGGCCCAGGAGGGGAGGTCCGTTGGCTCGCTCCCCATCGTGGACTGCCATGTGGACCGGGGGTCGAGGCTGGCGGTCACGCCTTTGGAGGTTCCTGATGCAGAGGTGGCTGGCTCGGGGGCCCAGGCAGGGCACCCGACGATCGAGGCCCAGGTGGGGCAACACGCTTGTGGGGACTTGGCCCAGGAGGGGTCGGGTTCCTCGCTCCTTGCGTCGCCTTGCAACCCAGGCGGGGCTGCAGGTGGCCATCTCGTGCCTCCCATGATGGAGGTACCGGCGCGCAGGAGTTCCAGGCATGGTACTGATGCACTCGGGGCGTCGATCACGGACGAGGATTCGTTGGCCAAGGCCATGCGAAGGAAGGCTGAGAAAAATCTGGACTCCCAAGGTATATCTCATTCATCCCCATCTTTCCTTTCTTTCTCAACCCCTGTTATTTGTGATAAGCTTGCCAATATTGGTATTAGCATGGGTAGATCTGTAAAGGAAATTAATTTTTCAAGTTCTGTTCTGAGACATATGGAGGTTGACCGTTTAACGGTTACTCCTAAGGTCCTAGTTGTTCCCGACTCTTTATCAACAGAGGAGGAGGAGTTGCATGCCACAGTAGATGGTCAACTCCTCACTCACTTAGTTGGTGAAGTGTCAGACATGGTTTATGATGAGTCTGAGCTGAGCGCATTATATGAGCTAAAAGCTTCTGGCCGAAAATCTAAAAACCTGAAGTCTCATAAACGGACTCGTGTATCCAAACCTACTATTGTTTCTCCATGAATGGCATGTTCGCAAATAGCAGAGGTCTTCGTGACTTGGCTAAACATTTGTTCTTTGTCGATTGTGTGAGAGACTATAAGTTGGATTTTTTGGGTATTTCTGAGATCGGGAGACGGGATTTCTCACTGGCCCAACTCAATCGCCTTTCTGGTGGAGTGGACTTTACGTGGGTATCCCGCCCTCCACGAGGTAGATCTAGGGGAATTCTTTTAGGCGTCAAAGATGAGACTATGGAAGTCTTAGCTAGTTCGAATGGAGATTTTTTTATTAAGCTCCATATTCGCAACAAAGCGGATGATTTCATATGGTCTCTAGTCGCTGTTTATGGGGCTGCACAGGATGTATACAAGCCTGACTTTTTGCGTGAGTTGGTTAATCTGGCTAAGGATAATCCGTACCCTATTCTTATAAGGGGGACTTTAACTTACTACGATACCCTCATGAGAAAAGTCGGGGTCGATTCGATGAGCATTGGCCTTTCATTTTAATGTTGTCATTGACAGTTTGAACTTGAGAGAGGTTACGATGTTAGGTCGACAGTATACCTGGGCTAATAGTCTTCCAGAGCCTACCTATGAAAAGCTGGATAGAGTGCTTATGGATACTGAATGGGAAGATAAATTTCCTATGGTAACTGTTCGCGCCTTAGAGCGTATTGAGGCTTTGTCTGATCATGCTCCGTTACTACTCTCTATTGGAACACCAGTACGAAAGACCAAACACAGTTTCAAATTTGAACTTGGATGGTTGGATCGTGATGGTTTCTATGAGTTAGTTAAGACTATTTGGGAGAAAACTGTTAGTGGTCAGACGCCGATACAACGATGGAATACTGAAATGCGCGCCTTGCGCAAGTACCTTCGTGGTTGGGCTAGACACACTGCTGGTATCCTAAAAAAAGAGAAATTACGTCTTACATCTCTTATTAATGATTTAGAGGCTGCTGCGGAAGTAAGGCTCTTGACTGCACAAGAGATTGTGATTTAAACACAATTGAATGCAGACACAGCAAAACTACTCCGTGAGGAGGAACTAAAATGGTATCAACGCTCTAAAGCAAAGTTTATTCTTGAAGGAGACGCGAATACAAGATACTTTCATGCTGTCGCCAATGGCAAGCATAAAAAGAAACTTATTCACTCTCTTGTTCAGGATGAGGGTACCATTGAGGGCCAGGAGCAACTGAAATCATATATTATTGCTTACTATAAGTCTCGGTTTGGGGCATCGCAAGAGAATTCGTTCTTCTTAGACGAGTCCCAAACATCTGATATTCCTAAGGTCTCTGTTGAGGAGAATAACTTTCTAACTGCCTCCTTCACGGAGGAGGAGGTCAAGAGAGCAGTTTTCCAAATGGAACATAATAAGGCGCCAGGACCCGAAGGCTTTCCAGCGGAATTCTACCAAAAATTCCGGAAGTCATTAAGGGGGATCTAATGCACCTTTTTGAGGTTTTACATGCTGGTCAGTTAGACATTTTTAGTCTTAATTTTGGCAACATTATTTTATTACCTAAGGTTAATAATGCGGAACGAATACAGCAGTATCGTCCTATCTGCCTTCTTAACTGTTGGGGGGATACCCCCGGGTAGGGTCACGCCGGGATATAAAGGCCGAGTTAGCTGAGGTTCGGCAATGCCAAAGCGGATGCTGGCCCGGTCACCTCAAGGCAGGCCGAATCACGGGGTAACCCAGACCAGGGGGCATTCGCCTAACTAAGTCTCGACCGACTTAAGCAGCAAGTCGGAAGTGCTTGTTTTACTTGTATGTAGGAACAGGTGTGGCCGGATCAACTAGGATCCGGGTCATGTCTAGCTTCTAGGAGAAGGAAGGAATCTCGCTGGTCAAAAGAAGCCCCGGTACGCACTACCTGAGCGAAGCAAGCAAGGGCAGGACCACCGGGGCGTGGCCGACAAGGGTGACGACGCCCATGTCGGCTGACGCAGGCGCCGCAGAGGCTCATGTAGCCTCTGCATGTGTGACGCGGGGGGAAAAGCACCCCGGTCGGCTTACCACTTTGGGAGGAGGCATATTGTTCGGAATATGCCTCCACATATTCCCTAGGCAGAGACCGAGCTCCCTCTATATAAGGGGGGCTAGGGTTTCAGTAGGAGGGGGTCCGCTATTCTGATTTGGCTAGGGTTTGAGGTATGGTCTGTGGGTGAGAGTAAGAGAGCTCCTTCTTCCTCCTCTCGCCAATACAGCTCTAGGAGCACTTGTAATCTTGGAAGCAAAGCAATACAAACAACTGTGTGGAGAATCACTTCACTATCCCTCCCTGGATTCCCCTAGCGTGTATTAGTCCCCACCTTTAGCCTATCCATGGCATCTGCCGTGACACCACCACGACAGTTGGCACCCACCGTGGGGCTAGAGGCGCTAGCAGGGGTCAAGATCCGGACAGGAAACTTCATCGGCACCGGCGAACACATCGTCTCCGAGATCGTTCAGCACTTTGGAGCGCTGGACTTCGTCAGCGACAACGCTGGCTGCTTCGGCACGCGTCTAGTTCCGCGCAACGGCCTCTTCGTCAAGCTCGGCGCGCACAAAGTCTGCGTTGCTGTGGACGTGTCTTGTGTTCATCCACGCCACATCGTCAAGGCTGGAGAGCCGCCCCTCACCGTGGCTCGCGGGGCGCGTATCGCTTGCTCCTCGGACCGCGCAGAGGTGATGATGACTGCGCCTAGTGCAGGCGCGAGCAAGGATCCGATGCCAGATCCGGTGGTAACACCTAAGGCACCGAGGAAAGGTAGAGGTCCTCCACTAGAGAGGGCGGAAAATGTGTTGAGGGAAGCGATGGATAGCTTGGCAAACCCTGTGGTAGCAGCAGTAGATCCGGCTCGAGCGCAGGCCGAGCTAGAAGAAACTAGGCAAAAGATATTAGAGGGCGCAAAGAAAATAGCCGCGGCTCAGCAGTCGTTGAATATGATGCTGCGTGAGTACGCAAAGGCGAACAAAGTTGATGCGGTAAAAGTAAATGGGAGAAATCTCATGAGCGAGATGAATAGAGAAGGTGATACTAGAATTGAGGAATCAGAAAACTATATGTCCGTGGGGCTGCTGAGGTCCAGTACCCCGGCAAAGAACCTCAGAGCTGCGGATGCGGCTGCATCCGAATTAGAGGGTCTGACGGGTGAAGCCCGTCAAAGACAACAAGATAGGGTTAACGAGCTGGTTCAGATCGCGAACAGACAAAACGAAGAACTACTCCGAGCTAACCCGGAGAGAGTTGGAGCCTCCAAGATCGTCCATTCGGCGATGGGCAACCCGGAGAAATCCGCTGGAGCCGCATCGTCTCCTCATGGAGGTCCAAGGAGAGAAGAGGTAGTAACCTCGGCCAGACGGAATAAACAGATCGTCCCGTATGACCCAACACGGGCATGGAAAGGAAAAGAAGCACAGAAAAATGATGATCGACGGAGTGTGAGCCGAGGGGAAGCTGGCCGAGGCAACCGCGACCAAGGCAATGCCGGTCAAGGGAACGCAGTAAACGGCAATGCCGGACAGCAAAACTCGGCAGGAGCAGGACAACCGCAGCAGCGGAATATACCAAGGCAAGAGCAAAGTGTCGGCCGAGGTATGCAACAGAAAGGTGCTCCACGTGAGCAAGACAGGTATAATGATGGTGACTTGGAAATGGCAAACGCGGGATACCCAAGACCGGACTATCATGTGATAGGGTCAAGATTGGGAAGCAGGGATTTGATGCCGGATGATGCCAGGTTGAAACTAGACCGACTGTATAGGTCGGAACATATCGAATGTCAAGGTCCACCGGGTCCTGCGTGTTTTGGACCCCGGATCATGAAGGAGCCCCCGGTACCCAACTTCTAGTTACCCAGGGGCACAAAGACGTATGATGGCAGTACCAAGCCGGAGGATTGGTTAATAAACTATGCTACGGCTGTGAAAATTGCCACTGGTAACTTGAGATGGGTTGTACGATATGTACCCCAGATGTTGGAAGGACCGGCAAGGGTATGGCTAAACAATTTGCCACCCGGAAGCATCAACTGCTGGATAGACTTTGAGGAAATGTTCATCAGCAATTTCTCGAGTACGTATCAGAGGCCAAATAGGCCGCAGACCCTAGCTATGTGCAAGCAAAGACGTAATGAGACAGACCGGGAGTTCTTGACCCGGTGGTGTACCGTGAGAAACTCGTGTGAAGGCGTGATAGAATCACAGGCCATAGAATGGTTTGCACAAATGTGCCGATATGCAAGTGAGCTGTGGCAAAAGTTGCAAAGGAAAATGCCAACTACGTTGGCAGAGATGATCCGGATTGCAGATTCGTATGCTTTGGGTGATCCGACTCAACCTAGGCTCGTATCAAACGAGTCAAACGATGAGTACTGTTAGAGGGATGGAGCCGGATCATCCCGGAGGAATGACTACAGAGGGAAAAGAAGAGATGAAAGACCAGATCATCGATACGGTTCGCAACAAGTTGCGGCTGTGAATAGAGATCAGCCCGGAGCAGGGGGTAGTCAGCGCCAGAAAACTGGAGGACCATGGACTCCGAGAAACGATGGCAAGGAAACTTGGACCCTAGAGCAAAAGAGACAGTGGCAAGAAAAGAAGGACCGTCCGAGGTATACTTATGAGTCGATGTTGGACCAGCCGTGTAAGTTTCACACGCCAAATCCGAGTAACCCAACGGGTCATACGACGAGGCAATGTGAGTGGATGCGCAAGATTGAACAAGGTGGTTCGGGGAATGCTCAGGCACCCCGGAATGATCAACCTCGGCAGGAGTTACCCCGGCAGCAATTGCTCTCCGGAGCGAACACGCAACAACTAATGTTGCCTCCCCCTCCGCTGAGGTATGATAACAATGAGAGAAGGGATGCAGTGCATCAAGTGGAAAATCAGCATCAGCCGGATCAGAGGTACTACGGAAATGAGGGGAGAAATGAGTACAGGGAGCATCATCAGAGCTATTGTGTGTTCACCACTGAGGAAACAGATAGAAAAAGCTTGCAGCATAGGCATATGGAGGTGAATGCAGTGATGCCGGCAGTGACGAGGTACATGCCTTGGTCTGATCAGGAAATCACCTGGAGCATAAAGGATCATCCCAAGCTTATGCCAAGCCCTGGTTCATATGCGTTGGTGCTGGACCCGACGTTCATTGGGCCTAGCATTACTGTAAGGTTCTCAAAGGTACTGATTGAGAATGGCGACAGCATTAACATCATGTATGCGGACACAATGCGCAAGTTGGGTATCTCGGAAAACATGCTATAGCCCACGAGGACAACTTTCCATGGTATTGTGCCCGACATTTCTTGTGAGCCCATAGGCAAGGTCCGGGTTGACGTATTGTTCGGCACGAGAGATAACTGCCGAACCGAAAATTTGGAGTTCGAGGTGGTGAACTTGGAAAGTGCGTACCATGAGTTACTCGGAAGGCCAGCGCTGAACAAGTTCATGGCAAGCTGTCATATTAGCTACTTGAAGATGAAATTTCCTGGACCAAACGGAGTGATTACCATTGCAGGGGATTTCCGACGTTCCATGGAGTGTGCGTCGGCCGGGTCTAACTTAGCCGAGTCACTTGTGATTGCGCAGGAGAAAAGGAAAATTCAGGAGGTGGCGGCATTGGCTTAGTCCGCGCAGCAGTATATGCCGGCGCTGAGTAACCCGCACGGAAGTGTCTCTTTCCAGGCCACGAAAGATACCAAGAAGGTTCCTGTTGATGACATGTTCCCAGAGCGCACCGTGAAAATTGGTGCCGGGTTAAGTGATAAATAGGAAAGCGAGCTCGTCGGCTTCCTCCGTGAGAATCGGGACATTTTTGCTTGGTCCACACAGGACTTGCAAGGTGTTGCGAGGGAGCTGGTCGAGCACTCTTTGAATGTGAGACCTGGAGCTAAGCCGGTGAAGCAACCTCTCCGCCGCTTCGCCGAAGATAGGAGGAAAGTCATCGGGGATGAGATAGCTCGGTTGCTAGCTGCAGGATTTATCATGGAGGTTCTTTACCCGGATTGGCTGTCTAACCCGGTGCTGGTGGAAAAGAAAAAGGATGACCCGAACGTGGCAGTGGTTTGGCGAATGTGTATCGATTACACGAACCTGAACAAGGCGTGTCCAAAAGATCCATTTCCACTGCCAAGAATAGATGAGGTCATAGACTCAACTACTGGATGTGAATTGTTGTCATTCATTGATGCTTATTCTGGTTTCCACCAGATACCTCTGAATCCGGATGATCAAATAAAGACTGCGTTTATTACCCCGTATGGGGCTTATTGCTATCGCACCATGCCGTTTGGTTTACGTAATGCAGGGGCAACGTACCAAAGATGTATGCAAAAATGTTTGCACGACCAAATAGGTCAAAATGTACAAGTGTACGTGGATGATCTGGTTATCAAGACCAAGGAAAGCAAAATGCTCCTTGACGATATCAGGCAAACATTTGCGAACCTAAGGAGGTTCCGGATGAAGCTTAACCCGAAAAATGCACCTTCGGTGTCCCGGTTGGGAAATTGCTCGATTTTCTTATTTCTAGCCAAGGTATCGAGGTTAATCCAACTAAAATCCGAGCCATCAAACAAATGGAACTGCCGAAGTGTCTTAACGATGTCCAGAAGTTCACAGGTTGCCTGGCCTCGTTAAGTTGGTTTGTATGTCGATGGGAGAAAAGGCATTGCCTCTTTACCAACTCATGAAAAAGTTGGGTAAGTTTGTTTGGACACCGCAGGCCAATGAAGCCTTTGCCCACTTGAAAAAGATGTTAGCCACTGCACTAGTGTTGGCCTCACCACTATCAAAGGAGCCAATGTTGCTCTATATAGCCGCAACCAACCGAGTTGTAAGTGCAGTGATAGTGGTGGAGCGCGACGAGGAAGGTAAGTCGGTGCAAAGGCCAGTGTATTACTTGAGCGAGGTGTTGTCAGCCTCAAAGCAGAACTATCCACACTATCAAAAGGTGGCGTATGGCGTGTACATGGCCGCTAAGAAGTTGAAGCACTACTTTGAGGAGCATCCCATCAGGGTCATATGTGAGGCCCCCATATCCGAGATAATGAGTAACAAGGATGCGAGTGGAAGAATTGCAAAATGGGCAATTGAGCTAGCTCCTTATGCTCCACAATATGATAGAAGAGAAGCCATCAAATCCCAAGTTGTGGCAGATTTTTTCGTGGACTGGGCTGAGGTGCAATACGAACCGCCGCTACCCGATCCGAACTATTGGCGAATGCACTTTGACGGATCAAAAACCAAAACCGGGCTAGGGGCCGGAGTTGTACTTACCTCGCCAAAGAAAGACCAGTTGAAATACGTGCTGCAGGTCCATTTCACGGCATCAAATAATGTCGCTGAGTATGAAGCACTTGTGCACGGGCTCAAGGTGGCAAAAGAGATTGGGATACGTCGGATCGTATGCTTTGGCGACTCGGATTTGGTGGTGCAGCAGGTGTCGGGAGTGTGGGACGCCCTTGATCCAAACATGGCACTGTACAGATTTCATGTGCAGAAGATATCTGGTTACTTTGAGGGATGCGAATTTCATCATGTACCCCGGGTGGAAAATGAGACTGTCGACATGGTGTCGAAGCTCGGGTCAACCCGAGAAGCAATTCCACCGGGTGTAGCATTAGAGAACCTCAGGAAACCATCCATTAGGCCCTCCCCTGGAACCGACTCAATCTATGTCCCGGAGGACACGGAATCCGGAGTTGTACCCATGGATATTGACGTGGGAAGTGGTGCGCAAGACCCGGGGACTGCTTCAGTACACCCGAGGACTGCTTCGCAAGACCCGGGGACTGCTCAGCGTGATCCGGTTGAAGTTATGTCGGTGGATCAGATGGAGATTGATGAGGATGTGTTCCCTGTGCGAGCAATACCGGCTTGGGCACTACCTATATTTCAATTCCTGAAAGATGAAACGTTACCCACTGAGGAAGTTATGTCCAGGAAAACACAAAGGAGGGAAAGGCTTACACGATCATCAATTCTGAACTATACAAAAGAAGTGTGACCAATGTTCTCCAGCGATGTGTTTACCCAGAAGAAGGGCTTGACATACTCCGAGATATACATCAGGGGGAATGCGGGCATCATGCCTCATCCCGAGCCTTGGTAGCAAAAGCTTTCCGACACAGATTCTACTGGCCAAATGCCTTAGAGCAAGCAGAAGATCTGGTGAGAAAATGTAATGGTTGTCAGAGGTAGGCTACCAAGACACATATGCCAATGTCGGAACTCAAGACCATACCAATTACTTGGCCATTTGCCGTATGGTGCTTGGATATGGTTGGCCCGTTCAAACCAGCAAGGGGAAATATGACTCACATTTTAGTAATGGTGGACAAGTTTACGAAGTGGATTGAGGTAAAGCCTATAAGAAAATGTGATGGAGCTACGGCCATAACGTTTCTCAAAGATATCATCTTGAGGTACGGTTATCCTCACAGTATCATAACTGATAATGGCACAAATTTTGCGGAAGGAGCATTTGCGCGATTCTGTCGGGATAAGAAGATCCGGCTGGATGTAGCCTCGGTAGCCCACCCAGCATCGAACGGATAAGTGGAAAGATCCAACGGATTAGTATTATTCGGGATAAAACCCCGGCTCATTGAGCCGCTACAAAGATCAGCGGGGTGCTGGATAGAAGAACTACCAGCGGTACTGTGGAGTTTAAGAACAACTCCGAATCGATCAATAGGCTATACGCCCTTTTTTCTGGTATATGGGGCAGAAGCTGTATTACCAGCCGACATAGAGCATGATTCGCCTAGGGTCACCCAATACACAGAAGCCGAAGTGCAAGAAGCCCAGCAAAATGATGTTGATCTCCTAGAAGAAGCGAGAGAACTGGCACTGTCTAGATCCGCCATATATCAGCAAAATCTCCGACGCTATCATAGCCGGAAAGTAAGCCCTCGAGTCTTTAGGGAAGGCGATCTGGTGCTCCGGTTGATACAACGTACTACTGGCATGCATAAGTTATCCCCCCCATGGGAAGGGACGTTCATCGTGAGCAAGGCATTGCACAATGATTCTTATTATCTTATAGATGCAAAGCCGCAGGAAAAGAACAAGGCGGACAGGTCCGGAGAGGAATCTAAGCGACCATGGAATATAGCTCTACTTCGTCCTTTCTACACTTAGCTAAGAAGTGTATGTATCCGAGTCGTCTCATATGACGGTATGTATGTCGGCAATGAGCTTATCAATGAAATGTTGGCACCTCGGGCAGTAACCCGGGGACTGCCTTAATAATGTTTGTTGTTTTTTGTGCATTAGCTGGAATAAGTTATTCTACTTAACTCGGATTAGTAATGTGTGAGCACCAAGAACCTAACTCTTTGACTAGCTGCTATCCAACAAGAATTGGCTTCATGGCAAGCAAGAGAACAAGTTTGGAATTGCGTAGCACATGAAAAACGACTAAGGAAAAGAATTTATTCGAGCCGACGTTTGTTTTTTGGACTAACCCTGTATTTATTTTCAAGTTATTATGTAGTTTTATTTTTGAGCTAAGTCTGAAAGTTTCCCAGTATTGCTAAAACAATTTTTGAAGCTCGGATTCGTAGGTCGTAAAACCGAATCAAGGTAGACACGAACCGAGCCAAGAGATTGGACGAACAAGAAAAAGAAACTCGGGGACTACGCCCAAGTTAATCCGGCATAAGAACTTAGTAGCAAAATATCACATGTATATGGAATACAACTGCACCCGGCATACCGGGGATCTGATAAATTTTCAAGTTTTTTCGCTCAAGGAGCGGCAGGAGGAGGGAGTTCGGCATCATCTTCGCCATCTTCAATATCCAAGGCGTCATCTTCTCCATCGCCGTCCGAGCCATCTTCATCATTCTCAACCTCTTCGTCCCCAGCGGCTTCCAGGAAGATCGGCCCCTCAACCCATTCAAGAATGGGAGAGTATTCGATGAGGCTATGGGCGCAAGCCTGGCACCGAGCTACCCACTCCGGGTCATTGGTCCATCTGGATCCTGTGCGCAGGCGTGTAAGGAGGCTGATATCGATCTTCTCATACCATGTGAGTATGTGATGAAGGATGGTATCAACCGCGGCACGTCCAGCGGACTCTCTCTAGAGATCGAGCTGGGTCTCATTTTCCATTAGCTTCTCAACGAGCATTGCGGTGGTCTCCGGAGTATCTTCTCTGGGCCAGAACATGTTGAAGATGCGGACCGAAACGTCGAGGATGTCCTTGCCATAATTTTTGATGAGCTCCACGCGAGATGACAAGCTGACCAACAGGTCCTCCATGTCATAGGGAATCTCTTGACCATCAGGAGCGGCAGGAGTACCCCTTTCTCGGCGGAATTCGGCAACTGATGCGCTAGCAATAGCAGTGCCCTCTGGAAATTTGCCTGGAAAAGAGACAAAGGAAGAGAGTAAAGAAAAGACATATGAGGTAACCCGGAGAAGTAGGTCGGCTAAGGGAAAGGAGCTTACGTGATATATGGCTGAGGATCCGGGTCAACTCCCTGGTGCAGTCATCGCGCCTCTTACGAAGCTGCTCAAGCTCAGCATTCGCCGATCCTAGCTGGATGTCGGACTCCTTGAGTAAATCCTGGTCCTTAGCGATTTGGAGATTGAGGTGCTCACGCTCTTCTGTGTAATTCTGGCGAACCTTTTGGAGTTCGGATTGGTGCTGGGCCTTCATTTTCTCCATCTTAGCCTTGAGCCTGGCGATCTCATCGTCCTTGGTCCGGAGGAGGGCGAGCTCATCGTATTTCTTCTTAAGCTCGGCTTGGTGTTGCCCTGCTTGTTCGAGAAAATGCAGCATCATATCAGGCACGGGCACACTATCTTCAAGCGATGCTGAAATAGTGTGTTGACCCGGCAGAGCCGAGGTATGAATGATTGCTGAGCCAAGGAGAGAAGGAAGTGGAAAGCACTGCAAGGTCGGACAAAAATGACTTACCCTGGATCTGCTCCAGATTCTTCCACATAATCTTGTTCTCAGCCTCCACCCCAGCTGCGGAAACCGAATGATGAGATTAGTTCGGCAGAGGGAGATGAAGAAAAACGAAGAAGCGCCAAGGAAGAAATTTACCCCTTTTCTCGTGTTCCGCGAGAAGTGCAACTTGCTTGGCGCATAGCATCTTGTGGGTATCCAGCAGACGTTGGAATTCAGCACTCCGGCGATTGGTGGTCACCTGAAAGAAGTACAGAAACATAAATTAGCTTGGTGCATGTTCGAAGTGTATAAAAAATCCGGGCCAAGTGGAACTTAACCCGGCTCTAGGTGTGTGCATGTTCGAAGTGTACAAAAAATCCGGGCCAAGTGGAACTTAACCCGACTCTAGGTGTGTGCATGTTCGAAGTGTACAAAAAATCCGGGCCAAGTGGAACTTAACCCGGCTCTAGGTGTGTGCATGTTCGAAGTGTAAAAAAATCCGGGCCAAGTGGAACTTAACCTGGCTCTAGGTGCGTGCATGTTCGAAGTGTACAAAAATCCGGGCCAAGTGGAACTTAACCCGGATCTAGGTGTGTGCATATTCGAAGTTCTCATGGAGCTACGTTAGTTTTCTAAAGAGCATCCGGCCGAGTAACAAGTTACTCCCCCGGAGGCTCGAGGACTAATGGTTATTATCTACAGCATGTAAAGGGGAAGCGACGTACCTCCATCATCCGCCCCGCGAGGTTGATCTCCTTAGCGGATGTGTTCATTTGGGCGGAAAATTCAGTGGGGCCGAACTTCTCCGGAAGATCATCATTGTTGACGAACTCCGCCTTGTTCCAGTTCATGAAAAATTTAATCAAGCTCGGAGGGTACCGCTCGCCGGTGGGCATATGGGGCGCCACCAAGCCCTTCACGTGCGCTTCTTTCCTCTCAACCAAGGCAAGGGCTGGGCTGATGTGCAGAACCATCTGCTGTGCATCAGTTGGCCCGGCAGGGGCGTCCTTCGCTGCTGGAGCTTTCTTGGGAAGCATTGATGCGAGGGTACGCTGCCCAGCCTCGACGAATGCCGACTTGGTAGCGTCCGGAGCCTTTTTCCCTTGGCTTGCTGGGAAGAGGAAGTAGTCGCAGCGGATTTCCCCTTAGGAGCTGCCGGGGTAGTTCCTCGCCGAGGTTGAGAAGACTCGGACGAGGCAGAAGAGCTCGGCGCTGGTGCTCTTGTTGCTGGACTTGGTGCCGCGGCTGATGTTTTTGCAGCCGGAGTTGGTGCTGATGCTGGAGTTGGTATTGGTGCTGGTTTGGTCGCTGGTACTGGAGCTGGTGCTGGTGCCGAGGTAGTTTCAATGGTTGCTGGTTGCGGCGAAGCCGAAGTTGTGGATGTCGTCGCCTCGGCTGGACCGGTCTCCCCCGCTCCAAGGTTACCCTCCTCTTGACGAGGTGGAACAGAAACCGGAGCAGCCGCAGAACCCTCTGGAATAGGGCTCAGCGGACGTGACTCGTCGTCACGATGGGGAGAAGGGCTAGGTCAGAGCGGTGAAGAGATGCTAGATCCACTTTGAGGGACCTCCACCGGAGCCCTGCAAAATCAAATAATGTCAGAAGAGAAATCACAACAATGCAAGGAAGAGCAAGTTACAGAAGGAAAAATGACTTACGCATCCGAGGTTTGGGCCTCCTTGGGTTTCCGAGCCCTTCTTGCTGGGGCCTTGCCTGCTGGCTTGGAGGCAGTCTTGTCCCCGGACTTCTTTCGCCTTTTAGCGGGCTGAGAAGGTCCGGAAGAGGAACTTGGAGCAGCCCCGCGCTTCTTCTTCGGTGCTACCGGAACAGGTTCGCCCGTAGCAAGGGGAGGGTCCTCGTAGATGTGCCCACCGGGATTAGCTGATGCCGGAAAAGCAAAAGAAAGGGGGACAACCTCAATAGGTTCAATCACCTCGACATCCGAGTCATCTGCATCATCGGGCCAATCTCTAATAGAAGAGAATTTACCGGTGGGTCGCTTTGTAGCGTCGGTCATCGGGAGGAACATCTCCTGGTCCGGCTCTTCCTCATCCGGAGTCTCCCGGTCCGGCGCCCACTTAAGGGTCAGATCGGTGCCGCCCTCGAGGGTCTGCTGAAGAAATTGCTGAGGAAAAGAATGAACAAAAGAGTCAAAAATGCAACAATAACCGACATGTAATTAGTCCGGGGTAAGTTTGCAACATGAAGCTTACCGCGGGAGGAAGCCTATCCCGGCAATAATGCTCAATTCCCCAAGTTCACTCAGAGGAGAAGTCCTTGTGGGTGGTGAAGAGAGCCTTAACCCGGCGATATATCCCGTGTTGCTCAGCTCGAAGGATGAGGTCCGGTTGGGGTCGCGGCCGAGGCTCATGTGGCACACCTTGTGGGTGCGCTTCTGGAGGGGGGAAATTTGGTTGCGCACGAAAGTGATCATAGCATCCTCGTTGCGCAGTCCGAGCTTCTTCAGCTCCGTGAACCTCTTGTTGACCTGGTTGGCCAAGGCCGTGGGCTTCTTGGGGACGACGTCCCACAGGTCCAGGTTAGGTGGACCAGGAGTATAGGGAAGCAGCCGGATCAAGTCTTCAGTGCCCGTATTCCAAACATAAAAGAAGGTCCGGGCCCACCCTTTGCAGGAGTCTAACCCGGTGACCCGGGGAAAACGGAAAGCCTCCGGGGTGAGATGGACACAGCTCCAAATTGAGTGAGATGCTTGTCCTCCGGATCAAGTTGGATATTTGGGATGATGTTACGACGAAGGCCGAAAAAACCGGATCCATAGCTCCTTGGGCCATAGTCCGGCATAGCCTTCGATCGTAGAAGCGAAAGCGGAAAGAGATGTGATGGCGTTGGCAGGAAGATGGTGCGGCTGGAGTTGGTAGGTACTAAGCCACTCCCGGAAGAAGTCGCTGACCAGAAAACCGAACCCCCGTTGGAAGTGGGACAAGAACACGACGAACTCACCCGGATTGGGTGAGGGGGCCAATTCGGAGGAAGCGAGACGAGCGGCGACGCCGGTGGGGATGCGTCTGGTCCGGTAGAGCCAGTCTAAGTCATCTTGGCAGACCCAGGACCCGGCCCATGCACCATAGTCCGCCGTCGTGGAATCCTCCTCCATCTCCTGCTCAGCGATGATGAGCTCCTCCTCCGTCATCTGGTCTTCGCTGCCCTCGCTGGTGCTAGTGGCGGCGGGGGGGGGGGGCAGAGGCCTGGATTGGCGAGGACCCATGGCGAGGGAGTTGCGTAGCGGTGGCTGCGATGCAGAGGTGTGAGGGAAAAGTGCGGCGGCGACGCTGCTATTTGGGAGCACTGGCGGCGGCGCGGTCGCGAGGAAGACGAAGGAGAAGAGCAACGGGCAGAGGGGCGCGGAAGGGGAAAAATCCTAAGGGGTGCACCCCTCCGCTATTTAACCACTCCCTCAAGGGGTGAGTGGGATCGCATCCTGCGGATCTGCCACACGCAGTGGCCGTGTATCTCCTGCCTCGGCCAATCAGTGGGGAGCCACACAGAGGGCCACAGAGCGGAGATGATCCCATGACGTGACGCAGTGATGCGGTAAACGAGGAGGCAGGCGTGACGTGACCTGCGCACAGTGATAACTGACAATTACTGCGGCGGTTACTATGCTGGCCCTTAAAATATGACAATATAATGATTACCCTCCACATGGGTTGGCGTACGAGAGAAGGAAACAAGACCCGGATGGAACCATGGTAACCCGGCCAGCAAGTGAAAACTTGGAATGTGCGGAGGGAAAGTAAAACCATGAGGTCCGAGTTAAAGTGGTAACCCGGCCGGCAAGTGAAAACTTGGAATGTGCGAAGGGAACGTAAATCCACATAATCCGGGATAAAGAGGTAACTCGGCAATAACAACCAGAGCTCAGAATTGAACCTGATGTGGCCTTAGCGGCTAAGACCGCACCAGCTTCGGGGACTAATGTTGGGGGAATACCCCCGGGTAGGGTCACGCCGGGGTATAAAGGCCGAGTTAGCCGAGGTTCGGCAAGGCCAAAGCGGATGCTGGCCGGGTCACCTCAAGGCAGGCCGAATCACGGGGTAACCCGGACCAGGGGGCATTCGCCTAACTAAGTCTCGACCGACTTAAGCAGTAAGTCGGAAGTGCTTGTTTTACTTGTATGCAGGAACAGGTGTGGCCGGATCAACTAGGATCCGGGTGACGTCTAGCTTCTAGGAGAAGGAAGGAATCTCTCTGGTCAAAAGAAGCCTCGGTACGCACTACCTGAGCGAAGCAAGCAAGGGTAGGACCACCGGGGTGTGGCCGACAAGGATGACGACGCCCATGCCGGCTGATGCGGGTGCCGCAGAGGCTCACGTAGCCTCTGCATGTGTGACGCGGGGGGGAGGGAAAGCACCCCGGTCGGCTAACCACTTTGGGAGGAGGCATATTCTTCGGAATATGCCTCCACGTATGCCCTAGGCAGAGACCGTGCTCCCTCTATATAAGGGGGGCTAGGGTTTCAGTAGGAGGGGGTCCGCTATTCTGATTTGGCTAGGGTTTTGGCTAGGGTTTGAGGTGTGGTCTGTGGGTGAGAGTAAGAGAGGTCATTCTTCCTCCTCTCGCCAATACAGCTCTAGGAGCACTTGTAATCTTGGAAGCAAAGCAATACAAACAACTGTGTGGAGAATCACTTCACTATCCCTCCCTGGATTCCCCTAGCGTGTATTAGTCCCCACCTTTAGCCTATCCATGGCATCTGCCGTGACACCACCACGACATTAACGTTAGTTTTAAAATATTCACAAAGGTTGCTACGATTAGATTAAATTATGTTGCTGATCATGTTGTGCGCCCATCTCAAACTGCTTTTATGCAAGGAAGAAATATCCTAGACGGTGTAGTAATCCTACATGAAACAATTCATGAACTACACTCCAAGAAATTAAATGGGGTATTGTTTAAGATTGACTTTGAGAAGGCTTATGATAAGGTTAGTTGGTCTTTTCTCCAGCAAACACTCCGAATGAAAGGTTTTTCGAAGGAGTGGTGTGATCTCATTCAGTCTTTTGTGTCTGGAGGCAGTGTTGCTATAGATGTCAATGGTGACACCGGCAAATACTTCCAAACAAAAAAAGGTCTAAGACAAGGAGATCATCTATCGCCTATACTATTTAACATAGTGGCTGATATGTTGGCAATCCTCATTGAGAGAGCTAAGGCTGATGGCCAAGTTGAAGGTTTAGTTCCCCATCTGGTTGATGGAGGATTATCTATTCTTCAATATGCAGACGATACAATCTTATTTATGGAACATGACCTACAGAAAGCTGGGAATCTGAAGTTAATTTTACCAGTATTTGAGCAACTCTCTGGTCTAAAAATTAACTTCCATAAAAGTGAATTGTTTTGCTTTGGAGACGCCCTTAACGACGCCCAACTATATGCTGATCTATTCGGCTGTGGTCTAGGGTTGTTTCCTATCAACTATCTGGGAATACCGATACATTATCGACGTCTCACGATTGCGGAATGGAAACTCGTTGAGGAAAGATTACAGAAGCGTTTAAATAGTTGGAAAGGCAAGTTACTATCCCTTGGTGGAAGACTAGTTCTCATAAATTCAGTACTCACCAATATGGTACTGTATATGATTTCGTTCTTCCTATTGCCGAAAGGGGTCTTGAAGAAAGTGGATTATTTCCGATCAAGATTCTTTTGGCAAGGTGATAGTGAAAAAAAGAAATATCGACTGGCCAAATGGAATGTGGTCTGCCGACCTAAAGAATATGGTGGACTAGGCATACATGATATGCAAGTCAAAAACACCGCACTATTAAGCAAATGGTTATTTAAACTACTTACTGAAGAGGGTGTTTGGCAAACCATGTTGTGGAGGAAGTATGTTGGATCCAAAGCGGTGTCTCAGATGGTTTGGAAACCGGGAGATTCACATTTTTGGGCGGGGCTCATGGCCTCCAAAAAACAATTCTTTCGTTTTGGTTCTTTTAATATTAGGGATGGTTAACAGATTCGTTTTTGGGAGGATAAATGTCTTGGCCAAACTACTCTCCGAGAACAATATCCTGCTCTATACTCGATCGTTAGACACAAAGGAGACACAATTTCCATGGTAATGGAAAATAATACTCCTAATGTGACTTTCAGAAGAAGTCTACTAGGCCCCAGACTAATATCATGGAATAATCTTTTAGCCCGATTAAACACGGTACAGTTGTCGGAGGGGTTGGACGAGTTCAAATGGAATTTACTAGAAAGTGGTAAATTTACTGTGGATTCGATGTACAGAGCTTTGATTCAACCTGATATTCCAGTCGATAATAATAGTAAAATTTGGAAGATGAAAATACCCCTTAAAACGAAAATATTTGCATGGTATCTTCGTAAAGGGGTAATTCTTACAAGAGATAATCTTGCTAAGAGGAATTGGCACGGAAGTACTCAATGTGTTTTTTGTCATCAGGACGAGACAATTAAACATCTATTCTTCCAATACAAATTCGCTCGCTCTGTATGGTCCATCATCCAAATGGCCTCGGGTTTATCGCCCCCTAGATCGGTTGCCAATGTCTTTGGCAACTGGTTACATGGGATACATGATAAATACGGGACTGTGTTTAGGGTGGGAGCGCTTGCCATTATTTGGTTGCTATGGCTATGTAGGAATGACAAGATTTTTAATAACACTGTGTCTTCTTCTTTGCAGGCCATCTATCGAGCTACGACTATTCTCTGATCATGGACTTCTCTCTAACGTATGGACCTCCGCCACTTTTTGTGGAGGGGTGTACGCGATTGGAGGACACGGCGAGGGATATTTTGTCCCGACATGGATGGCAGCGTGATCTTCGTATAGATCAACTTTAGATGGAGGCGCTTTTTATTATTATCTCTATGGGTTGTAATTTTGTTTTACCTTTGGATCCATCGTGTGTGGTTGAACGGATGTGTGCATCCTAGTTATGCAGAGGCCGGGTGTAAACATTGCTTTAAAGTAATATATGCGCCCATTTCCAAAAAAAATTTAATGGGATGCTTGGATCAGTGTTCACTGTGAAAGGCAAAATTTCATGAAACTTATTATAATCTTCTGACATGTCTATCTTGTCCTCCACTCCCACGATGTTTCTTTTCCATAAAAGAACTATGTGGCACTTTGACTCATCGTATGCTATATTCTTTTGCTTATCTTTTCTTATTTTTGGTTTGGTAGACATGTCCTTCACATAGAAAACCTGAGCCACGTCATTGGCTCGTACAAATGGTTCGTCTCTGTATCTACGATTGTTGAGATCCATTATTGTCATTCCATACTGCTGGTCTACCTTTACCCCACCTTCTATCAGCTTGACCCATTTGCACCAAAACAAAGTGACCTTAAAATTAGGTCCATAGTCAAGTTCCCATATCACCTCTATATAACCATAATATGTGTCCTTTTACCCATTGTCATCTATTGCATCAAAGCGAACACCACTGTTTTGGTTTGTGCTCTTTTTATCTTAGGCGATCGTGTAAAATATATTCCCATTTATCTCTCACCTTTCCAAAGTCAATAAGGTCGAAGATGGTGATCTAGCCAACAAGTAGAGCTGATCTCTAATAGTGGTGTTATTCATGAGATGCGTCTACAACCAACTGCCAAAAGTCTCCATGTGTTCAAGATTAATCCAGGAGTCAGACTGCCCGCGGTTTTTGGAGCGTACAATATTCTAGTGTTCCTTGATATACGGAGCCACCAACGTGGAATTTTGCAAAACTGTCTAGTCTTCTTGAGTGAAAGAATGTTTGTCCATACATATCCTTGCTTTATTTTCTAGCATTCCTTTTCCACTCAGTCTCCCCTCATGTCGTGGCTTAGGAACACCAATTGGCTTAAGGTCAGGAATAAAGTCAACACAAAACTCAATGACATCCTTTATTCCATAGCCCATGGAGATGGTTCCTTCTGGCCTAGCACAGTTATGAACATATTTCTTTAAGACTACCATGAACATATCAAAAGGGAACATATTATGTAGAAATATAGGACCGAGAATGGTAATCTATTCAACTAGGTGAACTAGGAGGTGCATCATAATATCGAAGAAGGATGGTGGGAACACCAACTTGAAGCTGAAAAAACATTGGACCACATCATTCTGTAACCTTGGTAGACTTTCTGGATTGATTACCTTTTGAGAAATTGCATTGAGGAACACACATATCTTTACAATGGGTACTAATGAGTGCATATTTGCATCATGTTTTATATTATTATTTTGCACAGTAGATGTCGGATCTTGGCATTTTACGGTGTTCGCGCGCATATTTTATGTCTATTTTCACCAGGATCAGGACAGATGATGGATACAATGGACACAATTCTTAGAGCAGTTGTATTGGGGAGAAAAGGAGCCAAAAACAACGTACATCGGTTATTTGGGAAATATCAATAACACTAGTAGAAAACCCGAAGCAATCAAAGTATACAGACGGTTTAACAACCAATGATACGACGGGAATAAATTTTCTGGCCATATAATTCCCGCCGTATAGTTGGCGTCGCCACCGCCTCCTCAAATAGTTTCACCCCGTGCACTGGATCGGAGAGACGACATACAGAACAACCAGAAATCGTCAAAACCTCACCTCCGGAAGGCATCTGGAGGGGGAACTCGTCCACCGGGGATCCATCTTCGCCCTGCACAGATCCAGGAGGCTAAGGCATCGATCTTCATCATCAACCATTACATCACCACCATCTCTATCCATCTCATCTACATCTTGTCTAGATCTTGTTGTAATTCCCATACTCGTTGTGGATTTATACAAGTACTATTCATCTATGATAGATTCCATTATTATTGCCATGATGTTGATTGCCTCCATGTCTGAGTAGATCATTAGTTCTTGGGAAGATGGAGAAACCCTAGTATGAGATTGAAATAAGATAAATTTTATTATGATATTCATTGCGGTGACCATGTGTTAGATTGTCTTCATCTTGATGTTGAGAGAAGTCGACCTCTCAATATTTGCCTCTATGGTGACTCGATGGAGGAAACTACTTGTTGATAGACGGAGGTGTGTTAGCACTTACAGTGACTATAAAGCTGTTGGCACCCCTTATGTATCAACTTGGGAACCGAGGATACTCATGGAACACTATCCATGCCATAGGATACGTCCTACGGGATTAAGTCCCTTAATAGCGTAGTAATTCGATTGATGTCGATTGCTGACTGTTGTGGTTATGAGGATGATGTGAGCAGTGGTTGCTGCCTATTTGTCCAAATACGGATTTTCTCCCACACATACATACTTGAGAATGATCATGATAATAATCTTTACCTTAGCTCTTTAGAATGCTAGTGGTGTATCCGCTACTCCATGAGAACGTTTTTCCCCCTATTGCAGTTCCAAATCTCTTTTGCATACGTGATACTTACTTTCTGTGCTTAGTTACTTTACTTTACTTATTGCTCTCTTATCCCAAAAACCCAAAAACAACTTTTTACACAATACTCATATTTTATCTTATTACTTAGAACTTTATTTAGCATTTCTATTATGGTATTTAATTAAAGAGTTATTAGACTTCAAAAACTCCTACTCCCTGTGGGATCGATGTCTTTATTTCGAAACTAGCTACAAACGATCTGTACACTTGCAGTCATCAGGTACTCGAACATTTTCCGGTAGAAGCCCCCTCAATGCAACCGGAGAAACTACGTCATAAGCACGTGGTAGTCACGAGACTTTAGGTTTTGGAATTTTTTCTCTACCATATTTATTATTCCCTTTATATTCGATGATAAGCCAAACGGGACCTTGATACTGCCAGGCATTTAAAAAATATTTCCTTCTCTTCTTTGGTAAGAGCGTAGCTCGCAGGACCTCGAAACTGCTTTGGATGCATGCCGTCTCGGTCTTTCATACATTGCTGGTCCTACGGTGCTTCCGGTATATCTTTATTCTTCCCATACACGCCCAATAAGCCTAGCAGTATCACGGAAAGATTCTTCATCAGGTGCATCACGTCGATTGCAGATCGGACCTCTAGGACTTTCCAATGGGTAGCTCCCAAAAATATAGATTTCTTCTTCCACATGGGTGCGTGTCCACTAGCGTCATTCGGAACAGATTGTCTGCTAGGACCCTTTCCAAAGATTACTTTTAAACCCTTCACCATATCAAATACATCATCACTAGTACAATGGATAGGATTACTCTGGTGATCTGCCTCACCATTGAAATGCTTGCCTTTCTTTCTTAAGGGATGCTTGGCTGAAAGAAATCGACGATTCCCCGGGTACATGTTCTTCTTACATTTATCTAAATATATACTTTCAGTCTCACCTAAACAGTGCGTGCATGCATTGTATCCCTTGTTTGTCTGTCCTGAAATATTACTAAGATTAGGCCAATCATCGATTGTTACGAACAACAACGCTCGTAGGTCAAATTCCACCTGTTTGTGCTTATCCCACCCATGTACATCTTGTCTATCCCACCACTGTAAAAGTTCTTCAACTAATGGCCTTAGGTACACATCAACGTCGTTGCCGGGTTACTTCGGGCCTTGGATGAGCGCTGGCATCATAATGAACTTCCGTTTTATGTACAACCAAGGAGGAAGGTTATAGGACAGGTGCTATGACTGCAGCTCTCCTCCCCAAAAGGATTCATGTCATCTGTACTTAGACCAAATCATAAGTTCCTCGCGTCACCTGCAATGTCCGAGAACTCTCTCTCGATGTTTCTCTACTGCGACCCATCAACGGTGTGTCTCAACATATCGTCTTTCTTACGTCTTCCATGTGCCATCGCAACAACTTGGCATTCTCTTTGCTTCTGAACGAACGTTTCAACCTTGGTATTATAGGAGCATACCACATCACCTTGGCAGGAACCCTCTTCCTGGGGCGCTCGCCCTCAACATCACCAGGATCATCTCGTCTGATCTTATACCATAATACAGTGCATACCGGGCATGCATCCAAATTCTCGTACTCCTCACTGCGGTAGAGGATGCAGCCATTAGGGCATGCATGTATCTTCTACACCTTTAATCCTAGAGGGTAGATAACCTTCTTTGCTTCGTACGTACTAGCGGGCAGTTCGTTACCCTTTAGAAGCAGCTTCTTTATTATTTTCAGCAACTTTTCAAATTCTTTGTCAGTCACACCGTTCTCTCTCTTCCATTGAAGCAATTTTAGTGTGCTACCCAGCTTTTATGACCATCTTCACAATTTGGGTACAACAATTTGTTGTGATCCTCTAACATCTGATCAAACTTCAACCTCTCCTTTTCACTTTCGTAGTATCTACTTTCATCAGCAATGGCCCAACCAAGATCATCAGCAGGCTCATCTGATGCCCATTCTTCAACTTCTTCTACATCGTTATCTTCCATTGTAGTACCACCGTATTTAGGGAACATAGGATAGTTATTATCATTCTCTTCTTCCTCGTTGTCTTCCATCATAACCCCTCTTTCTCCGTGCTTGGTCCAACAATTATAGCCGGACATGAAACCGAAGCGAAACAGGTGGCCATGAAAGACTTTTGAGGAAGAGTAATCCTTCTGATTCCGACAGACACCACATGGACAACACATAAAACCATTCCGCTTGTTTGCCTCGGCCACAACGAGAAAAGAACGCACACCTTTAATGAACTCGCCAGAGCGTTGGTGGGCGTACATCCATGGCTGTCTTATCTGCATTATATAAGTACATCAAACGTAATCACGATGTTAAAATTAGTACCGGTCTAAAATTTCTACTCCATCTGTAAAAACTATGCACTTATTTTAAATCTTTCTACTCCATCTTTAGTTCTGGTTGGAGACACCATCGGGACTTAATGGGTTGTGGTAGGCTAGGGCCAGCATGAGCTCGTTTAGTCTTGGAGGGTGTCTCCAACCAGTACTAAAGATGGACCTTTAGTCACGTTTAGATTTATTTAATCGTGGGTGGAGACACAATGTCATGGGTGAGTGTCGACACTATGCCGTGAGTGATCGCACTAGGCCATGAGTGTCGACACTAAAGATGGACGTTTAGTCCCGGTTGGAGACACCAACCGGGACTAAATGTTTAGATTAAATTATTTAATCATGGGTGAGTGTCGATACTATGCCGTGAGTGGAGACACTATCCGGTGGTGGTGGCACTATGTCATGGGAGAGTATCGACACTATGTTGTGGCAATTAATCTATAAATAGGCAAGATGCATCCTTGTGAGGTAATAAACTGCAAGATGTGGTGCGAGAGGGACACAACTACGGTGGAGCTTCTCAAAGATGTCTTAGGATCCCGTCCTCGGACATCTTCGAGGAGCTCGCCATAGAGGCACTCCCATATATGTGAAATTTCTTAGCTCTCAGACGTATTGATCTAGCTAGAGAAGTTATAAACTGCAAGATGGTGTGACAGGGACACCACTAAGACAGAGCTTCTCAAAGATGTCTTACGATCCCATCCTCATACATCTTTGAGGAGCTCATCATAGAGGCACTCCCATATACTGATCTCGAGGAGCTTCTCAAAGATGTATTGAGCTAGCGTATCTTCCTATGAAGCTTTTTTGAATTAATCCTATTTTTGTTACAATTTTGTGATTATTATTGTTTACTATGGTACATATATATGTCTATGCATAATGATGCTGTTATTTCGTTTATATTCATCCGGAATTTGAAGATGAAGTGGTTACAAATCTCTCTACTTCGAGAGGATGAAATAAGCTAAACTAGCAATTACATATGAAATTATGGAGTTGCTAACCTTTTAGTGCCGGTTGGTGCCTCCAAACGAGACTAAAGGTCCCGTTCAAATCAGGACTAGAGGTGGCTGGGCCCTGCGGCCGTTTCTAGTCGTTGGGTCCGGAGTATTTGTCCCGGTTCTAGGCACAACCGGGACTAATGCTCCGAACCAAATGACTGTTTTCTACTAGTGAGCCTCTTCCATCAGAAGCTGATTAAACCAGCCTCCTCATTAAGGTAAAATAGCACCTCATTGAGGTCCAGGATATCCATTTCCTGCACAACCATGAATTAAAAAATGTAATCATGAAAAAGCAATATCCCCAGCATATAGAGGCAAATATAATGCCTTGGTTGATACACAAAACACAAAATATAACCGATTCTTTTTCATCTCAGAAATTCTCACATTTTTATTACTGTGTTTTTACATATAGGTACTAGACAGGAGCTTATTCATGAAAAAAGGGAAGGAACTGCTAGTCAGCTGGAGAACGACAAACCTCAAAACTAATGTGTGATTCGTGTTGTAATTAAGATACTACAAACTATTTTCTACTTTCTGTAGATGCGAAGTTTCCTAACAATAGTATGAAGTTTCCTGTCGATGTCAATAAGTTGCCTACGTGATGTTGTGAAGTTAATTACGATGTTGTTAAGTTGACCACCCGTTGTTCTAGAGTTGGACAAAGTAAGCAAGTTTTTTGGCTAAAACGCAAGTGGAAGTTGCTAGCAAACCAAGAAAGTTTTGCCTGAACTCAAGTGGGATCCTATGGGGGTAGCTGGTAGGCAGATTTTGGCTGAAAAGGAGCATAATTTTGTCTTAGACAAAGTTGTCTGGGATCTGCGGATAGTTGCTAGGAAAAACAGGCAAGTTGCCTAACATAAAGTCAAATTTGAGTTGAGTTCATATGGACAAGGTTGCCTCTGACACGGAGTTGTCTGGACTAAGGTGGAAGTTGCTAGCGAACCTAGCAAGTTTTGCCTAAACTAAAATGGAAGTTTCCCATAGTATATAAAATGAGCATGATTTGACACATATAAAGTAGGTTGCGTGGGGATCCTTGGGGGTAGCTGCTAGGCAGGTTTTGGCTGAAAATGAGCATAATTTTTTCTTAGACGAAGAAGTTGCCTAGGATCTATGGGTAGTTACTAGCCAAAACAAAAAAGTTGCTTAAAGTCAATTTTGGGCTGGGTTAATCTCATCAAGGATAGAGAAAAATGAGCATGACAAAGAAGTTGCCTAGGATCTGTGGGTAATTACTAAGCAAAATTGCCTCAAACAAAGTCAAATTTGGGCTAGTTTAATCTCAACAAGGATCAACACGAACCAGTATATAGATGGATGAGTACTTGTGTTGAATCTGACGGAGAGAGTTTTGACATAGATGCGTTCCTCGAGCTGCTCTTTGCATGGTAGGTCTTCGTAAGGTTCATGATTAGGAGTTTTTCATGTTTATATGCGTTCATGGAGCCAGGTGAGGTTGCTATGGCAGCTGCAGCTGGAGGATGAAGACGGGCTAGATCAAGATCGGGGGGGGGTGGTGGTGGTGGTGGTGGTGTAGGGTTTAAGAGAGCGGCCGTAGGATCCGACTTTTAACAGGCTAGCGCAAAACAAGGACAAGATTTCCACGTCACTGGTTACGCGTGCCGAGCGGTACGAAGGTGCGCACCCCAACCTCCGCGTAGGAATCCTAGGCTAGACGCATCCTTCCTTTTTAGTCAACCAGGGGACACGTTTCCTAAAATAGAAAGGCGCTAGGGCCTGCGATCGGCCCGCTAGACTCGAAAACTACGTGGTCACTTTTTTAACTAATATATGCAATTAGCGATGCAAGAGGGACGAACACGGGATATCCCGCCTCCCGATTACTCCGTCCGTCTGGCCAAGATGGATTAGCAGGATATGAGCACTCGGGACAGATGGAACCGACGGGACCCAACAAATTACCCATCAATACTAGCTTAGCTAAGCCTAATAAGAGTCCAACAACTGCACGACTAGTACTTCCTTCGCACGGGGAAGTTTTTTCTGGACCACAAATGTAAACTCGCCGGGTGCAGGCAGGATCGCCGGGACATATCGGAACCACTGAATCGGGATTAGATAGGATTTGCTGGCGGCACGGGAGGCGGGCTTGGCGGCAAGCCCGTCCCACTTGCATCGCTATATGCAATGGAATCACTATTTTTACAACTCGCAAAATACAAACAAGAGGGGTCACGGTCATTGGTAGAAACGACAGGTTCGCAATCTTATGTTCCAAACTGCGTTAGCAGGAAAAATGGTACTGTTACAAGTTCGTGCCATTACAGTCGGGTATATTTATGTACTCCCTCCGAATTAAATTAGTAATGTTCTTAGTATATTTGTTTAGATTGGGACATTAATTTCCGATCGGAGGCAGTAACATAATTAGGATGTTCTTTTACCTGTCACTAGCAACATGCGACATATTATTTTGAGACGGAGGAGGCAGTACTATTTTTCTACTAGGCTTCTCAATCTCTCGATCTTGTCGGCAACCTCCGTCATGGTCGGCCTGTAGTCGCCGGTCAAGCTGAGGCACCGTATAACCAGCTCCGCAGCGTGGTCTAGCACCTCGACCCCGAGTTCCTCCCTGACATGTCCGTCCATGATCTCCCGGTGCCGTCCCCCTTGCACAGCCGTGACGAAGCAGAAGGCGAGGCTGGTGTCATCCTCTTCGGGGCCGTCCGGGCAGAAGGCTTTCCTCCCTGTGAGGAGCTCCAGCAGCACCACCGCGAAACTGTACACGTCGCTCTTGCAGGTCAGCTGGCACGTCAGCAGGTACTCCGGGTCGAGGTACCCGCAGGTCCCCTGGACAAGCGTCGCCACGTGGGCCTCGTCGGCGGGCGCGAGCCGTGACGCGCCGAAGTCGGAAACCTTGGCCGTGAGGTCGCCGTCGAGCAGGATGTTGGCGGACTTGACGTCGCCGTGCAGGATCGGGGGCGAGGCGGACGAGTGCATGTAGGCTAGCGCGTGCGCCGACTCCGCGGCGACGCGAAGGCGCTCTCCCGGCGGCATGGTCTTTCCGTCGCCGTGGACGTAGCGGTGGAGGCTGCCGTTGGGGACGTACTCGTAGACTAGCATGGGCACCTCGACCTCGAGGCAGCATCCGAGCAGCTTCACGACGTTCCTGTGGTTGATCTGCGAGAGTATGAGCATCTCCCTTGAGAACTCCTTGAGCTGCTTCTCGTCCACCACCCTGGACTTCTTTATGGCAACGGTGGAGCCGTCGGCGATGACGCCCCTGTAGACGATGCCGTTGCCTCCTCGGCCGAGGACCCGTGCCTCGTCGAAGTTGCCCGTGGCCTTCCTGATCTCCTGGTCTGAGAAGATCTTGAATGCCACGCCGGAGCTGGCCAGGGAACCCAGCTGCTGCTGAAGGAGGAGGCCGCCGTTCTGCTCGAAGAACCTCTGCTTTGCTCTGAGCATCCTCCTCTTCTGAACGCTCAGGTGTGCCGAGAAGCACACCAGGATCAGCAGGAACACGCCTATGCTTACACCTGAACACAAATAAATTGCATCTTACAAACTGATGATGTAGTACTCCCTCCGTTTTAAAATTTTGGATGAACCTATTCAAATAGATGTTGCACGATAAACCTGTGACGAGGTCTATTTTAAGACCGGGAGTACTAGTAATAATAATAGTACTACGAAGTACTCCTCATTGTTTTTTGTACACACTACCTGTGACGGCCTTGAGCGCTAATGTGAATTTGTCCTTTTGGTGACAGCCATCCAGCACAGTGGCGTTTCCACTCGATCCCTCGGGACATGTGCAGAGGTAGCTCCCTGGCGTGTTGACACACACGCCGTAGCACGGGTACAAATCATTGTGCGCGCATTCGTCCACATCTTCCGTTTGAGCACGATATGTGAAAAAAACGAGAGAGCGAGACGGGAGAGGTGATCATCAATGAACAAGCAAACAAAAATTGGGGGCAGTACTATACTACCGCACTACCTTTGCAGCCGCCGAGCACATAGGGGTTTCCCTCGCTATCCGCTGGTGCAGTTGCAGATATACCCCGGACCGTTGCTCGAGTCGAGGCAGACGCTCTGCCTGCTCCGGCATGCGTAGGCGGTGGCGTTTTCTCGCGCGGTGGCGCAGGAGCTCCCGGCGGCCCTGATAGCCCAGTCCAGCACGACGGGCACCGCGAAGTCGCCCGTTCTGTTGAAGTGGGAACCGGCGTACCAGAACCACCAGGCGTCCACCATGAACGCGTAGGCGCAGCCCGTGGAATTAGCCATGAACGTCCCTTGCTGCTGCCGTCGACCGAAGCTCCGGATGTACGGCCGGTACGAGACCAGCCCCAGCGGGATGTTGCTCTGGCAGCACCCGTCGTCTCCCCGGCACGACCCGGGAAGCGCGCGCGCGGACGGACGGCACACGGACATGCACCCAGTGACGTAGTACCCTCCGTCGTCGACGAAGTAGGCTAGGTCCGGGCAGCCGATCGCCACGAATTTGCTCTTCACGGAGGAGAAGAGGAAGGCGCTGCCGTTGAGGGCCATGGGGTACTCCTCCCGGCGGCCAAGAACACGGCCGGAACCGGAGGAGGTGCTGCGGTCGTAGCAGGCGCGGCTGGCGTTCAGCAGCACGGTCGCCTCCGTAGCGGCGAGCGAGATGGAGACGACCTCGTGGCCGTAGCCGGCCACGGTCAGACGCGGCGGGTGTCGGGTGTCGTCGCACTCCAGCCGGAATCCACGGTCCTCGCCGTGGTGGCAACGCGCCCCGATGCCGAAGGGGTAGGGGACGGTCACGTTGCCGCACTGCCGCCGGCAACCCGGCGTTCGCTGAGCTGCTGCAGGTGGTGCTGCCAGCCATAGCAGTAGTACTGCAAGCGCTGCCATTATCGCCGATGGCAAGCTAGTGGTGGCTGGATGGACCGCCTCAGTATCTGAGCAGACTGTTGGATTGATTGGTTATCGAGGGAAGACGGGAAGCGGTCAAGAGACGAAAGAGATCTGCAAATGCAAGTACGACACATGCCAGCACTCAGCAGCTTCAGTGACGGCGGTTACACGGCGAGACCGAGACAAGTGTACCGCAGGCCCCATTAAACACATTTAATTGCTAGGAAGCGTCTATCTGACTGACATGACATGTACTAGCTGTTCTTTTAACGCCCTGCGGGGTGAAAGAAGACCCTCTTAAGTCTTTGCCGTGTGAAGAAGCCTTCCAAATAATCCTATATACTTCCTCCCTCCGGAAATATATCTAGACGTCTCAGCAGTATGAATCGAATGTATCTAGACGTATTTAAGGGTATAGGTTCGTAGAGGTTTCGAGTGAACCTATACATCAAAAACTGTCTAGATACATTCATTTCAGAAAGCTAAAACGTCTTATATTTCTGAATGAAGTGAGTAACTAAGAAGTTCACTGGCACTAAGATAATTCTCTCTACGTGCAGTTATGCTACCTAAGCAAACATTCTGAGCAATCCTAGCCTGTCACCTAAGTTCCACATACAACTCATCACACCTCAGGAGATTATTTTAAATGTCTCACACATACACTATGAAGATAGTATCATACACTATTATACATGATACTAGTAATATTATGGAGATAGTATTATACGTGATACTAGTATGATACTACCACTATGACCAGCCTCATCCGCAGCAGCTCATGCATGATGCTTCATTTTCTCACGCATTTATTGCCACCTCTTTGTGTTTCTTTTTTTAATTACTTTTGTAATTTGTTTTGGCAAAAGAAAGAACAGGTTCCATCGTCATCTGTCTCCACGAGAATTAAATACACATGAAACTGACACACGTATAGTAGCTCCTTCCCATTCAGCTTCTTCCCCGCATCCCCTAAACCCTACCGATCTAGGGTGGCTGTTGTAGCAACGGGAAGGCCAGGATACACTCCGCCGGTGCCAGAGGCCGGAGGGCATCCACACCTTTCTCAGATCATCTACATCGACAATAGATCAAGTCTGCACCAACCACGCAATAATGACGTCTTCATCAACCCCAACGCCCAATAAAGATTCAACCTATCCATTTTATTCATGTTTATTAGGTGTTCTAGTTGCTGCCATGTTGATCTTGTGGTAGGCTTGACGTTTTAGATCTAACATTGATACTAGACGTTGATCTGAGTAGAACTAGAACCCTAAAGAGTGATCTGATGATCACAATGATGTTGTATGGATCAAGTATTAGGCAACTAAATTGATGGGGTCCATGCCTCTGATTAGCCCCAACAATGTTTGTTTAGATCTAATTTGATTACAAACACGTTCTAAAAGATGTTAATAGATCAAAATAAATCAACAGACTAAAGATTTAATGAAGCTCATGATGTCCGTTATTTTTTATCTATTGTTAAAATTTTCAAGCAAATTAGTACATGGAGCACGACTCATTGCAATTAAGAGAAAATGCCCAATTTTGAGAAACTCTAACCCTAATCTGCATACATTTCCTAAACCTTATGAGAATCTACACGCTTTTGGGGATGGAAGAACTCACCTAATGCAGCCGGATCCTTGCCTATCCCTTCGGCGCCTGCCGGAGCACCCTCTGCTCTGGTGAGGGCAAGGCCCGATGTTGCTCTCTCCCGATAGAGGGACGGGCGGAATGGACGCGCGCACGTCGATGGCTATCAAGCCACTCGCCACCGCCATCGCCTGATGACGCTGCCTAATGCGCGCGTAGCTGCCGCTCCCTATTGTGTTTGCTGCTTCGGCCACCACGAGTCAGAAGGGGAGTGCGCGTGTCATCGCCGCCGCACAATGGACACGACGCCGGAAACCATGGTTGACGAAGGTGCACACGGGACATCGTCCAGCACATACTGCTCCGACAATCGCAGCCACCGCGTCGACATGCTGGAAAGGGAGTACACCTGCGCGCCGTTCTCTCTAGCCAGGAGGAACCAATGCGGGGGTAGGAGGCAGAAGTGGGGAGCGCGCCGCCGCGCGCGCCGCGTGGCCGCCGAACACTGGCCCCTTTCCCGCACATAGAGTGCATGCAGAAGGGTAGTGCGGTGGCGCGCTGTCGTCGTTGCCTCGCTCACTCGCTCCTAGTGAGCATGTGAGCTGAGTAAGGAACAAAGTGGATAGGGGTAGGGTTCTGATGACCCACAAGTATAGGGGGTGTATCACAGTATTTTTGATAAGTAAGAGTGTCAAACCCAACGAGGAGCAGAAGGTGTTGACGAGTGTCTTGGATCAGGAATTCTTTGTAAATACCTAGCAAACAGATTTTTAGGGTTTTTTGATAATACAGATAAATAAAGTACGAGGAAATAAAAGACAATAATAATAATTGCAGCAAGTGGCTCAATCCTTTCTTTAGCAAAGGACAAGCCGGTTGTATTACTTAAGATGACCAAACGTTCTCGAGGACACAAGTGAATATTGTCAAGTGTTTTTGCTTCATATAGTTGATTAATCTTCTTTAGTTGAATAAGTGTTGTGTGGGTGAACCTATGCTAATGTACTGACCTTTCTAGGCCTAATACATACTTGTGATTATACCCCTTGCAAGCATCCGCAACTACAAGAAAGTAATTAAGATAAAAACCTAACCATAACCTTAAACTTTGAGATCCTACATTCCCTTGTGCAAAGGTTTCCTAACGGGGGTTCAGATTTCTGTCACTCCGGTAACCCCATGATTAGTAGCCAAATACACAATGCATTCCCCTAGGCCCTTAAAGGTGAAGTATCATATAGTCGATGTTCACATGACACCACTAGAAGAATAACACCACAACTTAAATATCAAACCATTAAATCTTTCTCAACACAATTCCACTACTAACAACATGACTTCTTCCATGTCCTCAAGAACTAAACGAACTACTCACAAGACATCATATGGATCAAGACCAGAGATGAAATAATGATAAGTAACAATCTGAACATAAACGATAGTTCAATGGTTCCACTCAATAGCATCAACTACAACAAGTAATCAACATCGGAAAAGTTTCCCCTAAGAACTATGCAAGATTCAACCCAATTGTTATAGCGGTACGGAGTTGAAGGAAATATGCCCTGAGAGGCAATAATAAAGTTGTTATTATATATTCCTTGTATATGATAGATGTTTATTTTGCATGCTATAATTGTATTGAGAGGAAACATCAATACATGTGTGTTTAATAAACAAAAAGGGTTCCTAGTTATGCCTCTCTTATAAACTAGCTTGTTGATTAACAAGATGATCAAGGTTTCCTGATCATGGACACTGGATGTTGTTAATAACAAGGTCACAGCATTTGTAAAATGATGTGATGAACATTCATCCGAAGTATAGCATTACGATCAAGTCATTATGTTTATATTGCTATAACATCATACAAAGTAGTCTTAGTCCTTAGACCATGAGATCATGTTAATTGCTAACACCGGAAGAGTATCTTGATAACATCAAACGTCACACCGTAACAGGGTGACCATAAAGGTGGGTTCAGTGCTATGAAGGTGTTATGTTGAGGCTCATGGATCAAGAGTGGAATTTGTCAATCCCGATGATGGATAGATATACTCTAGGCCCTCTCGGTGATATCACATTAAGATAGCTTGCAAGCAAGTGATGTGATCACTAGAATGATATATCACGGGAACAAGAAAAGAGTGCATGTCGGTAACGAGATCAAACTAGGTATTTGGATACCGATGATCGAATCTCGGACATGTATTATATCATGAGACAAAGGGATTAAATTGCTGACGTTAAAGGTTCTCATGATCACAGAAGTTATCGTTGAATATGCAGGAGTCAGTATGGATCTCTAGGTCCCGCTTCTGATTATTGATCTGAGAGGAGTCTCAATCATGTCTGCATTATTCGCGAACCGTAGGGTGACACACTTAAGGGTTGTCGGACACCATTTAGGAGCACATATGTTCCAGACAAAAGGTTTGCAAAGCGCAAGAAATGTTTTGATAGAAACCGGAATTGTTTCGGGTGAAATTGCAGAAAGTGGTTCTGCATGTGATATTGAAATGATGCAAGGGGTTTTATGTGAATGTTTGTTAATTAAAGTAATTAACAAAATTCTGAATAAAATAAATAAAAGAGTTTTATTAATTGAGAGTTGCATTTAATTTGGTGGAAATTAAATACATGTGAGTGGGATTTTGGGTGGAGGCCATGTTTATGTGAGTGGAGGTTCACCACATGAATGAAGGAGGGGAGGAGTCCCCCCCTCATGCGCCGGCTATGGGAGGGGAGGGGTCTCCCTCCCTCCTATATAAAGCCCCCCTCTCCCCTCTCACAAACCACACCTCCTCGTGAAGGATCTCTCTCCCCCTCTAGATATTTCCCCATGGTCTCAGATTAGCGAGATACATGTTCCCGGTGGCCTTGCGTCTGGAAGGAGTTGCTGCTTCCGCTGATTCGTTGGAACGAGGAGGTGGAGGTTGTCCGGTGGCTTGAACGTGTGTGCGAGGACGGATGCGCTGCTGATTTGCGGCGCTCGGACTTCCACACGATCTTGAGATCGGCAAGCGTACGACTACATCAACCACGAGTTCCTACTCGTTAACAAAACTCGTTGTCTTCGAGGGTAAGTTCTCCATGGATGTATGTCCGCCCGTTGCTCTGTATCTAGTAGATAGATCTTGGCGTATAGTTCTCATCTTAGGAAATTTTTTGTTTTCTATGCTGCGGACCCAACAGTGGTATCAGAGCCTGATCTATGCATAGTTGCTTTGCACGGGTAGTACACATATGTTTATATGTGGGCGATGATGATCATGTTATTGCATCTTCTATGTACTTTGGATATTGGTGGCATAGTGGGATGAAGCGGCCCGGACCAACCTTACATGTCATCGTACATGAGACCGGTTCCACGACTAACATGCAACTAGTTTTGCATAAGTGGCTAGCGGGTGTCTGTCTCTCCTACTATAGTCAATATCTGATTTACAACGAGTTGCTAATAACTTGGTTATCCTCGTTGTGGTTCATGTTCGTAGGTAAGACCGGTTCTATCTCCGAAAGCCCTAAGCCACGTAAAACTTGCAATTGATAAATTAGAGGCGTCTAGTTTAGATCGTTGCTGGGCTAGTGTCTTGATATGGTATTGCTGTAAGTAGATGTATGATAGATACTCTTACAACTCACTTAACGTGTAAGTTCCATACACCTTGGCCTTACACATAAAGGAATGATAGAGATCATACCACGATGCAAATGATAGAGATCAAATGCATGGACCATATCACCTCACTTCACACATTAGATGTTATCATCTTATATTGCTAGTTTGGCGCTTTTGGTACCATTATAAGATGATCCCTCATTTAGATATCAAGATAAAATGTGTTCTTCCTTAAGTATGCACCGTTTTGTGGATCGTGTTTTGAGGCATCACGTGATGATCGGGTGTTCTCAACTCTACGCTTTCATACAACGGGTGTAAGACAGTTTTACACACGCGAATACTAAGGTTCTTACTTGACGAGCCTAGCATGTACAGACATGGCCTCGGAACACGGACCGAAAGGTTAAGCATGAGTCATATAGTTGATATGATGCCCATATAAATGCTCGCCTTTGAAGCTACACCGACTCACGTGATGATCGGACTTGGTGTAGTGGATTTGGTTCATGTAATCACCAAAAGGACACGAGGGATGTCGTTTTTGAGTGGGAGTTCATTAGTAATTTGGATTAGTTGAACTCAATCTATCATAAACTTAGTCTAAATATATTTTACAAATTCTGTTGTAGATGGCACCACCTGCTTTTAATTTCAATATGTTCATGGAGAAAGATAAACTTGCTGCGAATGGTAGCAACTTCACCAACTGGGCTATGAATTTGAGGATTCTCCTCACTGCTGCACAAAAGCAATATGTGCTAGAGGCGCCGCTAGGCCCCCCACCAGCTCCTGATGCCCCTGACGAGGAAAAGAACGTCTATATAACTCGTCAGGAGGACCATAACTTAGTTCATTGCGGCATAATGTATGGGCTAGAGCCAGAACTTCGAAAACGTTTCGAAAATGGCAATGCCTTTGATACCATGGGAGAATTGAAAATGATTTTCGATAACCATGCTGCCGTAGAGAGTTATAATGCTTCTGAAAAGTTCTTTAGCTACATAATGGAAGAGAACAGCTCCGTTAGTGAGCACGTACTCAAAATGTCTGGGTACGCTGATAAGCTTGTGTCCTTGGGAATAACGATTCCCAATGACTTAGGCATACATCGTGTTCTCCAATCTCTACCACCTAGCTACAAGAGCTTCGTGATGAACTATAATATGCAGGGCATGAAGAAGTCTCTTCCCGAGCTTCTGTCAATGCTTAAGACTGCAAAAGTGGAGATTAGGAAAGAACATCAAGTGTTGATTATCAATAAGACCACCGGTTTCAAGAAGGACAAGAGAGGCAAGCAGAAGGGAAAGAAGGGCGGTAAATCTGTTGCCGCGCCTGAAAAGAAACCCCGAGTTGGCCCTAAGTCTGACACCGAGTGCTACTATTGCAAGGGGACTGGCCATTGGAAGCGCAACTGCCCCAAGTATTTGGTGGACAAGAAGGCTGGCAAGGCAAACAAAGGTATATGTGATATACATGTTATTGATGTGTACTTGACTAGTACTCGCAGTAGCACCTGGGTATTTGATACGGGATCGGTTGCTAATATATGTAACTCGGTTCAGGGGCTGCGGAACAAGCAACAGCTAGCAAGGGATGAGGTCATGATGCGGGTCGGCAATGGATCAAGAGTTGATGTGATCGCCGTCGGAACGCTGCCTCTCCATATGCCGTCGGGATTAGTTATAAACCTGAATAATTGTTATTTGGTGCCTGCACTGAGCATGAACATTGTATCCGGATCATGTTTGATGCAAAGTGGTTATTCATTTAAGTCTGAAAACAATGGTTGTTCGATTTATATGAATAATATCTTTTATGGTCATGCACCTGTGTTGAATGGTTTATTTCTATTGGATCTCGATAGTAGTATTACGCATATTCATAATGTTGATGCTAAAAGGATTAAACTTGATAATGATATATCTGCATATATGTGGCACTGCCGTCTAGGTCATATTGGCGTTAAACGCATGAAGAAACTCCATTCTGATGGACTTTTGGAATCACTTGATTTTGAATCATTTGATACATGTGAGCCATGCCTTATGGGCAAGATGACTAGAACACCGTTTTCCGGTTCAATGGAACGGGCGACAGATTTATTGGAAATCATACATACTGATGTGTGTGGACCAATGAGTGTGTCGGCGCGAGGTGGATATCGTTATTTTGTTACTTTCACGGATGATTTGAGTAGATACGGGTATATCTATTTGATGAAACATAAGTCTGAAACCTTTGAAAAGTTCAAAGAATTTCAGAATGAAGTGGAAAATCATCGTAACAGAAAGATCAAATTTCTGCGGTCCGACCGTGGAGGAGAGTATCTTAGTTACGAGTTTAGCACACATATGAAAGACTGTGGAATAGTTTCACAACTCACGCCTGCCAGAACACCACAACGTAATGGTGTGTCAGAACGTCGTAATCGTACTTTATTGGATATGGTTCGATCTATGATGTCTCTGACTGACTTGCCACTTTCATTTTGGGGTTATGCACTGGAAACCGCTATATTCACTTTAAATAGGGCACCATCTAAATCCGTTGAAAAGACACCGTATGAATTATGTTTTGGAAACAAACCTAAGCTGTCATTTCTTAAAGTTTTGGGATGCGATGCTTATGTGAAGAAACTTCAACCGGATAAACTCGAACCCAAAGCGGAAAAATGCGTCTTCATAGGATACCCTAAGGAAACGATTGGGTATACCTTCTATCACAGATCCGAGGGCAAGGTCTTTGTTGCCAAGAATGGATCCTTTCTTGAGAAGGAGTTTCTTGTGAAAGGTGTGAGTAGTCAGAAGGTAGAACTCGAAGAGGTTATTGAACCTTCTCTTCATGAAATGGCGAGTAGCGCAGCACCAGAAGTCGTTTCGGAGTTGACTTCACCTAATGAAGAGAGAGCTAATGATATTGATCATGAAACTCCGAAAGAGGACACTACCGAACCTCGCAGGTCAAGCAGGACACGTGCAGCTCCTGAACTGTACGGCAATCCTGTTATGAATTTCACGATTGATGAAATAGATGACCCTGCGACGTATGAAGAAGCGATGATGAGCCCTGATTCCAACAAGTGGCTAGAAGCCATGAAATCCGAGATGGAATCCATGTACGAAAACCAGGTTTGGACCTTGGTGGTCTTACCTCACGATCGAAAGGCCGTTGAGAATAAATGGATTTTCAAAAGAAAAACTGATGCTGATGGTAATGTAACCATCTATAAGGCTCGACTTGTCGCAAAGGGGTTTCGACAAATTCAAGGAGTTGACTACGATGAGACATTCTCTCCTGTAGCGATGCTTAAGTCAGTTAAGATTATGTTAGCAACTGCTGCATATTTCGATTATAAAATATGGTAGGTGGATGTCAAAACTGCGTTCCTCAATGGTAATATTGAAGAAGAGTTGTATATGATACAACCTAAGGGTTTTGTCGATCCTAAGGATGCTGATAAGGTGTGCAAACTTCAACGATCCATCTATGGACTGAAGCAAGCATCCCAGAGTTGGAATCTCCGCTTTGATGAGGTGATCAAAGAGTTTGGATTTGTCCAAACTTATGGAGAGGCTTGTATTTACAAGAAAGTGAGTGGGAGCAATATGGCATTTCTGATATTATATGTGGATGACATATTATTGATTGGAAATGATATAGATCTTTTAAACAGTGTTAAAAGTTATCTAAACAGCAAACTTTCGATGAAGGACCTTGGTGAAGCTTCATATATATTAGGCATTAAAATCTATAGAGATAGATCAAGACGCCTAATTGAGCTATCGCAGAGTACATACCTTGATAAGATATTAAAGAAGTTTAATATGGGCGGAAGTAAGAAGGGGTACTTACCTATGCTGCAAGGCAAGACATTGAGTAAGACTCAAAGTCCGGCTACGGCGGAAGAAAGAGAGATAATGGATAAGATCCCCTATGCCTCAGCCATAGGCTCTATAATGTATGCCATGCTATGTACAAGACCGGATGTGGCACATGCTATTAGTTTGACTAGTAGGTACCAATCTGATCCAGGTTCAGAACACTGGATAGCGGTCAAGAATATCCTTAAGTACTTGAGAAGAACTAAGGATATGTTTCTTGTATACGGAGGTGAAGAAGAGCTAGTCGCTAAGTGTTATGTCGATGCTAGCTTTGACACTGATCCGAATGACTCTAAGTCTCAATCCGGATACGTATTTCTCTTGAACGGAGCATCAGTTAGTTGGAGGAGCTCCAAACAACCTGTGGTGGCTGGATCAACGACGGAGGTGGAATATGTTGCTGCTTCAGAAGCGGCACAGGAAGCGGTTTGGATGAAGGAGTTCATAACTGAACTAGGTGTGGTTCCTAGTGCGTTGGACCCAATGGTGATCTATTGTGACAACAATGGAGCCATAGCCAACGCTAAGGAACCAAGGTCTCACAAGAATTCCAAACATATTAAGCGCCGGTTTCACTCCATCCGCGAGCATGTCAAGGATGGAGAGATAAAGATTTGTAAAGTGCACACGGACCTGAATGTAGCAGATCCGTTGACTAAAGTACTCCCTAGGGCAAAACATGATCAACACCAGAACTCCATGGGTGTTAGATTTATCACTATGTGAACTAGATTATTGCCTCTAGTGCAAGTGGGAGACTGAAGGAAATATGCCCTGAGAGGCAATAATAAAGTTGTTATTATATATTCCTTGTATATGATAGATGTTTATTTTGCATGCTATAATTGTATTGAGAGGAAACATCAGTACATGTGTGTTTAATAAACAAAAAGGGTTCCTAGTTATGCCTCTCTTATAAACTAGCTTGTTGATTAACAAGATGATCAAGGTTTCCTAATCATGGACATTGGATGTTGTTAATAACAAGGTCACAGCATTTGTAAAATGATGTGATGAACATTCATCCGAAGTATAGCATTACGATCAAGTCATTATGTTTATATTGCTATAACATCATACAAAGTAGTCTTAGTCCTTAGACCATGAGATCATGTTAATTGCTAACACCGGAAGAGTATCTTGATAACATCAAACGTCACACCGTAACAGGGTGACCATAAAGGTGGGTTCAGTGCTATGAAGGTGTTATGTTGAGGCTCATGGATCAAGAGTGGAATTTGTCAATCCCAATGACGGATAGATATACTTTGGGCCCTCTCGGTGATATCACATTAAGATAGCTTGCAAGCAAGTGATGTGATCACTAGAATGATATATCACGGGAACGAGAAAAGAGTGCATGTCGGTAACGAGATCAAACTAGGTATTTGGATACCGATGATCGAATCTCGGACATGTATTATATCATGAGACAAAGGGATTAAATTGCTGACGTTAAAGGTTCTCACGATCACAGAAGTCATTGTTGAATATGCAGGAGTCAGCATGGATCTCCAGGTCCCGCTTCTGATTATTGATCTGAGAGGAGTCTCAATCATGTCTGCATTATTCTCGAACCGTAGGGTGACACACTTAAGGGTTGCCGGACACCATTTAGGGGCACATATGTTCCAGACAAAAGGTTTGCAAAGCGTAGGAAATGTTTCGATAGAAACCGGAATTGTTTCGGGTGAAATTGCAGAAAGTGGTTCTGCATGTGATATTGAAATGATGCAAGGGGTTTTATGTGAATGTTTGTTAATTAAAGTAATTAACAAAATTCTGAATAAAATAAATAAAAGAGTTTTATTAATTGAGAGTTGCATTTAATTTGGTGGAAATTAAATACATGTGAGTGGGATTTTGGGTGGAGGCCATGTTTATGTGAGTGGAGGTTCACCACATGAATGAAGGAGGGGAGGAGTCCCCCCCCCCTCATGCTCTGGCTATGGGAGGGGAGGGGTCTCCCTCCCTCCTATATAAAGCCCCCCTATCCCCTCTCACAAACCACACCTCCTCGTGAAGGATCTCTCTCCCCCTCTAGATATTTCCCCATGGTCTCGGATTAGCGAGATACATGTTCCCGGTGGCCTTGCGTCTGGAAGGAGTTGCTGCTTCCGCTGATTCGCTGGAGCGAGGAGGTGAGGTTGTCCGGTGGCTTGAACGTGTGTGCGAGGACGGATGTGCTGCTGATTTGCGGCGCTCGGACTTCCACACGATCTTGAGATCGGCAAGCGTACGACTACATCAACCACGAGTTCCTACTCGTTAACAAAACTCGTTGTCTTCGAGGGTAAGTTCTCCATGGATGTATGTCCGCCCGTTGCTCTGTATCTAGTAGATAGATCTTGGCGTATAGTTCTCATCGTAGGAAATTTTTTGTTTTCTATGCTGCGGACCCAACAGGAGTGGTGGTGATGGTGCTGGTGGAGATGATGGTGGTGATGATGATGAAGTCTAGTTTGATAACGGTGTTGATGGCGACGATCTCCCCTCTCCGGGGAGGAATTTCCCCGGCAGATCTCTGCCTGCCGGAGAGCTCTTTCTCTCTCTGTAGTTTCTGCCCCGCAAAGGCGGCAGAACCTTTATATGGTCGCTCCCCGAGTCTTAGGGTTTCAGGAGGATTTTATACGCCAAAGATCAGAGCCAGAGGTGGGCCAGGGTGGCCACACCACTTGGTGGCGCGGCCTAGGGTGGCCCACGCCAGGGGGTGGTGTGGGCCCCCTATGGCCCATCTCCGCTCCCCTTTCTATCTTCCTTCGTCTTCTGGAAAAAATAGGATTTTTCATGTATTGTCCGAGTTTTTCTGATCTTCGTGAATTTTGCCTCCAAACAGTGCCTTTTCCATCAGAATCCTGACTTCAGTGGTCCATCCTCCAAAAGTCATCAACCATGCAAAAATAGATGAAATAACATAAGTATCATCTCTTAATATGAAATATATCAATGAATAACAGTAAATTATGATATAGAATAGTGATGCAAAATGGATGTATCAACTCCCCCCCAAGCTTAGACTTCGCTTGTCCCCAAGCAAAAACTGAGCTCAATAAACATGACCTCAGGTTTATGGAGTGAAGTGTCGATAAAAGAATACGGACAAGAAGCATCACATTCATCAATACACAAATCATAATAGAAAACAATTCACTATTATATAACTTAACTTGCAATAGGTAAAGGAAACACAATAAAGATACACAAAGTAAATCATAATTGGTAATGGCAAACTTTATTCTTGGTCAAAGAACGGTTAACAATTTGCAGGAGTTAAAACATAATGGGGTTTTGAATGATAGCTTTTAAAGTAATATTCACTAAGATAAGAGCAATGTGCAAAACAAGGAACGTAAGAAACATGATTGAATAAATCATCATATGAATGAATGAAACACAACAATTCAAATACTTGCTTGAGATAAAAAGGAGTAGGTTTACTGACTCAACTAAAAGGTAAAAGATAGGCCCTTCACAGAGGGAAGCAGGGATTTCAAGTTTCATAAAGAGCTTCCAAAAATTATGGTACTTATTAGCTTTCTGCTCTCATTACCCCTATGATAAGCATCTTTAGGTGATTAAGGTTAAAGTGAACAAATATGAGGATATGCTTGACAAGTTATAAGTTGAAAATCTCATGCCCCTTGATTACGAGTATCGTTCCTCATGCTAGTCAACTTTAGTCACAAGTAAGTTCTTGTCATTGTAAGTACATCTGCATCATAGAGAACCGCTAATGGGGTACCCTTTGCCCGATGATACAGAAGATCCCCCATATCAAAATGACAAGGCAAGCAGAGAGTGAGCATCTCAGCGATCCTTTTATTTGCTATTTGCATAGGGATTTCTCCCCTTTTTTCTTTCTTCTTTTTCTCTATTTCTTCTTCTTCTTTTTTGGATGCTTCACAGATTGCTCACTATGGTTTTGCTACAGGTTTCCACCATGATTAGGCATGGCTTAGACCAGCTGCCTAGGCGTTTCTCTAACACATATATGAACTCCATGAGCCTTACAAGCTCCCCTTTCATTTCACACCGCCGGGATCCATAACCAAAAGAACATTATATTAACTAAATAAAGTGCAATGTTGAAAACGTTCCCCACGTTAACATGGTTCTGCCAATTTACAACTTACAAAACACAAGCATATATGCAACATAGATGGGCACAATGGTTCAAGTTTATTAAGTGCAAGAAAGTAAAGTGTGCCATCAAGTTCGTGAGAGCTTTAATCACTAATTTTCACATAACAAGTTTAATTCGGAAGGTAGATAAAAACATGAATTTACTTGGAATAGCAATAATGCTAGTAGGTAGGTATGGTGGACAAAAATGGCATAGGTTTTGGTTTAAGGATTGGATGCACAAGAAGCATTCCCTCTCAGTACAGGTTTTTGGCTAGCAAGGCTGGGTAGCAAGCATAAGAGTTGAAGGAAACAAACAAACATACAAGTGATAAAAACAAGCATGCGATCTTCCTCGAAAGCACAAAAGATCTTAACTAGAGAATACTAAGCTTATGAGCCAATCAAGAAAGAAAGATGATGAAATTATATTTCTTAAGAGTACTTTTATCTTTTTCATTCAATTCTCAAATAGTGTTGGTACTAACTAGAGCCAGGTTTGCCAAAACCAACTAAATTTACTTAATGATCCCAAAGTGATACCAATACTAACAACAAGATCAATCATATAACAGAAATTGCAAACTAAAATAAGATGTGCAAAAAGTAAATGATAGAACTTCTCATTAATATTCCATAACGGCAACTCGCACCAAGGGGTACATAGATAACTAACTGAAGGAGATATGCCCTAGGGGCAAATAATAAATAGGTTTTTATTATCATATCTCAATTATTTCATAATAGTTTCATACTATGCTATAATTGTATTAATACGAAACGTTAATACACGTGTGGTATGTAAACAAACTGTGTCTCTAGTTACCTCTAGCAAACTAGTTCATTGGTCATGAGGATGATCTAGGGTTTCGAGATCATGGGCATTTATGCCAATTGACAATGAGGTCACATCATTAGTTGAATGATGTGATAGGCAAACAACCCAACCGGTTGTATCTTAATGAGATCTAGTTACAAAGTTCACCATTAATGATAAACTAAGGAAACCTCGCAACCTGTCCTTAGACTGTGAGATAATGCAAATCACCGTTCTGGAGGGAGCTTAGATGGTTATCAAGTATCACTCCGTGACTGGGTGATCGAAAAGGTGCTACTCAGGTTTCCCAAAGGAGCGCGTAGAGGAGTACATATCAAGACCAGGATTTGCCAATCCATGTAACGGATAGATACATATGTGGCCATCTCGGTGACGTTGCATTAATGAAGCTTGCAAGCGTGTGACAGGGTCATAGAATGCAACGACACGGAAACGAGAAAAAAAGTTCATTGGTAACGAGATCGAATGAAGGTATGGAGATACCGTAGATCAAATCTCGGATGAACTAGGTATCAAGTCGCAAAGGGAATGGGAAACGACTATTTACGGTTCAAACGACATTATCATCGTGGAATGCACAGGGGTTAATATGGGCATCTCGGTCCCGCTATTGATCATTGATGGAGATCATGTCTCTGCCATTCCCGAGCCATGGGGAAATACACTTAAGGGTACGATGAGCTAGAGATCCTATGTAAGTTGGAATCACCATATGAAAGAGAAAAGGAAATCGGAAAAGTTCCGTGAGAAAACCAGAATCGTTCCAGGAAAGTTCCGAAGTCGTTCGAAGGAAATCGAAAGGGAACCAAAAGGTGTTTCGGGTCAAATCGCATTTTGTAATATGTATTTACATATTAATTAATGTAATTAATATTAAATATAATATTAAAATCTAATTTGAAGGGGTATTCCACTAATGGGCCAAAATTCCTAGGGAAAAAGGGCTCATTAGGGAAAACCGAAGGAGGGAAGGGCCAAGGGCCAAAGGGACAAGGCCTAGGCGCCTCAAGGGGGCCCACCCGGCCAGCCTAGGGCTGTCCGCGGGTGGGGCCCACCCCTGGTCGGCTGGCCCATGAGGCCCATGCGCCTGCCCCCTCTCTCCCTTGTTTAGTCCCACATGGGAAACCCAAAGGGGAGGGCACACCCCCTCCCCCTATATAAAGGGGTGCCCATGGGTGGGAATTGACACACCAATATTTGGAGAAGTCCTTTGGTTTATTTCTCCTTCCCTCTCTCTCTCCCGTCTCTATGCGTTGGCATGGTCCCAAGTAAGGACTATCCAAGCAAGAGACACCACAGCTGTAGCACGCCGTTGTGCTGCAGGGATTCCAAGCCAGAGATCTACTTCCGCACTCCCGGCAGGGATCAAGGAGTCGGAGGTCGTCATCATACACCATATGTGTACGAAACCACAAGGGGCCTCACTTGAGGCACCTTGGATGTCGTAAGCTGGAGCCGCAGCACGATGAACAAGGAGCAAGGGATGACCTGCGAGGAGCTTCGCGACCTTGAGGTCGGATACGGGTTCGACTACTTCAACCACGTTCCCTTCGGAATGTTAACCACGTACGGTCTACAAGGGTATGTATTCTATACGCTCGGTCATTATTGCATTACTACATAGATAGATCTTGGGCGTTAGGAGGTTCGAACGTAGGAATTGTTTTTTGTTTTCTGCTCCGGAACCCTTTCAGTGGTATCAGAGCTGATCTATGCGTACGAGTGATGTACGGCTAGTATGCACAAGTATTGTGCGGGCATTGATCCCTTAGTTGTTAACCTCTAACGTGTACTTGTTTATATCGCGGTATTGTTTGATGAAGCGGCCCGGACCGATCTTACGCGTATTCGTACGCGAGACTGGTTCCACGCTCAACATACGGCTTGTACCGTATAAGTGGCTAGCGGGTGTCTATCTCTTATTCAATAGTTGATATAGCATTTACAACGGAGGGCCCCGGAAGGGGTGTAGTAGAGACAACTGTTGGATCCATGTTGTGGTTGGAAAGTTCGTAGTTTAGAAAGAGTTCTATTGCGAAATCCCTAACAACCACGTAAAACTTGCAATAGATAAAGTAGAGGCGTCTAACTTTATTTTGAAGGAGGGCTTGTGTTATTATATGGTATTGGTCGTTACGAAGGTAAAGTAGTTTACTTTTATGTTACTAAGTTAAGTAGTAATAGCCATCGTTCCGATGGACGACCGGGTGGTGGCATCGTGGACTTGGCGTCAAACTATGGGCAAGATGGAGATCATGCCGAAGCGCTCGATGGAGATCAAGGTGCAAGGAGAAGGACCATATCATATCACAAATTTACATGTGATGTTGATACCTGCTTTATATCTTATTATATGCTAGTATTAGATACTCAACAGTAGCAAATAAGATAATACCTATTTAAGTCCAATGTTCGTGTTCCCCTTGTGTGTGCACCACCAAGAAAGTTTGCCGTTATGAAGCCGGCCGTGACGATCAGGGGCTAGACATATCTACATTCGCATATAGTGGGTGTAAGCCATGTTGCACAGCAAATACACACAAGTTAGATTTGGCGAGCCTAGCATGTGTAGACATGGCCTCGGAACACAAGAGATTGAAAGGTCGAGCATGAGTCACATGGTTGATGTGATTGACATTAGGGAATGTCTACCTTTGATGATGCACTGATGGCCATGACGATCGGGAGAGGTGCAGAGGATTGGGATCATGTGATCACTAAAATCGTCCAGGGGATGATAATTTTAGTGGGAGCTCAATTAGGATTGAACTCATATTATGAACTTAGTCTAGATGTATGTTTGCAAATATCTTAGTAGATCATGGCCTATCCCATTGAGGTCCTTTGCGACCATGGGAATATACTTCTTGATATAGAACTTAGCGAAAGGGTACAACTTCATAGATTAATACCCACGCCCGAGGGATATCCTCGTAAAAGGTGATCTTCTATTCTTGATACAATGACCATTAGGAGATAAATCTGATGACTTTGCCATGTTTGTGTCTTCTCCATAATAATCCAATAAGCTATTGTCCATTCGATGGAGAGTTGGATTACAATCTTGCATTCTGCAAGATTAGGCACATAAAGTATGAGCCATTGGATGAGTTTTCTTCCATGATGGATGAAAAAGGAATATTTGGAGAAACACTTAGCAATCTTGCATTAGAGTTCTGAACTCTCAGAAGGGCTTGATTGCAATGGAGGTCATGAATGAAAAAGGGTATATGTTAGATATACAAAGTTATAAATGTAATTCTTGGAAAACTCATTGCAGTTTATATAAGTATTGGATACTTGTCCCGTTCTGTGAAAATAGGATGGTCTACTTGAGAATTGTTGGAATTGAGCCAATGTGGCTTGATGACGACAAGCAAAACAGTTGATGACCGACATGACCCCCTTTCCTCAAAGGTTTATCATTTGGATTAGTGGACTTGAATATAATTTTATAATCCTTGTTTGTGTGTCTTGCTTTTGGCGAGACGATTGTTCATATGAACAAGTTATAAGACAATTGTACTATTCTTATGAACAATACCGTTATGGTCACATTACGATTATAAATGAGTTATTCTCAACACTATGTTAATGATAATAGTTTAAACATTTATAAAAGGATTAAAATGCTAAAAGATATCCAAAGTTTGATTAAGATATGACACTATTGTTTAAGTCATTTTGGTTATTGCATGTTCATTCTAAATGAAGATCGGGGTCTTAGATGCTTGATCTAGAGACTTTGCAAACCATGCCTCTAGGGCAGAATGACTAAAACTCCGCATTCTGGTAAAATGGTAATATGCGAAGAAATGTTGAACTATATACATAATGATTTATCATATTTTTAACAAGATAGTGGAAATCATTATTCATACTTAATGTTGAATCTTACACATAGTGATGTATTGTATTTTCCACAAATAGTGGAAATCATTATTTCACACTTCATTGTGGATTTAAGTGAATATGAATATTTACTTAATGAAACATAAGTTTGAAACTGTTTTGATTGTTCAAAAGATTTCAAAGTGAAGGAGGATATTGAATTAACAATAATACAAAATTCTCTTCGATTTGATCGACATGACTAAAGTATTTAAGTTAATTTTAGCATAAAAGGACATGTGAAAGAGGTTTTAAAAAATATGATAATAGGGGCAATTTCAAAGTGTATTGAAATGTCTAAATATCATAATTAGATACATATGTTATAATATATCTCTTATCGGGGTTATAGTTATCGTTTAGAGTTAGAGATCGAAATGAGCAAATACTCGGTTGAAATACAAAGAAACATCTAAAGATTCATGGAAACAACACCATAAGTGTTATGGCATGTTCGAGTTTCTGGAGATTTCGATAAGTTGAAATCGTGGCGAATAAACAAGTCTTTGTAGAGCATTCTTAGGAAGCTATGAATGCATCTTCCACAAAGGACAAACCTGCTGTTGTCCAAAGTTGATGTGTCTCGATGAAGATACAGGTGGAAGAAAGTAAAAGATCAAAACAAGGTATTTGACCTTGCCTCCGAATTGTTGAGTGGCGCAGCAGAATTTTTTTCGTGAAACTGAACTCTACAAATAGAGGAGAAACTAATGATAATGATCATAAAGTTTCAGCAAATACTTTTACTAAAGAAAGTAGGATTCAACAATATATACTCTGCAAGTTCGTGGAAATATATTATTGATTCACTTGTCATGTTTATGAACAAGACATACCTACGAATTACAAAGAAGCGTGATGGACCTAAGTGCAAGAAATGACTAGGAGTCATAAAATCCTATATTAAGTTAGATTTAAGATTGCAATGTAATATGTTACTTGATCTTATTAAGTAAAGAAGTTTACTTGATATTTCTAAATGACTTCAAAGTCATAAGATGGAAATGAAACTTAATGAAGACGTAAAAGCTCGATTTGTTTCAAAGTATGGACAAATTCAAGAAGTTGACTACAGTGTAGCCATGCTTGAGTCTATTGGATTTACACCAGCAATATATGGATATTGGAATCTCGTAGCTGAAATTCTCAATTTGATGATGATCAAAGAATTTTGGAATGTCCAAGATTATAGAGAGGACCTGCATTTGAGTGGGAGATAATTAGCTTGGCCAAATCTTAATATGTAAGGGACATATTTTGAGTGGGAGCTAAGTAGCTTGGTTGAATCATAATATGCATCAGACATATTTCGAGTGGGAGCTAAGTGAAATCCCTGGATCTCAAATATGGATTCCATATTTGAGTGGGAGCGTGAGATCATTCTAGGATACGTGGACGACATATGTGAATGATGTGATTGGTATTGATAACATTTAATTTAGTAAATATGGATTAAGTTGAACAAGTTATTAAACAATGAGATCTATCGAGGTATATTGGTAAGTTTAATAAACATCATCGTTGAATGCTTCCTAGAGTTGATTCTGAAGATGTTCAGAATATCCTAGATGAGATTCTGAAGTAGTTCAGAATGGAACATGGAAAAGAAAGAGGTTCTTACTTGTATGAAGCATTGAGTTAGTCTTAGTATTGCAACGATGGTTAAAAGGAAGAAAGAGATGTGTTGCATCTCATATGCCTCAGTCATAGGTTCTTCCATACAACCATATTGTATACTCGACATAATGTGACCCGAAGTTCTGGTTGGAAGGACAAGCTCTTAACTGTAAGAACATGTCTTGAAGAGATTCTTGAGTTAATTACTGAACCAAAATTAAGTTTGTACTTAAATGGCAAGAAACAAAGTAAGTGGCATAGTTGCATTCCATGCACTAGGATCTACATAGATATAGAAGGCTCCATCTGATGTGATGCATATTGTTATGGCGGGGCTAGTTCTTTTTTAACGTAGAATGATGTGTCCCAGGGCACAGTGCCCATGAGAAAGCCCTCGAAGTTGATCTAAAGTCACTGTAGGCTCCTGGAAATCGGCCTCATTCTGCTGCCATAACTGTCGTATATACACAAAGGATTGCAAAGTGTGTTTTGAAGTTTAGATGGCAACAGTGAAAACAAACATCATTATAAATAGTAGAAACAAAGTCTCACTTCGTTGCCAAACGAATACTTTGACCCATTATGAGATAATGGTGTGAATGTCAAAGTTAGGAAGACACTGACGATTTGCAAAGACATAATGATCTGGAAAAACAGAACATGGACAGGATGTTTTCCATAAGCATGCATGATCAACAAACACATATGTGATATGGTTTATGATGAGTAAAATGCAAGCTAGATTATTTGCACTCTAGAGCAAGTGGGAGACTGAAGGAGATATGCCCTAGAGGCAAATAATAAATAGGTTTTTATTGTCATATCTCAATTAGTTCATAATAGTTTCATACTATGCTATAACTGTATTAATACGAAACGTTAATACACGTGTGGTATGTAAACAAATTGTGTCTCTAGTTACCTCTAGCGAACTAGTTCATTGGTCATGAGGATGATCTAGGGTTTTGAGATCATGGGCATTTATGCCAATTGATAATGAGGTCACATCATTAGTTGAATGATGTGATAGACAAACAACCCAACCAGTTGTATCTTAATGAGATCTAATTACAAAGTTCACCATTAATGATAAACAAAGGAAACCTCGCAACCTGTCCTTAGACTGTGAGATAATGCAAATCACCGTTCTGGAGGGAGCTTAGATGGTTATCAAGTATCACTCCATGACTGGGTGATCGAAAAGGTTCTACTCATGTTTCCCAAAGGAGCGCGTAGAGGAGTACATATCAAGACGAGGATTTGCCAATCCATGTAACGTATAGATACATATGTGGCCATCTCGGTGACGTTGCATTAACGAAGCTTGCAAGCGTGTGACTGGGTCACAGAATGCAACGACACAGAAACGAGAAAACAAGTTCATTGGTAACGAGATCGAACGAAGGTATGGAGATACCGTAGATCAAATCTCAGATGAAATAGGTATCAAGTGGCAAAGGGAATGGGAAACGACTATTTACGGTTCAAACGACATTATCATCGTGGAATGACAGGGGTCAATATGGGCATCCCAGTCCCGCTATTGATCATTGATGGAGATCATGTCTGTGCCATTCCCGAGCCATGGGGAAATACACTGAAGGGTACGATGAGCTAGAGATCCTCTGTAAGTTAGAATCACCATATGAAAGAGAAGAGGAAACCGGAAAAGTTCCATGAGAAAAGCGGAATCGTTCCGGGAAAGTTCCAAAGTCGTTCAGAGGAAATCGAAAGGGAACCAAAAGGTGTTTCGGGTCAAATCAGATTTTTTAATATGTATTTACATATTACTTAATGTAATTAATATTAAATATAATATTAAAATCTAATTTGAAGGGGTATTCCACTAATGGGCCAAAATTCCTAGGGAAAAAGGTCCCATTAGGGAAAACCGAAGGAGGGAAGGGCCAAGGGCCAAAGGGCCAAGGCCCAGGCACCTCAAGGGGGCCCACCCGGCCAGCCTAGGGATGTGCACGGGGTGGGGCCCACCCCTGGCCGGCTGGCCCATGAGACCCATGTGCCTCCCCCTCTTTCCCTTGTTTAGTCCCACATGGGAAACCCAAAGGGGAGGGCACACCCCCTCCCCCTATATAAAGGGGTGCCCATGGGTGGGATTGACACACCAATATTTGGAGAAGTCCTTTGGTTGACTTTCTCCTTCCCTCTCTCTCTCGTCTCTATGCGTTGGCATGGTCCCAAGTAAGGACTTTCTGAGCAAGAGACGCCGCACCTGCAACACGCCGTTGTGCTGCAGGGATTCCAAGCCGGAGATCTACTTCCGCACTCCCGGCAAGGATCAAGGAGTCGGAGGTCGTCATCATACACCGTATGTGTACGAAACCACGAGGGGCCTCACTTGAGGCACCTTGGATGTCGTAAGCCGGAGCTTCTGCACGATGAAGAAGGAGTAAGGGGTGACCTACGAGGAGCTTCACGACCTTGAGGTCGGCTACGGGTTCGACTACTTCAAACACGTTCCCCTCGGAACGTTTACCGCGTACAGTCTACAAGGGTATGTATTCTATACACTCGGTCGTTACTACATTACTACATAGATAGATCTTGGGTGTTAGGAGGTTCCAAGGTAGGAATTTTTTTTGTTTTCTGCTGCGGAACCCTTTCACTAACTAGAGGGGAGACACTTCCACAATGCAAACCATCCTATATGATAACTTCTCTATTCATGATATGACTCTACTGAAAAGGTAAAAAGATAAAATATAGTGATATGATACCGCCGCACTCCCCCAAGCTTGGAACAAACCAAGGGGATCCTGATGACGAATTACTCCTTCGGTGGTGGTGGTGTTCTCTCAATGAGCTTTTCAATCAATTCCCTCAAATCCTCAATCTTGAAGGTGAGAGAATGAATCAACTCCGAATTGTGCTCAATGTGGTTCATAATCATGTCGGGCTGTGAATCCTAGCTCTTGCGATCCTTTCCCCACTCTTCCTCCTTGAAGTATTCTTTTCCTGCATTAGAACAAGGCATATCCCAATTGGAGGGTAAATTTTCCTTGGGCATATTTTGGAATTGCTGCTCATGAATAAGGGTATGGAAGGAATTCTTGGTGCATGGAGGAGGTGACCGTGAAGCCAAGCAATGACGCGGAACCTTCCCTCTAGTGGACATCCGTGCAGTCCTTTTGAACTTGGCGGGATTCGCCACCACTCCAATGCTTGCAATGGTGGTACTGGTGTGCGGATGCTGGTTTTCCTTTGCCTCCTCTTCAACTTCACTCTCGATCTCCTCCTCCTGCTCAGAGTCTTGGAGATCCTCTTCCCCAGGCCCCTTGCCCTTATCATTGGCGAAGACCATTGTGCCTCTAAACTTTGAGAACAACTCCTGGAAGAAATAGATCGAAAAGAAAACAAGGCGAGACCACGATATACGAACCTCGGGGGATCCGGGGAATTATATATTACAAAGTTTTACAATTAAAGGAAAGTACTAAGAGAAAACAGGTCGGAGACAGGCTCCTGGGTGGTCACACCCCCTGGTGGCACAACCAGGTGGGCCCATGCCACGGGGTGGTGTGAGCCACCCAGGCTCCGTTTCAATCCCTCTTTCGACTCATAGTCTTCCGTGTTAGATAAAAACTGCAAAAATATAAAATGACAGATTTTTCGTGTACCTTTTCTTACCAGAACTGTTACCTATTCGAAAACGGACTCTGCAGGTTTCTGAATTTGGTCTTCGATAATTTTTTCCGAAGTCACCATTTGAATAACATCAATATCTTTATCTTTATAAACATATTGCTTGAGTCTTTTGACCATTCACCATCTTATTACACCATTTTCTCCTACAACTTGGCAATTTCTTTCACACAAAACTTCACACGATTCTCATTAGCAACATTAGTGCATGCAAGATAATAAACCTTTAAGTTCAATTTCATTTGAAATCCATCAAAGCATAAGCTACTAAAACAACTCCTCTCAAAAACCCAAAAGGAATTCAAAAAGGAAATCCATTTGAGAGGCAAATGCAGAAATGGCAGAAATCTGTCAAAACAGACCAGCAGGTAAAGATCATTTTTTTTGAAAATCTTCTGTTGCTCAAATCAAAAAGTGCAAAACTAACAAAAATTAAATAATAACCTGGGGCATGCACACAAAAATTTACAGATCAGTACGATATTCTGGGATTTTTTTCATGATTTTTATAGTGAAGCACAAAATTCTGTTTTGGGGCGGCAACCTCCCCAAATATTACTTCTCTCTCATTAGAGGCTGATCTTGACATAAAAACCAAACAAAAGGATAAGGAGAGGTTATTGTAGAAGCAATAACTTCCAAGACTCAAATAAACAAAAACTAATTGAAAGCAAAAATATATTGGATTGTCTCCTAAAAAGCTCTTTCTTTATAGCCATTAAGATGTGCATGATGATTTTAATGATGCTCACATAAGAATATGAATTGAAGCAAAAGAGAGCATCAAGAAGCAAATATACACATATTTAAGTCTAACCCACTTCCTATGCAAGGGAATTTGTAAGAAAATAAATTGTTGAAACCTAAGGTTGCTAGCATATGAAGGCAAAACAAGTGCCACATAAAGACTTTCAGCATAAAGCAAGGAAACTTAATATTATTGAGATGCATAAGAAAAAATTTCCCTCTCTCACAGTAACTTTCAGTATCATGCATAAACTTAATGATATAACTATCACAAGAACCATTGTAGCAATGATCACTTATTCTAACAGAAAACACAGGGACACTAGCTCTCCTAACACTACTTTGTGAAACAATATTAGAAGTATCCTTACAGAGGATAGTGTGTCCATCTTCTACATATTTAGTGACAAAATCTTTCAGATTTGCTATTACAGGTTCAACATCTATTTCTTTATTCATACTTTCATTAACCATACTAGCTATCATAGAATGTTCCTTTATCTTAACTGGGAAAGACATTTTCTCAATGTAAGGTTCAGGTAAAATATGATTAGAAGTATAAACTTTAGTATCTCTTGCAGGAACATAATTAACAATATCTTTATATGGCTCATGATACATATTCCATTTCTTTTTAGGAATTTCAATATAAGAAGCAAAAGCCTTAAAATAATTTGCAATACTTTGAGAATCTAGACCATAAGCATTACTAATATTACGAAAATCATCAGTTCCCATAAAAGATTTAATGCATTCATAATCATAATTTATACCTGACTTTCTTCCTTTATCATTCTCCCATGCTTCAGCATTGTCTTGAATACGGTCTAGAAGATCCCATTTAGCTTTTGCTTCCGTATGTGTAAATGATCCAGCACAAGAAGCATACAATATATCCTTATCATGATGAGAAAGACTTGCATAAAAGTTATTGATAATAATATTGTTAGGGAGCTCATGAATAGGACATTTGAGCATTAGTAACTTCAATCTCCCCCAAGCTTGAGTTGTACTCTCTCCATCACGAGGCCAAAAGTTGTATATTTGATTCCGATCTTTGTGAACCTCACTAGGAGGATAAAATTTGGAATAAAAGAGAGGTACTAATTCCTCCCATTCAAGAGATTGACCATTCTTTAGCAGCTTATACCATTCCCCAGCTCTTCCTTTTAGTGATAATTAGAATAACTTCTTCTTGACTTGATCTGTTGCAATACCTACACACTTGAGCAACCCGCATAATTCATGTATAAAGAGCAAATGATCACCGGGATGGACAGTTCCATCTCCAAAATAGTAGTTATCCATAACACGATCAATAATTCTTGTAGGTATCTTAAAAGCATCATTTTCAGCAGGTGGTGGTTCATCTACTACCTTAGCAGTGGTAGTAGCATTACGAAATAAGAAACTAAGTGAATTATCAATATTGAAATAAAGTAACTATCATAAATAAACAATACTCACATTAGAAGTTTCCTTTACCAGTTCCACTCTTTAATAGCGCTTCACTCCCCGGCAACGGCGCCAGAAAATAGTCTTGATGACCCACCAATATAGGGGGTGTATCGCAGTATTTTTGATAAGTAAGAGTGTCGAACCCAACGAGGAGCAGAAGGTGTTAACGAGTGTCTTGGATCAGGAATTCTCTGTAAATACTTACCAAACGGATTTTTAGGGGTTTTTGATAATGCAGATAAATAAAGTACGAGGAAATAAAAGACAATAATAATAATTGCAGCAAGTGGCCCAATCCTTTCTTTAGCAAAGGACAAGCCGGTTGTATTACTTAAGATGACCAAACGTTCTCGAGGACACATGGGAATATTGTCAAGTGCTTTCGCTTCATATAGTTGATTAATCTTCTTTAGTTGAATAAGTGTTGTGTGGGTGAACCTATGCTAATGTACTGACCTTCCTAGGACTAATACATACCTGTGATTATACCCCTTGCAAGCATCCGCAACTACAAGAAAGTAATTAAGATAAAAACCCAACCACAGCCTTAAACTTTGAGATCATACACTCCCTTGTGCAAAGGTTTCCTAAACGGGGTTTAGGTTTCTGTCACTCTGGCAAACCCATGATTAGTACCCAAATACACAATGCATTCCCCTAGGCCCTTAAAGGTGAAGTATCATGTAGTCGGCGTTCACATGACACCACTAGAAGAATAACACCACAACTTAAATATCAAACCATGGAATCTTTCTCAACACAATTCCACTACTAACAACATGACTTATCCCATGTCCTCAAGAACTAAACGAACTACTCACAAGACATCATATGGATCAAGATCAGAGATGAAATAATGAGAAGTAACAATCTGAACATAAACGATAATTCAATGGTTCCACTCAATAGCATCAACTACAACAAGTAATCAACACTGGGAAAGTTTCCCCTAAGAACTATGCAAGATTCAACCCAATTGTTACAGCGGTACAGAGTGGTGGTGATGGTGCTGGTGGAGATGATGGTGGTGATGATGATGATGATCCCGATGAACTCCAGCTTGATGACGGTGTTGATGGCGACAATCTCCCCTCTCCAGGAAGGAAGTTCCTTGGTAGATTTCTGCCTGCCGGAGAGTTCTTTCTCTCTCTGTAGTTTCTGCCCCACAGAGGTGGCGGAACCTTTCTGTGGTCGCTCCCCGAGTCTTAGGGTTTCAGGAGGATTTTATGCGCCAAAGAGCAGAGCCAGAGGTGGGCCAGGGTGGCCACAACACCATGTGGCACGACCTAGGGTGGCCTGCGCCAGGGGGTGGTGTGGGCCCCATGTGGCCCATCTCCGCTCCCCCTTCTGGCTTCCTTCGTCTGATGGAAAAATAGGATTTTCCATGTATTTTCTGGGATTTTCTCATCTTCGTGAATTTTTCCTCCAAATAGTGCCTTTTTTGTCAAAATCCTGGCTTCGGTGGTCCATCCTCCAAAAGTCATCAACCATGCAAAAATAGATAAAATAATATAAGTATCATCTCTTAATATGAAATATATCAATGAATAACAGTAAATTATGATGTAGAATAGTGATGCAAAATGGACGTATCAGGTTCCCCCTCTACATTTGATCTGCCCAGGCTCAATGATAGTTGTAGGTTTTCGTCCGACGGCTGAGAGCTAGCCACGCTGGGTCACAGTCATGCCCTATTGGATTAGGTGGGATATTCCTGGGGGTGGGCCGCGGCCCAAGTATGGAAAACTGAGCTGCCCTGGTTCTTTGCCTTATTATTTCTTCTTTTTTCTGTATTATTTCAGTGCATTTTATTTATGCTATTATGTTTATGTTCTATGTCTTTTGCACTGAATTTTGCCTAAAATATGATTGTAAAACATGTGATTATTCTAGTCTAAAATGAACCAACGAGATTTTTGTTCTAGAATATTTAATATGCTTTAATGTTGTATGACCATTTTAGGCATCGAATAATGTTGAAATTCATTATGATTAATTTCGATGCTTATTTTGTAAATGTCATGACTGTAAAATTAATTCTGACCAATGTTGTATTAATTTTTCAAGTCTTTCTCCTAATGGTGTTTTGATTTTGTGTCACTTCTTCCCAACGGTGTTTTGACATAGAATTGAAACCTTGATGTTTATGGCGTGTTTTAATTTTTATTCATGCAATTTACTAATGAATTTCCATGTGAAAATTTCAGCTTCCATTGTGATACGCTATGATACTGTCGAGCCACTGACACGAAGTAACTTAACTTCCTCGCTGGAAGAATTCAATCGAGTTAAGCTTGGCTTTTATTGAGTTTGATTATGCCTTGAGGGAGGATAAGCCCACGACACCCACTGTTGGTTCCACGGGGTATGAAAATTTAAAGAAAGCATTTGACTCCAAGATGGAGAAATGAGAAATATCAAATCATGTGGCTATGTTACTAATAAAGTCTTCTATCTCACCTGATATTATTGGGGCTCTCCCAAAGAAGGATACTGCTACATAATTTATGGCATCCTTGGAGGAGCAATTTCAAGGCTCTGAAAAGGTTTATGCGCATGAGCTTCTTCACAAGCTACTTGGGAAGTATAAAAGTAATGGAGATGTCAGAAGCCACATAATGAAAACGGTATCTTCTTCACAAAAGATGAAGACATTAAAGTGTGAGCTCAGTGACAATCTCCTTGTGAATTTGATCTATTCAAGATCAACTACAACTCCATGAAGGAAAAGTGGACATCCCTAAGCTAACCCCTAAAGTTGTTCAGGAGGAGGAAAGGTCCATGAGGTAGAACAAGGACCAAGCCTTTCATGTTGGCTCCCAAAAGAGAAAGCATGATGGGCCAAGTTCCCCAAAGCCTCCAAAGAAGCCTTCCTAGAAAGAAATGTGAAAGTATAAGGGAAAGTAAGTTGGATAGTCCTCTGGGAGCATAGATGGTGAGAATGTGTGCTTCCATTGCAAGAAAGGAGGTCATTACAGGAAGAACTATCCAGAATACCTCAAGTGCATCATGAAGAGAGGTACATATGAAATTACTCTTGTTGATGAATTAAATACGATCCAAACTACAACAAGAGGTTCAAGAAATCTTAAAGTAGCGAATGGAGTTGAAGTCGACGTTGAAGCAATAGGGTCACTCACCTTGGAGCTTCACACCTGTTATAGTCTTCACTTAAATATGTTCTTTATGTACCTACTTTGATTAGAAATTTAATTTACGACTCTTGTTTAGATGATGAGATGTACGAAAGTTTGTTTAGTCACAAACAATTTATTTTAAAATGTTGTAATAAAGATGTTGGCCTCGGTGTCTGATGAGGCAAACTATATATGTTATCTCTCAATGATTATGTGATGCATGTGTGTAATGTTTCGAATAATAAAAAAATGGAAGGGTACTAGCACTTCTTCAAAATTGTGGCACCGTCGTTTAGGCCACATTTGGGGGGGGGGGGGGAATGGAAAGACTTATTAAAAATGACGTACTCCTTTCATTATACTTTTCAAATGCAGACAATTGCGTAGACTGTATTAAAGGAAAATATGCGAAAACAATTAAGAAAGTAGCCGTAAGAGCCATAGGGGTTCTCCAACTTATTCACACTAGTGTATATGGACCCATGAATGTTAAGTCTATAGATGGTTTTGATTCGTTCATCATATTTACAGACAGTTTCTCCTGGTATGGGTATATTTACACTATACATGATCGATCAGAAGCTTTGGAAAAATTCAAAGTGTTCAAAGCTAAAGTTCAGAACCAACTGAATGCAAAAATTAAAGTTGTACGATCTGAGCATGGGGAGAGTATTACGAAATGCATTCTCCTTATTGGAAAATTCCAGGACCGTTTGCGAAGTTCCTATTTGAAAATGGAATTGTTACCCATTACTCAATGCAGCTGAGCGTAGAAATCACACACTCATGGATATGGTGTGGAAGCATGCTTAGCCATGCAGAATTGCTAGTAAACCTATGGGTGGAGGCTTTGAAGAGAGCTGCACATGTACTAAATCTTAATCCTACTAAAGCAGCACCATGCACACCTTACGAGATGTGGACGGGAAGGAAGCCGAGGTTGAACTACCTACATGTGTGGGGTTGTCCTGCTGAAGCTAGAGTTTTACATCCACAACTAAAGAAGTTAGATAAAAAATAGTTAGTTGTTTCTTCATTGGATACCCTCATAGGGGAAAGGGGTATCGTTTAGATTGTGTAGGTCACAGCACTAAGTATGGAGACCTGACAAGCGGTATTTTTTGAAGATAATCAAGTGACATAAATAAGGAAGATCGATCTTGAGGAGAAGTGGGTGTGTGCCCCATGCCCAACTATCCAAGAAATCGTTCTGCTAATACTAAGGAGAGTAACTTCTCATATTTCTGAATCTGATAGTTTAGGCCTCCACCTAATGGTGATGCTAAAACTAACTAAAATAACAATGAAGATCCTCACCAGTTAGATGAAGAAAATGATCCACAAAATAATGATGCTCCTCCACCACCTCCCGTGAGAACATCACCGCGAGAAACGAAGAAAGCCATCCTAGACGATTATGTCACTTACATGAGTGAGGATGTAAATGATATAGGAAAGGTGGAGGATCCAACCTCATACAAAGAAGCCACTAAAAGTACGAATTCATCCAAGTGGCAGGTTGCCATGGAAGTCGAGTTGAAATCTATGGCATCAAATGATGTTTGGGACTTAGTAGAAGTTCCGATGGTACTAAAATAGTAGGCTGCAAATGGGTCTACAAAACCAAGTATGACTCCAAAGGGAATGTTGAAAGGTTCAAGTCAAAAATTGTGGCAAAAGGCTTCACACAGAGAGAAGGAATAGATTATAATGAGACCTTATCCCCTGTGTCATCTAAAGATTATTTTAGGATCATCATGGATCTAGTAGCTCATTTCAACCTAGAATTACACCAAATGGATGTCAAAATAGCTTTTCTAAATGTAGAACTGAAAGGAGATGTTTACATGACTCAGCTAGAAGGTTTTGTTAGGGAAGGAAGTGAACATTTTGCGTGTCGCCTAAAAAAATCCATTGATGGCTTTAAGCAAGCTTTGATACAATGGTACCTTAGGTTCGACAAGATTGTTAGAACTTTTGGTTTTATGGAAAGTGTTATGGACAACTGCATTTATGTCAAGTTTAAGGGTAGTAGATTCACAATATTAGTCATGTATATGGATGACATATTGTTGGCTTGCAGAGATAAGGATATGCTGCAGGTACTAAAGAAATATCTTCTAGTTTTATGTCTTCTAGTTTTGATATGAAAGATCTCGGTGAAGCGTCATATATCCTTGGCATAGAGATTCATCGGTATAGGTCTAAAGGTGTGTTGTAACTATCACAAAAGGCATACTTCGAGCAAGTACTAAAGAAATAGAATATGCATAAATGCTCAAACTCACTTGCTCTAATAGTCAGGGGCGATAGGTTTGGGACATTTCAATGTCCGAGGAACCAAATTGAAACTGATCAGATGAAGTTAGTTCCTTATGCTTCAGCTGTCGGAAGCATCATGTATGCACAAGTTTGTACGCGTCCTGACTTGGCTTTTATAACGGGAATGCTTGGAAAATTCCAATCAAATCCATGATTAGATCACTAGAAGGCCACAAAGAAAGTCTTGCGTTATATGTAAGGAAGTAAAGACTACATGCTAACATATAGAAGGTCTAATTTCCTAGAAGTTATTAGCTATCCGGATGTTGATTATACTAGTTGTGTGGATAGTAATAAATCCACGTCTTATTGATGACCCACAAGTATAGGGGGTGTATCGCAGTATTTTCGAGGGAAGTGAAACCCAATTTATTGATTCGACACAAGGGGAGCCAACGAATATTTATAAGCCTTAACAATTGAGTTGTCAATTCAGCTGCACCTGGAAACAATCTTGCTCACAGCATTTTATCAGTAGCAATAGTTTTGTAGTAGAAATAGTAAAGTAGCAGCAGTAGTAAAGTAAAGACAGCAGTAACAATAGCAGTAAACAGTAGGATTCGAGTGCGGTAGGCATAGGAATGGATGGACGGGCGTTGCATGGACAAGACAATTCACATAGCAATCAGAACATAGGGCAATTGCAGATAAATAAGATAAAGCATCCAAGTACTAGATAATTCTAGGCATGTATTCCATATATAGTCATACGTGCTCGCAATGAGAACTTGCACAACATCTTTTGTCCTGCCAGCCCGTTTGCAGCGGGGCCTCAAGGGAACTACTGGCAATTAAGGTGCTCCTTTTAATAGAGCACCGGAGCAAAGCATTAACACTCCATGAACACATGTGATCCTCACATCAAAGCCATTCCCTCCAGTTATCCCGATTTCTGTCACTTCGGGGCCATTGGTTCCGGACAACAACGTGTGTACACAACTTGCAGGTAAGACCATAAACAATACTATCATAATGAATCAATAACATGTTCAGATCTGAAATCATGGCACTCAGGCTCTAGTGACAAGCATTAAGCACAACAAGTCGCAACAAAGTCATAAATCACTAATAAAAGATACTAGGCACCATGCCCTAACAATCGGATGCCATTATATGAACGATTTCATCCAATCCCTACCATCCCCATAGCCTACAGCGGGGGATTACTCACTCATAGATGGGGGAAACATGGATGGTCGATGGAGAAGCGATGGTGATGATGATGGCGATGATCTCCTCCAATTCCCCGTCCCGGCAGGGTGCCAGAACAGAGTTCCTGGTGCTGTTTCGTGGAATCTGGTGGTGGTGGTAGCCAGACCACCCCCTGGCGCGGCCAGGCCTAGCCCGCGCGGCCAGGTGGTGTGGCTGGGCCCCAGCCCCACTCCGTCTCATATTCTGGCTCCGGGAGTCTTCTTGTGAAATAGGATTTTTGGCTTTTGTCCCGTCCAATTCCGAGAATATTCATTTTCTGACTTTCCTGGAACCAAAAACAGCAGAAAACAGGCAGCTGGCACTGTGGCTCTTGTTAATAGGTTAGTCCAGGAAATCATATGAAAAGTACTCCAAAGTGTGGACAAAACACAAGAAAGTAGATAAAACCAAGCATGGAACATCAAAAATTATAGATACATTTGCAATGTATCAGTTATGTGTTCACACCTTTTGGGGGAGCCATATCATGGAAAAGCTCGAAGCAAAGAATAACTGCCTCATCTACGATGCAAGCAGAATTTATAGCATGTCATGAGGCTACTGGGAAAGATATATAATTAAATAATTCCATTACCAGGCTTAAAGTGTTTGACAGCATTTCTAAACCACTTGTATTGTACTACGATAATGAACCCACTGTTTTCTATACGAGTAACAACAAATCAAGTGTTGCTGCCAAGCACATTGACATATAGTATCATGTTGTGAAAGATATAATCCAGGATCATACTATTGATGTTAAGCATATTGGTACTACTCGTATGCTTGTGGATCCGCTAACAAAAGGCTTACCACCCAGTATTTTTGATGAGCATGTTGCCAGCATATTGGCGCTAACAAGTGTTCTTACTTAAATAAAGTGATTTGTTTTTATAGATTTCACTTCTAAATTTTTTAACTTTGAATTCATCTTGTTTTTCTGAAGTTTCTGTAGGTTTTTACCAACTATACGGCCGCAACTGTACGACCGGAGAAAATATTATGGCAGTATAGTTGATCGTTAAACCTTCTGTATCTTCTTTGCAAAAAAAATTCGATGTCTAGATCTATACGGGCGCAACTATATGATCAGAGATAAAATTCCGGCTATATAGTTGGTCGTTAAAGTCTCAGACATTCTCGATTTTTTATGTCTGTATCTATACGGTCATAGCTATACGGCGGGAATAAATATTCCGGCCGTATAGTTGGTCGTTAAACTCTCAGACATTTTCATTTACTTTTTCGTTTTTATGATATAAAAAATGGTATTGTCGGTTCCGAGTCGTAACTTAATCGACCTAGACTCGAGATATTTGGAAATATCTGCCCGGAACCAACTATACGGCCGGAGCTATACGGGCCTCGCCCGTATAGTTGGTCGTTACGTGGCAGGACTCCTCCAAATCCACGATTCCTTTCTCTGTTCCATTAAGATTCTTTTCTTGGGTGAGAATTTGATGTTTCTCACGAGTTTTACCGACCTCTGACTCTCCTTATATACTGCCATTGTCTCTCTCTCAAATCATAATCTCCAAAAACCAGTCTACCTCTTATTCATGCATGAGGACATGCAATCAAGGGACAGAAGCCAAGGAGAAAGGTTCCTATGGAGATCGGAAGCAATAGTGAGCAAGGCAAGGAGATCAAGATCGTCCCTATGGAGTTCCTTGATGCCGACAATGCACACCAAAAGAGGGAGTTGAAGGCCCTCGAGCTGAAGATTGAAGAGATGGACAAGGAGACACCAGGGATACCCAAACATCATTGGTTTGTGCGACTTTATCTTGATAAACTTGATGAAGATATTAAATAGACAACTGAAGCAGGCTTTTCTATGAGTCTTAAGGCGATACAAACCCTTCAAGATAACAATGAGCTCATTAAAGAACAAGTGAAAGTACTGGAGAGGAATAATCTTTTTTACAAGCCGCGTGTTAAAGAATTAGAAGTTGTCAATCAATCCCTACATCTCAGGCTGTCCCGTGAAAAGAAGATAATGCGTACCATGGCGCCACAGTGATCTACAATAATCACGGTATCAAATAATCGCAAGGGATTATTTGATCCCGCTTGGCTTGATTCCAAGCTTGGGGAGATCTCTAAGACCTTGTAATCTATATTATAAGTTTTACATTACTATTTTAGTTTTGCATTAGTTCAAATTAGAAATAAACTTTGCATCATTAGAATTCCCTTCAGGAATAGTCGATCCTTCTTATGAAATTCCGAGTTTATTATCTTATAGGGAGCAATATTGAGTTTGTGCTTGTCTTATTGGATATATGAATGGCTTGAGTATAATTTTACTTGCACTTGATGATAGCAATAGGAGTCTTCCACACCATTGGTATTAATAGAACATACAAAGATAATTCGGTCAATATGTTGTAAGTTCACGGTTTGATTTAGAAAGAAAAAATCATCTAATCTGTTAAGTTGAAAAGGAAACCTTGAACAAAGGAAAATTAAAAGTGTTATAAAAATAGAGTGAGAATAAGACAAGGTAGAATATTCAAGCTATAAAGATTGCTTCATATACAATTGGAATTTGGTAATCGAGATCGTTAAACTTTGAATTCCTACATGAAGTGGAATGTATGGCTAGCTCCTTTGCACATCACTTAAACAAAAGTGTGAGCATATATATAAAAGAGAAGAAAAGAAGAAAAGAAAGAAGAAAAAGAGCGAATGTGCAAAGAGCAAATAGCATACACCACTATATTGTAGTATGACAAAGAAGCATTTGAGATTTTAAATCCCAAGTGAATATGTTAATCCAAAAACATGTACTTGGGACTACCTCGCTAACTCATGCGGTCGAACTGAATACTTTTACATCATATTGAGAGTGTCTTTTGTGAACTGTTAAATGCTAAGGTGTGGAAGCCTGCTAATATTATTCGGATGGTTTGTGTAATGTACTATTCATGAACTTATTCCTATGTATGATATATGATAAACACATGCTGCAACTGCCTCATTTATTTTATCGACTCAGCTTCATGAATATGAGGATCACATCCATTAAGCTAAACTTGCTCGGGACGAGCAAAAGTCTAAGATTGGGGAAGTTGATGAGTGCATATTTGCATCATGTTTTATATTATTATTTTGCATTGTAGATTTAGGATCTTGGTATTTTACGGTGTTCGCGCACGTGTTTTATGTCTATTTTCACCAGGATCAGGACAGATGATGGATACAATGGACACAATTCTTGGAGCAGTTGTAGTGGGGAGAAAAGGAGTCAAAAACAACGTAAAATGCTTATTTGGGAAATATCAATAACACTAGAAGAAAACCCGAAATGATCGAGGCTTACAGACAGTTTAACGACCAACTATACAGCGGGAATAAATTTCCCGGCCATATAGTTGGCGCTACCACCGCCTCCTCAAATAGTTTTACCCCGTATAACTGGGTCAGAGAGACGACATACAGAACAACCAGAAATCGCCAAAACCTCACCTCTGGAAAGCATCTGGAGGGGGAACTCTTCCACCGGGGATCCATCTTCGCCCTGCTCAGATCCGAGAGGCTAAGGCATCGATCTTCATCATCAACCACTGCATCACCACCATCTCAATCCATCCCATCTACATCTTGTCTAGATCTTGTTGTAATTCCCATACTTGTTGTGGATTTATACAAGTACTATTCATCTATGATAGATCCCATTGTTATTTCCATGATGTTGATTGCCTCCATGTTTGAGTAGATCATTAGTTCTTGGGGAGATGGAGAAACCCTAGTATGACATTGAAATAAGATAAAGTTTATTATGATATTCATCGCTGTGACCATGTGTTAGATTGTCTTCATCTTGATGTTGAGAGAAGTCGACCTCTCAATATTTGCCTCTTATGGAGACTTGATGGAGGGAACTACTTGTTGGTAGATGGAGGTGTGTTAGCACTTACAGTGACTATAAAGCTATTGGCACCCCTTACGTATCAACTTGGGAACCGAGGAAACTCATAGAACACTATCCATGCCATGGGATACATCCTACGGGATTAAGTCCCTTAATAGCGCAGTAATTCAATTGATGTCGATTGCTGACTGTTGTGGTTATGAGGATGATGTGAGCAGTGATTGCTTCCTATTTGTCCAAATATGGAGTTCCTCCCACACATACATTGTTGAGAATGTTCATGATAATAATCTTTACCTTAGCTCTTTATAATGCTAGTGGTGTATCCGCTATTCCTTGAGAATTCTTTTTCCCTATTGCAGTTCCAAATTTCTTTTACATACGCGATACTTACTTTCTGTGTTTAGTTATTTTACTTTACTTATTGTTCTCTTATACCCAAAACCCCAAAACACCTTTTTACACAATACTCGCATTTTATCTTGTGACTTAGAACTTTATTTAGCATTTCTATTGTAGTAGTTAATTCAAGAGTTATTAGGCTTCAGACTATTGCTCCATGTGGGATCGATATCTTTATTTCGAAACTAGCTACAAATGACATGTGCACTTGTAGTCATCAGTGGTACACTTTGGGTTTGAGCTATGCTTCACGGGCGGCCTAGTCAGGGAGAGAAGTTGGAATCCCATCCGGCTACAGGAAGGCCTAGAAGACTTACCGACTTAGGCATGTAGGAATACTTGTAGTCCAAGATATACTATGTAACTGACTCTGTATCGTAGCCGGATAGGACTCTTCTATAATCCTAGGAACGGATGACTATATAAGTCATCCTAGGGATCAGCCTTTGGGGAATCAACCAAACCAACCTCAAATCGCATAGGTGACACCTCTCTTGCAATCTGTACTTCCGGCTTTGCCATTATACTAGATTGCTAGCAGGAGTAGGATCCGTCCACTGTAGGTGGATTCGAACCTGGGTAATCTTGTGTGCTCACCATCCTAGAACACTGTATGTTTCACATCCCACATCTTTCCATGCCTCGAGGACCCCCTCATGACGTACTTGTCCTCAACCAGACAATAGTTGGCACCCACTGTGGGGCAGGTGACCTTCGGATCTGCGTTCCGGGTGGAATCTGCGTGAATTGGAATTAGCGAAACAATCATCGTCGGTTGGGTCCTCTATGCCATTGATGTTCTTTTCAACGAGACCTGGATTCATGCTAGGGAGGTCATGGCTAGCTACACCATCATGTGTTTCAGCGAGATCAATGTTTACCTCAGATTCACTGAACCTGCCTAACCCACCCCAACGGTGATGATAGAGGCGGAAGAAACTTCTGGATCTTCTTTGTCCGTGGAAGCGACAGAGTTTCGGATCTTAGAAAACCCTACCCCACCCAGCCTGCACCTGAAGCGAAGATAGTGGAGAAACAGAAGATCGGATCTGAAGAAGATCTCCCTCAGGAGGTCGAATCTTAGAAAGATCAAAGATACAACAACTCCAAATCTGGATCTGCCGATGCTGGAGAAGGAAAATCGATCCTGAGGCACATAGAGGCGGAAGATGTTGCGCAGCAAAGCCAGTATGGATGCTGTCCTCAAGACCATCAAAAGTTTCGAGGAAGCCAATGAAGAGAGCCTCACCCACCTCAGAGTGCATGGATCTCACTTTGTCGGATACGTTGGCTCTAGATCCGGCTCTGTTGATCCTAGAGATGACAATGACTTGGTGCTAGACGCAATCAGAACGAACACCGACACATTGGCTTCCCAGGGGAGTCCATGACGTCGGTAGATCTCTGAGCGTATGAAGAAGAATTCTAAGATGCGTTCACCACCAGGGCTGTAGAGGAAGGAGAAGGGTAGGATCGAAGTTCCTACAATAACATGGATGAAAGATACGATGAAAACTCTCCCGATTCACAAGATGACATGGATCTTGGAAAAAATCGTGACGTCCAAATGTGCAAAAGTACTGACAGAATCTTGACTCCAGGATCGGACCAAAAGTTGTCTTTGCCACCGGTACTAACAGGGCAAATAAGGCAAAGAAGAATAAGTAAAAAAAGACTCCGGCTAAAGATCTTCGGTTGAGGAGAAAATCGTCGAGGACTTCGAGGAGGATTCAGATGGCGCTCTGATCCCCCATGAACCAAAAAGTCTCCAGTGGATGGACATGTGGTTACCCCAGGTGCCCATAAAGTCATCGGAGAAGCACTTACAACGCCGATCCCAACCACCTCGGAACTTACACGGAACGAGATGGAGGAAAGGGCCTTAGCCCTAGAAGCATAGTGCCAGTGACTCTTGGATGAGGCCACCCACCTCATTGAGGGGATGTAGCACATCACAAATGCAGAATAGTTCAACTCCCTGCATCATCAGATGACCCGAAATGGCCCTGAGCTGGCAAATAAAAATCTGGAGGTTCACAAATCCCTTTTCGACACTACTAGGAAAACGATTATAGGTAGATTTTAATTCTGTGGCGCATATATAAAAAATGCTCCACTAAAATTAATTCTGTGGCGCATGTAGCAAATGCGCCACCGAATTCCTGCAATTATGTGGCACATATGGATATATGCGCCACAGAAAGTGAGAATTCTGTGGCGCATATAGCCATATGCGCCACAGAATTCCTGTGGGCCCATGTGGGCCTGACCCCAACACATGGGCATGCCAGAATTCTGTGGGGCATATGGATATATGCGCCACAAAATTCTCACTTTCTGTGGCGCATGTAGCTATATGCGCCACATAATTTTGACATTCTATGGAGCATTTTCCATATGCGCCACAGAATTTCCGAAACAGATCTACAAAAGGTGGCAGCCACCCTTTCCCTTCTTCCCACCACCTCCAACTAGCTCGTCCCCCTCCTTCCTCCCACTCCATTTTGCTCATACTCACCTCCATTGTTGATAGCTAGACCTACTTCGGTTCATGTACTTGTGAGGGGAAGCTACTCCTACTTGTAAAGGTAGTAAACCACTCATACTTTCCTCCTCCACACATCCCACACCCCCTCTTGCTACACTATGCATATGGGGTTGGTGTAGATTTGGTTTGTAGATTTGTGAGGCGTGTGTGCATGGGTACTTGTGTGATGCATTTTTTGTGTGGCCGGCGGGCCTCGGCATAGTGTGTATGGATGTTTTGTAGGTGAAGATGGTCCAGCGGGCGGTGTGCGATGGCGAGAGATGATGTTCCTTCGCTTTGTGTTGTGCTTGAATACATGTTTGCTTGTGGAGGGAGTTTGTGTTGTGCTTGAATGCATGTTGTCGGCGCTGGGTGCATGGAGGTTTGCCGAAATGTTGATTCACGTCCATTTTGGAAAATTTCTGCACTAGCCATACGTCCTATTTTTTGGATAGGTCATGCCGAAATTTCCCGGCGATCATGCATGCATGTATGTGTGCGCGTCGTGTGTGTGCATGGTTCTAACATACTCTCTTTAATTTGGTCTATGTTCGTGCGCAGGCGACCATGGTCATCCATATGAGCGAACGCTGGGTGGTTAGATACAAGGCTGACGCGGTAGCCGACATGGTTCGGAACAACATGACCAAGATAAGATGTCCGTGCCGAACGTGCAAACTCCAGAAGTGGATCAACCCTGATTCTGGTCAACTAGAGTCTCACCTGTTCACGCGTGGTTTCATGCCTAGCTTCTTAGTGAATGCGGAGCCGCCGGTAGATGGCGGTGGCCATGATGAAGAAGAGGCCAGGGGTGGGGGAGAAGACGAAGGGTCTCCTGGACATGGTCATCATGACGAAGGATATGCCGACGAACATGATCATCATGAAGAAGGAGATGTCGGCAGACACGATCATCATGAAGGAGACGATGCCGGGGCAGATGGTGGTGGTGGCGGCGGAGAAGACGGGAGCATGGACACGCCGCTAACTTCGGCCTTGCGGGACCCTCATCTTCAAGAAATACTCCTCAAGCAGACGGCCAACACGAGAGCTGTAGCTAGAGAGAAAGCCAAGCTGGCACAGATGGAGGTAGACGGGAGGACTCCATTGTATCCTGGGTGCCGGCCCGAGGATACACGCTTGAGTGTAACGCTGAAGGCTCTGGAGATGAAGGCGGAGCACAAATGGACCAACACTAGCTTTAACGCTCACATGAAATTCTGGCATGCTCGTCTTCCCAAGGACAGCACATTGCCAACAAGTATCGAGGAGGCGAGGAAAGTAGTTTGCCCACTAGAACTACCGTACGTGAAGTACCACGCATGCATCAACGACTGCGCACTTTACCGGAACGAGTACAAGGATAGAACCACATGCCCGGTGTGCAGCCAGGGATGGTACAAGAGAGGGAACAAGAAAGTTCCTCGAAAAGTGGTGTGGTACTTTCCTATCACTTCCCGTGTACAGCGGTATTTCATAGACCCTAAGGAAGCAGAGCTGATGCAATGGCACAAGAAGAGGGAGAAGCCGGAAGATGATCCGGAGAAGGGCAAGATGCTGACACACCCCGCGGACGCTAGCCAGTGGAATGCGCTGGACATCGAATTCCAAGATGAGTTCGGGCTCGATCCAAGGAACGTTAGGCTCGGCATGAGCACCGATGGACTCAATCCCTTTGGCAACCAGAGTAGCACGCACAGCACATGGCCCGTGTTTGTATGGCCGTACAACCTCCCCCTGGTTGTGCACAAAGCAGCGGTACGTACACATGAGTATCCTTGTCCAGGGGCCAAAACAACCGGGTGTCGACATGCATCTGTATCTCGGGCTCCTGAAAGAGGAGTTAGCGACGCTGTGGGAGACGCCGGCACGTACGTGGGATGCCTACACTGGAGATTATTTCGACCTGAGAGCTGTGTTGCTCACGACGGTGCAGGACTATCCTGGTTACGGATATGTAGCGTGTCAGGTGAACCACGGATTCTATGCATGTGTCAGGTGCATGGATAAGACCCCGCATCTGCAGCTGCCGAGGGATCCTGGGTCTTCGAAAACCATGTTCCAAAGGACTCGAATGTGGCTCCGCAAGGATCACCCGTGGAGAAAATGCGGAGACCTATTCAATGGCAAAGACGAGCTCGATAATGCCCCACATCGACCGTTGAGCGGCGAAAAAATCAAGGATTTTCTGGACAATTGGGAAGAGTGCCCTGCGCCAGGAAAGAAGCGACCGAGGGAACAGCCATCACCGTTGCATGGAGTATGGAAGGCGAGGTCCATTTTGTGGGACCTTCCTTACTGGAAGGTCCTCCACACGCCCCATAGCCTCGATATGATGCACATCACGAAGAATGTTACCGAGAGCCTGCTCGGCACTCTGATGAACATGCCGGATAGTACCAAGGATGGGCCAAAAGCAAGAAGCGACCTAAAATTGCTTGGCATTAAGAAGGAACTTCAGTACCTCGATAGTGATGATGCCGACGATGACGATGAATAGACAGAAGGGACCCAGGGTGACCGCAAAAGGGCTAAGAAGAATGAGGTGGTGCTTAAAGCTGCATCCTTCACTCTAAGCGAGGAGGAGCTCGAGAGGTTTTTTCGTTGCCTCCTAGGAGTCAAGGTTCCCCACGGCTACTCTAGGAAGATAAGCAGATATCTGGACGTAGCGAAGAAGAGGTTCAGTGGGATGAAGTCTCATGACTATCACATGCTGATGACGCAGATACTCCCCGTTGCGATCCGAGGGATAATGGACGAGCACGTCCGTGAGATGCTATTTGGCCTCTGCAACTTCTTCGATGTCATATCTAGGAAGTCTATCAGCGTGAAGCAGCTTGGCAAGCTACAGGAAGAGATCGTCAAGATACTATGCGAGCTCGAGATTTACTTCCCTCCCGCGTTCTTCGACATCATGGTGCATCTGCTTGTCCATGTTGTGGATGCCATCATCCATCTCGGGCCGGCGTTCCTGCACAACATGATGCCGTTCGAAAGGCTAAACGGTGTCATCAAAGGATTCGTTCGCAACAGGTCCCATCCAGATGGAAGCATAGCCAAGGGCTTTCTGACCTACGAGTGCATCTCCTTCTGCTAGAACTACCTAAGCACCGAGAACCGGGATGTCGGTCTTCCCACCAGGAAGCACCTCGGGAGGCTCGCTAGATTTGGTCACCGCGAGGGCTACCGCGCACTCCACGTCGGCATCGAACTCGAACACGCCGACTTTGATAGGGCAAACCGAGTCGCGCTACAACACATACAGTTGGTCGGCCCCTGGGTGGATGAGCACAAAACCTTAATCGAGCAGAAGCTCGCCAACATGGGCAAGCCGAGGAAGAAGGGAGACATAACCAGAGAGCACAATGCCAGCTTCACGAGGTGGTTCAAGAAAAGGCTAATGGAAAGTCCCATGCCGACACCTTATACTGAAGATCAGAAACTCATATTCTCACTCTCACAGGGCCTCGGGTGCAACGTTAGGACCTATCAGACGTACGACATCAACGACTATAGATTCTACACCGAGGAGAAGGACAAGAATAGCGAATACCAAAACTCAGGAGTAACTATGCTATCATACACTGATGACGGGACTGATGTCAAGGAAAGATTCTACGGAAGGATCGAGGAGATATGGGAACTCGACTACTGCGGAGTGACGGTGCCGATGTTTCGTGTCAGATGGGCCAAGAGCGTCGAAAAAGATGGCCGGTTTTTCACCACCATGGTTATACCCGATGCAAAATCGAAGAACGCCTCCACAAAAAATGAGCCATGGGTGCTCGCTAGCCAAGTTGAACAATGCTTCTTCATTACTGACTCGGCAAAGCCAAGCCGTGTTGTCGTGAGGAGGGGCAAGAGGAGCATCATCAGAATGGAAGGACCCGCCAACAAGCAAGACATCGACAAGAACGGCGATCCCAAGATCAAAGAGGAATTCGACAAGTACTTCGACAAGCCAACTACTTATGCTAAAGTAAGAAGGAAGACCACCCTACCGGCTAAAGGTTGCCCGTACACGAGAAGAAATATAAAGGTGGCCGGCCTAAAGTATTCTACCGCGAAGAAGAAGGGCAAGAAAGTTGTTGTGAAGATACACTAGCTACCTCGGAGCCGACTTAGCGGTTTTTTACGCCTTTTTTTACTAATTAATGCACATGTGTGCTCGCGCGCCTGCATATATGTATTACTTTGACAAACTAATGTATGGGGATAATATTGAGGCAAATATATTAAGGCAAATATATTAATTCTTGTTTTCAATAGGCAAATATATTAGTTCTTGCTTTTAATATATTATTACCATCCATAAAATATTTTTAATAGGCAAATATATTAGTTCTTGCTTTTAATATATTATTACCATCCTTCAAATATTTTTTAAAAAGTCAAAAAAAAAATGTGGCTGTGCTAGCAATCGAACCTAGCCGCCCTGGTTTAGAACAGAGAGGAGCAAGCACTGAACTAATGTGGTAAGCTGCATTTTCTGCCAAACAACAGCGCAGCGCTCGTTTTGTACTATCCCCAAAAATTCTGTGGCGCATATCTGAACAGATGCGCCACAAAATTCCGTGACTTAGAAATAATATCGCCTCGCTGCGCCGCGCCGCCCAGAACCCTAGCACGCCTCAGATTTCCCCATATCGCCTCGCTACGCCGCGCCGCCTAGAACCCTAGCACGCCTCGCTGCGCCGTGCCGCCCTTACCCCGCCGTTCCGCTGCACCGCGCTTGCCCCACCGTGCCGCCGCGCCGCACCCGCCTTGCCTCGCCGTGGCCTCGCAGACCTCGCCGTGGCCTCGCAGAGCACCAGGAGGAGGAGGCCCGCTCTAGTGTCCAGGACCACCGCCACCATCACCCCGCAGAGCACCAGGAGGAGGAGGCCCGCTCCGGCGTCCAGGACCACCGCAACCGCCACCCCGTAGAACACCAGGAGGAGGAGGCCCGCTCCGGCGTCCAGGACCACCGCCACCACCACCCCGCAGGTGACCCCCTCTCCTCCTTCCCCGCCTTTTAGTCGTTGAGATCCATCACTAGCTTCATTCTGTCAAAAATGAACAAGCTAGTACAAGTGCCTGGTATCGTTGCTGTCGCTGTAAACTCCATCCTGGTGCCGTGTGCTGCTGGTCACATACGTACATACACACACAAACATTGCCTGCCTGCCTGAGGATCGAAATTTGGAAGTAGTAGCAGACTAGTCATAGTGCTCCTTTTCTTGTTCTGGCAGGCTATTGATGGTGCCTATAGGCTATGACATGGACAATTGGACATAGTCCAGAAACATAGTTGTAGGAGCGTACCCCTAACTGTTCATAATGCAGCAACAGTAGCTAGGCAGGCTGTATCTGTTTATGAACTATAATAATAATCTATAAGCTGGAGCCAAGCAAGATGATGTGTATCTCCTCTCTTTGCAGCTGGAATAATCCATCACCAACTGCTACACTGCTTTTATTGCGTTTAGTTTTTTGTGGCAATCCAATCCACCTAAACTTTGACCCCATATCCTTATCAGATGTGCATGGCATTGATTCTTCTCCAATTGGAAAATGGAGGGTTCCTGCTTCATAAATAGTGCATTATCATGTTATCCTTGACATAATGGTTCTAGCTGCCTCCTGCTCTTCATCATTGGAGAGGACAAATCTTGCCTGTTGCATATTGGTTAACTTGCATGTTCTGGTGGACTGGTTAACTTTGAAGTGAATTTCCTTGCAGTGAATAATCATGTGTTCCTTGTAGTGAATTTCATTGCAGTGAATTTCCTTGCAGTGAATTTTCTTGCAGTGAGGGTTCCTTGCAGTGAATAAGCCAAACAATAATCCACCCGTTAACTTTGTAGTGAATTTTCTTTTTCATCCATGTGTCAGCCATTAAAAAATGCTAGGCTAGCAGTAATAAAGAATGATCAGTGGGTAATAACAGTGTGTATCATGTATGTCTACAATTCCATTATTACGTACCATACCATCCTCTCTGTAATAAACCCCGAAAAAATGAAAACCACAAAAATTACAGTGTGTATATATACGATGACAGAAATCTCTATACCCTGTTGGATTATATGGTGTTGGAGCACCATATGTGGCCCTGGAGCACAATTTGTGCATTTTTGTATGTGAAGTGTTTGCAGGGAAATCACCCGAGATGCCCATTTCTCCTGAAATGTTGATTTCAATCCATTTCGGTTGAGAAATGGGGCTCATATGTCAAAAAAAATTAGCGAAGGTCATGCCGAATTTTTTGGTCGACACTTAGTAATTTTTTGACATATGAGCCCCATTTCTCGACCGAAGTGGAAGTGAATTGACACTTCGGGAGAAATGGGCAGCTCATTTTAAATATTGTCAACAATAATGAATACTAACTTCCTTATTTTAATTTGTTTAGAAGTGTGCAAACATGTCGGCCGCCGATGGGGCCGGCACTTCTAAGGCCACCATGAGCGTCGAAGACCAAGCCAGAGCGGCGAACCTCACTTTCTAGGAGGCGGCGGCGCAGCACGAGGCGGCGGAGTCTCAGCATGAGGACGTGGCAGCTACTGCGGGCCACGATGGGGATGATGAGCAAGAGGGGGACGAGGACTACTGGATAGATGAAGCCGAGGAGGAGGATGCGACCACCTCTGATGGTGGAGGCCGCACGACCGATGGCGGAGGCTGCACGACCGATGACGGGGACCACACGGATGGTGGTAGCAGCAACCCGTCTGTTAAGAAGAATAAGAAGCCGAGGAAGGATCGGAAGCCGCAAAAGCTCGCCGACACCACCGACGAGATCACTCTGGTCTCGAAAAGTGGCCTTCCGTTGGAGCCTCCGGATGTTGCCGCCGGGTACGACATGCAACTCGGGTGCATCATCCGGGAAAGCATGTCGATCAACACGAAGCACCTGAGAAGTGAAGCGGATGAGCGGTTGGTGGTAAACTGCCTTAAGAAGCTTCACTGACGGTACAAGTTCCCAGCACCGTACACCGACAAACTGGAAAAATCCAATAAGGTGAACAGGTTAGCCATCACGAAGATGGCTAATGCCTTGAGCAGCTGGAGAACCCGGGTGAAGAACAAGATCGCGAAAAAGGAAAGCTGGGAGAAGATCAAGAAGGGTGAGCCCATGATCGACGGAGATGAGTTCAAGATATTCAAGGCGGAGATGGAGACTGACAAAGCGAAGGCATGGATGGAGTGGGGTCTGGAAATGCGGGAACAGAACATAGGTAACCACCGATGTGGAAGCGGCGGTTACAGGGGAAAGAAGGCCATATGGGCAAGGGAGGACGCCGAGGTTGAGCGTCTCGGGAAATAAAACCTATTTTTTAAAATCACGGACGAGCAGACCCAAAACTTTGTCCGGGCCCGCTACTACCTGGACAAGGATTCCAAGGAATTCGTCACCGACGATGACGATGTGAGGAAGTTTGAGAATAAGCTGGTAAGGAATTTACCCGTGGTCCATTTGCTTTCATTTTGAATAATGAAGGCAAGTTCCTAAATGGGTTCACCTTTCCTTATCTGTAGGACGCTGAAATCAAGGCTACACGCGAGGTGCCGGACTCGTCGTCCCAGGGCTCGACGGAGCCGTGGGACATGATTTTCAACAGGGCGACCAACGCCTTCAAGGGGAGGCCACAGTCCGAGCCGCCCACGTCATTTGGCCGTATCTCTGGCTTTGGTACGAGCACAAAGTTCCGCGAGTACTACAGCGAGGAAGCCAAGAAGAGAAAGGAGAGGCGGACCCAGTCGACAGCTCAGGATCAAGCCGAGAAGGAAGAGCTGAAGCGGAAGATCGCGCATCTGGAGGCCAGTAAGGTGGACCAAGACGAGGTGAACGCGATAGTGCAGCAGAAGATCCTCGAGATGCTACCCCCTCGGCTGATGGAGGGGATAGCAAAATGGAATGCGGATGGTAAGGTGGGGCCGATACAAGTGCCCAGCACCGGCGGCAGCACCTCGAGCCACCAAGTGTCGCTAGACATGGTTACCCCGCCGCCCTCCATCCTCGCGGCCCAGCCGATGGAGTTGGATGCGCCGGAGCTGCCCCCTCCTGCCGAGACTACCAAGGCGCAGTAGCCGGCGGCGGCGGTGCTTCCTAATGCACCCGAGACGGAGAAGAAGAAGTATCATCCACCGGCCACCCGTGTCTCGACATTAGCCGATCTCAGCGCCCTCACCAAGGTAAAATAAGTAGTTAGTCAGTGTGCTCTACTTAATGCCTTTGATTGGCTACCATCTCATGATGCATATCTGTATGCCTCAGGACACTCCGTGCGTGCTCCTGCACAAGGTGCCCGGCGGCGAGTTGAAGGATGTTGCCACAGGCAAGCTAATACAACCGGCGAACCACACGATGCACTGCAAGCCCATGGACAATGTCGTGATGCGCGTCGAGTTGGATTGGGTGTTGGGGGGGTGTGAAGACATGGACCCTCCCATGCAACCTCCGGGAGCCGACGAGCACCTGACCCTGGAAGGTTGCCATGGCTATCCCATGATTTGGCCAAAGACCCAGATTCGTATTGGGTCTCGCTCCACCGGTGCCACCTCGGTCGTCCAGCCGCCAAGGACGAAGCCTCCTGCTGCACCGATCGTCGTCACCGCCACCACAAGACGTCACCAGAGACTCTTGGGAGTGTCTGCACCAGTGCCACAAGCAGCCAAGGGCGTGGTTGCTCCTCGACCGCCATCGCCCCCGCCTAAAGGCAAGGCCGTGGCACCGCAACAGCCATCGCCACCACCCCAGGATGACATGGAGATGGCGGCCTTCGATGCCAACATCGAGGTGGATGATGATGATGATGCACCGGTCGACGTCAATGCCTTCGTCAACACCGGCGCGAGCAAAGGACCATTCATGCCGCCTCTCGTTGAAGAACCATCATTCCACGATCAAGCTAGCCATCCCAAGAAGCGCCTGGTCTTCCGTGGGTTTTCTCAGGAGACGCCTCTGGCCGCCGAGACACAACCTCCATCGGCTGGAATCATTTTCAGCCCTGACACACTCCGCAGGATGCCCGGTGACGGGTTAGCATCGCCAGTGGAGGCTACTGATGCAAAGAGGAAGAGGGTGAGGAAGAGGCCGAACAGGAACAAGGACAAGGCTGCGAGCCAGCCCGCTCCGATCCGTTACCGGGACGACGTTGTACCACCCCGTGAGGATGGCTTGACTAGAGTGCACAAAGCTGGTCAGCCCATACTGCCTCCGGAACTGCGCCGCCTGGCTTTGGGAGCTATGATGAGTTTGCATGAAGGTCACTAGAGGGCCTCCTTCTCAAGGACAAGGACCCGAGTTACCCGGTGTTCACCACCAAGGTGCCGGAGGACGTGGGCTTCATCACCGATGCCCCCGCGGATGTGTTCTTCATAGCCTACGAGGACATCTTCAAGCTGTTCCACTCGAGACGGCTGGACTATAACTTGGTACGCCTATTCGTGCTCAATCTGGCGATGAAGGTCAAGAGAGAGGACACCCCATTCGTCGCGATAGCGGATTCCTACTACATGCGGGATAGCCAGCTGGAAGAAGGAACAAGGACCCGGGCCCGGGCAAAGTCCTACCTTCAAAAGCTATTGATGGACAGCAAGAGGAAGGACAACATCCTTGTGCCTTTTGATACATTGCAATGTATCTATAATTTTTGATGTTCCATGCTTGGTTTTATCTACTTTCTTATGTTTTGTTCACACTTTGGAGTACTTTTCATATGATTTCTTGGACTAACCTATTAACAAGATGCCACAGTGCCAGTTGCCAGTTTTCTGCTGTTTTTGGTTCCAGGAAGTCAGAAAATGAATATTCTCGGAATTGGACGGGACAAAAGCCAAAGTTCCTATTTTACCGGAAGACTCATGGAGCCAGAATACGAGACGGAGGAGGGCCAGGGCCTGGCCACACCCCCTAGGCGCGGGCTAGCCCTACCCGCACCACCAAGTGGTGTGGGGCCCCTGTCACTCCACCGACCTTGCCTCCTTCGCCTATAAGAGCCTCCCGATACCAAAACCCTAAAGAATCAAGGCTCCAGCCACGAAAAGTTCCGCAGCGCCGCTGCCACCGAAGGGGAGATTCAGGGGACAGAAAGTCTCTGTTCCGGCACCCTGCCGGGACGGGGAAGTGCCCCCGGAGCCATCTCCATCTATCTCCACCACCATCTCCATCACCATTGCTGATTCCCATGATGAGGAGGGAGTAGTTCTCTCTCGATGCCAAGGGTTCATATCTCTCTCTATGCATGATCTTATTGAGATCATGAGCTTGTAATCTACAGATCTATTCTGCTACTCAAGTGCTTTAATGAATCTCTGCTCTCCCCATGTGTGTGAAAGTGACAGCGTGCTCACCATGGTGGCACTTAGGCTAGAGATTACAAATACTTGTTATGAGTTATATTTGGAGTTGGATGTCTTTATGAAATTGTGGTGTTTGTTGGAACCATCTATTGCTCAAGGTGACAGTGTGGGGTTTTCTAGATGGGAAAGGCTTACTTTGAGGTGTGCTGTTATAGCCCTACCAACGATTAGAGTGTCCAACCGGAGAGTAGTTCAGCATAGTATCATAAAGAAGAATATATTTATATGAGAGTGTTCACTAGTGAAAGTATGATCCCTAGGCCTTGTTTCTAAGCATTGAAACACCGTTTGCAACTAGATTTGTTACATGTTTGCTTGCTTCCATCTTTATTTCAGTTTTACTTTAGTCTCTTCCATGCCATCAAGCTATCTTCTATCACCGTTACCACTTATAATTATCTATACCACTTGTATTTCACTATCTCTTCGCCGAACTAGTGCACCTATACACCTGACAAGTGTATTGGGTGTGTTGGGGACACAAGAGACTTCTTGTATCTTGATTGCAGGGTTGCTTGAGAGGGGATACCTTTGACCACTTTCACCTTGAGTTCGATAAACCTTGGGTGATCCAATTAGGGAAAACTCGCTGCTGTTCTACAAACCTCTGCACTTGGAGGCCCAACAACTGTCTATAAGAATAGAAGTGCGTAGACATCAAGCTGTTTTCTGGCGTCGTTGCCGGGGAGGTAAGGTAAAAGGTATTCACACCGGAGGATTAAAGAAGAAGGACCTCCCACGACAAACGCCTATTTTCTGGCGCCGTTGCCGAGGAGGTAAGGTAAAAGGTATTCACACTAGAGGATTAAAGAAGAAGAACCTCCCACGGCAAACGCCTATTTTCTGGCGCCGTTGCCGGGGAGGTAAGGTAAAAGGTACTCACATCCTCCGGTGTGAGTGCTCGAAGTTATTTCCTTTAGATTCTGCAATTTTGTCTTTTTGTTTCTTGTTTTCACTAGTAAGGCTTAATGGAAAACAACAAAAAAATTAGAGAGCTTTATAGTATTTATCTTGAGTTAGGACATGAAGTGTTTGAAGAGAAAATTAAAAAACATATGGAACTTTACTTGCATGATAATAGCAATGTTATTAGTATGAATTCTTTGGACACCATTATTGCTAATGCTATGGAAAAGTCTAAGCTTGGGGAAGCTAGTTTTTATGAAAATGATCTTTTTAGTTCCCTAGCTTTGGAAGATAGCTATTCTATTGCTTATGATGATACCAAACCTCTAATATATGATGATTACAATGATGAATATGATATTTTCAGTCCACCTACTATTGAGGGGGAAATTAATTATGATTACAATATGCCTCCTATATTTGATGATTATGGTGATGAAAATAATAATGATAGCTATTTTGTTGAATTTGCTCCCACTACAATCAATAAGAATGACTATGTTTATGAGGGGAGTATTAATTCTTTTATGCATGTGGCTCATGATAATAATATTTTATGTGATAGTTATATTTTTACTTTAATTCATGATGCTACTAAAAGTTATTATTAGAGAGGGAAACATGGTTTTATGTGTCTCAATAATATTAAGTTTCCCCTCTTTATGTTGAAAGTCTTGAAGTTGCACTTGTTTTGCTTTCCTATGCTTGTTGCTTTGTTCTTTAATGACTTGTTTGTTTACAAGATTCCTATGCATAGGAAGTGGGTTAGACTTAAATGTGTTTTGAATTTTCTTCTTGATCCTCTCTTTTACTTCAATTCATATGTCTTATGTGAGCATCCTCTGAAATTATCATGCCTAACTTAAAGGCGTTAAAGAAAACTACTTATTGGGAGATAACCCAAAAGTTTTAGATGAGTCTTGGAAGTTATTACCTCTGTAATAACCGCTCCTTATCCTTTTTATTTTGCTTTTTGTGCCAAGAGTAACCACTAATGAGAGAGAAGTAATGATTGGGAAAGTTGCTGTCAGAAATAGATTTATGTGCTTCACCGTAAAAATTCTTGTAAAATCTCTGTACGTCCTTTTGAGGCGTGAATGTTTGTGCTTCTGCCCCAGGTTGTTATCTAACTTTCGTTAGTTCAACACTTTTTGATTTGAGCAACATAAGATCTTCGAAAAAATTCGTCTTTACCTGCTGGTCTATTTTGACAGATTTCTGCCATTTTTTGCATTTGCTTCTTGTTGGTTCCTTTTTGAGTTCTTTTGGGGAATTGAGCTTTTTAGGGAAGTGCTACAGTAGCTAGTGTTCTAATAGAAGTTTATTTGGTGTTAGAACTGAACCTTGAGACTTATTTATCTTAAGTGCACTAATGTTGCTAATAAAGATTGTGTGAAGTTTTGTATTAAGGAAAAATTACACGTGTATGGAAGGAATGAGTAATAAGATGAAAGATGGACTAAAGCTCAAGCTTGGAGATGCCACGTGTGTCACCCCAAGAAATATCCAAGAAGTACAAGCATCGAAGCTTGGGGATGCCCAAGGCATCCCCTTCTTCATCAATAAAAATCCCAGGTTTCTTCAAACGCTTCATTTTTATTGTTTCATACACAGTTGTGTTTTTCTTGGAGCGTCTTCTTTTTCACTTTTGTTTTGGTTTTCGTTTGCCTTGGTTTTCTTAGTTTGCTGAATAAATTGGTTGGACCCCCTCTTTCATACATTGGTTTGGAAATATTTTGGTTTGGTTTGGAAAAGAATAGGAAAGTTCATACTTATGTGGTAAAAAGAGCTTGTTTTTGACTGTGGCATATGCTTTGTCATGCCATGCTTTATATTGTTTTGGCTTTATGCTGAGTATTTCTTCCTGTAGCATGACTTGTTATAAACAATTGAGATTTCTTAATGTGCCTTGGATGAATCATGCATTGTTTTAGCATATTAAAGCATAGTATAGTGGTATTCTCCTTTGATGCTTTATTTGGGTTGACTTGGCACATGCTCACACCATGTTATGACTATCTCAAGTCACCATAGCCTTTATGATCCTTTAGTTTTCAACTTGTAGTATCACTTTATGCTTTGATCAATGATGTTTTGTCGCTCTGCATGATTATGACCATTATTTCTCTCTTAGTTTGTCGCTCCCAGTCTTTTGCTAGCCTCCACAACAAGTATGAGTTCCCCTCATGCATCCAACTCCCTAAACCAAGTTATTCCAAAGAGTCCACCATACCTACCTACTAGCTTATGCTATTCCAACTACATTCATGCTTTTGTTTATCTTCCACTTGTTATGCGAAAAATAGTGATTAAAGCTCTCACGAACTTGATGGCACACTTTACTTTACTTGCCCTTAATAAACTTGAACCATTGTGTCTTCTATGTTGTATATGCTTGCACTTATTTGTTGGGAATTAGCAGAACCATGCTTTCATGGGGAACGCTTTCAACATTGCACTTGGTACTTGTACCTAGTTAATATCATGCTCTTTTGTATACGGATGTCGTCGGTGTGAAATGAAAGGGGAGCTTGTAAGTCCATAGAGTTATGTATATGTGTTAGAGAAACGCCTGGGCCGCTGGTCTAATCCATGCTGACATGGTGGAAACCTGCAGCGTAACCATAATGAGCGGTCTATGAAGCATTCTTCTTATAAAAAAAGGAGTCCTATATTGAGAAAAAAAAGAGAAAAGGAAAAGAGAAAAAGAGATACTATGAAAAGAGGAAAGAGAGAAAAAAAGCACCATATTCCCATGGTAAATAAGAAGAATGCTGAGATGCTCGTTGTCTGCTTGCCTTGTCATTTTGATATGGGGATTCTTCCGTATCATCGGGCAAGGGGTCCCCATTGGCAGTTCTCTATGATACACATATACTTACGATGACAAGAACTTACCGGTGACTAAACTTGAGTAGCATGAGGAGCAGCCCTCGTATACAAGGGACATGAGACTTCTGACTTATACTTCGTCAAGCATGTACACCATAGTTTGTTCACTTTAACCTTAATCACTTTAAGATGCTTATGATAGGGGCAATGAGAGCTGAAAGCTATAAGTACCATATTTTTGGAAGCTCTTTATGAGACTTGAATCCCTACTTCCTTCTATGAAGGCCTTTCTTCCACCATTATATTGAGTCTCCACCTTCTATCTTTATGCACTTACTTTGAGAGCATAGTGGCCATTCTTAGTTCTATGTGCATTGTACCAAGACTTGTTGATTGATGCATAGCTTTGATATTGCTTGTTTTAAACTACTTGTATCTAGTCACTCTTATGAACTTTGAAGGTGTCCTATGCATTTATATTTGCTACTCTATGAGGGACAAGCTGAATGCCACTATGCTATGTTTTCTTTATGTGAAACAAACAAACGTTTTGCAAAGCATTGTTATTCATGAATCTTTTGTTTGTGCCTTTTCATGTTGCAACATAGTTTCTATGTATTATTGTTAGAACTATATCTTTCATGTTATGATTGAAGTACTATGATCCCAGCTATCAATGTTTTACAAATTCTTTGATCAATTCTTTGATGGTGCATGTCACCTCAAAAATTATTCTTTCTTTTTATCACTTACCTACTCGAGGACAAGCAGGAGTTAAGCTTGGGGATGTTGATACATTGCAAATGTATCTATAATTTTTGATGTTCCATGCTTGGTTTTATCTACTTTCTTATGTTTTGTCCACACTTTGGAGTACTTTTCATATGATTTCTTGGACTAACCTATTAACAAGATGCCACAGTGCCAGTTGCTTGTTTTCTGCAGTTTTTGGTTCCAGGAAGTCAGAAAATGAATATTCTCGGAATTGGACGGGACAAAAGCCAAAGTTCCTATTTTACCGGAAGACTCACGGAGCCAGAATACGAGACGGAGGAGGGATAGGGCCTGGCCACACCCCCCCCAGGCGCGGGCTAGCCCTACCCGCACCACCAAGTGGTGTGGGGCCCCTGTCACTCCATCGACCTTGCCTCCTTCGCCTATAAGAGCCTCCCGATACCAAAACCCTAAAGAATCAAGCCTCCAGCCACGAAAAGTTCCGCAGCGCCGCCGCCACCGAAGGGGAGATTCAGGGGACATAAAGTCTCTGTTCCGGCACCCTACCAGGACAAGGAAGTGCCCCCAGAGCCATCTCCATCTATCTCCACCACCATCTCCATCACCATTGCTGATTCCCATGATGAGGAGGGAGTAGTTCTCTCTCGAGGCCAAGGGTTCTACCGGTACCTATGTGTTCATATCTCTCTCTATGCATGATCTTATTGAGATCATGAGCTTGTAATCTATAGATCTATTCTGCTATAGTGTGGGGTTTTCTAGATGGGAAAGGCTTACTTTGAGGTGTGCTGTTATAGCCCTACCAACGATTAGAGTGTCCAACCTAAGAGTAGTTCAGCATAGTATCATAAAGAAGAATATATTTATATGAGAGTGTTCACTAGTGAAAATATGATCCCTAGGCCTTATTTCTAAGCATTGAAACACCGTTTGCAACTAGATCTATTACATGTTTGCTTGCTTCCATCTTTATTTCAGTTTTACTTTAGTCTCTTCCACGCCATCAAGCTATCTTCTATCACCGTTACCACTTATAATTATCTATACCACTTGTATTTCACTATCTCTTCGCCGAACTAGTGCACCTATACACCTGACAAGTGTATTGGGTGTGTTGGGGACACAAGAGACTTCTTGTATCTTGATTGCAGGGTTGCTTGAGAGGGGATACCTTTGACCACTTCCTCCCTAAGTTCAATAAACCTTGGGTGATCCACTTAAGGGAAAACTTGCTGCTGTTCTACAAACCTCTGCACTTGGAGGCCCAACAACTATCTACAAGAATAGAAGTGCGTAGACATCACCTTTCTTTCCCGAGTAAGTGTACACATCCTCCTACCGCCGTCGTAACACATAAGTATTTCTTTCCATTGCTCTTTTCCAACATACCGTTCCACATTGTGTGTTGCGCAGAGACAAGTACTGCACGCTCATCGTCCTCTCCACGAGGTATTCGCTTGCCACCTACTTCGACTCAGGGAGTGCGAGGAGGAAGAACTACGCCAGAGTAAGGAGCGTTCTGGATGATGCTATCGAGGGCTATGCCAATCAGAGAGGCCCCTTCAACTATAAGGGGGAGGCTTACATGGATGATGGCCGACACAAGTTCAAGCATGTGTTCGAGTTCCCCTGCGTCAAGCAGCCGCCTGACAGTGTGAAGGAGGCCTTCTACGTTTGCCATCACCTCAAAGGGTTTGTCCAGGATTGCGAGATGCTAACGCTGCCATCTTCTCTCCAAGGATGGGCCCAAAAGTTGCATGGGATCAGTGACCCCAATCTCGGGGAAGACTTCCATGCTACGTAGGTGAAGCTGTCACATATCATCATGGAACAGGTCAACACACATGGTGGGCTCTTACACCAGGCCAGGTCGTTCACCAAGAGGGAGATCGAAGCCCGCCTCAAGGCGCAGGGTGACTTCAGGACGTGGACGACAAAAGACATGTACAAGCCGTTCTCCGCACCCTGCGAGGAGAAGGCTACTTGACCGAGAGAGCGTGTGTATCGGTGGACATGTAGTGTGTGTGTCGAAAAACTTAACTTGCCTAGCTTGAAACCGTCGTTGTTATTGTGTCGGACATGTTGTCATGTTTCTTTCATTGTCATCGACGCATTGTTTTAAGTTTATGAATGCCTTGCTCTAATATTTGTCAACATATATATTTGCATGATGTACTAATATGCCTTGTCAATAGAGATGCCGACGTACGTTGTGTACAAGGGTCGGGTTCCAGGTGTCTACGAGGAGTGGGTGGATCGCCACAAGTTCAGCGGCAACAACTATAAGGGATACGCGACTAGAGAGGAGGCGGTGGCCAAGTGGAGGAGACACGTGTGGAAGAAGAACCGGACGAAGATCTTGGTGCCGCTCCTCCTCACCGGCATCGCGGTTACGGTGTACTACATTCTGTCCTAAGGTAGGTGGTGACAACATCGCGCGGTTGTAAGTTATGTGAGTGAGATAGACACTTGTGAAATATACTTGTACACTTATTCGGTTCTAAGTGATGTGATTGATGAACACTTGTGAACATTCGTGCTTGTTGATGTATTATATGTGAACTGGAACATTTGTACTGCTGTGTGCAGCTTTTCTATGAATTTTTGTTAATTTTTGTGTATTTCCTGTAATATACCTATTATATACCTGTATTTGTACCAGATTCTGAAAATTTCAAAATTCTGAAAAAAGGATTCTGTGGAGCATATGGCTATATGCGCCACAGAATGTACCATAGAATTCTGTGGCGCATATAGCTATATGCGCCACAGAATTTGGAGAATTATGTGGCGCATATGCATATGCGCCACAGAAATATAATTTTAGTGGTGACAATTTAGTGGCGACTGCTAGATGCGCCACATAAAGCAATTTTGGTGCACCACTGATAACGTTTTTCCTAGTAGTGTGAGGGGAAGAATGCAGACATAGTTGTGGGATAGCCTTAGATCGACAGCAAAGGAAACCAGGTGTACAACACGCTGTTAGAAAACACTACTGTAGTCCAAGAAATCTTAGCGAATAATCCAACTCCAAAGCAGGTCCGGATGAGTGTGGCACTACTAAACAAGGGCCTAGAGCAACAAAAAGCTGCCACTTCTTTTAGCAGAAAGGTGGTCTCAAAATCTGACCAATGCCGCACAGACACGGCTCAGCAAGAGGGTATAAGTCCCTTTCGGGAACCGGATCAGCATTGTTGTTCCGACCCACGGGACAACATTTACTCAAGAAACGGCTCCTTCGGATATCAACAAAGAACCGCACGCAATTGGAGCAATGTTGCCCCATCTGCGGAGCGAGACGTTGTGGTAGCACTGGTTCCACAGGAATCTCCCCAGCGGTAGTCAAATCACCACAGAGAAGCACGACGTCGGGAACAGGATCGGTAGAGGATGCCACCTCCCAGACACACAACTCATCCGACTGAACCTCACCATAATGGTGATAATGATGGACAAAGAAACAATGAAATCCATGTCGGGACATACAGGAGGCCCTACATGGTCAGAGATCTGTAGCATTGCACCCAGAAAACTGGAGAAACTTGTCGGGACTATCTCGGATGATGGATCGACACAAAAAGCTCCTACGAGGGGTGATACGTCCAAAACGTATCTACTTTCCCGAACACTTTTGCCATTGTTTTTCCTCTAAACTTGTGTGATTTGGATACAACTAACACGGACTGACGCTGTTTTCGAGAATATCATTTTGCGGCCCGAAAGTTGGGGTGGCCAGGCAACGCGGTACCCGAGTTCCCTGATATCATCCGTGATGACTATAGTTGGCGTGCCAAATACTCAGAGGGTCCTTTTCGTCCCGAATTCAACTTTACGTTTCAATACAAAAAATCAGGCTAACGACCGTCAATTTGGGTCCCCCCTGTCAGCTTTCGCCGTTATGTCGTTGCCGTCGTCGCTGCCATGTAGGCTTGCAGCGTTGGCGCATGCATCCTTTACGCGTCTGCTTCTTCCTCCGGGGCGGCAATCTGTGGTCGGGGCCATGGCGTGGAGCTAGGACTTGGACAAACCTGCTCGGCCCGTTCTCCTCCCCGTCCCGAATCGGAGCTCACCCTCACCCTGACCGCACCATTGGCACAGCGCGGGGACTAGAATTCATTCCCGGGTGAGATCTGTACCCATGCCGACCCTGCTCGGTCCTATTGGTCTCCTCCAGAATCCGAGCTCGCCGTCGCCGTGGTCACACACGCACCAGCCACGACGCCTTCCTCTCCGAACCCCAAAGCCACATCCACCCAATTCGGCACAACGCCAACAAGGTGAAAATGCATCAAATTTTCTTTGTGTGATTGTAGAAAAACATGTATGTACCGTGGCCGTAGCATACTCTAACAATGTACACATATATTGTTTACTAGATTTTCATTTGAAATTAGTAGCTCCGTGATGACGAAACATAGAGAACCTGAATGGAATGACGATGACGACCATGTTCTGTACTTTGCATTGCATCAACAAGTGCTCGCTGATGAAGCAAGTTACCAAGAGAGTGGAGTTCATCAGCCATTGTCAAAAAATATGTGAACAAATCAATGAGCGATTCAATGCAAATTAGCGCAGAAAAGCTAGATCCATGTCATCAATCATCAATAGGTGGCATATTCTAGTGATGCGTTCAAGTGCGTACACAATGTATCATTTGCTTGAAGTGGTTGTTATCCTGAGCAAAAATGCGTGGTATGCATATTACATTTGTATGTTCTATGTTGCAATTCTGTTGTTATGGGCGTGGAAAGAAAAGCTAGGCTTCACTGAATATTATGCAGTTAGGCCTAACTTAGTCTTACACAAATAAGCACAGCTTAGTCTTTACACACATAAGCGTAACTAATGATAAAGATAAACACAAATGGTTCATCGGATCTGCCAGTATGAGCACTAGATCCGTGGAGCTGGTGGTATCGTCGAAACGAATCAGAATGCTGCATTTGGTCGTCTTTCATTCTCCTTCAAATAGTATGACCCCACTGATGAGGCAATTGTAGGCCCCCTTCCCCCGACATGGATTCGGCTCCAGGTCGGATCTGGAGTGTCAACATGATAGGCGCGTGAGTGTGCAGCAAACACACAGTCTGCTATCAACACTGGAAGTGCTGGCACCTCAGCAACAACACCAGCATGTTCTTCCTGGACTCTGGCAGCAGCCTCAGTAGGTATTTCGTCAGCTTCACCACCAGCAGCATTAGCAAGTATTTCATCAGCTTCACCAGCAGCAGCATCACCAAGTATTTCGTTAGCTTCACCAGGAGCAGTAGCAGCTAGTTCTTTGTCAGCTCCACCACCACCAACACCACCACCACCACCAGCAGCAGCAGTAGCAGCATCAGGGGCCAGGGCTTCCTGAGCAATTACAGGTTCAACAGCTCCAGGGGCTCCGACAAAGAAAGGGTAGTTGATCCCAAGAAACACAGATTGTCCCTTCAGATTGTTGACTCTGCTCCAGACTTGCTCTACTGGGTCTTCGGATGGGCATGTGGACCTCGAGAAAACGTGACACCGCAATAATGGGTATGAAGAAAGTTGTGTCCCCATATGTTCTATTGTACCACCAACGCTGTTTAGTGCTCCCCTGATATGAATCCACAAGAGTTCATCATGTTGTTCCGTGTTTTCTCCGAGAGGTGCCAGGAACCAGCGCCGTGTCCCAAGTTCAGCATCTGCTACTGCATCTTCGATGACCGGAGCTAGAATTATGCGCGGGGCTGCGTGGGTACCTGCGTGTTACTAACAGTCAGTAAGCAGAATTTTGAATGGGATTTTACATGCTATATGACACCATGACTCACCCCAAATGGACGGCTCCCAAACACGCACGTCGCTGCTAGGTTCAGTTGACCGCATAAATGCGTTGCGGTCTGTACGAAGAGTAGCCGTAGGTGAAGACGTCCTCGACATACTTCTCCGGCCACAGGAAGTCGTCGCGCAAGACTATCCATTCCTTGTCTTCTAGGCATCTAATGAATGCGATTGCCTTGTCAAACACCGCTAAGAGGTCGTACTCCCAGTTCTTCCACGCCCCCTCCCGCGGTCTATGTGGGAGCTGTACCTTCACGAGCTCAAGTTCTGCCATGTTGAACCTGTAAGCGAATTCGGAAATGTGCAGTGGCCACCCGCTATTGAATGTAGTAATGCCGACACCCTTCAAAGATGGCACTGCAAGTCTGTTCGTTCTGTAGCAATTCTTTAGAGTCCAAGTACTCCCATCCTGGGATAAAAGGACCAGCTACTCGCCGTTGCCACCCACCCAATTCTGGTCATCTCTCATTTCCGTCTCTTCTTCTTCCTTGATATTCACCACTACTGATTCCGACCACTTATCCAGCAGCATCAGTTTTGCATGAATATTCTACAGAGTTTGTTGTCAGTTGGTACAATCACCTAGCATGGATTCCATTGCAAATACAATTTGACTACTGGACCTTTAGATTAAAGTACACAAAATATCGCCTAAATACGAGTGTCTCCTCAGATATCGCCTAAATTGTGCCTGTGTCACTACGAAGATACTCAATATATGGAGTAGGAGCAGAGCCCCCAGAACAAATTCCTGACGATGATCATAATTAAATAGCTCGGGGCATAACAGCCTTAAATCGTCTAATCTATTTGTTTTTATTTTAGGAAACAGAATATCACCTAGCAGGCATTCCATTGCAAAATCGAAATTGACAACTCGTCTATCACCTAAAGTAAGACTGTGTCACTACGAAAATACCAGAATATCAGGTACGAGCAGAGCTTCCACTGTACAGAATAGTCTTAAATGGTTCGATTTGTTCAAACCGCGCGTGCACACAACACGTTCGACGAAAGGAACATATGATTCCGATGAGAGTTCAGCACATATGAATCAATGATATGACTGGACGAATAAGCTAGATACTGGAACTTACGTGGCCATCGCGGTCGTCTGTCCATTTGCTGTTATTGGGGTAAAGAAGGCATGGCGTGCCGAACGGTTGTTCGTCCATGTTCCGCATCGTCACGCGGTAGCCAGGGATGCAGCGAGCAAGGCGGCCGACTGAGATGGTGTCCAACTCCAAGGCGATCTTGTGCACGTTCGTGGCGCTGAGGTTCGGCCATCCCCAATCCTCGCGGTAGCAGTCGCCCTGGCCATCCGCGTCGTCATCACATGCCTTTCGCTTCAGCCTGCTGCTACCCCAAGATCTACCCATAGTGGCAAATGGATTCTGGAATCCGGTAGATTAATGGAGGCGTTGTGATAAGGAGGCGGATGGATTTGAGAGGGGTGGAATCAGGGATGGGGGCAGTTGTTCGAGTGGCTTCAAGGAACCGCCGCCGCCGCCGGTTCTCGTCCGCGTGGAAGAAAAGAAGGGGGGCGTAATTATTGAGGGCGGGCACCGGAACCATCTGGAGGAAGTGAAAAAATAAATCGTAAAAGGGAAATGTGCGGCCCGACTGTTAGTGAGTGAATGTCGGCACGCATAAACGTGCCTACGTTTGAATTGATTCCACCGCATGCATGTGGCGTAGAACAAATTTTAGGAAGTGCTAGCGTCGACGTGTAAAACCGCCGTTTTTCACCACCTTCACCCTACTACGAACGGTCGTGCACCATTCCAGATATTGGTAAGGGCGGTTCCAATCTTTCACTTCTCCATCTCATTTCCTCCTCCACGGCCTCATCATCTTTCTCCTCCACAGCCTCATCCATTTCCTCCACCACCGCATCACCCTCTTCCTCTGTATCCTTTCCTTCTTGCATGTAGTCATGGATGATCCGGACGTCCGAAACACGGCAGGCAAGAAACTGTGCACTTCGACATCGAAGTACATGGCGGGAAGAAGATCGATGTCGTCTACACCACCGACCCTCGGATGGCGAGGAACACTCTGAATAATTTCATGAGTTGGCTTTAGTTCGAAGAAAATAGGTTCGTAGGTCTCGACCTCGAGTACAGCCGCGATTGCCGTAGGATCGCCGTGGTGCAACTCTCCATGAAGGGGCACGTCCTCGTATACCAGCCTTTTTGCGAGAAGGGGGCTGACGAGATCTGGTAGACTTTGTTGTCTTTTGGTTCCTGAACCGTCTGTTTGTAAAAGTTATTGCTATATTATTTGTCTGAATTCATTTTCATGCAGGTGGGGCAAAAGCATTAGGGATATGTTTCATGACTTTCTCGTGAACCAGCACATAACATTTACCAGTGTTGACATCACGAATGACAGTAAACTGCTTGAAAGCCCGACTGTCAACATTAGAATCCCAATGGAGTGCAGAGTGGACATCCAGGAAATTTACTGGATCCCAGGGACGAAGGGCGGCAAGACCAGGATGGCCGCTCTTGCCTCCGAACTCAAAGACCCGTGGTACGCTGACATGAAGGACAGATTGCCGAGATGTTCGTGGAGGCATTTAGGGCACGATTACTGGGAGGATACGCCACTTTCTGAACCTAATCTGAAGTACGCTGCAATTGATGGGTATGTTAGCCACGAGTTGTATCGCCAGATTGTAAAATCTCGTTCCAGGCATCGCATCATTGAACCACCACCAAGGCAGGTTGTTTGTCCCAGATGCCGGATCGTAGATGAATCTACAAACCGGGGCAAGCGACCGAAGGCATCCTGGGATCGGTTGCCTTCAACAACAGGCTGGGATGTAGACTATTAGTGCATGATTGTTGTGTTTATGAAAACATGTTATTTCATAAGTACACTATGTGAGCAATTACGAACTGTTGTGTATTACCTTTGTCAAACTATAATCTGGTTTATGACTGTATCCTTCTCTATAATCTGGGTTTGGTTATGACTTATGACTGTATCACACCTTATGCATGTGAGTCCTGGATTCTGCCACATGCAAATGGCACAGATAGAATTTGTAAGAATGAATGTTGAGCATACAAAGGGGGAATGTAATTCATACAGGTTAAGTAGCTAATAGCACAGGGATCATACGAGCTTGGTTCTTACACACAAAATGCTTAGAAAATACAAGCGAGATAAAACTAGGAACGAAATGCAAAACTAGTAGTGGTAAACAACACACTCACCCACCCGCCAGATCCTGTTAAGCATCTCGTAGCAGACATACGCGTCCCTGGTTGCGTACTTGATCACATCGTAATCCAGGTGCCTCCACTCCCATCGCTCGTGCAGGTGCTTCGGGAACTCGAGTTTCATGCCGGCATACTCACGGTCGATGATGTCAGAAGCGAGTCTAGCCATGCCGGCTTTCCCCGTACCGCCATCCGGGTACCTCCACAAACGTTGGAGATCGACGTGATTGACGACATGAACGAGGAGATCCCGTTCTAGCTTTGGAGTGTCGTTCTTGATGTCGACGTTGGCGAAGTAGATCTCCCTCCTGTGTAGGAACTCGTGAAGCTCCGGGCATACAAATTTGGCCCTACATACGTGATATAGTAGGCAGTGGTTGCGCATGGACAGCTACAAAAGCGCCATCCTCTTCCTATCTCTGGTATACTCGAGGTCAAGGCCGACGATCTTGTACCTGTCCATCAGATCTTGTAGCCACCGCTCGTACATTGCGATGACCTTGGCCACCTCCGCTGACGCATTTGTGTGGACGACCGTTAGCTTGGTGGTGCCATGGGCGGTGATGGTGTACTCGTTGGTGTAGTCGCTCCCATCGCCGAACACGTCGTACTCTGCATCCATGGCAGCAACTAATGCGGCGGCGGTGGCCTAGTTTCGGTAGCGGTGGCTGGGACTAGGCGTGGAGGTGGATTGATATGTTGCGGTGGTATGGCCAGGCGGAGGCGGTGCCTGCGGCAGCGTTGATGGTGCTTGCGGTGGCGGCACCGGCGGAAGGAATGAGTTGGGGATTTTTGCACAGTGATGTGCTGAGGAGATAGAAGGCGATGCTTAAATTCCGTTTACCAATATTCCGGTCATACCCAGCGGAAGCAAGTTTGACCGGGCGAGCACCGATGGTTTCCAATCCTAGCGATTAAATTCTGCGTCCGTCCCGGTAGGCGATGGGACGGGTGTGCGACATGGCTTTGGCGTGGCAGAGACCGGTCACATAGACCACCGTCCCATTGCCGATCCGCAGCGGGTGCGCGGTGCTGACACGACGTAACGTGACAGGACAGAAGGAAGTGTACAGTTATTATTAATTCCTAACAAGTTTAAGAAGTGTAAGCATAGACATGGACCTAGCATCCCTGCACCCCGGGGCAACCGCCCAGCCGATCAGGCCTGCCGATTGCGCAAAGCTTGTCCCGAATTTGCCAAAATGAAGCTCATTTGCCCATGCTTCTATAAGTTTCTCTGTAGGCCACTTGTGTAAGCATGCACGATCAAGCAACTTTGCAACACACGTGTCGGTGGAAAAGCATTAGGTTTCAACGCACCACATAGTTTAGGGATTTAGAATAGCTACATTGTGGAGCTCTAGCCAAATTGCATGGTAAAGCCAAATTCAGCTTTTTGTCAGATTTAGCTATAGCAACATTGTGTCTCGTTTGTCCTCATTTTTGCCCTCCCGATATTCCGAAGCCCTCACATGCGCTCGGAGGGGGGTGCCGTCTGGTCAAAGGCTTGGCCGTTACGTGCGCCATGACGCCTAAAGTGGCCTTTTTAAATAGCGCCTTTTCCCCTCTCTCTCTAACAGTTATGTTTTTTTCCCAAAAAGGTAGGGAATCTAGAGCAGCTTCTCTCTTCATTCATTGTTCCTTTTGCGATCGTTTTACCCCAATCTGGTAGCAAATCTAGAGCAGCAAAAAAAACCAGCACCATAAATAAATTCAGTAAATAGAGTAGATGTAGATAAAGCAGCTAATATAGGTCATATAGTATGGTACTTAACGAGGTTCGACAATTATGCTGCTCAGCAGCGGACTGCTTCAACACAGACAAGACAACAGAAGCTGCTTTACAGCAGCAACAGCAGCAACTGACCAGTGGCACCTCATGGCCTCTGCCAGGAGGGCATCCGCCTCCTCCACTTCTTGCTGCCCGGCCCCTTGACCTTGGGCACCTTGGGTCTAATCGGGGGCATGCGACCCTCCTCGATAGCCACCTTCTGGAGGTTGCGGAGGTGAAGACCGAGCGCCTGGTGCTTGGCCCTGAAGCCGTGGACGTTCATGGACTCGCCACAGGTCCTCACGTCCTCGGCATGCTTCACGAGGGAGTTGAAGTCCGTGTCGTGGAGCCTCCTGGTAGGGCAGAAGTGGCACCTGTACACGTCGCCAGCGAAGAAGTTGTTGTACTGACCGGACTTTAGCCTCCTCAGCACATGACGAGTCTTGGTGTCCTGCGACTCGTCGTCGCTGCGGAGGTCACTGCTATCCTCCTGTTGGAAAAAAACAGAAGAGTGAAATAAGGACATGATTGAAATACTTTGATTATCGGGATTGTTTTTTGCATAAATTAACCGAATGAGATCTCCCGATTATTCCCCAAATCTCAAACCAAATCGAATACTGATCCCAACTACGAACAGGGGGATTTATCAAAAATCGAGATCTAACAATAGGATTAGCTACTGTATAAAATACGAACAGCTGAGCCCTAATAACATACGATCTAGCATCCAACGATGGGAAGGGGGGAAGAACAAGGGAAGGGGAGAAAACCCTGGTTACCTCAGACCACGGGTCGGCGATGCTGGTGTCATAGGGGTTCTCCGGCCTTATGTAGACAACCTCCTCGTAGGGGTCCCAGCCGAGCGGGATCTGTCCGAGACTGGTGGGGGCCTCCTCGCCGGAGGCTACGGCGGATGCGGGGACGGGGACAGGGTGCTCCTCGCCGGCTACCTTGGAGGCGCTGATGGCCACCACGCTGATCTTCTCCATTACCGGCGTGGTTGGGGTTTTGTTGGGCGTTTGCAGAAGGTGATGGGACAGTGGAAACAGTTGAGTGAGCGAGTGCGTGATGAGTGGGAGTGGGAGTGGGGAGGCCTCTATTAAAGGAGAAGGTAAGCAGTGTTTCATTGCACTACCGTGCACCGCGTAGGCTAATGCACCATGCACGGCCACATGTGTCCGCTACCGCCTTGTGCACCGCACACGCGTACCGTGAGTCACGTTTTTTTCCCTCGTGTCTAACCATGGCGATTCAGTTGTACTCAGTTTTGCCCACCAATCGTTGATCCTCTATGATCTAGCGGACAGGATAACCCTTATATCTGTCGGGGGCACCCCTCTGTCCATGCAAAATAACGAGTATGCCACTGGAACTTTAACAACATAAATAGATGAACTTGAATATATTTTAAAGGGTACGAAAATAGAAATCCACATAGTTTAAGGGTCTAGATACGGTAAGAGAACTAAATATTATTAGTGTCCGGGCCAACATAGTGACGGGTTTGGTCGGCTAGGAGTTGCTGATTCCTAAGTAAGGGGACACTAGGCCGTTTTTGACAAACTCCCTCACTAACTTGCCATAAGCAGCGTGCTTAGCCTTGGTCGCTGACTTGTGTTTACTAGCCGGGCTTTTACTGATGCCAACCGCATGCGGAATCAAGCTGGCAATCCTCGGGTTGACTTCTTTCTTACAGAAAGGGCACCTGAGCACCCCAAGTCGAGTGCGGAAAGGGATTATCCCGCTCTTGAGCTTCTTCATGACATGGCGGCTCTTGTTGTCCCTGGTCTCCTTTTTAGAATCCATCTCACTTGAATACACCTGTAATGTATGGAATACAAACCGAAATGAGAAAAATAATAAATATATATTCCTTCCACCATTCCAAGTTACTTTCGATGCAATAACATGTCTATACAGGTTCAGCAGTTCATTATGGACATCTCCCCAGCTTGCTCCTAAATTAATGTGGTTTGTGTTCTTCGTAACTTATTAATAAATAAATAATGTGGATTCATTCAGACTAGACTAGATATCTCCATGTTCCGGTTTGTACGTTGCATCTAATCATTAGGACTAGATTTTTTATGACGCCCTGGATAGATTAAGCTCGAGTAGAAAATATGAAACGTGTAGAAATAGATGTACCTCCGGGTACACGAGCGGAGCGTGTTCGTCGAACTCCACGCCCTCATCGGCGCCTCCGAAGTCGTCAGCACCGGCGTGCACATGGTCCCCAAAGGG